>OX421977.1:51913461-52615961 GCA_949128135.1 Parasteatoda lunata
AGACGCTCGAAATTTTCTAAAGAAATGTAAGCATTTTATAGATTTAAAAGAAAAAATATGTAATAAATTAATCGAATTTCATAATTTTAACTAAAATGATCGAAAAAAAATTCATTATTTGACTGTTAGTTAATCTTAATACCGCAGCAGGGCGCTATCAACATTAGATCGTAAAATGCACCCATTTTGCGTCTTTTTTTCTTTTTTGGAATCTCAACTGTTCAGATATTTCTCTGTTATTCAGAATTTAAGAAAATAGAGCCGTGTTGGCTTACAGAATAGAGCACTTGCCTCCTAATGAAGTGAATCAGGTTCGAATCAAAGAGGTGGTTGGTTGACACAATCTCTGCTCCCGGCTTGCACCAACGCGCAGTACTGACATAAAAATATCCCCAATGGTAAACAGATCATGTGATAGGATCCTCTTGCTGTCGGGCTAATCGTGGTAGGTAACGCAAATGTGGGTCAATTCCATCGAGAAGTCCTATAAGAAGGCTAGTTTGTCCCAATGCTTGATCCAGGAGTTACCTTGTCTTCTAGTTTTGGATCAGAACTACTAGGCTACAGAGTTGATCATTGATAGTCACAAACTCAAGATTGGGTCGGTAGTTCAACGGTTATAAAATAACTAATATAACACTAACTGTGATTATTACTTTTCAAGTTTGATTTTTCTTTAGCTTTGTACGTTAATGCTTAATATAAACCTAAAAATATTAATTTTAACTGGTAATGATAATAAGATAATAGACTAACGCATATGTGCTCACTCAGCAAATGCATTACATATGTATATGCCTGAGAATTTTTTTTTTTTTGCCTGATTCAAATAGGCTTTTTTTAGTATTTCAAAGCATGTTTTTCTAAAGAATTCCGAAATAAAATCATCATATAAAAGGAATAATAAATTGGAAATTGAACTACATAAAGTTTACGTGTGAACGATTTCAACTTACTATGGTTCCGTTTAATAGTCTTTAGAATAAAGAGAGACCAGTGATTTGTTCTAAGGTAGTTTGAATTTCAAATTTGGCTTAAAATTTAAATCTCAGCCGTTGAAGGATCTTATTGCTTTATTTTTCAATTTTCTCGAGAGCAAATCGTAGAGTTTTGTCATTCGATTTGGAATCGACTTTACATGCTTATTGACTGCAATATAAATTCTTTAAACACTGGAAATATAGTTGAACTCGTTGACATTTTATGATTTAAATAGTAGATATGAATGATTGAGGATTGATGCATAAAATTAAATTATTATTAAATATTTTCAAATGTTTCATTCATTTTTTTCATTATTTTATTATACTCCGTTAGAAATTGGTTCAATTTTGAACTATAATAAAGTGTAAACTTTTTAAAACATTATTAAGTTAAAGTGTTCAATTCAATCATACCTTTATACAAGGAGAGCCATGAAATTATGCATTAAAAAGTAGCATAATTTGGTCCATATTAAGTCCATATGCCACCAGTCTATTTCGAAAAAAAATATTTCAAATGAAATAAAACTATAAACATTTTCTTTTAAAAACCTTTTCTGAGTTTTTATTGGCGCTAAGTCTTAAAAAGTTATAATGATTGAGAAAAATCATTTCTTTTTTATTATTACATTGATAATTCTGCCTTTTTTGTCCTTTTTCTCAAAGCTAATTTTTAGGCTATTTTCATTTACATGCAATATCATAAAACATTTTAGTTCAAATTATTTGAAATTTTGCATGCATGTTTTCTATTGATATGTCCAGGGAATAGACAACGGACTAGTTAGTTAAACTTTTATTTTATATTTTACACCTAAAATAAAAAATTAAAATTTTTAGCCCCATTTTGCCAGATAAGTTTCGATATTAACTGCAAAATATATGTTATATATTATGTCTAATATCTCAAATAATAGTATAGTTAAACATTGCTTTTTTTTCTTATGTTGAGTTTTAATGAGTATTATATAGTAGGATAAATGCTATGCAAGAAATGAAAAATATTAAATTGCAAATATCAACAAATGCACGGGCACTAAAAAACTCCACAATAATATCTATATTTCCATTAATCAATGCAATCGTTACATTTTTGTGCTCAACGTCACGTTTGTTAGATGTTTCAAACTGAGGTTCAATAAAAAATCCGTTTCTTTTTTCCAGTTTACTCGAAAAAACATCAAGAGCTAATTATACGCTTCATGAAGCAAGAAGCGTTTGTTTTTTAAAGATAATTATTTGTCTTATTATTTCAAGTCATTTGCTTTATCAAATCACAAAATTTACTTATTTATTGGAAATTTGTTACTTCTTTTAAAAATTCATAAAAATGGAACTTGAGAGCAGTCAGTTTGACTACAGGTAATCAAATATTTTAAAAAGCTAATTTTTATGTCTTTAGAAAATTGTCAAGGTGATTTAAAAAGGCAATATTTTTTCTTTTTACCTTTATATTCTAGGTAAGTGGGGAAGAGTCTCCGCATAATTTTGATTTTTTTTCTTTTGTGTCTTTTATCAGAGCTTATATTAAATTTCAAAATTTATTTTTGCCTGATAATGTTAACTGAAGCGTTATGCTAAAAAAGAACTATCTTTCGCTGTAGAGATTAATCTTTTGTTGGATAATTAATAAAAGTTTTAAAAAATTAGCTGAAACCATATAATTTTCAGAAAAGGCTACTTTATTAGTTACTTTCTGAGTGAATAATATCTGGTAAAGTTGAAAAAAAATCCCCTTTAAAAGTAAGAGTAAAATTTAAAGTGGTGATAAAATATAAAATTTAGGAATATAAATAATTCGCAAAACTTATTGCTTCATTAAAAACTACTGTTTTATCTTTATTCTTTCAAGAAAATCAATTATATTTTATAATTTTACAAACATACATTAATGTTTACAAACCTAAGTTATTATGTAAAAAAAAATATATAGGTTATAAATATTGGTATATAGAAGAAATTATTGCTTTTTAAAAACAACACGATATGAGGAAAATTTATTGATGAATATTTCTTGATATAACGAATGAATAAAAGGAAAAAAATTGCATTTTTGGCTTAATTTGTTCCATTTTCGCTTAAATTCTTTTGGTGCTCCTTACGCTACTGTATTGAGATATTTTGTCTTGGCTATATTAATACAATAAAGTACTCTTTTTTTGCGGATATAAATCGTGTGAGCTGATGAGTAGATTATATCTTTTCCTTATTTTGTTTTCCCACTTTTTAATTTTTATTTTTAATAAAAATATTTTTTTTAAATATTTCATTTTTCATGTTTTCTCTATATTTTTAACTTATTTTATAAGTTCTATGTACTTGCAACATACCCTTAGGAAAATTTGCCATAGGTTTGCCATAAAAAAATGCCATAGAATATTCCTATGGGGTTTTGCCTATGGCAAAATTTTGCCATACACTTTTACCATACATGTATGGCAAATATTTGCCATACGTGTATGGCAAAAGTGCATTGTAAAATTTTACCATAGGTAAAACCCCATAGGAATATCCTATGGCATTTTTTTATATTAAATTTTGCCATACATGTATGGAAAAAAATTGCCATACGTATATGGCAAAAGTGTATGGCAAAATTTCACCATAGGTAAAACCCTATAGGAATATCCTATGGCATTTTTTTATATTAAATTTTGCCATACATGTATGGCAAAAGTTTGCCATACGTATATGACAAAATATTATCATAAGCAAAGCCCCATAGGAATATCCTATGGCATTTTTTATGGCATATTTTTGTCAGAAAACTAAGGTATGCTATAGCTTATGAAGAAATTTTTCCATAAGCTATGGTATACCTTTGCCATACAGCTATGGCAACATTTCTCCATTGGTATTTTACCATAGAGTTATGCATCAAAAATAATCTAATTTAATCTAATAATAATCTAAATCTAATTTCTTAATATTAAAAAAATTGCACCAACACTACATTATATTGTCTCCTAAAAATTTTTTAAAAAAAATTTAAATTACTCATTGGCGATTCTTAACTATGATATTTTATGATCCTTTCTACATTTAGTAATAGCATTTTATACTTGTGTTTATATAACAGTAAACGGCATTTTCTAATACATTAGGAAATTTTGTATCTAAGGTATAATATTGTAAATATAAATCGTTTAGAAGAATTTTAATGTCAAATTCGCTTCGTAATTTAGACTCTGCTTCGAGAACTTTGGAAACGAACTAAGTACCGGCTATGACACCTTTTTGTTAAGTGAAATTTAACATAAATAGAATAATTCCTG
Organism: Parasteatoda lunata; assembly: GCA_949128135.1. Classification (NCBI taxonomy): domain Eukaryota; kingdom Metazoa; phylum Arthropoda; class Arachnida; order Araneae; family Theridiidae; genus Parasteatoda; species Parasteatoda lunata. The sequence goes on from OX421977.1 coordinate 51,917,720, forward strand.
TTTAACAATGTACAATTTTTCATGACTTTGGGGAAATTTGGAAAAGGATAGGAGTCCTGTCAGGTGAACTGGTCATTTTGTCGAATGTAATAGTCTGTTTTTCGGGGCAAAGTATCCGTACTAAATTAATAGAACCTTCGTTAACTGGAGGCGAGTTCCTCTACAGGGATTGTAAATTGGCAAGCGTAGCGAGCAAGGGGTAGAGCTACCTAGAGATGCATATTTAGATGATTGACAAAAACCATTAATCCTCTTCAAGGAATTATAAATGCTCACAAAAGGAATTATAAATGCTCATAAATGAAATTTTTTTAAGGTTACAAATTAAATCCCTTTTTGATAAATTACCATAATTTCATAATTACTGTACTGTATGGAAATAATATTTTGAAAGAAAGAAAACAGCCTAACTGTGTTTTAAAAAGCTCAAAATATACGGTATTTAAGCCATTCATTCGGTAATTTTTGAGTTCATACTTTACCAGTTTACCGGAAATTTTGGTTTTCAAAATCATAATTATTCTTACCTCACATTTCGTAAAAAATACAAAACAGAAAAAAAATCAATCTAATAAATTATTTTTATACCATACTTTTAAGGAATCATGATAAAATTACCAAATTCTTAACCATATTTACCAAATTTTATCACATATTGTAAATCTATATTTTATTGTTAACTTCACCAAAATCACGAAATCGTTCCCAAAAGCGTTTCGGTGAATAATACCGAGCTTTTTCGGTGTTCTCATAGTTGACAATCATAGTTGACATAGTAAACATAGGAAAGACAGTTAATTTCACCATATTCTGATAGTTTTGATTATGCTTTTTTCTTCGGTTTAGAATTTATTGTAAATAAAACTTAAATAAAAAGAAATAAATAAGTATGAATAGAAAACGTAACATGTTAACGAAACCGCTATTGTTTACTCTTTAAATCTACTGAGCCAACTAAACGCATCGTATCAATCTAAGAAGCGGACTCCACATTGACTACGATGAAACTAAATTTTTATCGTAAATGTCGTTAAGTAGTATTTACTCCTTCTAGAAATATATTATTGCAATACAGTATAACGTTAAAATTGAATAAAGTTACTGAACTCATCGCCTTTCCTTAAATTTACATGTTAGCTATAAGAAACCCGTGTTTTATAAATTGTATAACAAATAAATCACACTTTGTAAAGCTGACATTGGAATTTTAGCTTCAATGCACTTAAACAAATCAGCAGAATATTGAGCCATAATATTAAAAACTTGAATGCAAATTTTGAAAACTTGCTGCAGCCCTAAAAATTTATTAAATCTAGATTGATTCAATAAGTTATGTAAATAAATTTTGCAAAATTGCGTGACTTGATCGATAAATCGATCGAGTCAAGCCACATGATCTCAACTATGAAGTTTAAGATGATTTAATTTGTTAAAAAATATGATTTACCTAAGCATCGTGATAAAGTTCAATCAACTTTGTAAAACTGGTTTAATACACTCAAAAATTCATATTAGAATTCAGTTTGCTTTGTTTAAAAATTCCCATTTTAGTTAGTTTTTATTATTTGTGATGCAAAATCCTAGAATAGCGCACTTAATGACTTTTTGAAATCTCACCAAGTTGGCAATTATTACTGTGATCAACGTTGCTTTTTGATTATTAAAAAAGGCACCATTTTCAACCGGTACCGCACAAAAAAATTAAAAAATGAAATAATAACGATGATTTCAACAAGACATCAGAAGCATAAGGGACAAAAAAAAATAAACCCTTTAACCTCTTTTCTATCGACTTCCAACTTTCGCGTTGGTATAGATATCAAATAACCTATCAGGTTTAAGAACTTTGGTGGTTGTGATCGGACGTTCAAAATAGTCTCCCCAAAATAAATATCTTAAGGAAACCTAGTTTGGAGAGATTTTAAAAACTTGCTTGGCGAGATTTAAAAAATATCACCACTGGGCTACTCTATGATCAACCTAAAAATAAGTGTCTTATAAGAAAATTATTTTAAAATTTTAAAACACGTACCGAAAGCAAAACTCTCAGATTTAAAAGAAAATACTTGTGATTCTATTACCCTTACATCATCATTTATATTCATTTTTCTCTTTTCATTTCATTCAAAAACGATTTCCCGTTTAATGTAAAACAGTTTTATCTTCAAATAAAATCGTTGCTATAAAAGAAAATTCAAATATTGAATGCGTAAGAGTTCGAATTAACAACAAATTTTTAAAATAGCAGTAATTTAGATTTAATATAAGAGCAATACAAAATCCTAAGCAATCGATTCGCATTTCTTATTTTCGAAAGTAAAATATAGATTCTTAATTTTGAAAATTTTTCAAAGCGTAATTTTGTAATCAAATTGGGATTTAAGTACTGAACCTAAAATAAGTATACATTTCCGATATTTTGTAGTCTAAGATATATTTAACGAAACGAATCTTTTCAATTTTTCAGGATTGAAGAATTTACAAACTAATCAAAATGAAGTTTTTTCTCACTTAAATAGGAAACTCAAACAAATCTTGAAAAACCTAAAGCACGCTGTTGTTTAATTTTAAAATAAAGATAATTTTCTAACTTGGAATAAAATAATATTTCTACGCTTCAACCTTTAGGTAAATGTAATTTAATTTTGAAAGCAGCTTTAAATCATAAAAAAAAAATTTTTTAGCCAAAAGCAAATTGAAAATGTTTCGTAAAGCATAAAAGATTGTTTTATTTTTCTTTTAAATTCTTAAATTTTCATATAGCATGTGAATTCTTTTGGGAACTTGCCGCAGAAATTTCTGCGTTTTTATATTTTCCTATGCATTTTTACCGGCTTACTGAAAGATTTAGAACATGCAATCTTCTTTTTAAGAAATTTGTTTTACATTTTTGAAGAAAATTAAATTTTGTACTTTTATCAAAAGTTGAAACTGTGATAAGAAAATTTATAAATAGCAATATAAAATAGATTTTTCCCTAAAAATGTTGAAAATTCTTAATTTGTGCTAATAAACTTAATACAAGAAATAAACACTCACATTATAGATTTGTCTTTTATGACAAGACAGTTTGATATTGGGTATTATAATCGAAGAATTAAAAAAAATATTAGTTTATTCTCGTGTAAATTAATTGCAAACCTTTTATATATTTTACGAAACAATAAGTTTATTCAAAAATTGAGAAACTGGGTTTACCTAATTCCATTAAATTAAATGTTCATTCAGAAAAGAATAAAAATTACCTCAATATGGTAAAATTCACCGTTGTTTCTGGCGTTATAAGAACACCAAAAAGTTTAGTAATTTTTACCGAAGTGCTTTGGAAATGGTTGTGGTCAAAATTAACAATAATATATCATTTTATAATATGCAATAAAATTTTGTAAATGAGATGAAATTTACCAATTTTATCATGATACCTTAGAGCATCTTTAAAAAAAGCATTCATTAGAACAAATTTACGTTTCAGTTATGTCATTTTTTTAAATGTGTTTAAAACAAGAACTACAACTTTGAAAACCAGAATTTTCGTGATCCGTTTTCATCGAAACGGAAAAATTGTCAAACGAATGGATTAAATATCGTATATTTTTGGTTTGATTAACCAGAATTATGTTGTTGTCTTTTTTACTAAAAACCTTATTACTATTCAGTATGATAAGTTGACCTGCCGAAATATTCAAACACAGCGCTTTGTGACTCATATTTCAAATCATATATCTTATAATTGCATTTTTAATATAGAAGCTTTGTTTTAATATAAAATAAAACTAATTATCCTTTTCAAAACAGCAGAGCAAAACAGATGTTTAAATAATTTTTGGGATTATAAATTGGACTGAGTTTGATTGCAAAGAACTGGCGTTCGAGCCTCAGGTGAGTTTTGAAGCCCACCCAGCTTCAGATCTTTGGGTACTAGGTTGTTTGCGAAGTAAAGGCAACTTATGCCTTGACCACATTGCCATAATCATGCTATTGGTCACAAAATTGTGGTGTCTTAATTTCCATGACCCTCTTGGCCCTCAATTGGCTAATGCGGGAATGGTTTTATTTATTGATTTAGCAAATTTCTGTTTATTTACTTAGTTGAACTTTATGTTATATTTTTAGATCTCACCGCTTGCTTGCTGTGTTCGCAGACTCCCGGAAATGCTTTTGCAGTTCCTTCCCAGTCACTTCACAATCCGAGCTAGATCATTGAATACCAATGTAATTCAGTCTAGCTTTAAATAAATTTTCTAGTTTTGTACAATGGAATAATTAAAAATTTCAGACGATTATAAAATTCGAAAAAAAGATATAACAAAGGAAGAAGGAATGATTATATCATTTCAAAAAATATTAAAAACAAAAATAAAGTTATATAAATTAGAGTATCTTTAAGTATGAAATCAAATGATCCCAAAAAATTTCTTTGTTTAAAAATTTTAAATTTAATTTGACAATAAAATTAGAACTGATAATTATATGTTGTTTCTTATGACGCCAGGACGAGCCAAGCATTCCAGTTATAGGCCTTAAGACAGACGAATTAAGACAAAATGGTGCCCCTTTCGTTTGTCAAGAGAGCACCGCAAGGGTGAAAACGCATCACAGCTTTGAACCTTTTGGATAGATGGTAGAGTCACTCCTTTTTGAGGCCACTTCTACAATTTTGGCATAGAACTGAAGGGGAAGGAAATTTTCTCCAGATCCATATACTCATTTCACTGCTCATTGACCGACCACAACACTTCCAACTTCCCAGGTGTTACAAACATGTCTGTTGCATGTACTCGGTGGGTTCTAACGGATTCGAGAATCGAACCCCGACAACACCAGACCAGGGTTTGACTCGCTAACCTCTCAACTACCACTCAACGGCCCTGATTTTTTGTGATAATTTTATTAATATATTTAATACGTCGCAAATAAAATATTTTAAGTGCTTAACCAAATGAATTATAAAATATATTTATGAAAAATTCGGCATTTTAACGACAAAACTGTTTGGTGGTATCAAAATTTAAAGTATTCTGAAAATGTTATGTAATTTAAATATGACTCAGGAACCATCATTATCTACTTTTTGATGGTTAAATTACATTATCAAAAAGTGCTGTCTAATTTTTATGATTGAACTACACTACCAAAAATTAATTTTTAATTTTTATGATTGAATTACGTTACCGAAATGCCCTGTCTCATTTTAAGGGGGGAACCAAAATTAATTTACCAAAAATTAATATCACATTTTTATCGTACACTGTAAAAAGTTCTTAATCAAATTACAGCAGAATGTACCGGCAGGCAAGTTGCCGATAGTTTTTAACGTTAAATCTTTTTACTATAAAATTTTACGAAACTAAAATCTGATTTACCGTAATTTTTAAAGTAATATTTATCTCGGGCCGGGATAGCCTGGTCAGTAGGGCGCTGGGCCCATGTCCAAGAGGTCGTGGGTTCGATCCTCGCCGACCTAAGACTCCCCGTGTACTAAATGGTGACTGGTGCACGTTAAATCTGTCGAGTCTCAAAGTCCTCCATGTTCCCATAACAAATCAATACCTCTGGGGGTATTGATCCAGGAGTTTCTTTGTCTTCTGGATTGGTTCAAAATTACAAGGCTACGGAGTTGAACATTAGTAGTCGTAAACCTATGAAATTGGGTCGGCTGTTTAACGATGGTTATAAAATAAAATAAAAAGTAATATTTATCTCAAAATCACTATAGTCAAATAATTATAGTATAAAATATACGGTATAACATATTACTGTAAAAATATTTTTTCTGATAACTTTAATTTTACAAATGATGTACCTAAGATGCCGTTACTTTTCCCCAGAATTTGATCCGGAATTTTTTACAGTGCAGAACTACAGTACCAAAAGGCAATGCTTAATTTTCATGGTTTAACTGCATTACCGAAAAGCAATATCTCTTTTTTATGGTTGAATTGCATTAACTAAAAGTAATAACTCACTTTAATGGTTGAAAAAAAGTTATCTTTTGATACAAATTCAGAAAACAAAAAATCACTCAGCTTTCTAATGTGAAAGAAAAATTATCTGAAAATGCATTTCTAATAACATTTATGAAAACTAGAAAAATATTGTTTGAACCATATAATCTTTCTTTTAAAGTAAGTTATTTCTCAATATGCTATTTTTACTGCTGCCATAAATACTCAACACATCCCTATTAAAGAAAAGGCGAGTTCTATTTTGAAATTCCTTCTTATATTCTTCCACATAAATAAGGAGACTGAAAACGAGGGAAAAGTAATAAATATAAATTTAAAGTTTTATTTTAATGCTTTTAAAGGCACGTTTTCATTTTAGAAAGAATATGTAGGAGATTTTAAAACTTCTTAGATACTTTACTCAATGATTAGAGATTCACGATGCATTTTAATGCTCACATACGCTTAAAATTTATGAAGAGTGAAATTTAAGCCTGGAATTTATTTTGCTAGGGAATTTCTGAAAATACTTTAGAATATGCATTTATTTATTTTAAGTATTCACATCAAAAGGAATTGAAGAATCCTTTATAAAATAACATAGACATACATCACATATTCTTTTCCACTCCAAATTGGAACATAGGGCTTCTATCATAGATTTCCATCGTCCTCTATGTGTGGTCAGATATTTTGCCTCTCTCCATGTCTTTTCTATTGTTTTCAATTCGCTTACAATCGTCCTGCGCCAAGTGTTTTTAGTCCTTCCTTTTATCCTATTGCCCTGAGAGTTCCAACCAAAAGCTTGCTTTACTTTTCTGAACTACGTAGAAAATTCATTTAGATTTACGTTTTTTTTTTTAATTTCCAGATTGATCAGTATCCGTTTTGCTTTTCTAAGGATTTCTGCATTACAAATTTTATGGAAATACTTGATACCTAAGTTTCTTCTTAAGCAGTTGTTAATAAATACTTTTTTCATTCTATTTTCATACAGTGCCATGTATCAGCTCCATAGAGTAGAAACTAATAATAATAGAAACTAATGATCGAAACTAATCAACATAGAAACTAATAATATGTTGGACGACAAAAAAATAGAATAAATTTCCATTCAAGCAAACACTTACCTAGTAGGTTTACATTTAAACAATTAATTCTCAAAAGAGATTATAATCCACGTTTGCGACATAGTGGCTCAGAGGATAGAGTATTCGCTGTCCAATGAGGTGAACCGGATTCGAATCCCAGCGATGGCTGGTAGATGCAAATTATGCATCCGGGTTACTGACCACAGTGCTGACGTAAAATATGCTAAATGGTAGACGGATCATGGGTTTGAGTCTTCTTGCCGTCAAACTAACCATGGAAGGTTTTCGGGGTTTTCCTTTCCATGTAACGCAAATGTGTGTTCTATCGAAAAGTCCTCCACGAAAGCAAATTTCCCCCAATACTTAATCCTTTTCTTCAAAATTGGTTTCAAAATTACAAAGCTTCGGAGTTGAACATTAATAGTCCTAAACTCAATATCGGGTTGGCTCTTCAACGGTGGTAATAAAGTAGAATAATCCATGATCATAAAGTTTCCTTTTATTTTTCTGACGGAAACTTTTGCGTGTATTTCTAAATTTTAAGTATAATTCTCACTCTTTATATGCTTGTTGCGATAAAAATACCGAGAAAGAGTTGCCAGAATGAAATTAAATAAAGTATAACGTTGATAAGAATAAGTGATTAAAAAAATCAAAGCAAAGTTATCCTTTATTCCAGGAAAAAGTACTAATAAATGGAGATTTTAGTATTCTCTTGAGTCACCTCTAGCGCGAATGCTGGATGCAATTCGATCAACCATTGAGGCGTTCAAGTCATCTTGTTCCACAGTTGCGATAAAAACTGCTCCAAATCATCTAGTTTTGATGTTGTCCAACTTGACGTCCCAGATATGCTCATTTGGTGACAAAGTTGGAGATCTAGCGAGTCAGAGAAGGATAGTAATATGTAGCAGTGGTATCCCTATTAAACCTTTTCTGGGTGCGACTGAACATTGTGTTGTTGAAAAATGACTTTTGGGAGCCCTGTCATGAGTGGAGATAACTGTAGATAAAGTATGTCCCGAAAGTACCTCTGGGCTGTCATGGCACCAGGGATTAATATTAAGGGGGATCGTGGATTGTATGCAAGGGCATCCCAGACCACCACACCAGCTTATGTGATTTTTATGGCAATGAGTGCCCATCAAATACACTCTCAGAGAAATCGGTTCAAAAGTGAACCTTAAAATCAGTACCTTAACAAAGGATTCAACTAAAACCTTATTTCTGTTCAAAATGAAAAATTCTGGTTAAATTACCATATTGTGTGGTAATGGCTGGTAAAAAAAACTTAATTATAGTTAATGTACGATATTTAAAATATTCAATTGGGGATTTTTTCGCTCATATGGCAACGGTTTAACGGAAATTTTAGATTTTAAAATTAAGTTCCTTCTGTGTGGTAAAAAGTGCTTATCACCTCACATTTAGTAAAAATTACAAGACGTAAAATTAAATTTAAGTATTTTTTATGCCGTGCTTTTAGGCATCATGATAAAATTACTAAATTTTACTGCATTTTCCAAATTTTCCCACCCATTATAAAACTATACTTTATTGTTAATTTTACTGAAACCATTTCGTACATAAATAATTGCCGGGTATTTTTATGTTCCTATAGAGTCAGAAGTTCGGTAAATTTTAACATATTCTGGTAATTTTGACTATACTTTTTTTTCTTACTGTAAAATCCAATAATTAAGTTTAACGAGGAGGATAATATAATTGAACTTAGCACCATATTACAGATACTGCTAAATTTGGACGATATTATGGGTTCAATACACTCAAAATTTCTTCCTGTGTATTCAGCTAAGAACATTTGCTGGCCTTGCTTGATCTTAAAATTTATTTTATTTTTTTATAATTTTTAATTACGTTAAACTATATAATTGTTTGACTATGCATTTCTTTAAAGATTTAAAACGTTATTTGGAAAGAAATAGCCATTATATGAATAGTAAATTTTATGCAGTCCTCATATGGTGCGAAAATAAGTCTTGCTAAAGGGCAAATCAATCTATTTTTAACATTTTTACTGGATACTGTGGTTCAATTAAAAAAGAATTCAATTTAACGTCATAATTTAACACATTAAAATGGTTGAAAAATTTACTCAAAATTATGATTTAAAAAGATTCACCTTTAAAAATAAATTTTTGAAAGTATTATAAATAATTTAAAAAGAGATCGTAATGTAGGTACATATTCATAAACAAACTAGTAAGCGGTGAGAAATGTGATGTCCTTGATAAAAATCCTTATCAGGGTCTACCATGCGAAACAAGATTTATTTAAAGTAATATATATTGTTTTTACTTTCCATATGGTTATGAAGATTCCAGAATATATGGCACGAACTAACATTATAATAAAATGTCGACTTATACTTGACTATGGTTTTACCTAGCATCATGTTAATACATATTCTACTTACTCGAGATTATGATTACCTCACCCCAAAATAAGGTTATCTGCTTATTTCAGATTATGGTTTCAATCTATCACCAACATAAAGTTTTTATGTTTATTCCAATTTAATTGACCTTGTACCAAAATAAAATTATTTGTTATTATGAGATAACCTAGAACCATTATAAGACTTCCCGGATGCCTCTGTATTATAATTCAATAATTTGAACGATATAATGGGACATAATGGTACAAACCAAAAAATTTTTTTCTAAAAATTTATGAGGAAAAAATTGGTTTTATTGATATGTTTGCAAAACAAGCTACTAATGCATTTTCAAGATTACTGTCGAAATGCTCTAAAATATAATTTGACATATGCTTTCACTAAACTCTTCCATTATATCAAGTCGTCTAAAATCGATACCACTTTCAACAAAAAAAAATAGTTATTATTATTTTATTAATACATCAAGGGTAAATTGTTTGAGGAAAGCAATAGTCATTCTCCGCCTCCATTGAAAAAAAATGCTAAACAAAGCAACTGAATACAAATATATCGATTGACTGTAACTGTGACTCCAGAAATGATTTTCTGTTTTGGTCTTACAAATAACACTTACTATAAGGATTTTTTTAGAACTCTTTCGACACAGAAAGTGGTTTTTTGTTCCAGGAAAGGAAAAAAAGTGATGCTTAATTGAAAGAACGGGATCCTTTTTTAGCTAAGAGTAATGACGCCATGTTAGAAAAGAATCTATTTCTAACAGTCGTATTTGATTACTGTTTCCGATAACATAAAGAACTATATTTAGAGCATTTAGCTATACATGCTTAAATCAAATTTTTATCGTTTAAGTAGAAAATCTGTGCTATTTCTTATCCATTATTCCATATTGTTGTGTCACTTTTTTTTAACCTTGGAACTCTAAATATATTCAAAATTTTTAAAATTGAATAATATTGTTGTATAATTTAATAGCTATATATTTCATTGTCTATTAGCTATACACATTTTCGTTAAGCTATATATATTATTTATCAGTTTTTATATACAAAATAAGCGATACATTGTTTAGTAATTGGCATCTATATATTTTTGTTTTGCTATATATTAGCTATATATTTCCATTAAGCTATATATTAGTTATATATTTTCAGTAAGCTATATATTAGCAATATATTTTCAATCTCAGCAATCTACTTTCATTAAGCTATATAATTACTAAAAAAATTTTTTAAGCTATATATTTTCAAGCAACATATTACTTTCAACAATTTTTATAATCAATATCAGCTATAAATTGTTTAGTGTCAACTATGTGTTGTAGTTTGATATTGTCATTGTTTGATATTATATATACATATATATTAATGAAAAAAAAATTGCTTGTCAAAAATAATCCAATCCCTCTATTTATCCTCACAAGCTTTTTAAAAATAAATTTAAAATCCTAAATAGTTAAACACTTTCCATAGTCCTTCTTTTTATCACCCTATTTGTTTTTCTCACGATTCCTATAAATATCTCACGTTACCTAAAATTAAGTTGAAATGAAGAAATATATTGGTTTTTCTTGTGAATGATTTCAATTACCAAACTTTAAATCTTCAAAATATTCTCTATTTATCCTCACAAGCTTTTTAAAAATAAATTTAAAATCCTAAATAGTTAAACACTTTCCATAATCCTTCTTTTTATCACCCTATTTGTTTTTCTCACGATTCCTATAAATATCTCACGTTACCTAAAATAAAGTTGAAATGAAGAAATATATTGGTTTTTCTTGGGAATGATTTCAATTACCAAACTTTAAATCTTCAAAATATTCTCTATTTATCCTCACAAGCTTTTTAAAAATAAATTAAAAATCCTAAATAGTTAAACACTTTCCATAATCCTTCTTTTTATCACCCTATTTGTTTTTCTCACGATTCCTATAAATATCTCACGTTACCTAAAATAAAGTTGAAATGAAGAAATATATTGGTTTTTCTTGTGAATGATTTCAATTACCAAACTTTAAATCTTCAAAATATTCTCTATTTATTTTCACCAGCTTTTTAAAAATAAATTTAAAATCCTAAATAGTTAAACACTTTCCATAATCCTTCTTTTTATCACCCTATTTGTTTTTCTCACGATTCCTATAAATATCTCACGTTACCTAAAATAAAGTTGAAATGAAGAAATATATTGGTTTTTCTTGTGAATGGTTTCAATTACCAAACTTTAAATCTTCAAAATATTCTCTATTTATCCTCACAAGCTTTTTAAAAATAAATTTAAAATCCTAAATAGTTAAACACTTTCCATAATCCTTCTTTTTATCACCCTATTTGTTTTTCTCACGATTCCTATAAATATCTCACGTTACCTAAAATAAAGTTGAAATGAAGAAATATATTGGTTTTTCTTGTGAATGATTTCAATTACCAAACTTTAAATCTTCAAAATATTCTCTATTTATCCTCACAAGCTTTTTAAAAATAAATTTAAAATCCTAAATAGTTAAACACTTTCCATAATCCTTCTTTTTATCACCCTATTTGTTTTTCTCACGATTCCTATAAATATCTCACGTTACCTAAAATAAAGTTGAAATGAAGAAATATATTGGTTTTTCTTGTGAATGATTTCAATTACCAAACTTTAAATCTTCAAAATATTCTCTATTTATCCTCACAAGCTTTTTAAAAATAAATTTAAAATCCTAAATAGTTAAACACTTTCCATAATCCTTCTTTTTATCACCCTATTTGTTTTTCTCACGATTCCTATAAATATCTCACGTTACCTAAAATAAAGTTGAAATGAAGAAATATATTGGTTTTTCTTGTGAATGATTTCAATTACCAAACTTTAAATCTTCAAAATATTCTCTATTTATCCTCACAAGCTTTTTAAAAATAAATTTAAAATCCTAAATAGTTAAACACTTTCCATAATCCTTCTTTTTATCACCCTATTTGTTTTTCTCACGATTCCTATAAATATCTCACGTTACCTAAAATAAAGTTGAAATGAAGAAATATATTGGTTTTTCTTGTGAATGATTTCAATTACCAAACTTTAAATCTTCAAAATATTCTCTATTTATCCTCCCAAGCTTTTTAAAAATAAATTTAAAATCCTAAATAGTTAAACACTTTCCATAATCCTTCTTTTTATCACCCTATTTGTTTTTCTCACGATTCCTATAAATATCTAACGTTACCTAAAATAAAGTTGAAATGAAGAAATATATTGGTTTTTCTTGTGAATGATTTCAATTACCAAACTTTAAATCTTCAAAATACTTCTTTCCCTTTGGATGGACGAAATAAATTGGTTCTGCTTCTCGCTAGTATCCTTGAACAGAAGTAATTTGACTCGCGAGAGTAACTCGTGCTTCACAACGGCCCCAAAAAGTTTTCTTCTTTCAACATTTTAAAAGAAAAAAAAAATATTACATTATCTGCAATCCATTGGTTTGGTATATTTTTCTCTGCGGATGCTATTGAGAAGTACAAATCTCCCTCCACTTTTTGAACTCGTATTTTCTTTTAGAGATCTCAAGAAGTTATTATGTCTTCCCACCTGCAACGTTTAAATAAAATATACAAGGTATTTAAAACGAACTTCGATATTAACTGTATAATAAATTTACTAAAATTTTAGGTCTGTGGGCTTTTTATATTATTGAAATATTTTTAGCACATTAATTGCGAAATAAAGGAACTTTTTTGTGTTTTTTTAATAATAATAAAAATAAAATTTTCTTTAGAAAAAATAAATTAAAAGCCTTTTTAGCGAAAAATGAAATGGAATAAAATAAAATAAACTAGTTCCTTCTAGATTTCTAGATCAATAACTTTATATACAGAATTAAATGCATATTACAGTCGAACCCCGCCATAGTGAACCATCTGCGAGCTCAGTAATGAGTCTACTATAAACGATGGTACACTATATCCAAATTTTTTGAAGAATATTTTTCGCATTTAGACAATTGAATGATTGAAAATTGGGTTTACAATTTTACATAAGTTATTAAAAATTATTAACTAATTAACAGCTAATAAAGCAAAAATTAACGAAAAAAGTACTTACGTAGCTAAAAATTTGTTTTAATTTTACTTTTTATGAAAAAAAAATTTAATTTTTGATTGAACACAATTTGATTTTAATTAGAGTTCACCGATTTTCTTATCTACAATGTGCAAAGATTGCAAGATTTTTTATGCACATTTTATGTGGGAAAAAAAAACATATTAAGGACATTTATGGCTGATTATACTTCAGCTATAGATAGGAATGCATTCATTTTCAGTCTCAGCACCTGCAAGTTTAAAGATGGAAGACTGAAAAATATATTTAGAGAAATGAAATTTGAGTCCACTATAACCGAATTTTCAAGTTCTCAGTGTTCACTTTAAGTGTTAAAAATAGCATTATTTGAATAGGAGTACTGATGGGGGGACCACTAAAAAAGTTCACTATATCCCAGGTTCACTATAGCGAAGTTCGACTGTATTATTTATTTTAATGAATAATGAAGTAATACATTATCTGGAAAAAGTATACGGTCACCCGGTTGTATGGTGGTGTAATCATAATGGTGTGGGGTTGCTTCTCTTGGTTTACTCTGTATTCGTTAGTTTTTGTCGTTAGAAACGTAACCTCTGAAAATCATGTGGACCTTCTGGACAAAGCTACACTCTCAGCTCTATGATAATATTTTGGGGAAGGCCTATTTCTCTTCCAGCAGGATAACTGCTCCATTCACACATCGAGGCTTGCATAGACGTGGTTTGATGAAATGGGTGTTCCAAAACTGGACTAGCTTTCTCAGAGCCCCAATTCCAATCCCGTAGAACACCTTTGGGACGAATTAAAGCGCCAAATCGACCACCTTCGATGCAAGCACTCACTTCTGTCGTGATTGATGCCCGGAAGTCTATTCCTATTAACACCTATCAAAAACTGGTGGAAAGTCTTTCCAAGCATGTGTAGGCAGTCATCGATGTAAAAGAGGCACCAACACCATATTAATGTGCCTCAGATGCTCTATGTCCATACAACTGGATGTCCAGAAATTTTTAGCCGGATAGTGTATTAATGAAGTAATTTTCATAAAGTGTGAAGTGTAAGTTTAATTTAAAATAGTTCTGCTTCTAACAAGTTTCTTTAAACAGAAGTAGTGTGAGTCGCGAGAGTAACTCGTACTTCATAACGGCACCAATGAGTTTTTTTCTTTCAACATTCTAAAGGGAAAAAAATATTACATTATCTACAATCCATTAGTTTTGTATTTTTTTTTTTTTTTTTTACTTTACGGATGCTATGGGGAAGTGCAAATCTCCACTTTTTAAACTCGTATTTTCTTCTAGAGATCTTACGAAACAAAAAGTGAATCATTTTATTTTACCACCTGCGATGTCTTTAAAAGCAATCTTCAAAATTACTTTTTTAATATCAATAAAGTTATAAATTAATGAAAGTTTTAATCCATATACTTTTTATTTTACCGAAGCAATATTTTAATAACATAAACAGTACACTAAAATGTATATTTTTTTACACTTTTTGATATTAACTTATTGACGCAGATATGACACCGGTATCACTTTTATACATATCTTTTTTCTGACGCCTCTAATTGCAATCAAGTATATATTGTAGATTTGTTTTTAATATAAAACACTCTAAAATTTTCTAAAAGAAATTCTTATACCATCGGAAATATATTTGTTCCGTCTAAAATATAAAATATAAAGAAGTAGTTTGAAAATTTTTCATTTATATTCAAAAAACTATCACTACTTGATTTTGTAAATTAAAGAAATTTCAACATGAATAACTGTTTTGATTTGATATGAATAACTGAAAATAACTGCAATTTTGAAAATTTATTGTTTGGAAATAGGCCGTGTTTGGACTATTTTACCTTTAACGCAGAAAAAGATCACATGTGCTTCATGCTGTTGTATTTCAAAACAAAATGCGAAATATAATAGTTTTCACTAATTTTGACCTAAATAATGAAAAAATATATGATAAAAAATATGTTTAATAAATTTTCTGTGTTAAAACGTTTGTAAAAATTAAATTTAATTTTAAATAAAAGAAATAAAAAACATTTTAAACAGATAACGCAGCAGCACGAACACAATAAAATAAAGCAAACTAGCTTCTTCTATAATAGATTTCTAGATAAATGCTTGTAAATATGTAACTGAATGCTTTACTTTTGAATGAATTACTTTTCTTATTTCTTTAAGCGTCTTGTATATACCCGATTCACCTCAGTATGATTTAGAAAACAAAATAGAGAGTGAAAAGTATACAAATTTGAAAATTAAGATGGTATTAAAGATGGCGTTTTTTTAGATTAATTAAAATATGTTTTTAATGCTTTTGCGAAATATACATTACTTTCAATAATTAACCAGAAAATAATTAGCAAATACTACTTCTAAAAACTACTAACTAATTGTCAAAGTACTTATTTAAAACTTTAAATATTACTTCTCTTCACAAGAACGCCCTTATGAAAAATCTCTTTATCTGTCAAATTTATAAAACTACTAAAACAAATAATAAATTATTATTCACCGATGGTATTAACCCTTTAACGATGTTATAAACTGCCACTTCAAACAATTTATATGTCTTATCATAAATAAGCACTTCATGTTTTCTAGATTTTTTAATAAAATTTTAATCTTAGGTTTGTGTTTATTTTACAATGTTTATTTTTTCAATAAAAGTTTTCATTTAGATTTTTTTTCTCTGTAACCGTGTTTAAGCAGAAATTAAATACTATAAATAAAAGTTTTTCTTAACTGTTAATACAATTACCTAAATATACTTTTAAATTTTTGTTGAAGGGTAAATTTTAACATAATTAAGTTCCTTAAATTTAATTTATCACAAAGCAATTTGATTTAACATCTACTTCATTTTTTGGCTCGATTTTATCTCGGAATGTAGTTTTTAAAGTATTGGATTTGTTTTTATTTGCGATGAATTTCAGTATGATTAAATATTATGATATTTAATAATATTTGAATAATTTGAAAGTCTTTCTTCTGGTTAAAAAATTTTCTTGACATTTCTTGAAAATGTAATTTACATAACTACCTCTTTTTTGCTCAAATCTACTTTTCCTTAAATAATTTCTTTGATTAATTGAAAAAAGGTTTAAAAAAACTCAGCAAACAGATTTGTTTGATATATTGCCTATTTTTTTTCTCATGAATAAAAAAATTTGCGCTTTGCACTCTCAACCATTTAATTATGAATGTCATTTATTTAATTAGATTTACAGTATAAAATAAAGCAGCAATAATTAAAATTGATTTTAATATAAAATGGGCATTTATTCTTTTATAAAACTATCTTAATATAAAATGGGAATCTATTTATTTAAGCTGACTTAACGATTTTAATAAAATGTCCCTAAATAGTTGGTAGCTTTGAGCTCCATGTTTGCCAGTCAGGCCGTTATGTACGAAGTTATGTACAAATTTGTCCAAGTATCTTAATATTTAAAACATTATTTAAGATCTAATAATTTAATAATATTAAATACTTTCAGTAACGATACTATTTGCGAATTTCTGTAACGAATACGAACTTTTCGGAAAATATTAATAATAAAGTGTTGCTGAACTTGTTGCTTGCTTTATAAACACGAAAACCTTGTAAGGTCACAGATTTATTTATTTATTTTTTTTAACTATTTGTGAACGCAAATTATACAGTTCCAACGCAAATTACACCGTTAAAAAGGTAACGAAAAACATCTTGTTAGTAAAAATATATATTTGGTCATTCTTTTTAGAACAGGTGATCTCGAACACATTGCATAAAGTCACTAATTTTCGAAGCAAATAATTAGTAAATCTTTAATTTTTTTTTATCTCTTTAAACGCCTTGTATATACCCGATTCACCTCAGTAATTTTAAGCTTATAAATCTTCAAGTCTTTGCTCGAAATGTAAGGTACAGCAAAAAAGTGAGAAAAAATTATTAAAAATAGTTAAAATTTAAAAATTTTAAACAAATTAGGATTTCAAAAAAAATCTCATGTTAAGTTCATAAACAAAAAGGGCCATTTCAGCACGCCAATTTTCAATTTTGTGTTTTATCGAGCGGCATTCTTGTGGTCTGCGGAGAGGTCTGCATGGTATTTTCGAATGCAAATTTAACTATAGAAAATTCGCGAAATAATTCTATAACATTTAATTTTATTATTCCATCGTACTCCTTGTATAATTTGCTGCACTTCTTAGTAGTTTTAAATTGCTATGACTAATATTTTTTGCGTTGCAAATAAATTGTACTCCCAAAGAGACAGTTCACGTTAAATTGTACAAGTTTAATTGCACGCCTAAAGCAACAGCGTCTGCAACCTTTTTTTAATATAAATATAGAATTTGAATAAATCATTTTAAATCTTTTATTTAAATCATAAATCTAAACGAAACCTGATTTTTAAAAATGAAACAGAAAATATCTCGATAAGAACACGCTGCAATTTCGTATAAATATTAAATCATTTTAAATTTAAAAAATCCGAAAACATGCAAATTAGACAGGAAACACAAGAGAATTGGCAAATTATGTATGAAAAGATTTTATTTAGATTAGTATAAAATTGACATTAAGAATTATTCATTTACGATTATTTGAAAAGATTTAATTGGGACTCAAACATAATACAAAATAATTTTAAACAAAAACTCAAATATTTGTATAATTACGTGAATCTAATGATCCATTGAATTCCAATCTATACATCTTTTTTTTTACCAAGAGAAAAAGAAAAGAGCAATATATGATACCAAAAGCTTCCTGAATCAAACAGAAATTATTTTCTAGTCTAACTCAAAATATTTATTTAATTCAAAGTTCCTGTACAAAGAACTCACTGGTATTAATTATTACAGGGTGAAATATGAAATTTTGCCCTTATTTAAAACCCTAAATGTACGATAATTATAAGTTCTGGAAAGTTTTAATTTCAAGGTACTGCTGTGTGAGAATTATTAATAATTAAACTCGGTGTTTAGATTAAAAATTTGAGATAGCTATTCCAATCATTTATCATAACATAACGTTTAGTTATTTTAACACAAATAAAAATAAAAATTGCATAGAAGGAATTTCCATTTTTTTAAAAAAGTAAATAAGGAATTTCTAACGTGCTATTTTTGTTATTATTTTTTCTCATCTGAAATTATTTGTATTACTGGTAATATATGAATGCAAGCTAGTTTTTCGGTGTTCCTATACAATATTGTTCATATACAATATTGTTCATATATATTCGTTTTTAATTATTTAAGAACATACTTCGTAATAAAGTTTATATTAATAATATTTATTTATTTTGCAAATACATTATATTAGTGTTGAATATGAGATGTTAACCAAAACATTTTTAATTGATTCTTATATACCATTACTATTCCTGCACTTCGTTAGAAATTTTATTTCAATAAAAATAATATTATAACTAAAATTGTCATTGTTGTACCTAATAATAATTATATCTTAGACATGCAATTTAACTAAGTATGTAAGTTTAACATAAAATACACTTTTACTTCATGGATATTAAAAATATTTTTCCAATTTATGTTGTTACAATGATTTTTGTAAAAACATTATAATATCGATTAAAACGCACTACCCTACAATAATGGAAGAAATATACTTTCAGTTTTTAAATTTTTCTTTTAAATTTCTGAAAAAATACTTAGAAAATTACTTTGTAACTTTGGAAGTAATTAATACGTGAGATTTTTCCTACTTAGTAATAAAGTTTAAAGCCTCCAGAGCAATTCATGCAACTTGTACCAATTACTTTGATTGCTATTTGCATTAACTGCATAAAATGTCATAAACCTAATTTAAATTTTGAAAATATAGACATTTATATAAAAAATTAATTTTTTTTAATCTTACATTTCTTTAGTATAACTTTAAAAGTATTTAATAAAATAAAACAAAATTTTTTGAACATTTAAAAATTAATTACAAAATTATTACTTGAAAATTTGTTGAAAAATACTCAAGATATGATTGTTTGAAGTAGTTTTTCTTATACTGTGCATGCGTGTGAGAATTTTTAAAAAAATTATAACTTTGTTGCGAATCGTATTTGGCAACTAACAAAAAAAAGTCTGGTTTAAATATCTTAAAAATTTAAAAAGTTTCAAGCAATTTTCTAAGCAGTTTTTGTAATTTCTAAAAGAAAGCTCAAATTGATAAATGATTTTCCACAAATAGCATTTTGTATCATGAGACAAAGTTGAATAACAAATGATAATACCTTACAATAATCATCCGGACTCTAAACTGTGATAGCATAAGAAAAGAAAACATTCTTTTATAGGGGATGATCCCTAACATTGCCGATGTCATTTTTAATATAGTAGAAAAGGAAATTTGTAGAAACTCCCTCATCATTTTGAGCTTTCTTTTAAAAAGTACAAAGTACAAAATCTAGTTAAAAAAACTATTTGAAACTTTTTAAATTTTTAAGATATTCAAAGTACTCTTTTCATTAGTTGCCAAATACGATATAATGCAAAATTATAAAAAAAAGTATTTTTTGCATCTTTTTCACGCATGCGTACTATAAAGGAACTTTTTTAAGTTACTATATATCTTGCGCAATTTGTTACAAATTCTTTTTTAAAATTTTATAACAATGATTGCTCCAAAAATATTGTTTAATTTTATTGAATATTTTTAAAGTTATAACAATAAAAACGTAAGACAAAAAAATTAATTCTTTTATAAAAATGTCCATATTAGCATGAACATTTAAGTTAGGTTTATGAAATTTTATATAGTTACTAGGAGGCTTCGCCCCCTGCTCGCTGGCGCTCGCCAATCCCCGGAACTGCTTTCGCAGTTCATTGCGGATTGCTTCGCAATCCAATGATTGCTTTGCTCACTCATTGGATACGTTCTTAACGTCTAGCTTTTGTATACTTTTTTGAATACTGAAGTTCCGAAAACTTTTCACTGTAGAAAATTCTAAACCTGTACATTTCAATATTAATTTGAAATTGCAAACAGTTCACATATTTTTCTTAATCACACTTTTCTAAATTTCAGTTGTTGAGAAAAGTAACTGTTGTAAGTTTTGTTTTAAAGTCTTTCCCACCAGAGTGTTAAAGCCATGTGTTGTAAAACAATATGACATCGTAGTCTGCCACTGAACGCTGGATGTAAAGCATCGGCTTCGATGAAGAAAATGTTGTATTTTTAATTCTCTGAAGGGCGCCACCCTAATAATATGGAATTTGTAAAATAAATGTATATATTTTTGATTGTTGATGAAGCTCATCATTTTGTGTTTTCATCAGTGTTCAGAAGCAGAACAACTATAAGTTTTTTATTTTATCACAAAAATATAAAATGTATAAAAAACAAAGAAAAGAGTAAGAAAATGAGTATAGTCATAGAAGAAGTTAAAATTATAATATAGCATTTGTCAGTAAAAATAAAACTTTTTCTTTAAGTCATTGTTAACAATTCAAATTTCTCCGAGGCAATTCTAAACCTTAATTTTGTTCTAAATGTCAGTAATCAGACACACAACAGAAGTTTAATATGAAGTTGTAAAATGCAAATATATGTATATATATATATATATATATATATATATATATATATATATATATATATATATATATATATATATATATATATATATATATATATATATATATATATATATATATATATATATTTATATATACACACACGGAGGGAGAGAGAGAGAGAGAGTTTCTCTAAAAACACAATTGTTAATTTGGGCATTTGGTGATACAATACTTATAGAATTGAAGGATTTGTTACGTCAAGCGCTTAGTTATCTTAATTTTGATCTAGTTGCGCTTCTCTGTCATTTTGATTTATGTTGCAAATTTATCTTTCAAAAATTTCTATGGCTGGCAACAACATTTTTATTTTTTAAGTTGTTTATTTTTATTTCTTTTAGAATTCGTTCTTCTTTTAGCAAAATGTTTTTTAATCTAACAGAATTCTCTGCCGACTGTTTTCTCTATAAATGAAAAAAATAAAGTAAATATTTAAGTGTTGTGAAAAGAATCTTATTTAGTTGTATTAAGTACTTCGTTAAAAATGAAAACTGTTGCCAACGCGAGAAAAGAAATATCATCGGTTTTATTAATTCATACGTATTAGCGTTTTATATTATATAAATTGCGAATAACAACGAAAGTGTAAGTCACAACCCCTGATTTTCTAGTATAGGGTGTTCAAAAATACCTGTTTTCTTTCGTAATTTATTGTTAGTCCTTGTAACCTCTTAAAGCTTTAGATCTTATTACTAAGCATGTAAAAACGCTTGTACTAATCACCCTGAAAACTGCAAAATAATCCTTTAAATATTTCTTGAGAAATTTAAAAAAATGCCAAAAACTAAAAGTGGCTCTTCCATTATTGCAGGGTAATGTAGATATTCTAGAAAACAAGAATTATCTGTTGCTCTAGAAGTTTAAATTGATTTATCGTTAAAGATATGTTTTAAAAATTTATGACTTCATCTTCTACCTAAATAATTAGTTGATTTATAATGATAAAGGTAATTTGTTTAATCCCATCTCGGATGAATGAATTATGACTGCAATAAATCGCAAATATTTCTTTACGTGATCAGCCATATTCCAGGAAAATACATCTTGTTAATGACCAGGCTTCTCTTATGGGTTATACAGTCTTTTTATTTTATACAGAGATAGAACTGTCTCATAATTAGTGATGCAGTAGTACACTCACTTTTTTGGTACACGGAGTAAATCACAAAACATACGGGGAAGATTAATAAAAAAATTTATTCTTCGTTAATTTTTTAAATTAAGTAAAAACCAAACTATGAGAAGAGTTGCAATGGAAGCAAAACTAAAACTTGATCATTCTACAATTTGTAATTGTAAAAATTTGTTGAAGAAAAAAACTTTCATAACCATCGACATGGCTACATTTTAATTGGGCATTTAAAATGAGTATTAATATAATTAACTTTTTTGGATCAGTAATTGTATTTCCTTTCAAATCACATTCGTGCACTGAGAAAAAATGTTTCCAAAAACTATCAGAATAGTGTCAAATTTACCGTGTTTCTGGCTCGATATTTTTTAAGCTCTGTAATTTTTACTCCGTGTGTGAAATTATTCTTTCTGGCATTATAGAAATATATCTAAAAAGAAATAATGTCTGTTTGTTTGTCCTGGATAATTGTTTTCGCCCGCACAGGGTTGAAATAAAATGAAGCAAAAGCTCAAAAATGAAGACATTTTATTTACAGCAGACTCAATTTTTGGATTTACAACTACTAATGCTCAAATCCATAGTCTTGTAATTTTGAACTTAATCCAGAAGACAGTTGACGACAAGGGGATTGTAACCCATGATCTGTCAGCTACTGAGGATATTTAACGTCAGCACTGCGGTCGGTGCGAGCCGGTCAAAACACACATAAGCAATATCTACTTTGAACCAATCGAGTGGTGGTTTGTGTAATATCAGTTTTGTTGTAGAATCAGAGTGACGCATTGTTGCAATTTAAATTTAATACGATTTTAATTCTTTTTTTCAGTTATTCAAAAGTAAACATTCTCGTTATATGCTAGTTTTTGCCTCGATTTTGTCAAAACTGAGTTTCACTGAGGGTTTATTGCATGTTTTTCATAATAATTCATTTTGGTTATGTCAAGTGAGCATGGTTTTGCCGTTACTGAAATTATATTTGGAAAGCTATTTAGATCATTCTTTTATTTTGTTTATGGTTAAACTCTTATAATGTGTTTCTAGTCCGAGAAATAAATTCTCGTAAAATTACCATAGTGAATAGTGAAGACATTTCTGATATAAAAAAAAAACAACATAATTGTGGTAATCATGATTTCTTTAAAATGTACGGTATTTAAACCATTCATATAGTTACGGTTTATATTCATGAGATAATAGTTTACCTGAAATTCTAATAATCAAAATTTAAGCTCTTACTACCAGATATTTATTAAAAAATATTGAGCTGAAAAGTAAATTTAACTAAATAAATGGTTTTTATGTCATGCTCTAAAGTATCGGGATTGAATTGCCAAATTAATTCTAATTTTAACGCATCTTATAAAACAATATTTTATTGTTAATTTCTCCAAAATCGTTATTAGAAAGCTTCGGTAAAAAATAATTTTTTACCGAGAGTAATCACGCCAAATAATTTTGGTGTTCCCATATAGCCAAAAACACGGTAAGTTTTACCATATTCTGGTAGTTTTGACCGTAATTTTTTTTTGTCAATATATGAATTAAAATAACGGAAGTTAAAAAGAGGGGAATTGGATGCCGCTTTTTATTTATTTCCATCCTGATTATGAATCGATACGAATGCATTTATGACTTTCCCTCTCCGAAGAGGTAAAATAAGGTGAATATAATAAATGACTCAAAATTCGTAAATCAAATTTTGTTAAAAAATTGACGAACTTGCTAATTTGATCATATTCACTGTGTCACTCAACAACATTCCATTGTTTAACCTCGAACTTTTAAAAAAATCTGTGAATTCTGGTCCTTGAACTTTTAAAAGTATTTAAATAATGTTCACAAGTAATGATTTATATTATTGAACCAAATTGTTTTGAGGATATTATCAAAAAGTTTTTAACTATCGTTAAATTCTAATTTAAATCTAATTATTCTAATTTTTATTTAAACCTAATTAATCTAATTCAGATCTAAATTCTAAGCATTTAATCGTTAATTTTTTATTTAGTTATGGTAATGGTCTCATTCGCCTTAAGATAACTATTAAACGTTACAGGATAAACATTTTCGAACTAAACTTTATTTCATTATTAGTAATTCAAAAGAACTATCTATTTTTTCCGCATTTTTATTTGCCAGCAAAACTTCCACGAGAATGTTTTTTTCAGTTTTGTTTATCCTCACCCTTTAATAAAAGTCTGCATTTTAAAAAAGAATATTCTAATGAAGCGAAGAGTATCTGAATAATGAAAAACAATAAAAAAAAAATATGGAAAGCTGATATTATCAGGAAAGCTGATAAATTATCTCTTGAACTGTAAAACTCTTTATTGATTAATCAATAAAGAGTTTAATAGCTGATTTTGAGCTAGAAATTGATATTAAACTCTTTAGTTTCTCCGCTTACTGGAAGATAGGAAACTTAACGGCCGTTATTTTATGTGTTTTTCCAACAGCATTTCCTTTTTGAATTTTTAATCTGGTATTTATCACATCATCTCTGCATATTTTTTTTTACGAATTTTCTGACGTATCAGTGAAAATAATGAGCAGAAATGTATATCTGTTTCAATGAATTTTAATCGTAAGTTAAGATCAAAAATTCTTCATTTTTAGAGAAATCGTGATAAGTGGATCTGTGACTTTTATTTACTTTTTATGGAGATGACCCACACTCTAAATTGTCTACTTACCAAGACATTCTTTGTGGTCAAACTCCACAAAGAATTGCTAATTTGGAAAAATGAAGGTCAGGTTAATTGCTAAATTGAATTAACCTGACCATCATTTGGTAATGATTGACCGAATGATGGTCAGGTCAATCATTTCCGCCCACATCTTTAAAATGAAAAAGATTTGGAAAGATTTTGGTTTTGAGCTTTATATGATGACAACGAATAAATGACTGATTTTATGAACCCTCATGAACCCCATTACATCTCAATAATCTGCAAATTCACCTGATTTGAACCCACAAAAAAATGAGATTTTTTTAGAACAGCAGATAAAACACCGAAATCAGCGTCGGCTAAATTTGGTGAATTTGTGTAATTAAAATTTCAGCAAATGACTTAAACTGGTTGCGAGGCTTTCCAGTTTTCTCCCGTTTTTTCAAACTTAATCAACGGGAGAACTTTAATGGCATATTGAATATGCAACTTGCTGCGTAACTCGCTGTTTTTTTTTTTTCCAGCCACTAGGATCGAAGTCACAACTCCTAAACTCACCAGTAGAGATAAACCTTGAGTTAATTATGAAGTTTTCAAATGCTTCAAAAATTATTTTCAGAATATCAAAATGCATCCGATTTATCGCAAGATTATTCCCTACTGAGTAATATAAAGTACTCTTACCCTAATTCTTTGTAATGAAGCAGTACAGCGTAAGAAATGGCACTTATGCGCAGCTTTTCTTACATAATTACGAATTTTAATGCTATTAAATAATAAAAATGGTGGTGGTCATTTCAAATCAAGTAGTGTAAAAGTATAATGGTGCAATGAAATAACAGTTATATATGGTGTTTCACTACGCAACGTTGGTGTGAAATAGTTGCAATGATGACTTAAATTTTTGAACTATTAAGGGTGGAGCATATTTCTTTAAAGTTGAACATAAATTAATCCAGGTAATTTTTTAAAAAAATGTTTTGCTTAATATTTAATCACTATACACCTTTTAAATTTTCGATCATCTTTTTGAAATGCCATAACGTCACAACTCGATTAATCAATGAAAAATTAAACAAAGCTAACGGATTACTATTAATTTATAGTTTTATTTTTGCTTCTTAACTGTTTTCGTAATTGCAAAAAAAATCTCTTGGTAGACAAACTTTTTTAGTACATATGTAGAATAATAAACTTCAGTGTTACCCACCTGTTTAGTGTAATCTGAATAAATATTGAAATTTTTTTTTCTCTCCTCAATTCATTGTCCATGTATTCTAAAAGTTTAAAATAATATTTTATTTTCACCAAGACATTATCTACTGAAAAAACCTTAATCCTGTTCTGCTGCGTCAAATAACGAAAAACATTTTTGCTTTTACAGTCTTTCT
Organism: Parasteatoda lunata; assembly: GCA_949128135.1. Taxonomy (NCBI): domain Eukaryota; kingdom Metazoa; phylum Arthropoda; class Arachnida; order Araneae; family Theridiidae; genus Parasteatoda; species Parasteatoda lunata. The sequence goes on from OX421977.1 coordinate 51,944,030, forward strand.
CTACTAACAGCTTTTCTTAAGAAATATATTTGGTTTAAAAACTCTTTGCTTTAAGCTGTCATATAATCCTTTTGTATTTTTCAGTTATGGTTTGCTGTATTTTTTTTAAATAGCAAGATAAGTCTATTTTAGAAAAGTAAAAGTTACACCAATGCAAAAAGAACTTTCCTTTTTCTGTTTAGAAATTTTATTAGGAAAAAATTTCGAAATGCAAAATATAACAGAAGTTTTTAAAATATTTAATTCAAATGTTATATATATATATATATATATATATATATATATATATATATATATATATATATATATATATATATATATATATATATATATATATATATATATATATATATATATATATATATATATACGATTCCCTATTAAACAGATCGGAAATTACTCATAAACATTTAAAATCCGTGTCCAGCATATTTATTTCCTTTATTTTATTTTATAACCAGCGCTGGACAGCCTATCCTATTCGGAGTTTACAACTATCGATGTTCTCTGTAACCTTGTAATTTTGAACATAACTCAGAAGACAAAGTAACTCCTGGATCAAGCGGTAGGACAAACTAGCTCTCTTGGAGAACTTTTTGATGGGTCTTACTAGCATTTAGAGGAAAACCACGAAATCCTCGAACGGTTTACCCAACGGCAAGGGGATTCTAACCCATGGTCATTATACCACTTAGAATATTTTTACGTCCTCACTGTGGTCAGTGTGAACCTGTTTGCAGTAGCCAGTTCCGATTTAGATGATAATGCTAAATGATTTTTGTTCGTCCTAGAATGGATGAGCCCAGTCCTGTAGTCTAGATTTCTCCGCCTCCTATATCGGGACTAACCGGTTCTTAAACTACTTTGTAAATAACAGTTTATATCATCCTTATCTCCTTATCTTATCCTTATTTAGCTGTTTTGTTTTCCGTCTCCTTTTTTTTTTTTTTAATTTTATTGTATCTTTAGTTATTCGCAATTCAGATACATCTGATTTCAAATCGAAATTTACTGTCAGCATCAAGCTCGCAAAGCTAAGAGAATATTGGGCCAAAAAAATCAAATTTGGATAGTAAAGAGAAAAAATTAATCGCAATTTTTTATCAGCCTTAATGAATCCTCTGACGAAAAAGCATCAAATAAAGTAATTTAAAAAAGAACAGCTTTTATATATTTCTGCACAAAAAAGTTGGGTGTAACTTAAAATCGAGTTGAATCGAGTTGCTTCAAATTTATTTCGTAAAAACTCTTCTTTGGTAGTGATAAATAAGATAAATATTTCACTCCCTCTTTCCCCTTTTTTTCTTTGCCTAGGGTAATTTCGCGGCCAAGTTTAAAACTCAGGAACTTGTTAAATTATATTTCTCGTTTTAAGTTAGTGGTTTTCATAAAAACTTTGTTTTCATAGTACGAAACTTTTTTTTTCTTTTAGTAATATAGTAAAAATTTAAAATCAGTCATGCCCGCTTAAAGTAATGAAATGTTTAGTTTCAGAAATTAAATGAAATAATGCACTTTAAATATCAGCACTTGATTCCATTTCGTTCCTAAATATCATTTTATAATGCAACGTTTTAATCAAGAAAATTAAGTATCTGAATCAAATGCATTAATTATAAATCATTTTTAATGAACTTTCAAATATCAATTAAAAGATTCCCCGTAGTAATCATAATCTCTTTGTCTTTCTCACTTGAATTAATTTAAAACTTTTAATATTTTCCAACTCTATTCCCTTTTTGAAAACATAAATTTGTTATAGACAGTTTAATCAGTGGTTTGGTAAGGAAACTAAATTATATTTAAGAACTTATTGTTTTCCTAAACTTAATTATGAATACTAAATCATATTTAAAAAAAACTTTTATTTATCTTAGTTGAAAAATCATAGAAAATCATAAGTCAAACTTTTCACTTAAACTTATTCTAATTAAAAACGAAAAAATGCATATCTGCTAACTTTTATTTCTGCAAAATGACAGATCGGTTAAATGAAAAATTTTTGGAACTTCGTAAATGACAAAAAGTAACACTTAAATATATATAATAAATTATTTAAATGAAGGTTTTCCATTTTTTCAAATCTCCAACATTTTATTAAACCTTCCAGATTATAATTTAAATCAAAATGTATCTATAACTGAAATTTTAATTTAATATTAATTAAAAGTTAATAACATTTTTGTGCTATTTCCTTACTTATGTAAAATGATTAAAAGTACCCAGGACTACTTTCTAAAATATATTATTTGTTACAATTAGAATCATTTTAGAAAAAATGAAAAAATACTTTATGTTTTATTAACGCAGAAACACTTTTAGAGCCATAAAAAATAGGTTTTGCAATAGGTTATTGAAACATAAAAAAAATAGATTATGCATGCTACGTGTGCATGCATTCTTAAAAATATTACGATGTAACAATAATTCGCACTGTTTTATTTTATTTTATAACCGTCGTTGAACAGCCGACCCAACTTAATGGGTTTACGGCTACTAATGTTCAACTCCGTAGCCTTGTAATTTTGAACCCAATCCAGAAGACAAGGGAACTCCTGGATCGAGTATTGGGAGAAATTTGCCTTCGTGGAGGACTTTTTGATGGAGCTAACCCGCATTTGCGTTACATGGAGAGGAAGACCACGAGAACCTCCCACGGTTAACCTGACGGCAAGGGGACTCTAACCCATGATCCGTCTACCACTGAGGATATTTCACGTCAGCACTGTGGTCAGTGCAAGCCGGATGCGGAATTCGTATCGACTGGGATTCGAACCCGGTTCGCCTCATGGAAGGCGAACGCTCTATCCCATGAGCCATCGCGGCTCAGGGGATAGATTTCTGTTGCATGAGGCACTGTTTATCGTTACTTTTGACAGCTGTTCCTCGTGAAACCGCATGATTTTTGACGAAATGAAAATAGTTGACAAAACTGTTTCCACGCAAGCGTGTTATTTCTCTGCGTTCTGGGAAATCACCAACATTTATTAATTTTTTAAAGCCATTTACACTGCATGATCAAATGGTTCAAAGGTAAGCGCACTCGCTAGTCTAACTGCTTTCCTGGAATTTATTATTATCAATGATTCAGTTCAATCATACTCTTTTTATTCCATGCCGCATTTCCTAATCAATCGTATATTCGATGCATTTCCTTTAACCTAAATTTTCTTCAGAACTTCGCATGTTGAAACAAGTAGAGATAATAATTTTGACGAAATGTTCACTCAAATCGTTTTTCGAGAAACAAATTCATCAAATACGAATTTCAATTATCCATTTTTTAAAGTGTGTTTGAATATAAAATGAAGCGTGGTATTTTTGAATTTCATTAGGCAATTTATTGGGCACAACAATTTCTCACATAAGGTATTCATTAATTATAACCTCAATTACCCTGTTAAAACCATCATTTGTCACTGAAACATATTGCAGAATATTTTCATTTCAGTGATACGCCCATTTCAATATTAATGTTAGAAAACTAATATTTAAACTATACGAAACTGTAATAAATCATTTATTATTTTTCTCCAAGAAGAATTACAAAGTTATAGTAAAATATTAATATTCAAGCTCAAAGCATTATCTGGCATAATTCATTCATTACAAAAGTAAATTTTCACTTTCTCTAACGTTGATTTCAACCACATTCAAACAGACAGAAACCACATTTTTGTTAACCTACATTTTTTTTCTTTAAATATGTTTTCTTTTTATATGTTTTAAATAATCTTTAACTGCAAATTGTTTGCCTTCTAGCAAATTAAATTAAAGCCTATCTCAAACTTTTTCAAGTAAAATGAATTTTTCTATATTATTTTTTTTAAAGCGAATTTTATATAACTTATAATTCATTTTAACTTTTCGATCTTGAACAATTGTATTGATTTGTTTCATTTAATATAAATAAAACTGTGGAACCATTTTTTTCTGTTGCATGAGGTTTTTTGTAATAGATTTTAGATACTTTGTACTTCTGACTTCAAATCTGTAATCTGTTTTAATTTTGCATTACAATTTTCTAATTACAATTTTAGTCTATTTCTTGATGAGCTGTACTAGTTTAAAAACGTTATATATAACACGGGGTCACATAAATGTTGTGACGAACTTCTTGGGAATTTAGGGCACATCATCAGGATTAAAATTTTATGATAATGTACTCATAGAAATGTCAAACGAAACAAGGGGTGCTCCCCTATTTTGAACTGTTTCTTCATGTGCTTCTGAACAAGTCACGATAGAGTAACCACTATCCACGTACGATGACATTTTCGGGTATGAGTTCCTATTGAATTTTAATCCTTACAACGAGTTCTAATTCCCTCAGAAGTTTTTTGTAACATTTATGTGGCCTCTGATACATATTGCGCATTTAAACTTATACATATCGACAAAAAAACATAATTTTAAAAAAAAATCTGTTGCTTTAAATCAAAACTAGTTTTAGATTTGAAATGCCCACATACGTATTAGGCAACATCAAGTATTTTTATTAATGCCAAAAAAAACTTTGCTCCCTAGTTTTATACTCCAAAGTTTAAACCTAGTTGCACAAATAGGGAAGAGAGTCAAAATTTGTATTAAATTTAACGTTTTATGCAGATAGTAATTATTTAAATGACTTGGAAATTGTGTTAGAAATACAAAATACATTTGTCTATAAATAAAATTTTTTTATAAACAAATATTGGCATTCTCTTCGGAGGAAAAAATTTATTTTTAAATTCAAGAAAAATAGCGGAAGATGTAACTGGATTTTGTTACCTTGAACCACCATTTGTTTCACCTCTGGACATAGAATGTTACTTTTTGAATAACATTCATTTTAAGTTTTGAATGACATTAATTTTTCTTTCAAACTTGTGACTTGATAAAATTTGGATACTTATGCATTTGTAGTGTGCTGTATTAAATAGCTTTTAATAATTACAAATATAATTTTCCTAAAAAATTGACCAGACGCTCGTAATGAACGCTATATAAGGCAATGTTAGAAAAAAGCTGACCCCACGACCGTTAGGGCATTTATCAATAATGCTAAAACTGACATTTTTGGATGTACCTTTTCTAAGAAACTACCAATGATATAGCTTTGAAATTTTTGGAGGATATTTTAAACTATATCAGTTGTATGCAGTGGTAATGTTTTAGCATAACAGGAATACTTTTTGAGTTATGAAATATTTTGCTCAAAAATGATTAAAATTTTTAAAAAATTAAAATTTTTCAGTTCATAATTTTTTTAAAAACATTTCTACCAGAGATATATATCAACAGTTATCTGAGTGTAAACATGCATATATAAAAATTGTGTGAGAAAAAAATGTAACGATATCTTGTTTAGATTGCTGAGAAAAAAGTCAGTTTCAACATTATTGGTATATGCCCTACCGACTCCCCTTAAAATTACTGATGATTTGAAAAATCAGTGAAAGAAAAACCAAAAAGGGTAGAAATTTTTGGTTTGTTGCTTTCTGAATAAAAAAATAGGTTTGTGTCATCATCAAAGGGCGCAATTAGATAAATAGTTTATTGACAAATGGCGTTTCGAATTGATAACTATAGCGCAATTTTTTCATAACAACCAACTTTTTCAATATCGCGACACCTGTCGGGAAGCTTTGTAACTAATTTTGAATATTGATATGAATAAAACCTAGTTTTTTTTTTTTTTTTTTTTTCTATGCAAAAAAGCAACCGCATAAGACTTTTAGAGTCCAGAACTAACTTAATAATTCTCAGGTTTTAATTATTTGTTTTCTTGAAATTTTATGCATCACTCCAATACTTTAAAAGTGTAATTTTTTAACACTTCATGTTGATTATATATTTAAATCAAAAGTATTTATAATATTTATTATTTCTCTTTCTCTCTATATTAGAATCTCGTATTATCTCTATATTAGAATCTCTATATTAGAACACCCGCTGCTGCTGTTTTGGGTGGTCAATTTAACGTTAAATTTTTGTTTTGCTGCTCAAAATCTATAAAATTTAGAAACTTAAAATTACGAAAACAATGTATAAAAATGAATTGGGAGTACGGTAGAATTAAAATATTTAATATTTAAATGTTCATTCGAGTAGTATTAACTAGACGTAAGAAACATCATACGGGCCACTTAGTAGGCCACAAATGTGGATTTAAATTTTCCCACGCTGAAAGAGCCATTTTTATTTGTGAGTTTATCACAAATTTTGCACGAAATTCCAATTCTCTTGTGAGTTGTTGCGAATTTAAGTGCTTTTTTGTAATTTTTTTTTTTTCTAATTTTCACAATTAAAATTTGAAAAAAAGAGAGTGAGCGAAAGAGATTGCATATTATCAGACATAAATCTTATCATCTATAAAACTAATCTTGTCATCTAATTTATAAAACTTAATGCAGATAAATAAAAATAGTTCCCTATTTTAAATGTTATAAGTTTTATCAACGAATAATGAGTTGTTATATTTTTTTTCATGTACAGATGACTCTTTAGTAAGTATAGGTTATCGTTCATTTCGTTACGGTTAACATGGTTCTGAAATGACCTTACATGAAGCTATAATTATTGTATAATTTTGAATCAAAGTTTCGCAATATTCATTCCTTTTATTATTTTTTTCATGTACAGATGATTTCATGTACAGATTTTTCATGTACAGAAAATTACCTTACATAAAGCTACCATAATTACATTACTTCGAAAATAAAATGTTCTGTGTTTTTACGAAAAATACCGACATTTCAGAAAACAAAACAATGATAAATGAAGAACTAATACGAGGAGTGGTGATCTGCACGAGTTGGGTCCCATGTCTCCTAGTTTTATAAAATATAAATGCTTTCTTCACGAGAATCATGTTTTGGGTTTTTAGAATTTCAACGGTTTCTTGCAGTGTGAGTAAAATATTTTAGAAGGACCCTTTTACGAATTCTTATGAGTAACTAATTTGCATGCAGATATAACATTCATGTACGTACGTGCCAACCATTACAGGTTATATCTTATTTCAAAATTTCCACAAAAATTTTTTAAAAAATCAGAAGAACTGAAATAGAGAAATATTTCGAACACGTGAAATTTCTTAAATCAAACTGTGGATTTTTTTTTTTTTTTATATAAAATAAAAGTATTTTTAGCACATTTTTCGCAATGATACAGAATATAATATTTTTTATAATACACAACATTATATTTAAATTTATTTATTCCATTCTTTGACCTCGGAAAGGAAAACGGTTAGTTTTGTGCTGTTTTGTAAAGAAAATAATGATCGTCTGCAGTGAATTTAAACAGCAGAACATACCAGTAGATTAAGCAGTTGAATAAGTTAAAAGTACTTATAAGGTCTTTAAGATTTTATTTAAACTACCTAAAAATTATGTCACCACAGTTAGGAGATTCTTCGCAAGATTTCTTTTTTTTTTCTTCTTTTTTCTCCTTTCTTTACAAAATCTATTTAGACGCCTGATGAGAATTTCTTTTTGTACACGGAAAAAAAGTTTTGGAAAAATTATTATCATGTATAGTAATGGCATTTCTGGTAGAAAAACACCATAGTTCTGGTATGAAGATATAAACATGCAAAACTGAAAAGTATGGTGGTTTTAATTGCATACTCTAAGATATCATGATAAAATTACGAAATTTTATTATAAAACCCTATTATAAAACCTTATTTTATTGTTAATTTTACTTTAATTTTACTAAAATCATTAATAAAGCGCTTCATCTAAAATTTCCAAACTTTTTAGTATTCCCAAATAGGCAGAAACACGGTATATTTTACCAAATTCTGGTAGTTTTCACCATATTTTTTCTCAATGTATTTTTAATCCTAATGGTAACTTGGGCCTTTTCTTTTCTTTCACTTCCTGCTGATCTACTATCGGTCACTCTCTGAAATTCTCTGAATAAAAATCTTAAAGATCCTAAATTCTAAAAATAAAGCTAAAAAACGAAAGGAATCGAATGATTCTTGAAAAATTAAATTAGGACGTTTTTTTTAAAAGTTTAATAACACAAAAAGCTATAGGACCGATTTTGATGATTATTAGATTTTTTTTAAACTAATGTAAAAGTTTACCTAAATGTTCAATCAAATGTTGACGTTAAATAAATAATTAAAGAAATTTTTAAAAAAAACGTTAAATTAAAAAAATTATAGAAAATATCAAATTATTGTTCAAAAAATCTTAGCATAGAATAATCATTGGTAGGTGCGCAACAAATTTCAATAAGCTTAAAAAATAAAAATTTCATATATCACGAACTATGCTACAGATAAAAAAAAAATTAAATGGTCTTAGTTAAGTTATTTTCATTCACTTTGATTTAAATTCGTTTAATAAACAATATTTAACATTGTTAACGTACAATACAAGTATATTACATATAAATATGTACTATGTATTAACAAATCTACTTAAGATGAACATAAAAACTTTAATCTTTAGGTTTTTTAACATTTTTAGAGTTTTTCTTATTAATTAAATCTTGGGTAACTTTTTCTATGATTTTCAGGTACAACCAAACATTTGATATGAATTGACATGAATGAACAGTTAATTGAATTCCCTAATTTAGCGCCCCCAAATTGCCTCCAACTCTGCAACTCGGAATGATCCTCTCTTATTAACAGTCTCTTATTAAATGTCTTAAACAATTAACATATGGAAAATTGAAATGAAAAATAACAATATGAAAATGAAAAATAATATTCACCGTGAGATTTCGAAAGCTTCGCATGAATTTTGTTCGAAATCGTGCTTCGGTGAATTCCGAACTTTTTTGACGCTTTCGAAACGGATAAACCATTTTTTACTTCTCCCAAACATTTTTCTAATGCTTCTTTGTTGTAGAAATCACAATAATTTCTTGCTCCAGGCTTTCTTTTATAAGTCATTGGCATGTTTTTCTCTGAAAAAAAAAATTGCACAAAGTCATCCCAGGGTGCATTTTTTTATTAATTATTAAATAATTAACATTATAATAATTAAAACAAAAATTATGCTTGATTTGTTATCTCCATTGATAAGACTTTTAAAGTATAACCTACCTTCCTGGACAGGATAAATAGAACTTCCTCAACCGAGCAGACTTTCCAGCCTCCGATTTTGCGACGTAAAAAATTTGAAACTGTCTGTAACTTGAGCTCACAATTTTCCAAGAACGATGATGTATACATTATCAGTTCTTGGTAAACCATTAGTTCGTTATGTTGACAACTCAAATCAGATGATACCGAGCTTAAAAAAAATACCCCTAGATGGCACGACGCAAAAATTGAAAAAATGACAGTTTGCACAAAGTCACCCCTCGTTGCACAAAGTCACCCCATCTGACAGTATCCATGATATTTGTTCTGAATACAATTCTTTAATGAAATAACTATGATACTTATTTCTTAATTACTATATATGAGTTTCAGTTACATTTTCATTACCAAATAACTTTCTGCTCTTTTAAATTGAAACTGTCGGTAGTGCAGTCAAAATATTGGTAAATTCTGTAATCTTTCGTGTAATAATATATTCTTGTAAATATATCATTGTATTGTTTCCTTAAATTTAAGTAAAAAAAGTATAAATTGATTAAAATTATTAATCTTAATAAACTAGCAATACTATTTTAATATTTATAGTCTTAATTTATATTTTACTACATAAAAGCCGATAAATACACGTAATTTTTTTTATTACTATAAAGAAATCGTCTGCTACACTAGAGTACAAAAGTCTTTGGTCAACGCGTAAAAGGCATTTTAACCTTTCTATGCGGATTTTTTTCTTTTTTTTTGTAGAGATGATTCCCTTTTTATTTAGTCAAGCCAACATATGTATTACACTTGATTTCAGAATTTGTACTTTTCTTGCAATTTAATGGAAAATGTAATCTTTTTTGGATAAAATTTAAATCTTTGCACTCAGTTCAGTGGAATATTTCTTTTTTTATATAATTCAATTCCTGTACGAACTAATTCTTCAAAAATAAATGTCAATAACAAATTAAAGTTAAAATCACGATTTCCGTAAATAAATATGCAACACTTATGCTTATTTGTTAAAATTGTATCTTTCAATAGTATTTTCATCCAATTCTTAGATGTAAGAAAATCGCTTCACGAAAAACAAATACCCGACTGATATGAAAATTGCATTTGATTTAAAGTGACTTTCAAAGCACTAACTCTGCTTTCTGGTTGACAAGCATTTTAAGAACGTTTAGTAATAAAATTATGCATTATTTATTACATTTCCAATCAAACATCTATAATATTGAGTTTGACCAAAGATTTTGGCATGCTAGTGTATATACATTAGATTTAAAATGTAAAAGCAAGAAAGGAAAGAAAACAATTTTCAACAACAACTCATTTTTTCATCTGAGTGAAACTATCATTTAAAATAAACATACTCATCGAAGAAATATATTCCTCTATTCACCATGTGAAAAATAGTTGAGGGAAAACTTTTCTTCAAAGATATTGACAAATGTCCAAAATCAAAGAACAATCGTAAAGGGAAGCAAATATATCACAAAATCTAAATATTGAGCTTCACATATTGAACTCTGAAAAATGCATTTTTCATGGAATAGACTTTCCTGATTGAACTTGCCCTCGTGCGATTTCAGGAAAATATATTCAACTTCAAATAAAAAGGTGAACTTGGACTTTCCGATTTTTGAATAAAAATGCTTGATTTATTGATACCATTTGCTTTGAATCTCTTCTTTTCTCAATAGAATGTACCAGTAATGTAAAAATCTTTTCTAAACTAAAATATTTTTTTTATAAATTCAGACAGTAATTTTTAAACTAATCTTATTTTTAAATTTATATTTAATTAGTTAATTGATATTACATAAAGCAAATATCAGAATTTGAAATGCGACATTTAAAACTCGCATTAAAATAAAAAACCAAATTTTAATTTTTCTGTTAAATTGTATTCGTTTTTTCCCCCAAATTTTTTTTTCTCAAATTCTCTCAATAATATTTTTAAAACTGCCCTACTAATCTTGCAATTGAATAAAAATATATAAATATTAGCATTTTAAAATGATAAATATAATGCCATTTTTGACCAATGATCCCATATTAATCGTTTTCAAATTTTCAATTTTTTAATAGTTTTTAGTTTGTCAATCAATTTCTAGTTTTTCAAATGTTTTATTTTTAGTTTTTCAATTATTTTCTACCTTTTCATATCTTTAAATTCATCATTCGATTTATAATTTTCAATTAAGCTTTAGTTTTGAATTAAATATGAAGCATAAAACTTTTCTGCTATGGGTTACAAATAGTTTTAGTTTGAAAATTTTCAACTGCATGAAAATTAATTTATGAACATTATTTTCATAAAAATATAAAATATACTTTTCTTTTAATCATTGGAAATCGTTCATTAGTTGGAATTATAATTCACGCTAAAAATTACGCATGAACAGAATATTTTTTAAACAGGATCTCATCTAGACAGAATCTTTCTAGGATAGGTTATATTATAGAAGGAATCTTTCCTAAGCATGATCTTTCTTAGACAGAATCTTCCTTAGACAGAATCTTTCGTTGATACACTGTGGAAAAAAACGTATGCTGAACGTATGGAAAAAAAAACATATGAAAATGTATGAAAAAAAACGTATGAAACGTAAATGCTTTTCGATTGATTACGAGTAAAATGGCTTGACAACTTTTCACCTTCTATTGCTAATGCTATGAAGACTAAAGTAGAATTTCAAAAAACTAATAAAACAAAATTTCAAAGAAAATAAATTTTTTTGACATATAAAAATGCAAAATAAATGAAAAGCTCAATTTTAAATTTTTTGTTGCTTACGTTGATTTTTTTAATTGCACGGCTGTATGATCTGAAGTACCAGAAAATAGCAAAATTTATCAGTTTCTGGCTCGAAAATGCTAAGTAATATTAAACAAAGCGCTTTGGTATTGTTTTTAAAAAAATTAACAATAAATTACGTCTTTATAATTTGTGATAAAATTGGGTAGATTTGTTAAAATTTGGTAATTTTATTATGGTAAATTTATCAATTAGAGTATGCCATAAAAACAATTTACTCGCTTAAATTTACTTTTCAGTTTTGTATTTTTTACTAGATGTGTGGTGATCAGAATTATAGTTTTGAAAAATAGAATTTATGATAAACCGTTACCATATAAACAAAAAATGTAACGAATAAATGGTCTAAATACCGTATATTTTGTTTTTATCAACCAGAATTATGGTTCTTTTTTAACAGAAATGTCATAACCATCAAATATGGTAATTTTACCAGAATGTTTTATTATTCTTATACAGATTCTTACATTAACAGAGTTATATCGAATCTTGCTTTGGAAGAATCACGCGTTTAGGAAAATTATGTTGTTGTTTTCATCAGAAATGTTATTTTCTTACAGTACGGTAGTTTTACTATAATTTTCTTCTCCATGCGAATTCTTTTGTTACAGACCCCGCGTAAACAGAATCTTGCAAGGAATTATTCTACTCTAAATACTAGTAAACTGGTATACTAGTAAACTGGTAGTATTATTACTGGTATACTAGTAAACTGGTATATTACTTTTAAATAACTTTTATCGGCACTTGCATAGTTTAAGGCGCCTACATATTTTAAAAAATATTCAGTAGATCATTTTTTTTTCTTAAGTGTCGTAGTAATGACACTTACTACCAGAAATGTCGAAGCTAAATGCCTTATTAATCAATGAATATTCTAATAAGAAATAAAAAATACATATTTTATACGTATTTTTCCTGTATTATTTTTTAAATATATTCTGAAATGCATCCAATACTTTCAAGATTTCTGAAAAGGAATTGAATTCGAACGCATTAATGTCTATAAAAAAGGAAAAAAATCTGGAAATTGTAAATTTAATGACGGTTGAAAAAATAATTTATTTTCAAATATCACTTTAGTATTTTTTTCCTGCCCCATGAGAGCATAAATGAATAAAAGTCGTAAGAAATAAATCAAAACTGTCTAAATATCTTATCTAGAAAAAAAAACAGAACACATTTTCTCCTCTGAAATGAATAAAAACTCTATGAAGACGATATATCATTTGCTTAAATAAGGATCGTTTTCGTAGATAAGTATCGTTTGCAAGATATTTTTCTAGAATGTGTTATGAATATTTTCTAAAGATTTTATATTCACGAAAAAGAATTTATGAATTTTGAAGATGTTTTAAAGCGTTTTATAGATATTTTCTGGAGTGTTCTTTTACTAGATATGCTTTTATAAAACTTAAATTAAAAAATCGTTCTCATAAAAGCAATGCTAAGTCAAATTATGATGCATTACTATTTTAAGTTTTTAGTCCTATTTTTTATACTTTCCTACTGAAGGCACGCCATATGCTGTTAAACTTGAACACATTTTAGCATTTATTGCGTCTTTTAAAAATATGTTGAAGAAAATGGCTAATTTCACGTGACTTATAGAAAAAATAAGGAATAGCTTAAAAAATCATAATAAATAAAGAGTAGCTACAAATAAAGAAGAGCTGCAAAGTTGTTTGCTGCTTAAAATGTGTATAAATATGGCTTATTTTACTAAAAGGTAACCTTTAAATTTAAAAAAATAATAATAATTCATTTTTTTATATGTAAATCTGTAAGTGGTGAAGCATTGAATGTTCAGTTTCAGTTCCTGAAATAAACGGCTAGTATTAACTTTATTAGGTGAAAAGTTGTTTACAAGAACGGATTGTTAGTTGGGTAAAACTTTCTAGTAAAATATATTTCATCAATAAATTAAAAACAATGTTTTAAATACAATAATTAGTGTCAATTTCCTTAACCCTTGTTAAATAACCGACCCAATTTTTAAGTTTACGGCTAACAGTGTTCAACTCCGTTATCTTGTAATTTTGAATCCAATCCAGAAGGCAAAGAAACTCATGGATCAAGTATTGGGAGAAATTAGCTTTCATGGAGGACTTTTTTATGGAACTTACCCGCGTTTGTGTTACATGGAGAAGAAAACCACGAAAACCTCCCACAGTTATCTGAACGACAAGGACACTCTAGCTCATGATCCGTGTACCACTAAGGATATTTTACGTCAGCACTACAGTCGGCGCGAGCTTGGTGAATTCGCATCGACCTGCTAGCTCTGTGATTCGTAGTCGTGTCATATCGTTAAGAGGCGACCGCTCTGTCCTCCGCTGCCTTAAGTGAAAGAACATATAGGATTAAGGAGATAAAAGAAGCGCAAAAAATTAGTGACGTGCGGATTATAAACAATTTAATGTGGCTAAGCTATTTAAATGCGAAATATATTTAAAACTATGTAATCATTTGTATGAAATTCATGGCAATATTAATTTTGAAGAACTAATTTACATTTAAAAATTATTTTTAGATTCGTTTATCCTCATTCCAAAAATAATGCTAAAAAATGGAGAAATGTTTTTTTTTCGGACAGAAATTTTAGTGAAAAACTAAGACCTTTTAAAATAAAAAAGTAACTACTTAACTTTATTATTTCTGAGAAACTTCATTAAACGAAAACCTTCATAAAAGTAACATTTTCTTCGCAGACACAACCCAATAAATATGATTAAAAAATTTTTTGACGTTTCATATATTGCTAATCACTTTTATCACCTACACTAAGCGTTTCCGACCAACAAAAAAAAAATTCCACTTGAGAAGAAGTTAAAAAATTGAATGCGTGCATTCCAATTTGTTAGATCAAAAGCATGTTTTTTGATAAATTAATTTTAAAGAACTAATTCTTAAAAATAAATGATTCTGAATTGTGGAACTCAAAATTAACGATATTAATTTTGAAGAACTAATTTACAATCAAAAATTATTTTTAAATTATCGTTTCCACATTTCAAACATAATGATAAAAGATGGAGGAAATGCTATTTTCGAACAAAAATTCTATTGAGGACTCCTATAAAATAAAATAAAAACCAATTTACTTGATTTTATTACTTTAGAGCAATTTCATTAAACGAAGACCTTGATGAAATTATCATTTTTTTCTTTTTGCAAACGCTATGTGACAAATATGATATATTCATATATTGCCAATATTGCTTTATATATTGCTAATCGCTCCTATCACCTAGACAAGGTGCTTCCAACAACAAAAAATTCACTTCAGAAGGGGTCAAAAAATTTAATACGTTCATTCCAATTTTTGGATTAAAAACATGTTTTCGAAATATTTTGATATTGAAAATTTTATTTTATTTAGTCAAAATTTTGGAGAAATTTCCTTTTCCGTGAAATGTTTAACATATATTTACTTATGCCTTCATTAGCACCATTAAGATGTCTAGTAAAAATTAAAATAAAAATAAAACGTTTTTTTCCCCTATTTTCCATTTCTTAGCAATTTTTTTTCTAATATTCTAATAATAATAATTCTATTTTTTTCTATATTCTTTTAGCGATATTATGGCCTGCATAGTAGAAGGTATTTTTGAATTTCACAAATTTAGAGAGGCCGGACGCGTGCGTTAAACATAAGGAATTGCATCGCCTTACATCATTATGAAAAAAAAATTATACTCTTAATATTAAATTTGTTTTCAGATTTATTGCTGATTTAATTATCTTTAATTTTCAAGATTATACAACTTTATTAAATAATATTTACCCCGAGGAATTAATCTTGCTTCGTAATCATGATAATAATAATGATTTTATTTTTTTGGATTTGGGTATTAAAAAATAAGAAAATATCTGCTTTGTTGACTTATACGATAAAAGAAATTATTTTAAGTTTAATATAAGTAAATTAATTACTTGGAATTCTAATATTTCTAAAAACATCTATTGAAATAACGTTTTTAATCAAATGAATTGAATTAGTAGAATATGTAGTAATGTTTATTTATCAAAAATACAAATCGACAAACTCTTTCTAAATTTGATTAAAAAAAACAATGGATACGCGGTAAAAGTAATTATATTCTGAGTTAATTGTATGTTATTTTTCATAAATTTACTAAAACTCAATTTTACTTAATTCATATTTTTAAAAAGTGCAAATCCAATTCGGGCATATCCGGGGCAAAAAATTTGTGCAAAATGGGCAAATCATGTTTTTTTTCTCTTTTTTTTCTAATAAATAAATGTAAATTTTTTAAAATCATAAAAAATTTTATAGTTAAATATCAACCTTATTAATCATAAACTTCTTTAAATTATACAGTAAAATATTAATACCTTGCTCACATCAACTTCGAGACAATCCTTGGTAACTAACAAATCAAACGCGCCATAGTAGTGCAGTAAGAACGCGCCATAAAACAAAAAACCCTCTATTTATGCTGATAACTCCATTTCCGCGTTTGCTTTTATATTTTGTGATCTGGCAATCTTATTACAAAAATACTGTAAATCATTTTTGAAAGATTCCGGTACATGTAAGTTCATTTGATTTTGCTACTCGCGTTACAGATTTCCTTTTGTGTTTTGTCCTGTACTTTCTTTACATTTTATTTTCTGTTTTTTGAGTGATATATTTTTTGCTTGATGTGTTCTATTTTGTTTCAGTTTTTTTAGTGCTTCTCACACTATTGTATTGATATATTTGGGTATATTGATACAATATTAGAAAGCACTCATTTTTGTGGATATAATTGTGTTAACTGATGAAAATATTATATCTTTTCATTTTTTTCTGTGTTTTGGGTTTTTAATCTATTTTTTTTTCTATTTTTTTAATATTTTTTTTTTTTTTAAATTTTAAAAATATTTTATTTAATTTTAATAATTTATCCTATTCTCCTTTCATTAGTCTTTATTACTATCATATTTTCTCTAAATTTTCAGCTAGTATATATATTGTTAAAAATATTGTTTAACATTATCTTACGTTTGTTTACGAAATTTAAATGAATTTGAGTTAATCTAACCGTGATAGTTAACCAATCTCTAACTTGACCAGTGCAACTTGAACCTATAAGAGGTTTAAGTTGACCCCTTACTAATGATTAGCAAATAACATTATTATGGTTCAATGCATCAATATTATTATTCAGAGCAAAATCTGAATTTCTGAGAATGTATGCAAATATTTTAAATAAATATTTTCTGTTAAAAATAACTGTTAAATAAAAGCTCAAAAGAACTATTTTCTAAATACCTATTCAATCACTTTTATTTATTTAGTTTTTTATTTCTAATAGTAACTTTCCTAGCAGAAAATAAAAATTTACACAAGTTTTTTTTAAACATACAAATAGTTCTTTCAGAAAAGAATTCAATTAACTCGTGAAGAATGTTGGAATTTGGTTTTCCCAGCTCTATAATTACAAATAAAAAAATGCCGGTATTTGAACAACGTAAAAAAAAAAGAATAAGTTGGATAGAAAATGTTGTTTATTAGAAGTTAAAAGCTAAAAAATAGAAAAAAATAATAATATCATTATTTTTATCATTTTATTAATCAAAAAACTTAATGTTATGTTTTCTAAAATATAATTTTGTTAAAAATATTGTATTTAAATTATATAAAACCACGGTTCTCAAATAATCCTCCACGGTACCCTAGAATTTCATGAAATGGTAAAAGAGGTTCTGAAAATTAGGACACGTTTTTATTTCACGATAATTATTTTTGAAATCTGTATTTATAATTGGATCTAATTAGTAATTTATTATTTATTAAATATTTCGGTTTTCTTTATATAGTTTAAGTCAAATGGCAATGAGAAAGAAATCTATTTTTTAAATAAATATTTTTCTAATTATTGATATCTTGAATAAATTATAAAAAAAGAAATGCATTTATGAAAGCATGAAATACCAGTTACTATCGCTATTTTCAAATAAAAAAAACTAAATTTGTTAATAAAAAAATATGATTCCCTTGTTACCCTGATTTTAAACATTTATAGCAGTTTTACATTTCAAACAAAACTATAGTTCGGTTTATTTAATTCATTTTCAGCTTATAAACTGCTATTATTGTGAAATTTTGAACATTGAGAAGTTTTGTTATGTATTTACACCTAAAACAAATTTAAAGCTAAATTAAATACACTTCGAGGAGTGTAAGTTTGACTATCAGATATGAAACCTAATTTAAAACTACTAAAAATACTAACAAAATTATGAAAAAATTTCATTCCTATTATTAAATATTTTCGATATAAAGTAGTTTTCATCGGTTAATACGCTCACAATAGTTTATATATACTTTATTTTGTATTGTTTTTAAATAGGGGCGAAGGCGTAAGATCATTTAGGGTTCCATAGCTGAAAAAATTCGGGAGTCACTGAAGTAATATTATGAATCAAAAAATCAAATCAAGAATAAAATATATTTTTTAAATTTATTTCTTAATTTTATTTAGTAATTACAGATGTCACTAAACATAATGAGATAGAACTTGAATTTATTGTGAAATTACGTATTTTAAATTTCAGCGTTTAAATTTTATCTGCTTTTTTTCTATATAAAATATAATTTTTAAAAGTAAAGCATTTTTTTCCCTTTATAAAACAAAATTTTAAAAAAAAATTTTTCAGCATTTTTTTTCTTTTATCAAATAT
The DNA here is from genome assembly GCA_949128135.1 of Parasteatoda lunata. Classification (NCBI taxonomy): domain Eukaryota; kingdom Metazoa; phylum Arthropoda; class Arachnida; order Araneae; family Theridiidae; genus Parasteatoda; species Parasteatoda lunata. The sequence continues at coordinate 51,962,581 of OX421977.1, forward strand.
GATTTAAAGTACAAAATCAAAAAAGATGTTAATTTTCGATGTCTAGTTTCATTTATTTTTAGCCAATTGAAAGTATAGTCGCAGAAAACTAAAAAAAAAAAAAAAAAAAAAAAAAAAAAAAAAAAAAATGAAAATAACAAAAATTAAACTATACAGTACTGAACCTACTATAGTTTCAGTACTGTAAATAGCTGGTTTATTTATCAAATTCTGTGCCAACGTGGTCTCGCGTATATTAGACAAACTAAACGTAACCTTAAACTTCGTCTTAAAGAACACAAAAGATATGCCCGAAATCAGGACATTTACTATTCCTCTATTGCTCGACATAGTAAGAATTCAAATCACAGATTTGAGTTTTCTTCTGCTTAAATCATTTAACACTGCTCTTTATCTACCGAACTTGATTTTTGAGAATCATTTTATATTTTGAAAAGTGCTAATAATTTAGTTGATAATCTTTCTAGTATCTGAACGTTTCCCAATGATTGGAAGTCTAATCTATTTTAATTTAATCTGTTGCATCTTGGATTTTCTGTTATATACTCTTACATTCTTTCTCATCTCCTTTTTTTATTTCCTTGTTCAAACATGTTCGTCAGTCCCTCTTGATTAAACCACTTTGCATGTGTTTGTCTCTTTTCTCTTATACCATCACTTTATATTTTATACTATAACCGTCGTTGAACAACCGACCCGAATTTGGGTTTACGACTACTAATGTTAAACGCCGTAGCTTTGTAATTTTGAGCCAAATCCAGAAGACAGGGAATTTCCTGGATCAAGTATCGGAAGAAATTTGCCTTCGTGGAGGGCTTTTTTATAGAACTTATCCGCATTTGCGTTACAAAAGTTCGAGAAAGACCTAGAGAACCTTCCACGGTAAGCCAGATGGCAAGGGGACTCTAACCCATGATCCATCTACCACTGAGTATATTTCACGTCGGCACTATGGTCGGTGAAGCCAGATGCGGAATTCGTATCGACCAGACATCGCCGGGACTCGAACCCGCAGTGTTCTTGTTTATAGAACTAAAATTATTACATGTCCATTTTAGTATTTTCATTTGTGCTTTATTCACATAGTTTAAAAACTCAAGAAAGTCGAAGTAACAATTCAAGTATCTATCATCTCCATTTTAATAATTTTCATTAAGTATATGTTTTAAATATTGTTTGAAGCTTTGGGTAAGAAGTCAAATGTGAGTAAATTAGGTGTGTATGTGCTTCGTTAGACAACTAATTTCCGAATTAAATACTTTCGAGTTAAAGTTTACAACATTTCGTATAAATCTAGATACCCATTGTAAAGAAAAATAGAATGAAATGCATGAATATTTTTCAAATAGTCATGCGATCGTAAATCTACTTTTTAGATTAGACTCTCAAATAAAACAAGCAATAAGTCATTAAAACAATATTCAATATTTCAACCTTCTTTTCCTGCCCCTCCCACGATCTTCTTCAAGCAAATATGTAAGAAAATGCAAGTCTAGACAACTTGGACACATTTGTGATCTGACTAAAATGCAAAGCTTTTATAGCTCATAAACCGACAAACACAAACAATTTTCTGCATCGTAAATTTCCATGCCTTTTAGCCATACTGTTTTAGTGGGTATATAAACTGAAATGGCCGCCAAACTATCATTTCCCATGAGTGCCGTGACTGAGCATATGGTTTGCGATATTCTAATGCATGTGTTGGAAATTCAAAAACTCATGCTTTGAGATTATTATGCTAATTCAAACATTTAAATGTATTAAGTTTGTCTAGTTTAGAAATCAGTTTTTGCGTTCTTTCCCCTGTGGAAAAATGCTTTTAAGCTTATTTATGAAATTTTGCCGTTTTTCTTTCATTTTTGACATTTTTTGATTTGAAATTTTCATGCAGGAGATTTTTAATAAAAGTAATGTGGGATAATTTCTGATAAATCACGTTTCTTACGTCTTTTTTTATGTTTAAAGATATGTCGTTGGAGTTTATATATTAATGTTGATGTAAAATATTACGAATTTTAAACATTAAACAAACTCATGTTACATAACATTCTAAAGATTTTGATACGTTATGCATAAAAGAATGTGTTGTCTATGTAAGTTTTTATTTAATACACGTGTTATAAAATATGTAACGTTCTTATTTTATTGTGGAAGAGAAATATATTTTCAATTCAAGATTTTAAATAGAACCTTATTTTTTGTTTAACAAATGCCTCGTGCATTTAGAACAAGTTCATAAAGTTATGGAATCGTAAATTTATGAGATCATAAAAAAAATCATGGAATGAAATCAGAAAAAAAATCATGATATATTATCATAAAGTAAATCATCATATGTTAGCGCTAAAATCAGAAAATTTTCAGAATCCATAAATTTAATCTATTTAATTTGATTATCAGTTCAATTATTATTAAATATTATTAAATCCAAAAATTGAAAAATGTTTAATAATAAATGAACTGATAATCAAATTAAATAAGTTAAATTCGTGGATTCTGAAAATTTCAATCCAAAAATTTAAAAAACTGCTTTCTAACTAATCTCAACTTTTCATATTATTAACTTGTGAACACACAGGATATAATTGGAATCTGCTCAAACTGGGAACAAAAAGCAAAATACGACCACAAAGGTTATGAAAATTTACCTAAAGTGGAAACTTTCCCTAATTTTTACTATGCTGTTCAAAATTCTGGATCAAATTACGATATAAAATATCGACACTTCGGGGGCTTCATTAGAAAAATCTATTTTAGCGTAAAATTAATTTTTACTGTAAAATGTTATACTGCAATTTTTAAAGTAATATTTATTTAATTAGAGTGAATTAGTTGTTTTGCGGTAACTATTACTATAAAAATTATGGCTTGTCAGAATTTTTGTTATAGAATATGTTTTGTTAAAAATAGATATTACAGTAATAATTACCGTCACCTTGAGTGCCAGTACTTTTTACTGCCATGAGAGAGCCATGGTTAGTTTATTTAACTAAAAATTATGTTCTGTCATTTAACTCAAAACTAACTTAGATATTTTGTGTGCATTGCGATACGATATTACTATGTGCAATACATTTATGTTATATATTACTATGTGCAATACATTAATTATTACTATGTACGATACATTTTACGATATTACTTGTGCAACCATATCATAATTTGCTTTTAAGTTTTCTCTGTAATTATAAATAAATATTTTACTTGAAAATATAAATTTGTACCTTTTAAAATTTGTTGCATATCACTTCTTTATTATTTATTCAAAATTAAGCTTTAAATTGTAGAATTTACAAAAAACGAATTGTTATATTTTATATACTAGATAAATATTTTATTTCTGAAAGCCACCAATGCTCATATTTGCATAGCATAATTCATTCATATGTCAATTTTTTAGTAAAAAATGACATTTTTCAAAATATATATATTCCAAGACGTGCTTTATAATTTTTGTTACGAATAAGCAATTTATAAAATAAGAAACCTGAAAGATCTTTGTTCAAGAATTCAAAAGAAAAGAAAAAAATTGATCCATAAAATGTTAATAGCAGAACCGAGGCAAGATAGCATAGAGTATCTGTTTCACGCTTTTAATCTATATAGCATGATTTATTCATGAAATTCGGAAGTTTGAGTTTCAAAGTTAAAGTAAATTAATATTTTATGCAGAACGTCGCTGTTAGCATGTTAAAACAGAAGGAAGATTCGGAGATTTTGTATAACTTTTAGCAACACCAACTTAAATTTTTCTTTGTAAAGAGAAGTAAATTTTTACAAAAATAAATATTGTTATACATTTTAATGCGTAGAAAAAAAAGTTTCTGTAAAAAAAATTTAGTCAAATTTTTGGGAAAAGCGTATTTAAAAGAAAAAAATGACTTTATAATGGAGTTTTTTTTTATAAGTAAATGAATACTTTATTTTTCAAATAAAGTATAATAATTTTATACACCAATTTCTATCCTGAAACTATTGCCGTTATTAAGTTATATGACTGAACTTCCCATTTCGCTTAAAAAATATATTGAACAACTTTTTATTCAATAATGGAGTTTTTGTAATCTCAAATACATTTTTATACCTATATAAGATATGATAGCTTGTTAGTTTCATTTGATATTTAAGTTAAATTTGACGCAAAAATATTCATTCCATACCAATGTAGTTTTATAAAAATGAAAGGGAAGGTTTGCAAATTGTTTCGTAATTTTTAGTTTCTTGAATTCAATTCCAAAAAACAAATTTCCAAAGAAGTGAATATTCAGAAACACGTTTTTTTTTATATTGCAATTATTATGTTGTAATTATAATAATGTATTATTATAGCCAAAGCAACATTAATCAATACAATACTGTAAAGAGCACCAAAAAGTTTTTGAAACGAAAATAAAAATTATTTAGCAAAAATACCAAATAAAGCATGTTTAAAACTAACAAACTAAGCATGATATGCTTAATATTTTTCATTTTCGGTTCAAAAATCTTTTGGTGCTTCTCACAACATTGTGTTGAAATATTTTGCTTTGGCTATAATAATACAATTTTAGAAAGCACTCTTTTGTTGTGAATATAATCGTGTAAGCTGCCGACGAGATTATATCTTTTTCTTATTTTGTTTTTCGTCTTTTTTAATTTTTCCTTAATTTTTAAAAAAAACTTTATGAACATTTTGTTTTGTTATATTTTTTCTGCTCATAAAAAAATATTTTTTCTTGTTTTATTTGTAATTTTAACTTATTTTATGGGTTCTACGTGCTTGCAGCTTATGCGCAGTAAATAAAACTTATTATTATTATTTTCTTATTTTTCTCATAATTTTATTTGTTTACACTTTAGACTAAGCTGCCATGTATGTCAGTGCATCCACTTTAAATTATTTTTAATATTTTTCCTTTTTAGTTAAGTTGCTAATTCCTGTAGTGCTTCTCCCAAGGTAATATTTAGTATGTTATTTCGTCTTAAAGGTTTTGTGTTTTCTACTGATAAATTGATCCCTTTAGTTCTCTTATGAGGTAATAACTTATTTTATTTCATCTTAAAGTATTTTTCTTCAAATATGTACAGTATAAGGGTGATTCTTTTTAAACATGAAAATTCGGACCAAACAATTTCTTCAAATTTAAAGCCTTCAAAATAATCTAAAAAAATTTTTGTATACTTCTTTAGTTACACTTATTAATATCTTACAGACAGCAGTGTAGTTTATTGACATTTGCTCGAGAAAAAAAAAAATAGAAATTCACCAAATCTTAAATGCCTGGAAAATGACATATTAGCTTAGAAGTTTAAAAAACATTTTAAGTTAATAGTAAGTAACTCAACTTAAGCCTTTATGTTAGATGGACCATAAATTACTTAAGTTAATTCTTTTTACCCACTGTTGCAAGAAGCAAAAAAAAATTTGTTGCTGATATGTACTGAATAAAATTGTGTATAATAATCAATCATTAAATAAATAAATAACTTTGATTAGATCCAAGCATATTACAATCATACATAAACTTGGTATTAGGTTAATATTTGCTTTCCCTCCTTACAGTATTAGCAGTTAAAAAAAAATTCTGGTAACACTTCAATGTCCTGGCATGCATAAGCCAAGAAAATGGCAGCCAGAATAATGACAAATTCGCCGTTTTAAACCATATAACTTTAGTTTAATTTTATATTTTGGCCTAAAACGTTTATATTCTGCAGAAAACAGCAGGATTTCTTAAAATAACTCAGATAAATCTATGTAGTTTATGTTATTAATGATTTCAAGAAGCCAGGAAAATGACAACACAAAAACCTACTCACCTTAAAAAGGTTTTAGGAATAAATTTTGAATCAGAAAATTGGTTCTTTATTCATGCAACAAGACATGTTCATATAGGAGGGTATCTAATCAATCTATTAACATAAGATATTGATGGCTGGCTCTATCTATTTTGGTTATAAACCACTAAATAAAAAGTAGCCAGGAAAATGACAGATTTTCGTGGGACAAACAAATTATTCACGGAAAAAACTATTTTAAACGAAGTTTTTGTAAATAATACCCTTTGCGCATATTCTAGAAACGCTTACACCGGTTGAGATAAAAAAAATTAGATATTGAAAAATTTATGGGAAGTTGTGAAGCTAGTTATTATTGGAAATATTGTTTGAGACATGCCAGGAAAATGATATTTTGATATTCAATTAAATTTTTTAAGTATACAAAACAGTCAATGCTAGTGCAAAGTCACTTTAAAATGCTAACAGCAATGCTATTTATTAATTTTTTTAAGAAAAAGTTCTTTTAGTATTATAGTATTAGATCTTGGAGCAAGGGACAGTGAATTGTATTATTTCGTGAGAATCATCCATATATATACAGTTCCTGGCCAAATTATTAGACGCACTATAAGATTCTATGTAAAATCTTAATCATCAGATGATACTATACAGCTTTATTGTTTTGACGAGATTGAAAACAGTTTGCACTTGCTTACGTTTGTGTATTAATTGGTTAAATCAGGCGATATATAATATAAATTCGACGATTAGATAAATGAGATGATATATTATATATATATATATGATATATATATATATATATATATATATGAGATGATAATATACATTCCATATTTCATCATCATATAAATATGGAATATTCATTATATTAGATATTATATTTTTATATTGTAATAATTTAATCAAATTATTAGACGCACTAAAGTTTTTTGAATAATTAAATGTTATGCATAATTTTATATGCAATACTTTTATAATTAAACATATATGTAATCGGTTTTTATTCAAGAGATTTCTTACATACTTCCTATTTGTATTTATTTTTAAAACGTATTGCATTACACTGTTAGCCCATTGATACACGAACGTAAACAAGTGCAAACCGGTTTCAGCAGTGAAAAAACAATAAAGCTGTATATAATCATCTGATAATTAAGATTTTGCATAGAATCTTATAGTGCGTCTAATAATTTGTCCAGGGACTGTATAACTTGTTAACCATAGCACCGATTTCGATCCTTCGTTTTCGTGTAGTTTGCAAATTTTCAAGGGGTTATTTATAAACACTCTTCAGTTGCTGATGGAGCCTCTGTTACATTGTTACAGATTATAATTCCTTTACTACATTTTGATTGTCTTGGCATTTTTTTATAGAAATTGTAAATATTTTTATAATCATTTTGAAATTTTTTCCATTCCATCTACATTGAGTTGCTTGCAGGCGATATTTTAAAAAATAGTTTGTTTTTTCTTTCATTGCTTTGACGTGCTCTGTCATAGAAACTGTAGCATGCTTAATGTAAAGGAAATGCTTAATAAAAATAGAAGCAGACAAATATCGAGCAAAACTGAAATACCTAATTAAAACTCACTAAGCTCATAATTTAAATGCTAAAATAAAAACCCGTGCTAGAAACAAATTCGCAAGCTCAACTAAATTATCAAAAACTACATAAATTTTATATTTAACCGTCAAGGGTAATTTTAAGCATAAATATGTTCATTCTTTTTCGTCCAGACAGTTTTTTAACTTCAATACATTTAAAGTTATTAAGCTCTAACATTAAAACTTTTTTGTTGCCAAATATCAGTTGTGATTATTATTTAACGTCATCTTAAAAAAATTAATTCTTGAATGGTATATTTATCCTTAAAATAAAAATAGCATAAAATGTATGGAAATAATTCTAGAACTCCTTATAAGTCGTCAACAGCGGCTAGAGGCACTAATTATGCATAAATTATATGTTTGTACACTCGCATTTAATACCTAGATCAGTTAAAGTCTCAAATACTGGACCTAATTATTAAGAAAAGAAAAAAATTTTAACAACAAAAAGGATTTCATTTTTACTTGAAAAGGTGGAATATAGTTTATTGGAAATCAAAAGTAAATTTAAATTATCAATTAAACGTGTCATATGAATTAAAAAACTATTCTTATCTTTTTAAAGTAAATACTCATTTACTTGGTCGTGCTGTCTTTTAGATCTGCAACAGCTCCATTAAGCTGAACTAATCTTTTTTTAATTTCTTTTTTCGCTTTAAAATACAATGATTAACTTCTTTAGCTATGCGTATTATTTCAGTTTATAGAAGTTCATAACAGTTACAGTTATGTTTCGTTTTGGTGAAAAAATGACTAAATAAACTTACAAATAAAATTCATTGGATCGCAATGGAACGTTTTAATCACTAACACAACGATAATGGAATACCTGCAAGTGAGGTAGCGTGGTTGTCTCGTTCCTGATTGGTTGTTGAAACGTGGCATTCTTTCTATTCTATTTCGAGTAAGCAAAGCCTGTCAAGTACTAATTCTCTTAAGTTAAAAAGCCTATATTCTTTCACAAAGATTTCGATTCTACCACTATGCACTTACACAAAGACATGCATGAAACCATGTAGAACATAAACAAACTTATTATGCATCGAAGTTGTGAGGTACACAAAACAAAAATAAATCACGATTACAATAAAATACATAAACGAATAATAAATCTAAGTTAAGTCAGAGAAGTAGACTAGATAGAATTATATATCAACATATTCGTTGTGTTATACGGTTCTGTATTTAATCAACATAAGAATAATTAACATTTTAAGTTATGTAGGGAACTCAACTTTAATACACCATATTACTAATAAATATTAGCTGGTGCTGACGGCATTGGTCACATGCGTGAGTATTAGTTGTTTTCTTCTTTTTGGAATGCAATATCCAATTAATAATAACAAATAAGTGCTCCGTTTAATTTTAACAAAAAAAATAATTCTTATCTAATTCATCAAAAATATCAGTAAGCTAATTAGCAATTTTTTTGTTTAAATTTTATAATATATTGTACTGCTGTATTTGTATATTTATACGATATTCATTTTCATCAAATCCCATAAATGCCCCAAAACGCCCAATATCAATTGAATAAAGCAAATATCGAGACGACTGTACTATTAGTTTAGAAGTCATAAGGGTAATTATAATAAGTGCAATTCAAAAATAATAAATTTCATACAAAAAAAACCATTTCAGCTATTGAAATACTAGATTTTTTTTTATTCGTGTATGGTCTCATTTGATTAACTGAAAAAAATTCAGAGGAACCAATACCTCACTGGCCTGTATAGCATATATCTCTGCGTAAAGAGCAAGTACAAAATTGTAAATTTTTTACATAAAACTCTTATATTTTCTAAACTATTAATTCGATTGTAATTAAACTCATTCAATTTAACACAAACATTTACATTAAAAGACATAACATGTAGTTCCTGGATAACAATGTAAAGTATATACGTAATTGCATGTTAACAGAAGTTTTTATGCATAAAAACTCTTGCAACTTTTTAAATATTTGTTTCATTGACTTGTGTACAGCCTCAGTCGGTTCAACTGGAAAAAATATGCATCACTTCTTTAGGTAGCTATACCAGATGCGTAAATACAAATTCTTACTTTTTGCACGTAAAACGTTCATAACTTCTAGACCATTAATCCTGTCATCTCGATATTAGTCTGCTCCAATTCAGAGTAAAAAACTGCTTCGACGTAAATGCTTCAATGTAAAAAAAAATGCCTCACTTACCTGTTTTAATCTCCCCCTCAAGTTCAATAAAAAGCTTTCTCACTTTTTAATTAAAAATACTTATCTTCTTTATTACCCCAAAATCATATTTAGTATACTATTTTAAACTTTCCGTTAATTTTTTAAAAATATCTATACATCATATTGTTACTTTTCAAATTAATCCATACATTTTAAAAACTTAAATAGGAATTAACAAGATTTAAATTATTCTCTATTTGGGCTTGAAAACAGAAGTTGTTAGAAAAGCTTTATTCAGCTCTAAATGTAGTTGCTGCATTAAAGTTATTTCCGCACTACGTTGCGTTAATTCTTGTTTAACTTTACGATAAAAATGCCGACCATTTAAGTTTCCATGGTGTTACTTTCCTTGAAGGAATTTTAGCTATGCATATATTACGCAGTTTGAAAAATGATTTCTTTGAAAAGAAAGTTTCTCAACCCAGCCAGCGCTTAGATATTTTTAGATTAAGTTTAAGAAACCTTTAAAAAAGCCAAATTAATTGTTGGAATGTTTTGACCACAAATTAAAAGACACAAAACAGTTTGAACAGTCTGAATTAGAATAACTTTTAGAAATTTAATTACACTTAATTTTAGGATCTAATTAATTTACAAATTATAATTAAAGCAAAATTAACAAAAAGATATACTTTAATTTGTTTTTTTTTTATATTCATGCGCTTTTTTATATTTGTAAGGAAACATAAACACGACAATTTTTGCTAGTAAACCATTTTATATATTAACGTACTAACACAAATGGTAAATATTAAATTAACAAATACCTGATCAAAATTAATATTTAATGTATCATTTTTAAGCAACCATTTTGGTGGACACAGTGTTACAGAACTAATGAAAAAATATAAATATCACATAAGAGGTAGTTTACTACATCTAAGCCTTATCATAAAATATTACTATTGATATTGTACAGTTCACGAAATAAAAAACGAATCACCCTAAATAATTTTTGATCCAATGATCATATCTTCATATTCTAAAACTCAATCTTAAAGGTTCAAGGGTAATCTCAAATATGCTAATAATTATATGCATACGATATTTTAAAGTACGAAATCAGACGCAAAAATTCTCTTTCCCTGAATAAACATACTTTCTTTTGGGTGTATTCGGATTTCTAAACCCCAAAATATAACAGCAATCTGGGAAATATGGTTCTAATAGTTTGGTCGGGAGAGCGATCCGAAGTTTGAAACCCTTAATGTTAATCTTACTTTTTCATTTATTTCGCCATATCTTGAGAAGTTTTTAAACGAATTAAAGAACTTTTTTTATTGCACAACTATAAAATTTAACACAATTTTATAATTAACACAAATTTAAATCTCAGTTATAAAATTTATTTATTTGAAAATAATTCCATGCCAAAAATAACTTCTAGTAAATATTTATTATTTTTTTATTTTTTTATAGTCTAAATGTGTATTTAATAGTCAAAAGCACTTAGAATTGTAAGGTATATAATTTTTTGCATTATTATAAGGAGCATAATTTAACAAGACGAAATTCGAAAATTTGAGTAAAATCGGTCGAATAATACATGAGAAATCGAAATTTAAAAATACTACTTTTTTAAAAGTCGATTCGATCGCTCTTCTAACCAAACTATAGGGATCATATTTCCCAGATTACGGCTACCCCTTATATTTTGGGGATCAGAAATCCAAATCCAGCATAAGAAAGTGATGTTAATTTAGAGAAAATACGTTTTCGGGCCTGTTTTCGTAACTTATATTAGAATATTGGCATATATTAGCATATATTATATAAGCATATGTAGATATGATCTGAACTAAATAATTAGCATATTGGAAGCCACCCTCTCAAACCATTTAAATTGAATCCTAAAACATGAAGATCCAATCACTAGATCAATGTTATTTTTCAAATTGGTCCGTTTTTTGCGCTGTCTGCAAAATAAATATGAATAATTTGAAACAATTGATTCTAAATAATTATTAAGTTTACAGTAACTAATTAATGTGACATTTGAATTTATTGTTTATTTACAAAAAAAATCATCTATATGAGGATTCAATTAATCAATAATCAATCTGGAGATAAGCAGTATTTTTCTGATTAATAATTTTCGTCTCATTAGTAATTTTTTTCATCATCCTTAATTCTACCGATAATGGTTTCATTACAAAGAAACATTTCTTAAAATGCTAGCTATTTATATGCATTGCTATTAGTTAGCTCGTCGCACAAACTGCAGATTTACTTTAAAGTTTAAAATAAACCAGTAACAAAAATTCCTTTACGAACTCTGAAAATGAAATCTGATTACTTTATAAGGCTTGAAAAGAACGGATGTCAGGTAATTTAAATATAGGCATTAAGTTTACTTTATTTCTCAACTCTGTTACATTTGCTGTGCAAAAGTTAAAAACAAACTCTAAATTATCAGGATTCTCATTAAAAAACACTTTTTACAAAACTAAACTGAGAATTTCATTTTAACTCATTTATTATTTACTTAGAAGCAAAAGATTTAAACAAAGCTCTTTCATTTTTAACTTAAATCTCGTTTTATTTGAAGAATTCATAGGAGATTTCATTCAAAAGTTTTTTTAAGAAATGTACCATACGGGTACTGAATTGTAATCCAAGGAAAATTCATTTAATGGCAGATTCTGTGAGAACGATAAATAAAAGCAATTTTGTCCTTCAAAATAAAAGTAAATATATAGTTTTGTATTTGAGATGATATAAGAAAATAAAATGTTTTCTACATTAAACTTTCTTATTTCTACTTTTCTAGACAATATAATTTTAAACAGAAATATTAAAAAAAATTATACCCTTTAAATAAATATCAACCCTTTGAACTCCTATGTCGCATTAGAAGCGCCGTCAACAGTCACCAACTCACCACTCTAAAATTAAAAATTTTATACCTTAATAATTAGTAATCACAATATTTACAGAATTTTAAAAATTACTTAAAAATACTATATTATGTAATTCAAGGGATTTAGTGTTTACATTTGTTCAAACAACATTTTAAAGTACTCGGAGTGCAAAGAGTTAACATTAAAAAGATTAAATATCGCTCTATGCCAAGAAAGACTGAAGAAGTCGGATTGTTAGCGTATAGATCAATTAGACATCCAAAATCTTAAAATATAATCATAATTATTCTAATAAAAACCTATTATAAACTTGATCATAGTAAATCTATGGTGTTTTATCAGATTTAGCTTACGAAATAATTAGAGTAAACGGAACACTGGCTTTTCAATTATAAATAAGTTTCTTAAATAATAGAATTTTCTATTTTTGCTTTCTTTTTCCGGTAAAAATGGATTTTGCGGTAAAAAGAACCGACAGCCTGAGTAACAGTATTTTTTATCGTAATTTAATCCAATTTTTTTTAATCCGAAAAATGTTTTGCAAATAGAAAATAAAATCAAGGCTATAGGACCGCATTTTGTCCGTTCGTGTCTTGGTAGTTCATAATCTAGTGTAATTAAATGTTTCCAGCGTGATTTCAGAATGGGAAATGTGTCCACATATACGATTAAGTGATTATGGTGAGTGGGGGGGGGGGAAGACTGGGTGATTTTTATAATAGCCATCTATAATCCAGTCTGAATTGCGATATTGCAGTATAATCACAGGCCAATATTGTATCCTGTGCATCATTAAGTATAAATCCAAAAATGTGCACAAAAAAATAAAAATCAAATATGGGTATAAAAAAGACCTAATTTGGGTTGAAAGATTCTTAGGTATGAGGTAACCAATTTAGGTTCATACTAGATTGGGTCATGATCCATTCCTGTTTCGAATATTGCTGTGTACTCATTTTGGAAAAACAATAAAACCAAAATTGGGTAAAAGAAACCGATTTGAGACCTATCTCAAAACCCATTCTGGACACCACTGGGAATCCATTTTAGGCATTGTTAAATATCCGATTTGGGTAATGTAATTCCCAATCTGAATACCACCTAGAACCTATTTTGGAGAATACTCAATGCACATTTTAGCTATGTTGACAGTGCTTTGCACAATTCTAAACATCTCTTTCTTGACACATTAATTCTCAATTTGAGGGCCTTTAAAAATCTGTTTTACATCTTTTAATCCACTTTTTATTTTGATAAATATTATGATTGTTGGTTGATAACATTTTTTAATAGGTTTAAAGTAAAATTTGAGACATTTTTGTGATACTATGTAAATTAGTTTACAATTCAAGTGTTTGTTCTAGCTTCTAAATTGTACTAGAGAAAACTGATAATTTAGGAAATTAAAAAAAAAGCATTTTAATAAGTCTTTCTTCAGAGAATTTTAGAACAATTTTTTTTAAATATGGTCACTTTTTATTTATTATGCTTTACTAAAGAAATACGTTTGAACGTTTCTTTATTTTTTGCTCTTGATTGCTTAGAGTTACAATGCAATTCCATCATCATTAATATAATTCTTTTCTCTCCAATATTGAGACCAAATCCACATCTATATAAAACACCAATTCAAGCATATGATTAAATCAAACTGTGAAAAATTAATTGTTTTGGTAAAGTCGGAGCTGACGGTACGAGCTTGGCGCAATTTTAAAAAGCGAAGCCAAACCGACACCTTAAAGATGTCATATTTACTAAATATTAAGATTGAAAAAAAAAACTTATTTAAGTGTTTTATTAAGTTAAGTGTTCACGCGATGTTAATTTGAACTTTGAAAGTTTTAATGGTTAATGTTAATTTTGGCGTCACTTAATACAAATATTTTTCAAGTCAAACAATAAATTTGAAAAAATAAACTCGTATCTCAGCGAAAATGTTAACTTGGTGCTATACCGCTTTAAATATAAAAAAAATCTGCTTCTGTAGTATATAAAATCAACACGTAATGTTTAAAAAATATATATTACAATGATGATAAAAGTATGGAAAGAAAGAAAAAGATTATGCACTTACCTTGTTTGCTTGTCAACACAACATCCGATTGTTTAGAAACAATTTAAGGGCTGCAAGAAGAACAAAACGAATGCGATTGACAGCTAAAGTAACAGAGCTTTTTTTCCAATTTGGGTATCGGCATTTCCCTACTAGTATTGTAAGCTCATCGAACACATGAAGTTTTCTTCCAGTTTGGAAAGATCTTAGACCCATTAAGGATTTATATGTTATATATGCCATAAATATGTTTATTGACCTAATATTGGAGTCTGGAAAGCTATTATAGGTATTATTTAATTCAGGGTAACATTCTAAAATAGGTTTCCTTTTTTTACTGCGTAACCAAAACTATAAATGTAGCTCTAGTGGCTAAAATAACAGAGTGGCTAACAACCAAAGCAGAGTTGTAAATTTAAATATTATTCAGTACCAACTAATAACACAACAATTAATAACACTCTCGTGAAATGTAATTTTAAACATTTAATTTAGTAAAAATAAATTCCTTTATTATTGAAAGAAAAGAAAATATTATATACCTTTATAATGATAAATATAAGAAATCCTATATAAAATCCTTTATAATCTTTTATAATTATATTATTGGTTTATAAGATTATTTGATTGTTTCAAAATTTGATCGAGTTTTAATCTTTATATTTCATAAATTTGATCATGGGAAACTACTGATAATGGAATTTTTTTGTCCCACACCTATCGATTCTTTTTTGGAACAGTTTTCACCATTAAGAGAAATTCAGTCTTAGAAAGAATTTACTGTGTATGTGAAATGGAATAAATGCAGACATAAATCATGTTAAGAGTCAAATTTATTCAGAATATTTTAACTTTAGCAATGCATTTCAACTCGTTTATTACCAAATTCATACACTTTGAAGCGACAGTTTCGCCACAATGGGTTGAATGAAATTGGAAAATCATTTCTCCCAAATTTATATACATAACTTGAAATAGTAAATGAGCAATTGAGTAGATAAGAACTGATGTCTATCCCTAAAGACCTAGATGTTGGAAACAGAATTTTTGATTCCGGTTGACACAGAATTCATGAAATCTTTCAACCGAAGATCTGCGATTATTCATTCGCATAAATAAGTCATTCTTAGGGGGAAATAGATGTAATTAAAGCAAAGACTGATTAAAATATTTAAAGTGGGGAAAACTACCAGTCTTAAATATTAAAAATGAATTCCGAATCGTAAATAAAATTTACTTCTTGTTATCGATTTTGTATTCAAGAGATTCTTGCTGCTTTTGGTTTTTTAGTAAAACATGTTAAACACTTGGTTGTAGTGAAACATCTAGATCCGAGGGTTATGTATAGTATTTCATTCCCCCACTTTGTTTTAAAGTAGTTACCGATGTTGAGGTTTTTTTTTTAAAGTATATATATATATATATAATTTTTAAAAAAAACCTCAACATCGGTAACTACTTTAAAACAAAGTGGGGTAATGAAACAAAGACTATATATATATATATATATATATATATATATATATATATATATATATATATATATATATATATATATACATATATATATATATATATATATATATATATATATATATATATATATATATATATATATATATATATATATAAATATATATATATATATATATATATATATATATATATATATATATATATATATATATATATATATATATATACAGGGTGATTCTGAAAAGATGGGCAAACTTTTAGGAAGTGATAGTACACACTCAAGCAAACAATTTTCATCAAAGAATGCATTGTCGAAAACAAAACGCAAAACCGCTAGAGGGCGTCAAAGTTTATGTTCGTATATGAGGCAAAAACACACAAAGAACGATGAAGTTAAGTTATAAAAGCAAATTTAATGGCATGTGATTACAATAAGTGTTCAAAACAGTGGCCGGCAGCGACTATGCACGCAGTACAACGGCGAAGAAAAGATAGGCGAACATTCTGAAACACACTAGGCATATCACGAACTTTCCCTTCAGTGGCTGAAAGCTTGGCGACAAGTTCTGCAGATTGAATGGGAGTCTCATACATAAGACGTTTGCATCTAACAACTTTCCAAACGCGCCAGCAACTTCGCGTTTTGTTTTCGACCATGCATTCTTTGATAAAAATTGTTTGCTTGGGTGTGTACTATCACTACCTAACATTTTGCCCATCTTTTTTAAAAAAAAAAAAAAAAAATATATATATATATATATATGTATATATATATATATATGTATGTATATATATATATATATATATATATATATATATATATATATATATATATATGTATATATATATGTATATATATATATATATATATATATGTATATATATATATATGTATGTGTGTGTATGGAAAATGATCATTGATGCAATAAAAATGCTCTTAATTGTTGGATAACAAAAACAAGAATTTTTTATTTTTAACAATTCTAACAATCGCTTTTCATTTTAGATTTATCTTTATTTTGGTCAAAGATCATAAAAATATATATCAAGAGCAGTGACTGTGGAATTCTCCATTTTCCGTGTTAACTTGTTAAAACGGAAATTTACAAATTCTATTTATAAGTTCTAAGCGAATGTTGATTGTTACTTTAGAGCACAAAATTATTGTTAAACATTATAAAAGAAATCAAACTTTATTTTTGGAGATGACATTGCAATAAACAAAATATTTAATTAAAAGAAAAAATTTCAAAATTTGAAACTCTCTCAAAAAATTTGGTTGAATAAAGACAGCTAAAATATACGGGTTTCTGAATGTATACCTAGAAAAAAAAATGAAAAAGTAGCCCAATCTCATATAGGTGGCGCAATAGATTGTCAAATTGCTAGATTGATAATTCTATATTTATAAAATGGCTCTCTACTAGTATTTCTTATCAAAAATATAACTTCTACCAGATTTAAAGTGTTTCTTTTCCATATTCTACAGTAACGCAACATCTACATAACGTTGTGCCAATTTTATGCCAAATCTCGTTTGTAACTACATCTATTAGCAATTTACTGGTATTTTCTTTGAAAATTCCGTAAGCATGATCTCAAGTTTCTGTTTTTAAAAAAACTTCATGTCATTCTGCTCTTTAAAGAGTCTTGAAATAAAAGAAGAATTTGTTTTTGGCAACCATGTCTACATAATATTATGTCTCTTAATTTTTTTTATTTAAAATATCGTAAAGTAACTGAATTTGAACAACTTCTGGAATTTTTCACTACTAAGTTAATAATTTTACTTTAAACTTTTTCATACTAGTATTTTCTTCATTTCGGAAATATCTTACTTTAAAAATTACATATAGTTTTTTATTAAGTATGCAAATAATGAAATTTAATATTTCTATTTATCTCAATTTTCTGGCTAGTTATTTTTAAACTTTGAAATTGAAACTCTGTTAATATAATTAAATTTTTTACAAATTTTTTTATTTATGACAAATGGTATTCTGAAACTTTTAACGCAAAAATCAATCTTTATTTTTAAAGGCTATCTCGTTTTTTACAATCTTAAATATTTATATAGCTGACTATTTCTTTCTGTCTAGAATTCATAATTTTCCATAAAACTCAAACTAAATAACTTTAGAAATTGAAGAAAATTTAAAATAATATAGCAAGCAACATTTCATGACATAACTATTATTTACTGTGATCGATACAAAAAAAAACTGAAAATAAATCATAAAATGTAAATACATTTTGTGTTTAAAACTTCATATGCTCACATAATTACGTAAAGTAAAGCTCGTAAACTCCTTAAATAATTGAATTTTACGCTATGCATTTGTTTGTTTATGGGGTACTTAAATAAACTTCTCAAGAATATATTTCTTTATATCGACTAAAACTACAAGCTATGTTTATTTAATTTTATGTTTACGTTCATAAAAAAATCTATACTTCCAATTTTATGCTTCTTGGAATAGGCAGCGTAGTTTTTACTGCTTTATCGATAACACGATATCATTTTACATTATATATTGTCTTTTTTAATACCAAAGTAACGGTTTAGACGAATTTGAATGTAAAAAAAAAGTGAGGGAACGATAAATTTAGAAGTGATTTTAGATATAAATCAATATGATTACAGATTTTTTTCACTCGTGCTGTATTTTTTATGATATTTTAGGGTCTTGCATAATTCTTTATAGTGTAATAATGGTAGCAAATGAAAAAGATTAGTTAGTTCAAAAATTCACTCAAAAGCATATGCTTTCTATAAAAAAATGGACATTTTTTTTATTCTTTAATAAATTATTCTGATGTTTGGAACTACAAACTTGATACGGGGAGTTTTTTGTCAGGCATGCGCTTTTTTGTTGAAGTTTTCAGTGATTAATTTACATGAATGTAATTTAATTGTGTTGATTTTATAATAAAACAAATAATGTAAAAACTGTTGCTTCTTCCAAACTCGAAATTTAGAATTGTGTATTTATAATTATTTGCTCTATATGTAATTTTTGGAAGTAAATGTATATTAAATTGTATATGTTTATATGCGTTACCAATTATAAATAATAAATAAATAAATGTATATTAAATTGTATATGTATATTAAATTGTAATTGTATAATAAATTGTATATGTACGTCACCACTTATGCTGAAAAGCTGTTAATCTACACATCACCCAATCTGCAGACTTACTGATTTTCTCTGTTAAAATGCAAACTGCATCAACTGACATGTTTATTTACGTTATTGTGAAGACATTTTAATCTGGTATATTTTTAATTTAATAATTTTTAAAGGGATTGATGATTGACTTTATCAACTAATATGTTGACTGTTTGACTGCAGCAACATGATTTATAAATAGCGAAAAAATGAATAAAAAACATTATGTTAATTTAAGCGTACAAAAACGTTGCTGTTTATTCCATCGAAGACCTTATTTTCACTTTAACGAGTGCTCAGTAAGTAATGCGCAAATTTTCTAAGTAGCTTGCCTAAGTAATAGTTACCTCAGTAATTTAAGATATAAAACAATTTTCGGCACCTTAACGGATCATTCTAGTTATTTTGCACATTAGCTAGATATTCTTTGTAGAGTATCTGATTTCTATACTCTATGCAAATTGAATTAAATGTATATAAATCAATGATTTCACAGAAGGTATAAGTCGCATATTTCCATAATTTCATACGTTAAAACAGTTCAAAAATGCATACAAAACTAGATTAAAACGCATTAGCATCCAATTAGTCTAAAATAATAAGTACCTGAGTAATTTAAGAAATGAAAAACAAATTCGGCGCTTTAATGGATCATCCTCGTTAATTTGCCCATTAAATAGATATTCTGTAGAATATTTGATTTCTACACTCTATGTAAATTGGAATGAATGTACATATTAGGGAGACCAGAAAGTAATGACGTTTCTGTGCATTTGTTATTTGTTATCAAGATATTGTTTTTAATCAATAATGTATTCACCCTCGTTAGCAACAAGCTTTCAATGCCAGATAGAAAATGAATAAAAATGGATATTAATTTTTTTTTTAAGACTAACAGATATTTAATGAGCCCAAATGACATTTTCCGGTCCCCCTAATTAATCAAAGGTTTTACAAGATGTATTGTTTGCATATTTTCATAACTTCAAGAATTTGAAGAAAAAAAACTAAACTAGACTAAAACACATTAGCATCCAATCAGCAAGGGGTTTAAAAATTATCTTAATGGGACTATAAAAGCAGTTTTGGAGGTTGTCGAGCCCAGTGAGTTGGGGGAGCTCTCCTATACTCTCAGAAATAAAACTCTTACTTTTGACGATACAGCAATTCTTACTCAACAAGGAACTCTTATAAATATATGACGAAAATCTGTCCGTAACTCGAAAACTTATTGTAATGTATTGTGGGAAGTTGTTAACTAAAATGACGAAAAAGATGAGGACTAGACGGTCAAAAATAAAGTGACGAAATAAGACAAACAGGCTGTATGGTGGTCAAGGACTTGGTGTCGTAACAGGAAAATCCAGGGTTCGAATTCCGCTTCGGGCACTGGTGTAATTTATCTCTCTGGTCTATCTATCTTTCTTCTGTTGTTATAGTGACATTTATTCAGATATAGGGTGTCACCGATAAAGTGATTATTGAAAATGCCGACATAGAGAGGTGATTATGAGATTTTTTTGAGGAAAAGAAAAGATTGATGAAATATTTCTTTACTTTTGAGGAAATTCGTATTTCATCACTTTGATGAAATATTTACTTGGAGCATATACCAATAAACAAGTTAGTCAAAAACGAAGTAATATTTTTTATGACTCATTTTTGTCATTCTAACTCTAAAAACTATCGTATTATCATGAAAAAAAATGGAATTTATTAAATAAATCTTAGTTTAAAGAGCCTAATTTTTGTCTCTACAGCTATTTAATAAGGCTTAAGACCATCGTTTCATTAGCTGCAAAATAATATTTTCATTCGTCGGACTTAAAAACTCTGGTTGGATTTCTCTTCTTCTCATACCTAAAAAAGCAGCATAATATAGTTTTTTCAAATTAACTATGTTCAAAAAAGAAGTCAACAAATTAACTGTACAGAAAAGAATGTAAAAAATTATAATTAACTAGAAGATTACAGTTAAAAGGCTACTTAAAGGATTTAAATTCCTCGGCGTTTTCATTTTAAGACAATGAATCTTTTTTAACAACATCTTGAACTGAATCGCAAAAAATATGGCAGAGTTAAATAATTTTGCCTTTTTCTATTTTTTCAGTCGGATAACGAATTTTTGAACTGCTTTTTACATGAAAAACTATTCCATTTCGCTAAAAAAATGTTTCGTTTCTCCTAATCTTATTATTATATAATTAAGAGCCATTTCCTTTTCACATTAGCAAGGAAAGAAATTTAATTAAAAACTAATGAGTTTTGAAAGTACTTTTAATAAGCTTTGAAAATTATCTTTATGAATACAGAATTTTTTTATAAGGATTTCTAAAATTCTTTTAGACAATAATGTTAACAAAATATTATTTGGTAACGAACACCAGAAAATATCATGTTTTTATAGCATGTAATCGATGAAATTTTTAACCTCGACATAACTTGAAATACGTGTTTACGAAATTGGACAATGCTCAAATACGTGTTTACAAAAAGGACACAGTTTAAATTGCGTGTTCACGAAAATTAATACACCTTGAAATGCATGTTTATGAAAATGGACATCGTAATGCGTGTCTACGAAAATGGACATTGTACTGTTACCCTTAAAACTTTGATTATGCAGTGATCAATAAATTAACTTTGGTAACAGTTACCCAGGTTCAACAAAGGAATTCAACAAAGAAATTACCTGAAACATTTAACATATACAACCAATTTTATTTAAACTCAAATTTTTAAACAAAGACACACTCAAAACATTTCCAAATGCGATCAAGTAGATATCACATATTTCCAAATTATACGTTATTTCTAGTTTAAAATTTATCAATACCAAATTATATTTTCAATAGAAATGCAATTAAAAATCTAAGGCTCAATATGCTATTACTCCAAATCCCGAAAAATCAATTAAGAATAAAAGGCACACTTATCTAAAAATCTACTAAAATCAATTAAAAATATAGAACACAATATTCTCTGAATCCTGTGAACACGATTAAAAATAAAAGGCTTATCTTAAAATATATATCGTAAAATATAGTAGAAGCAATTAAAAGTCAGGGTAAATTATTCTGTACTAAAGTCGAACTTAGAGTTTATAAATTCAAAACAAATTACGAACCAAATCCCTGGAACGCCCACCGGTATTGCCGCCAGACTTGTGGATCAGGTCAACATTCCATTCTCTGCTAGACAGCACTCCAACACTTCAAGCTTCTTTGGGCTTCCTTCTAATAAGTCAGTTAGCACTTATGGGACAGCAGACTTTCAGCTTTGAAACGCTGGGGATAGGAAAATAGATACGAACATAGCGACTCCGGAACTCAGCTCATCACTTTCAATCCTCAACTTAGCGGCTTCAGCTTAACTTTGCTCAAGACTCCCGCTCATTCACTCAGGGACTCCGACCTAGTCCATTCATTCAGCGACTCTGGCTTTAATACATCTTCCTTTCAGCGGTTCCGTCTTAGACCATCTTCCTCAGCGACTCCGGCTTTAATTCATCATCCTCTCAGTCAGTCCTAGTCCTAGTGCTGTCGGTTGGTCGGGGTGCCCTAGACTGGAACGGCCTTTCACACATTCATCGTGAGATGCGGATCCTTGAGTTGTTTCTTTGAGGTCCTTGTTATCTGAAATTGAAAGTAGAAAATTAGTAATGAGTATATTGCTCGAGTAAAATCATTTGAAATGATACATGTTGTAGTACATAAGAATAGAACATAAAATACAATAAATGAGTAAGTAATAGAACATAAAATACAATAATGAGTAAATAAAATAAGATAATTAAGTAAAAATTGAACTTCTAGTGAGAAGTTTGTCCTATATTGTACGCCCCTGGTACATATTATCTACCACTCTTCTCATCCATTTCATTCACTCCAAACCTACACATATCATTCGTTCCACTTCTTATTGCCTTTAATATAAACAAATCATAATGATTTTGTCAACGCATCATAGCATTTGAAAGTCTTGTCCAAGTTGAATTTGTCATATATATTATAGTGCCATTTATAATTTAATATAGACATATCTATTAATAGTGCCAATATAAAAATTTAACTTCTAGAAAGAAGTTTGTCAAAAAGTTGTACGCCTCAGGTACAAAGTATCTACCTCTCGCCTCATTCATTTCATTCTCTCATTATTTACAATGTTCATTCATTCTATATCATTGTGCCCCTTTTTCAAAGCTTAGTCTGCTCTTTAAAAACAAATAAATCAAATTGATTTTGTCTACGCTTATATAATATTTACAATATTTACATGCCATGTCCGAGTTAAATTGTCATACATAATACTTTTGTTAGTGCCATAAATATTGCCATTGAGTTTATCTGACATGGTCAGAGTTACATCACTTGTAAAAAAGTGAGCAACTGGCCTCAGGGAGGCGTCCTCAGCTAAATTTTCGAACTCAAAAATAGAATCGAAATTTGCTGCTTTGCAGTCTAAAGCTTTCTTAAAAAAGTTTCGATTTAGTTTGTGAAAGTGGTGTTCGAAACTCTCCAACTCTAGGTCCGAGTGAATATCTACGTTTTAAAGCCAGTCACTCTTCACAACCTCTTTTTATTCTCATATTAGCAAGGCGAAAGAATCTTAGACAGACCTGTTTTCCTCCCACGAGCCGCTACGCAATCAGTGAACGTCAGAACAGAAAAAAAGTTCCATTATAAAAACAGTGTAAATAATACATTATAAAAGTGATAATACAATACTAATTAAATATAAATAAACTTAAATACACTTAATTCAACCCTAAAATCTCAGTTTAAAAGGATAATTAAAATTTCCAATACATAATACTATTGTGATTGAATTTCAAATTTATAATGGTGGTGCCACCTGGAGGCAAATCATGTTATACACCATAAACACTCACAAGAATTCGAAAATAATCAGAGCCAACCAGTGCAGCCATCTATTGATGAAATAAGAGAACTATTTCCACTGAAAAAGTAACCCATCTTTAAAAATACTTAACAAAAAAAAAAAAAATACAATAAATTTTTATTTATTACAACATAACTATTTATGAAAATGGAAATAGCATTTTTTCGCGTTCTTAAAACTTCTTTTATGAGAATATATTTTTCTTTTTTAAAGAATAAATTAATGAATCTAGATAAATAATATCGTCCATTTGCATAAATCACTTAATACATTAAAATAAATCAGTCCAATTTAATAGACTTTAAAATTAGCATTTATTTATTATAGTTTTATTATTGTGGTGGTTTTATTATTTTAAATTTGTTTAAAATTATAAAACCCCAATTATAAATTTAAAGCAAGCAACGAAAATTTAAAACAATAAAGATACCAAATTTAAGTAGTTTAAAATTAAATTTGTTATCTTTATTGTTTTAATTCTACATTGTTGGAATTTAACGTTTAAAAAATCACTTTATCGTTTAGAATTGTGAATTAAAAAAACGGCACAGGAAAAGTTACATCTTTACTATACCTATCCACCTCGACTCTTAAGTCTGAGACTTTGCCCCATAATGATTATGCTTAGCGTTTAAATATGTGAGGAAAAGTGAAAAATTTATCGTTTAATTGTTAAAGTTTAGTTAAACTGGTGCTTTTTTTGCTGTGTCATTTTTCGTAAACTCGTATTTCGAGCTTTATCTATTTCATATATACGCATTTCGAGCAGTTACCATTTTCGTAAACACGCCTTTCTAGCTGTGTCTGTTTTCGTAAACTCGTATTTCAAGCTTTATCTATTTTCATACATGCGCATTTCGAGCAGTTACTGTTTTCGTAAACACACATTTTGAGATTTATCTATTTTCATATATACGCATTTCGAGCTGTTACCATTTTTGTAAACACGCATTTCTAGCTGTGTCATTTTTCGTACGAGCTTTATCTATTTTCATATACAGTTGAACCTGTTTATCTCGAACCTGCTTATCTCGAAAACCTGTATTTCTCGAAATTTTTTAGTTTTCCGACATTAACGATTTAATTTTAATGTATTTTTCCAAGTTTATCTCGAAAGAATTTCTTTCAAAACCTGTGTTTCTCGAATTTTGAAGGAGAATGTACATCATCGTAACCGATGCCTGGACAGCAGAACTTGTTCAAACAATCTACATTACAAGAACCGAAAAATTCCCTAGCCCCATGGGAAGTAAGAATCAGCAGATTGGAGGGTCGTTTCTTCGAATTTTCGGTTACTATCCTCACACTCTCCAACCAATTGAGTGTATTCCGACAATGAAAAGTTGACTGATGAGGGAGGCGTCACCACTGGGCATCAGTTTCCACACATGGATAAGAACAACACAAAGAGAAATTCAATTTATCAGTAGAATTTTATTAGGAGGTCTTTGGTTTGAGCGTCTCAGTTTTTTTTTAAACATTGTTCAATTGAATTTTGATTAAGTATGGAAGGGGCTAAACGTAAATTGAATGTTCTCTCCATTGAAGAAAAAATGAAAATTTTAACATTCTTGGACGGAAATCCATTAATGAAAAAAAACGAAGTTGCAGTGAAGTTCGGTTTACCAGCAAGCACTCTTTCTACAATTATTAAGAATCGAGAAGCTGCGGAGAAAAAATTTCATAGCAGCAACAAGAATGCGAAAAAAAGCCGAAAATGCACTTTTCCGGACGTGGATGAACGTGTTTTAAAATGGTTTACACAATGCAGGAGCAGAATTTCATTTTTTAAACTTACCTGTATATCTCGAAACCTCTCTATCTCAAATTTTTTTCCCTTTCCCGCGAGATTCGAGATAGGCAGGTTCGACTGTATACGCATTTCGAGCTGTTACCATTTTCGTAAACACGCCTTTCTAGCTGTGTCTATTTTCGTAAACTCGTAATTCAAGCTTTATCTATTTTCATATATGCGCATTTCGAGCAGTTACCATTTTCGTAAACACGCCTTTCTAGCTGTGTCTGTTTTCGTAAACTGGTATTTCAAGCTTTATCTATTTTCATATATGCGCATTTCGAGCAGTTACCATTTTTGTAAACACGCATTTCTAGCTGTGTCTGTTTTCGTAAACTCGTATTTCAAGCTTTATCTATTTTCATACATGCGCATTTCGAGCAGTTACTGTTTTCGTAAACACGCCTTTCTAGCTGTGTCTGTTTTCGTACGAGCTTTATCTATTTTCATATATACGCATTTCGAGCTGTTACCATTTTTGTAAACACGCTTTTCTAGCTGTATCTGTTTTCGTAAACTCGTATTTCAAGCTTTATCTATTTTCATACATGCGCAGTTCGAGCAGTTACTGTTTTCGTAAATACGCCTTTCTAGCTGTGTCTGTTTTCATACGAGCTTTATCTATTTTCATATATGCGCATTTCGAGCAGTTACCATTTTTGTAAACACGCATTTCTAGCTGTGTCTGTTTTCGTAAACTCGTATTTCAAGCTTTATCTATTTTCATACATGCGCATTTCGAGCAGTTACTGTTTTCGTAAACACGCATTTTGAGATTAATCTATTTTCATATATACGCATTTCGAGCTGTTACCATTTTTGTAAACACGCATTTTTAGCTGTGTCATTTTTCGTACGAGCTTTATCTATTTCAATATATACGCATTTCGAGCTGTTACCATTTTCGTAAACACGCCTTTCTAGCTGTGTCTGTTTTCGTAAACTCGTAATTCAAGCTTTATCTATTTTCATATATGCGCATTTCGAGCAGTTACCATTTTCGTAAACACGCCTTTCTAGCTGTGTCTGTTTTCGTAAACTGGTATTTCAAGCTTTATCTATTTTCATATATGCGCATTTCGAGCAGTTACCATTTTTGTAAACACGCATTTCTAGCTGTGTCATTTTTCGTACGAGCTTTATCTATTTTCATATATACGCATTTCGAGCTTTTACCATTTTCGTAAACACGCATTTCAAGCTGTGTCCGTTTTCGTAAACACGTATTTCGAGTTATGACCAGATTTAAAAACTCACAACGGTATGTTTTGGAGTCTAATTAAAAAATTCAGCTCTTTTCAATTATCACCGTCATTTTGCTAAACGCTTATGTAATGGAAAAAACTCTAGTGTTTCCGATTCTGTCTAATTTTTTTCAGGCTTATTACAATCAAAAGATTTGTCTTAAAAGTTCTCAGATTCATGTAATCAGATTATATTCACTTTTTTTATTGCAGTAAGCCTTGTATTAAGCCTGCGCATAAAATTGGAGTAGTGTAGTTAATCAAAATAATTGAACAAAACTTTTTATTCTATTATAAATCACAAATAATTTGTGCAAAATAGATATTTTATCAATTTATTTCAAAATATTTGGACTCTTTGCAAATGGCCTGAAATAAATCAGGTCAATTCATCAATGAATTATGTATTTTCTCATTAACCTGAAACTGGTTGGGCTCAATGCAATCAGTTTTAAAAGTGTTTGGTTAATTAAGAAAATCTGGTTAATTAAGAAAAGTTTTTTTCCAATTTGCCGGGTATATGACAAAATGATGACGATGGTTTGAAAGAAGATACATTTTCTAATTATCCTGTGATCTCAGAGAATAATACAGCGTTCGCCTCCCGATTAAGTGACACAGGCTCGAATCCCAGTGGGGACTGGTTGATATGAATTCTTCTCACTGTTCACACGGACCACAGTGTTGACGTAAAATATCGTTAGTGGTATGTGGTAAAATTCCCTTGCCGTCGTGGTTGAATACAAACCGTGAATGGTAGAATAAAAACCATAAAAACCGTAAAAGGTTTTTATGGTTTTGTTCTTTGTATAACACAAATGCTTATTAATGCCATCAAAAAGCATTCCACGAAGACTAGTTTATCCCGATGTTTGATCCAAGAATTCATCTGCGTTGAGTTCAAAGTTACAAGGCTACGGAGTTGTCAAAACATTGATTGTCAAAAACTCCAAATTGGGTCAGATGTTCAACACGTGGTAAAAAAAAATATCCTGTGACATTTATTTGATAAATAAGTACGTGCATAATAAATAAATAAATAATTGCATAGTTGGCAGAAAATTTAACGTTAAACACAAACACATATCCCCGAATCAATCTTAATTTCTAAGTACTAACTGATTTTTAAACTTATATTTGAATACGATGACAAAAGAATATAGAAACAAACACTTATTTAGGATTTCAAATATTGTGAATATACTTGTATTGGTGATAATTTATCGGCTCTGTTAGCATCCGAGCAAATGTTCTAATCATTTAGCACACCATGACTGAAACAAAAAAGTAATGATGATCATTTAGCACAACATGCATATGAGTATCGTTATTTACAATTCATGAAAAAATGCTTAAAATTTTAGCAGACATGGGAAGTTATATTCAAAGCCAACTAAACTAGAAAGTGGATTAAATTTTGCGAAGTCATTTGACAATCTCAGAAGTTAACAACGAAGAAAAATTTAATTATTATATAGGGCCATGAAAAGAGCAGCAATTTTTCAACATATTTCCAGCTCATGCTTTATATATTTTCAAATATTTATAATTAACTAGTAAACAATTACTAACAATTTTATGTTAAATTAACAGTTACAGGGGAAATAATTATTTCTTATCATTTTAAACTGAGGGAAACAAAACAAAAAAAAACAAAGTATGTTTGTTTTAAGATATTTTTTGCTGCCAGAAACATTTTAGTTTTCACGTAATTCTGAAAAAAATATATTCCTGAAAGAACTAGTTTAAACCGTTTTCTGAGTTTCTCATAGAACTAGTTTTAGAAACGTATGTTTTTATTTGAAAAAATAATGCATGTTTTCTTACCTCATTTTTCAGTTGAGCTCTATTTCTTCAAAAGTAAGAATTGTCTTTTAAAATATTATGAGGAAGCCTTTAAATTATTTAACATTTATATATACTTAATTTAAAATGCCTAAAAAAATTATCAAATAAATTTAATAGTTTAAAAATGAAAAATAGCTTTTATTAAAACTCTAAAGTTTAACAAATAAACAACTCAGAAAAAAAATCATACACATTTGAAAAAATAACAGACTTTCGAAAAAAGATATTAGAGTTTTTTTTAACGAAAACTCTCAAATTTATTATAAAAATTATTTTAATAATTTTCATCTAAAATCTTAATATTTATAGTAAAAAGGAACATAGTATGTCATAAAATTGATTAATTTTCATTTTCCTTCCTTATTTGTCCTTTTAACTCATTATTCCACCTTAACACATTACCACCTTTTCACTTATCCACTTATTACATTTCACTAAACAAATGACCTAATTAGTTCATTTAACACATTATCCACATCCATATTAGTCCAATTAGCTAAAACATAATGTTACAAACTATCATATCAAACACTCATTTAAATTAATTTAAAATAAAGTATTTAATTTCAATATTTAGGTTTATGATTAAAATATAATATTAATTTAAATATTAAAAAAAAGAAAACTTTGTTCATCAAAATACTCAGAAAGTTTACAAAATAAAAAACAAAGATTCATATAAATTATGATCACTTCTGAACAGAAGTCTGGCACTGGGTTTAAACTAAACACTTCATAATTATTTTATTAAAAAAATTTATTACATTTCATCTAAATTGACAGTTACGTAAAATATTTCGTTTAATAAATTCTTTATTACTTTTAAGTATATTATTAAATCAAAAGCTTATGTTACAAACTATTATATAAGACATTCATTCAATTGATTTAAAATAGAATGTTAACTTTTCATTTTTCGTACACAACCTTCATTTATTTTTGCATTTATTTAAAACAGAATAATAACTTTTCATCTTTAAAACACAATTTTTCATTTATTTTTACAAGATTTGAAATTAAATGATAAAATTAAGTAAAAATATAAGATTATACTTCAGTTCTTTAATAAGTGCTCTATTTGCATAAAAAGCATTAAATTCGTTATTCTAGAATAAATTATTCCATTCACTTCCAATGAAACTATCTAAATCATTTTGAAAGTAAGCTAATGATTTCAAACTCGGCTATCAGCTAATTATAGTCTGAGTACTTTTAATTAACTACTCTTCGTAAAAATTCCGAATGAATCGCTTTTAACATATTTCATTCCCTATATATGGATCATTAAGAAAATAATTAATCATCTGAATGTTACATATTAGCTTTTGTTTCATTTAGTAATGTGATTAATACAAACTCAAAAGTATCTCATATTATACTTTTAAAAATTTCTGTTCATTTATTTCTTATTTTGATTAGAATTTATTTATTAAGTTACATATTTTCTAAGTAAATTTCCAAAACACTTGATACAGATTTTCTTTATTTAGTTTTTTTTTTTTTTTTTTTTTTTTTTTTTTTGAAATTATACAGAAGTAGAACATTTTTGTTTAAAATTAGAATACAGCTTCCAAAGTTAAATATTTTTTTTTTTTTAGTTTTTTATTTGTTAATAATTTCAACACAATTAAAAGTAATTTGTAACGTTTAGGAAGGTTTTTCTTGGTATGGATAGTGTGATGACAATAAAATTTTAATTGACGTAAAAGTCCTAATAATTAGATCTAATAATTCTCTATGAACTGTTTGCTTTACTTTGTTATTATCCTGTTTGCTCTCTATATTATAGTTAGATCTACATAATTAAGAAATATATATATACATTTTTATAATACACATTCCACTAAACTGGAGGGTTACATTTTATTCTGAAAAAAAGCAATTGCAGAGTAATGCAGGGGTCTAAAGGTTGGTCTGTTTAACCTGAATATTATATTCCGATCTACGGAGCTCTTTAAAACTACAGAAAAAAACTTCAAGAATTGGATACAAATAGGTGACCCAAAATTGTATTGCAATGTAAAGACAAAAATGCAATTCTTACGAGCTACGGGGAGTGGTTGAGGCTTAGGAAGGAAGGAATCTATACAGCGAGGTCAAAAATCGACATTTAAAGACTATAAGTTTGAAATAAATCAGTATCTTTTTCATAATAAAGTCACGCGAAGCTTTATAATGTTGAACGAGGCTAAAATGAAAATTATAAAGCGTTTTGCGACCCACTGGGCAACTGTCAGTAGTTTACAATTTCCACAAAGCAGACACGGGCAATTAAATTAAATGTTTACTTTTTATTAAAAGTCGGAAATTTGAGGAAAGCCATAAAATGTGCCATTCAAAATACCCGAATGCCATGGTATAAAATATCAAAAACCTTCATTAACAGGAATTTCCAAAACTTTATTTGTTTTTAAATGTTAGTATGCGAGTTTAATAAATTCATATTTTCCATTCTGAAACCTATGCCACAACCCCTACCAAAGTACCTATTTCGTTTGACTGACGATTATGGACGCCTGAACCAGACACGTTTTACAAGAGGGAAGAAAAAAAAACTTTTTTTTTCACCAACGAATCTCCTAACTAGTTTTTAAGGATTTTTTTGTCGGATGAAGGCAGCTCCGAGTCAAGCAGCAATTTACGTCAAGTGATTACTTTTTACTTATCTTAGCGAGGCGAAGATTCTGACTTCAGGTATGATGTAAATTTGAGAGATTCTTTTCAGGCAATTAAAAAGCCAGAAGAATGCTTTTACTAGTCTGCTTTTATTTGTTTTGTAAATAGGTTCTTAGGATTGCACCTCCGACCCTACATTTCTAAGTGATTCTGAGTTGTCTTGTTATGGGAATTGTATAAAAGCAGAACTGCGAGAAAACGATTACTCTGGAGAGGGGGGAATATTGTCTTCTGCAGGACGTCATTTGCTGCAATTTTTCACCTTATATGAATATTTGAATGCTGAAAGGTGAGTCTCAGTAGGCTTAGAGAAGAAAACGCCCAAAGAAGTGACCATTTTTAAATCCCAATGATTTTCCACTCCTCTATGTAACGCAAATGTTAATTAGTTCGATCAAAAGGGTCCTCCACAAAACCTAGTTTGTACCAATGCTTAATCCAGGAGTTCTTCTGTCTTCTGGGTTGTATTGAAAACTACAAGACTATGGAGTTGAAGATTGTTAGTCATCAAACCAAGAAAATGGATCGGCTGTTTAACTCCGATTATGATAGTATATAAAAATGCAGAAAGGGCCATGCAATGTAATCTTGTAAAAGTGATACGTCAGAGTGCTGTCTGTTCGAATTAGTGTCACAGCTGTGAGACTTAAAGAAATCATCCAATATATGCGTGATTTACTTCATTGTGGTTGTGAAACTTGTACTGCAACTAGTTGTCACTTATTTGAGTATTTGTTGTATAATTTTCATTTTTAGATTCTTATTTTTTCGTAATTCGTTTTTATTGTAACCCCTCTCTATTGGTATCTATTGGTCTTCGGGTGATAATTAAAGAGAAATACCAACAGGCCATTAGTAAAGCACCAGCACGACGTTAGCAGCCAAAACATTTTCACAAAAAATGTTCACTCTCACAGCTTTTCAATTGCTTTCAGACCCCTTATTGTGTAGGGAAAGTTGTTTGTTGTAGTAAGCAATAGTACTCCTTATAGTGATGACCATTATTTTTGTAACACTCTGTATATTGCCTTTTCTATTCTGAATCAAACATTATTAAATTATTTTAAGCATAAGCATTCTCTTTGAAACTACATTTTGAAACTATAGCTTCATTTTAATGGGATATATTTTAGCTTCTTTAAATATTTGAAAACTACATCCAAAGCAAAGTTTTCTAAGTTTGATAGAAATAAGAAAAAGTACCGAGATAAAATGCTTCGACATCAACTTAGGAGGGATATACAAGTGTAGATTCTCAAGCTTTCAAACAAAATGTTAAACATAAGGAAAAAAAAACATTCTTCATACCAATATCTTGAATAAAACTGCAAAATTCTTGTAGTCTTATTGCGTCAAACGCTTTTGAAGGTAAAAAAAAGTACCCAAAGGAAACTAGAGGATTTTTATACAGTTTTTCTTCCATGTGATACTGTCAAAACATAATGACTCCAGTAAAAAGAAATATGTCGTGTAAACTTTATTAAACCAAAGGTATGTTGAAACTGTTTTTATTTCACAACATGTTTGTTTCTAAAAGATTAAAAATACATATTCGTAAAAAAGTACCAAAATGAAAAAGGGATGTATTGCATTTGTGGAACGGTTGAATAGAAAATATATAATCAAAAAGTAGGATAAGAAAAATAGCAGTTTTCACAAAAAGCTATTTTTTAACTTTACCTGGTTATCTTTTGTTTATTTCAAGGGAAGTTAGAAACATAAAAAGGACGTAATTTTCACCAGTGGTTTCATTCTTAGAGAATTTTAATACTTTTACCCTAAATGTTCGAAGCAAAGCAACAAAATGATTTTCTTTAATTCCCCATTTGTTATGGGGGAAATTCATTGGACTTCACTAACATAAAATAGTTAAGTTTTCTGTAAGTGCTCTTTATATTGTAGTTTCTGAGCTCATTCACTAATAAGCAAATCTTATTTGATAAAATATCGTTTAAATCTTAAAAAAATAACAAAAAAATATATATTTCATCCCAGAACCCGGATTTATGCCCCAAGTAAATTATTGATATGTACGTACAGACCCTGGCCAAATTATTAGACGACCTGTAAGATTCTATGAAATCATCTTAGTTGGCAGCTGATACTATACACCTTTATCGTTTTTACGTGACTGAAACCGATTTGTACTTGTTTATATTCGTGTTCAATTGGTTAAATTAGATTATATATAATATAAATTTGACGATTGGATAGATTAGACAATATATTATATAAATATAGAATATTTATTATATCAGGTATTATATTTGTATATTATAATAATTAGACCATTAGCCGCATTTTAGTTTTTAATAATTGCGTGTTTTGCACGAGTTTGTATGCAGTACTTTTATATTTATACATAGTAATGGATGTTTATTCAGGAGATTTTTTATATTTTTCCTATTTGTATTTATTTTTAACGTATTGCATTACTATGTTAACCAATTGATACACGAACGTAAACAAATGCAAACCGGTTTCAGCCGCGTAAAAACAATAAAGCTGTATAGTACACCCGATAATTAAGATTTTACATAGAATCTTATAGTGTGTCTTATAGTTTGACCAAGGACTGTATATTGATAAATTATAGAAAATTGATTTTCTTCGAAAATTGAAACGGCACGGAATGTTTCTTCAAATCGGACAATGAAATTCGAGAATAATCATCTTAAAAATTTATTTTATGGTGTCAACACTCTAACGTCATGGTACAATTAAGATATTTTCAGTTCGATTTTCTAATAGTCAAGTATATTTAAAAGGACATTTCGATGATTAAATGCAATAATGAGAAATACAAAAATTAAAGATTTAGAATAATAGTATTAAAATTTTATCGTACGAGCTAAAGTTATATTTAAGAATGTTTTCTATTGCAATTGGAGTTTAAAATTCCAAATATAAGGAGGAAATTTTATTCATTAAATGTACAAAAACTGTCATTTAATAAATTTTATCTTATCTTAAATCTTAGAAAAAAAAAAGAAAAAAATGAAATATCGAGAACGCTAATTTGAAAATTGCTCGTTAACAATCTGATTTAATCGTTAAAAATGTTTTTTATTAAAATTCTAATTTAAAATTCCAAATATAAAGAGGACATTTTAATCATTAAATGTAATATATAAAATATAAATTTAAAAAAATACAAAAACTGTTATTTAATATGTTTTATATAAACTTAAATCTCATCTCAGAAAAAAAGCGAAAAACGAAATATAGAGAACACTAATTTTGAAATTACTCGTTAACAATCTGATTTAATCGTTAAAAATGTTTTCTATTTATGCTATTTTCAATTCTATTATAAAAAAACTCAAATTTTTTTGTAATATACTAATTAATTTAAATATTTTGGGATATTTCTACTGTGTTTCATTGTTTTTCTTATTCTAACGATTAGTTTTAAAAACTCAAATACAAAATTCCTGTAACAATAACATAAATTTAAAAAAAATATATAACATTTTAAAAATAAAAAAAGTATTTCTTTTTCTTGTGAAACTCTCTGAACGGTACCGTTTTAAAGAAATATTTCGCAGTATAAAATGACTAGCTGTGCCTCTTTGCCTTTTGTTCCGAACATAAAAAAGGCTCTTTTTTTTTGTCGACAGCTTTTGACATTGCACCTTCACAAACTTTCCTTTACATAGAGTTTTATTTCGTGTCTATTTAAGCATACTCGATAGCGAGGTAGACCTCTTTATCTTGGAAAAGCATCACTCCTCGGAAAATAAAAAATCGTCGAAATTTCTTTTTTCTATGTTTAACTTGGAAAAA
This sequence comes from Parasteatoda lunata, assembly GCA_949128135.1. Classification (NCBI taxonomy): domain Eukaryota; kingdom Metazoa; phylum Arthropoda; class Arachnida; order Araneae; family Theridiidae; genus Parasteatoda; species Parasteatoda lunata. The sequence goes on from OX421977.1 coordinate 51,998,006, forward strand.
TATTAATTACTATATCACGCAGTTAGAATGCAAAGCTTGAATGGAACCAAAAGTCAAAGTATGTATGGTTACTAATAGTTCGGCTACTTTTGGCTGGTTTTTTTATTTCATTTCGCGGTTTATTGTGGTCACCGTGAAAATCAAGTAGTACCAATATTTCTAAGACATGGACAAAGATTTCGGTAACATTTCTAAACTGAATGTAACTGAATATTGAATGTACCTAAATGCAACTGAATACAGAAATATCTCTGAAAATGCAGTTATTAATTCAAACTGTATTTGTTAAAAGCATACTGTTCATCTCGCGTCAGATATAAATTAAACTTTTATTAATATAAAGAATCGAACTTGTAGAAAAAAAAGCGTTTTAATATAAATATACAACTTAAACACTTTTGCGAAAAACTGAGATAAACTAAATACTAAAAGAAGCGAAAATCATTTTGTAGTATCACACACGCCTGGTCTTCATCAATCTTATTCTGTCAATTTATTTTCATTTTGTGTTCGTAAAAATCGTGTATCATCTTGGAACATTTTCACCTTGGGTTTGTGTTCATCATTTTTCCTTACTTTTCCCGATACGCATGTCTTCATATTTCTTTGGAGTTTCCTTAAGCAAACCTCACAGTTTATATTTTCATTAAATCACTAGAAGTTATAACTTTTGACAGCTGAAACGCCGCTGTTTCTTTGCTGTTTCTTTTTTCTTGAATAGTTTTGGTTGTTACATGTTACGGAAGGAATGACTGGTTACTTTTCAAAATAAAATATTCTTTTTATTTATTTTTTTCTTCTTTTTGGATTGCTTAGAATGCTTTGTTTTTGTTTTTATTATTGCAGCTCGCATCGCAATTTTTTTAAAGTCGTCATACAATATTTATTTAAATTTGCTTTCTTCTGCTATGAAAAATTAATAACTGATACATAAATTCTTCAAAAAACTTTAAATATACATTTATTAAAAATATCTTTTTCCGGGGAATATTTGACAAGTGAAGTGATTATTTAATTTTATTTAATTTTGTTTTTTGTTATTTTATTTTATTTTATTTTATTCTATTTTATTTTATTTTGCTTTACTTTATTTTATTTTATAAGCGATGTTGATCAGCCAACTTAAATCAGAGTTCACCGTTAACAATGTTCAACTCCGTATCCTTGTAACCGTAATTTTGAACTCAATCCTGGAAACAAGGGAACTCCCAGATCATAAATCAGCCCAAATAAGCCATCGTGGTGGATTTCTTGATGAATCTAGCCTGTTACGTGGAGAAAAAAAACACGAAAACTTCCCACTGCGGCAAGAGAATTCTATCCCATGATCCGTCGAAAGAGAGATGAAAGATGTAGTTAATTTACGTCGCACTAAAGCTGCACAATGGGCTATTGGCGACGGTCTGGGAAACATCCCTGAGGATGATCCGAAGACATGCCATCACAATTTTGATCCTCTGCAGAGGGGATGGCACCCCTGCTTCGGTAGCCCAACGACCTGCACGCGAAGTCGAGCACTTTACGGTAGAACAGTTTAACGAGGACCAATACCGCACACCCTCGGTCCCTACGCAGACTGATCCAAGTGGTCACCCACCCGCACACTGACCGCAGCCAGTGATGCTTGACTTCGGTGATCTGCACCCATGATCCGTCAAAAAGTGAGTAGTTCAACTCACCAAAAGTGAGTAGTACAAAAAGTTCTTTTTTGTTTTACTCAATTAGCTTTCAAAGTTGAATTTAAGTAGATTTCAATTAGGTAAGTCGGATCAGCTATCTGTAGCAAATAAATAACTAAAAATAGACCTTTATTACACAAGGTTTCATAAAGGAAAATGATTATGTATTTTTTATGAATAGCCCCGTATCAAATTCCGTTGCCGAAATGTTTTAACGGTTTTAAAATACCGATCAAATTTATTATGATTGCTGAGAAAAAATTCTACATATTTTTTAATTGAAGTAGAACGAAACCTTCACAATATTTTTAATTAGATATTTTTAGTATTGAATTAGTTTAAATTAAATTTAAATTAAATTAAATTAGATTTCAGTTAAAGATTAAAGTAGGTTTCAATTAAGTAAATTGCATCAGCTATCTGTAGCTAATCAATAACTAAAAATATATCTTCTTTACACAAATTTTGTATATACAAAAATGATGAATGATTTTTTCTTATGTATAGCCCTGTATCAAATTCTTATGCAAAAAATCTTTAATGATTAAAAACACCAATCAAATTCAATATAATCGCTAAAAAAATTATTATACCTGTTAAAAATTCTGGATCAAATTTTGATATAAGATACCAACATTTAAGGTGCATCATAAGCAAAATCCATTTTACCGTAAAATTCATTTTTACCGTGAGTTTTACAATAATATTTATTTAATTATAGTAATTAAGTGTTTTTTACGGTATTTATTACTGTAAGGAATTTGGTATATCATATTCCGGTAAGATTGGATTGTTCCTGTGAGAATGAATATTTTGATAAATATATTTTACGGTAAAATATATTTTACGGTAAAAAGTATCGGTATATTTTTTTACTGTATAAATCAAAAACTTCACTTATTTAACCAAGCTTTTTCTAACTAAATGATGCAAAAATTGTTAAATAACAATTTATTTAGTTCTCATTTTCCCATATTCGAAGAAAACAATCTAATAACCATAAATAAGATGATATTCAAACTGTTAACTGCGAGAAAAAACCATTATTAACAGCTTTCACCGAATATGGTTAAACAATTTTACACTATATAAATGCAAAGAATTAGAAGTTAGTGCTCTATAAAAGTAGTAAAAAGTACAATGAAAGTAATAATAAGAAAAATGTGCTCAGGTACGTTCCGAGCTTCAGCTAGAAAGTACTGTATACTGCATGCAATTACTAAAACATTAGAATGGTGGTCATTTTGATCTGAGTTTTTAAATAATAGTCAAGTCACTTAGAATTAATAAAAATGTTGCTATCTATTGCTTAAGTTGACAAACATGAAGTTGTCAGCTTGAATTGACAAATAAGTAGAATATAAAATTTTTAGTTGGGGTATTTACTCATTCATTATTCATATAAACATGGAATGAGCAAATTTGTCACCAAGAGATACTTTTGATACTAAATTCTTTTTTAACAAAAATTAAAACCACACAACCTATTGAACATCTACACCCTTTCTGGTATATCACGTATTATTTTGCTCTCAATCCCAAACTATGTTTTATGTGCATTTTGTACTTATGAAGTGCGTTTCGGTGGCGCTGTGGGTTGCTCACACTGCGGGTAGACAACAGGGGGTTGTGGGTTCGTACCAGAAAACTGATTATGTATGTGTAACAAGATGCGCTTTAAACCTACCATATGGCTTAAAATTTTTGAGTTGATTGTGGCGAAGAAAGTTGGACAGGAGTACCAGATCAGGAGCTGTCCACGTCGTTTGAGCGAGATCAAAATTATATGGCTCTCCTAAAATTCACATTAGAAGATAGTGCCCTTGCAAGTTAGAGTAGCAGCTTGACACAGTTGGGTGGTGTGGGTTATTTTTAAATGATATTTTATAAATTTTATATTAAAAAAAAAATTAATCTTGCCAGAATTTTACATGAAATAAACCATTAATTTTTAAATTTTAAAAGGCTTATAAAAAAAACTCTTTCCTTTTTTTTTTTTTTTTTGGTAAATATAAAAAGTAAATTTTCATCATCTAAACACGTCAAAAGTAAACTGTAAAGCACCAAAAATACTTTGAAAAGTAATATACTGCACCTTTTTTATCTTCTTTGTAACAATCACATATAACGTTTTAGTTTTAATTATCATATGTAGCTATCATCTCATCATGTGTAATTAAAATTGAAGCTTCACACAACTTTTCTACAATTATAGAAAAGATCAAAAGCTCTAACATCCTAATATAAAAAAAAAATTCTAAATTAAATTTTAATTTATTAATATTATTAGCATAAAATTGCAAAACCTAGGTTTTTTTCATTAAGAAGTTTTAAATATTTTTATTATATATAACAGTCTTGCCTTTTATTGGTATTTGAACCACTAATTTTTCAATGGCCTATACTGTAAAAGCTCCAGATCAAATTAGATAAAAAGAATCGACACTCAAGATGCTGGCTGCATTTTTACCAGAATATACTACGGAACAAAAAAACTGATATACATTAATTTTTACAGTGATAATAACCGTAAAATCATCGAATCACTCTAAATAAATTAATATTACTGTAAAAATTACGGTATAATATTTTGAGGTAAAAATAGATTTTACGGATGATGCACCCAGAGTGCCAGTACTTTATACCGTAATTTTTTCAAGTGTAGAAGAAAAATAATTTGAGGAATAAAATTAATAGAATTGTTGATAAATAGAATAGGATTAACACACAAAAAAAAGCCCATTTTTACGATTTTATTCCAAAATTGCACGAACATAATTCCCCAAAATTGCATAATGTCACTTATCTAATCCTTATCTGTCTGAAACTACTTAAATTTAGCAAGTTTGGGATTCGGAAATGTCAAATAAATTGGATCAAGTACAATACTGGGTGCTCGTACAATATGTTGTTGCATACCACTACATGAAGGTGTCAACTTCACCATTATGCTATTTCCGATTCTCCATTAGTCTCTTCTCACGTTACCGAAAGCGTTTCACACATCTCGTGCTGACAGATAATTTGATCAGTTCGCCATTTCTGAAACTCCAGTTATTAGTATTATAGTTCCCACATAAAAGATTAAATGAACCACATGTTCAGTTATTTTAATGGGAATACTAAGTTCTATACAAGTTTCTGTATTATTTTAAACGTTCACGATTCATATTAACAGTTGAGGTAACTTAAGTTTTCGTTCACTGTTCTTTGTCTTTTCACAAATTCAAAAAATTCTAATATGCGTTATTTATATACGTAGATATTTTAAAAAGTTATTTCTAAAATTAAAAAAAAGTACAATGTAAAGTTCAAAACAAATAGTTTTGAATTCTAGTAGGCACTGTTTTGCTTTGGAATAAAATATGCCTGTTAATTTTATATGTTTTTATTGATTGTGTTGTTAGAAACTTCTTTATGTATTGAAAACAATTAAATATAAAATAATAATAAATTATGCAAATAGTTGAAAACTGCCATCTCAAAAATTATTAAAGTAACTGCAAAAATAATATTAAATATTATGATAACACATTATGAAAATAATTTTTGGTTACTATCCAAAAAAATAAGAATGTAGTGGAAAAAATATTAATATAATAGTAATAAATTATACAAAAAGTATTAAATTACTATACTCTGTAAAAAATTCCAGATCTAATTATTGCAAATATTTGTAAAATTCATTTTTATCATTATAATAATATACCGTACATTTTACAGTAATATTTTTCTCATTAGCGTGATTCAGTAATTTTACTGTAATTATTACAATATATCATACTGTTTGTTCCGCAACATGTTCAAGTGAAAATGGATTTTACTGTAAAAAGTGACGGTACTTTTTACTGCAATCTGATCCAAAATACAGTGTACTACAAAAAAATATAATTAAAGAATAAATATTCATAAATATAATAATATAAATTATACAAATAGAGGAAAATTACTATTCCATAAAAAGTAGAACAATAAAAAACAGTTTAAAACAGTAATAAAAAACAGTAACAAACAAAATTTAATGACAGAATGAATTGTAAATAATTATACCAGGAATAAATAGAATTAAAGAAAAAAAATGAGTTACTAGAAAAAGTATTCCATTAAATACTAATTTAAATTCCATGAATAAAGACAGATTTTAATTCATTTCATTTCACAGATTTCCTTCTTTTACTTGAAAGATTATCTTAACATTAGTTTTGTTTTTATTCATATAATTCTCAAACAAAACAAACTATGAACACCATGTATGTTTTCCATAAACCTCAAATGTCTACTCATTCATCCAAAAAAGAAAAAGACTTTCTATGAAGAAACCGCGATCGAATTTACCAATACTAATAAGTGTTTCTCTTGAAGTCAAAGTTAAAATAATATATTTCAGTAATTAGTTTTTACTTTGTTTTCGTTTAAAAAACACTTTGTGCTTAATCAACATTCATAAGAATTTTTTTTCAGCTCTTCATCATAAAGCGGGCTTAAACATTTGAATAAATAATTATTAATTATGAGACAATATTATGATTTATCCAGCCAAAAAGGATACTATATTTAATAATTGTACTATGCTTCTATATTTGGCAGTATAGCTTAAAATTCCACACGTGTCTTAATTGATGAAATATATTCGATAACATTATATAATAATAATGTTTTCAAATTGTAAATAAAGCTATATTGTTTCAGTGTTATAACATGCTTGTATTATAACAAATAATAACATGCTTGTATATTTATAACAAATATTAAATTTGAAGATTAGAAGTAATTAATTTAAATAATATCTTTCCTAAAAACATAAGCTATGTTCTTATTTATTTAAATTATGTTTTAATTATTTTATCATTTTTCAATAAATTATTAAAATTTTGTTGAAATATATTTTGATTTTTTTCTTAGTTTTTAAACAATTTATTAATAATAATTTATTAAATAAATAATGTATTTAATAATTTTTTTTGATGTAATGCATTCTAGGATTAATGTATTTAAACATTTATCCTAATACCTCTTTAAAAGTAATCCATACGAGTGTTTCAAAATGATAGAGGATTTTTCAGATAATCGTAAACAAATATTTAGATGCAAAATACTTTTGGGATGCCATCATTGAAATGCTTCGCTTAATCATTGAAATCTTTCTGGGATATCATTAGAGAAATATTTTGGTAGATATCATTGAAATGATTCTAGTATGTATCAGTAAAACATTTCTGGTATGTTATCAGTGAACATTTCTAGGATGTCATTAGGGAAATATTTTAATCTGTCACCATTGAAATAATTCTGGTATGTCATTATTGAAATAATTCTGGTATGTCATTATTGAAATAATTCTGGTATGTATCAGTAAAACATTTCTAGTATGTCATCAGGGAAATATTTTTGGTAGGTCACCATTTAAATATTTCTGTCATATCATCATCGAAATATTTCTTGTGTGTCATCATTGAGACATTTTAGAACTTAAATGGAATTTTTAAAGTGTCTTTTTAACTAACAAACGGAACAAAATAGAATGGAACATCGTAAGTGTAATTATGACATTTCGTGCTGTTAAGGTGTATTTTCTGTGATATAATTATTTGTGATATTATATATTTTCTTAACACTGTATTGAAATATCCTTATATCTAAAGACGAAGCAATGTTGAATCCTTTAAATAAATTTTTCAAAAATTAATACATATATATTTTTTCTAGCATTAAAAATTTTCCTCTCACTGTAAGTACCTTTTCGTATTTTCTTTATATGTAATTAAATAAAATACTAAAATAAAGATACTAGAAAATAATAATTTAATCGAATTTTCTATCTAAAATATTGTATAACGTACAATTTAACATTGAAAATTAAAATGTGCCTTTTTTTTAAATTATGGCTGAACATCTTTTTTAAAAAATCAGTTATGACCATTTTATTTTCCCTCACCCTATTATTTTTCTATTTTTAAGACTTTTTTTACAAATATAAAACATATCTAAACCTTCTTCGGCATACGAACTATTGAAATAAATCTTTTTAGAAGTAAGTTTTTATTAGAAATGAAAAACCTTAGTTTTTCTCTACTTTAATTTAAAAAAAGGCAAAACTAAAATTTTATTTCTAGTCTTGATTTTAGTATTCGTATAAAACTTTAATGCATAATATATATATGAACTTTTTTTTAATTATTACAACTATACAATCAATCAATGTCAAATACATTTAGATGCCTTTAAAAAAAAACTCTTTAGCGCATATATTTTTAATGAAAAATAAAAATCTGTTTTATCGCATTCCTTTTAACTTTGATTGACAACGCAATTTCCGATAGCATTTCTCGTGGGTTTCTAACAAGAGTATCTTTTCACTTGAGTTTTTAAAATTCAGCAGCCAAGTTTTGAATTTTTAATATTACTATTATGTATTCAATAGACATTGAAAATAATAGAGATAATGGCTTTTAAAATTTCAGTAAACAAAATTTTAATTTAAAAAATTCTAATTCACACATCAAATATCTTACTAAAAAATGTAATTTAATCATTATGTTTGCTTAACAGAGCATCAATTTTGGCTTATATTGCCGGAGATCTAATATGTTTACCCTTAATATATTACTTATTGTTAAACAAAAGCTTTTGTTTGAATAAATATGAAAACAATTAGATTAAAATGAGAAAAAATATGGAAACTCTCTCATTTTAATGAGTTTTCAAATTACATAATTCGCAATGTTACATATTGATATTTTTTTGCCTTTCAATTCATAACATTTATAAAATGTATTATTTAATGATTACACATGCGTGTGTTTGTTCATTATTATTTCATTTCCTATTTTCGATTAAGCTTATTGATAAAAATTTAAAACATTCATAGTTGAAGTAAATTTTAATCTTTAATAACCGAAGTACCATTGTCTGTATTTAATTCAATTCGCTTATTTTCCATAGGCATATTTAATTAAATATTTTTGAAATAGGTATTTAATAGTTCAAAATTAAATTCCTAAGTTTAATTTTAGGTTATAAAACAAACCTTTCTAATTTACAGTGTTGCAGTTTTATAACATTGTGTGTTTTGAATACAGTTACTGTTACATACAACGTGAAAAAATTTATGGCCAAAACTACCAGATTCTGATAAAATTTACCGTGTTTCTGACTCTATAGAAATACCCAAAAGCTCGGAAATTTTTACAGAAAAACTACTGATTGAATGGTTTTAAGATCGTATTTTTTGGTTTTATTAATCAAAATTATTGGTTTTTTTTTTACCAGAGATATCATAACTATTCATTACGATAATTTTTTCTCCGTGCACTGTATGTTTATATAATAAATATTTAATAATACAAAATAATCTAGGTTTTAATTTAGATTAAAAACAAGCCCTTCAGTATTACACTGCTGCAATTTTATAACTTCATATAAGTTGCATAGACAATATTATTTTTTACTAAATGCTATTATAATAGATATTAATTTCAAAATTAAATTTCTTCTAAATTTTTTTGGAGTAAGGAACAAAATTTTTACGTTTATCATAGCTTCAATTAATTTACTTTGTACATTTTCCACAGATATCAGGATACTTTATTAAATGTTTTTATAATAAATATTTAATAATTATAATAATAAGTATTTAATATTTAATAAATTTAATAAATTAAATTCCTTGTAAATTTATTTTTCGGTTTCAGGAACTAAACTTTGCAGCTTTACATTGCTGCGATTAATTTATTTTGTCTTTATTTCATATAAACATTATTACATATTACTGAATAATTATATAATAGAATTAATTTCTTTTTAATTTCCAATTGCAAAGGGAAAATGACGAACTCTTAAAAGATTAACATAGAACAGGAATAAAAAAGAACACAATAAGAGAAAAAATACCCAATTAATTTAATTTTGAATTAAATTCATTAATTCAAAATTGGATGTCTGTTAAATTTGTTTTTAAGGTAAAAGAAACTGAATTTTTCGAATTAACATAGCTGGAATTGGTTTCCTTTGTATATTTCACTTGGATGTTACAATATTTTACTAAATGTTTATATTAGAAATATTTAATGATTCAAAATTAAATTCTTTGTTAACTTATTTTAGGTTTAAAAATAAACTTTTCAGCTGTTCTGTAATTAATTTACTTTGTCTATATTGTTCATAAACATGAGTAGATATTGCTAAATTGTTCATAAAATAAATTTTTAAAAATTCACAATTAAGTTTTATGCCAGTTTATTTTTAAACTGAAATAATTCAACTTTTCGGCTGCACATAATTTTAATTTCAAAGAAATTGCTTCTTTATCATTTTTACTTCTTTTTTTTTCACAGTTTATTTTTGCTTTTATTTCTTTCTGCTTCTTTTTCACATTTCTTTCTTTTTGTTTATTTTTTTACAGTTTATTTTTGTTTATATTTTTACACTTCTCTTTTAAATTTCCTTCTTTTTGTTTCTTTATTTTCACAGTTTACTTTGGCTTACATTTTTTTTCAATACTTCACTAAAATATTTCGTAAAAAAATATTTTTTCACATAACATTTTATAAATAAATAAATAAAATATTGCAAATATTTAAATGCATGAACTAAAATAAACCCATGCATGTAATTTCTAATCAATTCAAAACTTAAGAAACAGGTAAGAAATGATGACACATAGACAATTGTTTTCAACATTGTTATAACTTTATTAAATCTTCTCATAAGTTATTGAAATTTATACGAAAAATTAAAAAAAAATAAAGAGTTTGTGTACAACATACCAAAAAAAATTGTTTTCAACATACTGTAAAAATTAATCGAAAAGTATTTGAAAAAATGTGAATTTGTTTTGATCCTAACTTGATTAGTTTTTAATGAGTTGAAGAGTTTTTTTTTTCCTTCAAAAATTGTCATTCTTTTCTAACTTCAATTAGATATGCGAAGATGATTATTATCATTCGAACTATTAATTACTTCTTCTTCCAGCTTTTCGTCGAAGTTAAATGACACAGAGTAATATGAATGTGAGTTTTTGCAGAAGTTTTAATTAAATAACTAATTTTTCTCTATATTTCAGAAAACGTTTTTATTTAACACCTAGTTATATATATATATATATATGAACATTATAATGAATGAGTTATAGAGGCAGCAGGCCGCTTTTCAGCCCAGGAACCCATGTTTTTTTCTTCTCCTTTTTTTTTTAATAAAATAACTAAACTCCTTCTGCAGGGCGCAAAATTAAAAACGGACCAACCTAAGTAACTTTGATCTAATTATCGAATTTTCACATTCTAGGACTCAATCTTAATTGTTTAAGCGCAAATGTTAATTAATTAGTGCAAACAATATTTTAAGTTATGAAATCACACACAAAAACGTAATTTCTTTGAACCAACATACCTTTTTTTGATGGGTTCGGATTTCCAACGCACAAAATATAAGGGGCAGCCGCAAACTAGGAAATATGTTCCGAATAGTTTGGCCAGGAGAGCTGTTCAAAGTTTGGACTCCTTACTGTTAATTTTTTTTTTTTTTTACATATTTCGTTATATGTCGATAACTTGCTAACCAAATTGAAAAATTTTTGCCCACAAGTTTATAATTCGTTTATCCGAAGAAAATTTCATGCGAAATATAACTTTAAGTAAATATTTATTAATTTTATTTATTTTATTTCATAATGGTCGAAAAAGTTTTGATTTGCAAGATTTACAATGTTTTTACATTATTTTAAAGAATGTAATTTTACATGGCAAAATACAAAATTTGAGTGAAATCGATCGAATTGTTCGAAAAAGTTTTTGCAAGTTTGGCAACTGTTCAAACTTAAAAAAAATTTTCACTATAAAAACAACCCATGATGAAAAATCGATTTTAAAGATTCGTATTTTTAAAATTCGATTTTTCAGGAACTATTTGACAGTTTTCGCTCAAATTTTGTATTTTTACACGCAAAATTACATGCTTTAAAGAAATGTAAAAATTTTATACCTTATAATTTATAAAATTTCCGACTATTTTTAAATAAATATTAATAAATAATTACTACTGAAAGTTATATTTTGCATGGAATTCTTGAAAATAAATTCTGAATTTATAAATAACATAGTCGAATTACATAATTGTGAGCAAAAATTTTTCAATTCGCTTTAAAAGTTTCCGAGATATGACGAAATACGAAAAAAATAAAACTATCATAAAGAAGTCCAGTCCACATTTCCCAGATTGCGGCTGCCCCCTACAATTTGGGGGTCAGAAATCCGAATCTGTCGAAAAAAAGGTATGTTTATTCAGATAAAGTACATTCTCATGTCTGATTTAGTAACTTAAAATATCGTCTGCAATAATTAAATAACATATTTCAGGTCACCTCAAAACTTTAATATTGAGTCCTAAAACGTGATGATTGGATGATAAAAATCAAAAGTTTTTGAGGGTTGTCCATTTTTTATTTTGTGCACTGTACTATGTAAAAAAAGGGTTTCCCAAAATTGAGCAAAAATATGACAAACTAGCTTCAAAAGAATATGTTCGAATTTGAAAAAATCCTGTACTCATTAAGTATAATGACACGCTTAATAATGAATACATGATGTTTTTAAATCCGTCTCTATTTGTTTCGCCTAGTTTGACAAACTTTTACTCAATTTTGAGAAAACCATTTTTGTAAAGTGTATATGAAAAATGAGTATTATTGACTTATTTCCCCATTACCAAGAAGTTTAACACAATTGACGCAATTTTTTATTGAACATGTTTTTCATTATTTTGAATTAATTTAGGTTAAAATAAGTGTTGAATTACATTTAGCCTTTTACTCATTTATGGTTTCGAAATACAGCATATACACCAGTGTCTTTTTTAGCATTAAAGATAAAATCTTCCAAACACGGCTAATTTCCATTTGTTTAGATCTAAAAGAAACAATTTATCTCCATTAATATCTCTTAAACTTACAAAATCAATTATTGATAAATTTTCGAATATGAAAAATTTCCAATTAATTTTTGGGAGGATTTTATAATTTAGTACAAATACAATTCTGATAATCAACAAACTTTTTCTAATAAAACTGTTATACTGCTTCTTGTAACTAAAAAATACCAATATATATATATATATATATATATAAATTGGTCGTGATTAAATAGTTGGAAAAAAATTTTGATAAATTCCTTTAATCCGAATTGCATGCAAACCCTATATTGGGTTCGCGTTAAAAATAAACTTAACTTATGCTAAACATTTGATTTATGTTAATGAATTGATCTTTAAATGCAACTGAATGCAGCAACAATCGGTGACCCTGGACAATTAGAATACGAAACTATCATTTACGCATAAATGGATCAGCTCTAACGTCCAGCAGATGGTAGAGCTCTAACGTCCATTTAAATTTCATTTTTATAGTTTAGAAACTGTGCTAGTTGTAAATGGTTACAAAACCGTATAGTTTTGTATTCCCGGCTTCTTAACCGAACCAGCTGTAAACGGTTTCAAAACCGTTAGGGTAAACAATTTTCCTAACCATAAACTTTATGCTTAATCGGATGGACAGACTGCTGCCGATATTTTACCGTAGTTTCTGAATAAAACTTCTGATGTTATTTTCGTTAGTAGATTTTATTTACGTAGTGGATGTTATTTTTATTCGATGTTGTTTTGTGTTTCATGTTTATGACTGCCCTCTCTCTTGATATTTCAATTGTTTGTAGCCAACGCAAAAAATAAATTTTATAACATTTTTAGCTATACATGCGTTAGTGCATAATATGATATTGATAGTATTTTTTTAATGTTAAATCTCTTTCTAAAGATCTAAAAAACTTTAGTTTCCTTATTTTACGTTAAATTTTCATTATTTTAGAAAGTAAAAAAAAAATACTTATTACGTAATTGTCATATTGTTTTCAGTTTTATATTTTTAGTACAACAATACATGAACAACAGTGAATGCTTTCAGATAAATCATAAAGTTTTAAATTAATATAAACGCATAGGTATTTTTTCAAAAACACTTTAAATAATTTACAACTTCATAGAAATTGCAAAGCAAATAGAAGATATTATTTTTTAGCATTTTTAAAAGTTGCTCAAATATCTAGAATCTTTACTTAAATATCTTGTTTATTAAAAAATAAAAACTTTAACCATTAAATTAAACTGTTTTTGTCACATAATTAATAAAAATATTCAAAAGCTTTTATAAACAACAACTTTAGCTTTCTTTTTTTACTTAGTGAAACATTTTTTTCCATTTTTTTTCAGTATCTATAAGTAAAACTTCCTATTAGAAAGTTTTTTCCGGGTAATTAATCAGGAAGAATGCTTTTAATCAGCTTAATTCTCTCTTCCACTGATTTTCAGTGTAATTAAAATATTTCTATGCCCTAATTCATAGGTATTTATTTTTAATTTGCAATATTTGTGCTTAAAATTATTAATAATATTAACAATATTCAATATCACCTTAAATGTGTTATATCTGTTTTTAATTAGCAAATAAAATGAAATGAAAAAATATAATTAAAAGAACTACAAATAAATTTATAAAAAATGAAATGATTCTATTTCATATTATAAACTTTAAATACAATAATGATTTTTTTTTTTTTTATTTTTTCACGAATAATGCATAGAGTAATGTTGCTTGAAATGCTTTTAAAAATCCGAAATATGCTCTCGCGTTGATAAAAATAAATTAAAAGATGCTCTTGTAAAATTACATATACAAGTTATATACTCGTATGTTGTAATAATTTATTTTAGATTTTATTTGTGTATGCGCGAAAAATTTTAAAAATTGAAATTATTTTTTTCAATTATTAATTTGAAAACAAGTATTGATCAAAAATATAAATATTTTAAGTTACTAATTATATGTGCGCAAGTGACATTTATAATGAGGTATTTGTAACTAAATAAATGTGATAGTTATTATCTTAGTACTTCTCTGAGGTAATGGCAATCATCTTTATGGAATTTTACATCAGAGGACATCCTATACAGTCCTCAGACACCAGAACTCACGAAACTCATCCTCCAGAATTTTGGAAATATTAAGCACGGATATAGACAAGACAAAAACAACAATTACTTAAAAAAAAAATTTTAGTTTTTGCGAAACTACTGGATACAAGAGACACTGTTAAACGTTTCTTGGAACAATTGGTTTAATAACAATATATCTAGTTGTTACTTTACCTTATTCGAACAAAACAGTCAAATAACAATAAAAAATGTTTTTCGAACTCTTTACCGTGAAAAAAATTTGTTTTTTGACAGTTTTCATCAAATACGGTTAAACAAACAGAGTTTTATCCACGCCAACTAGGCGAACAATATGAAGCCACTTAGTTCCTTGCAGCTGGGTACTTACTGTAGCCGAAAGAACTAATCTGTCAATCCGATGACCGACTGTATGGAGGTTTGAATACCAGCGTTGAGACTCCTTCCATTCCTTCATCAAATGAACAGTTTCCAGTGTAATACTCTTCCTTAGACTTGTAACCTTGGAATTAGAAAACTAAACTTTCATTCCGCATATATGGCAGCACCACAGAGTTGCTTACCACAAAGAAAGTCTGGAATATCCTGATTATCACCATAGATTGTACCGCCAGAAAAACTAAGCTGCATTCCAAGGTTCTTCCGGAAAAATACAACTCAACCACTTCTTAATTGCCTAACGAAAAGCCTACCACAACCTAACTCCTATGTCTACTTAAAATTCATTCTTACTGTTTCTTAACCATAACAGTTGTTAACAGTATAAAAACCGTAAAGGTAAGAAATTTTCCTAACCTTAAACTTTACGATTAATCGGATGGACAGACAGCTACCGGATTTTTACCGTAATTTTAGATGGAAAATTCTCACATTGTATCTTGTATATATGTATAGTTTTCAAAAAAAAAATTCCAGCATCTATGCATATAATACAAATTTTAAACGAAAAAACAGAAACCTTATTCTGTAAGATTTAATAAATCCACTATCCAGTAATTAAAGTAAATGAAATCTTTCAATTTAAGAAAGAAAATCGTGTTTTACGAATATAAACTATCTGAAACAAATAAGTAAATAGTAATAAATTAAGAGTATTTAAAATAGCTGTTGAATATTTGCAAATAAAATGCAAGATAGAAAATTGTATTAGAAAGTAAATTTAACCGAGTAATACTGTTTCGCATACTAAATTTAGAATGAAACGAAATTTTAAAAAAGTTTTTCAATATTCTACTAAAGCTATATAAATAAAACTCTTATAAGAATTCAGGCCAATGGTAGCCCAGTGGAACAGTTGAAGAATTGGTGTTACAGTTTTCGAACGAGACCTCTTTATCCAACAATACAACGCTAAACGTTCGAACGCTAAGAGGCGAAATTTATTGGTTAAAGACTATGCAAATTAATACTCAAATCTTAATCATCAACAGACAGCAACCATCTTTTTTTTTTTTTAATTTTATTATTCTGCTGCCATATACAGTTGGCTATTTTTTGAGTAGATAATCATAACGAGCATGATTAAACGATATCTTATCGATTTACAACAACAATCGGACTCCGGTCCGGAAGGGCAGGGGTTAAATCCTTGACCAGGGGTTAATTACTAAGACCCATCAATTACATACGATACTGCCGGTCAAAAGTTAGCGAAAATTTTGAAATCTACAAAAAAAAGGTCTAAATTCAAATGTTCATAGAACTGCGAAAAATCATTCAAATTGGATGAAAATTTGATATGTTCTAAAGTCAACCCTCTACAGTTAGTTACATATGATCAAATTGCAATACTTTGTTTTTTTGCGAACTGAATCCAGCTTTTCATCATGGGTTGTTTTTATGGTGAAAAAATTTTCTAAGTTTGAACACTTGCCAAACTTGCAAAAAAAAATATTTTTGTACTTCCTGTTAATGGAAAATAGTTATTTGAACTGTTCTATGTAAGCCTTCAAAATTTCAGATCGATTTGATTTTTTTTGACGAAGTTATAGAATTTTGAAAAACATGTGTACTTTTCTCGATTTTTGAGCATTCCACATATGCAGTCTTTTGGTCTATACATCTTCTACCAAAGAACTTTTTAATTTTAATATCTTCTATATTTTTAAATAATTAATATTTATCATAAAACAAATAATCTTATTCATTATTTTATTTTATAACCGTCGTTGAACAGCCGACCCAACTTAATGCGTTTACGGCTACTAATGTTCAACTCCGTAGCCTTGAAATTTTGAACCCAATCCAGAAGACAAGGGAACTCCTGGATCGAGTATTGGGAGCAATTTGCCTTCGTGGAGGACTTTTTGATGGAGCTAACCCGCATTTGCGTTACAAGGAGAGGAAGACCACGAGAACCTCCCACGGTTAGCCTGACGGCAAGGGGACTCTAACCCATGATCCGTCTACCACTGAGGATATTTCACGTCAGCACTGTGGTCAGTGCAAGCCGGATGCGGAATTCGTATCGACTTGGATTCGAACCCGGTTCGCCTCATTGGAAGGCGAACGCTCTATCCCCTGAGCCATCGCGGCTCCTTATTCATTATTGTAATTATTGTTATTACAAAGATTTTATTAAGAATATAATTAAAACAATATGTCATAGATGTCACTGTACACGATTGTATACAATGCGCTGGTTCATTGAATACTATAAGTTTAACAAATGGCCAATTGTTAAACAATACTTTATTTAACAATTGTAAATAATGAAACCAAAATCATTGCACTATAGCAATGGTAGCCACGACTGGCTCAAACAAGAGTTCAAGAGCAACTGAATAGTTCGAAACAATTACAACAGATGGCGTTTGGCTTAAGACCGAACAGTCACATTTCATCGAAAATTTGTTTGTTCTTTCAAACGAAACGATGTTTATTGTTAATTTGAAGAATGTACTATAAAATTTCATTGACTAATTTTTTTACTATTAAATTATTTTATTTAAAGCAACGTTATAAATATGTCTCCTAGAAAAGAAATATCAACTGAAAAACGTGCAGCTATAGTATCTGTAAGAAAAGCAGGTCACACTATAGACAAAATCGATGCATTAGAAAAGGTTTCTTTAGCATGCGTTCATTCTATAATTAAAAGGTTCAATGAAACAGAACTCTGCGTTGATCGTACACGTTCCGGAAGGCCAAAGATTACATTAAATCGAGATGATCGAAAAATTATTGTTACAAGTTTAAAAAATAGATTCGATACACCAGCACAACTGAAGTGTAAATTATTCCCAGGTTCAGAAAAAGTTTCAACTTCAACAATAAAACGGCGTTTGCGTAAAGCTGGCTTATTCGGACGTGTCGCGGCAAAGAAGCCTCTTCTTAGATCCAAAAATAAAATACTACGGTTAGAATGGGCTCGCAAACATCAGCATTGGTCAATCGTAGATTGGAAAAGTGTACTATGGACTGATGAATCAAAATTTGACATTTTTAGGACCAAACGTCACATGTTTGTAAGGCGTCGTGAAGGAGAACGAATGCAACCAAATTGCATTCGACCAACGGTTAAACACGGAGGGGGTGGCATAATGGTTTGGGGATGTTTTGGAAACGATATTGTAGGAGATTATATTAAAATATATGGAATAATGGACCAAAAAAAGTACCATTCTATTTTGCAAAGTCATGCTATTCCTTCGAGTAAAAGTTGTCGGTCCAAATTTTGTATTTCAGCAAGACAATGATCCCAAGCACACGTCAAAATTACGCAAAAATTGTTTTTAAAAAAAAGAAAACGAAGGCCGATTGAAAATTATGATGTAGCCAGCTCAGAGTCCTGATTGTAACCCGATTAAACTTTTATGGGATCATTTGGATCGACAAATTCGATGCTCTGATATTTCGAATCGAAATCAGTTATGGGACATTTTACAACAGGAATGGAACTCTATATCACTTGAAGTGATTAATGGTTTGTTAGAACTAATGCCACGCATATGTAAGGCTGTAATAAAAGCAAAAGGTGGATGGTTCGAGGAATCTAAGATTTAAATGTTAATTTATTTAATTACAAAATACGAATAAGAATATGTTAAATATTTGACCTGTTGTAAATAAAATAGTTCAGTAAAAATGCAAATTTTTTATACTATTGTTATTATTTTTTTAGAAATGTTTACGAAATTATTGTTCTTTTTATTTTAATTTAATGTAAAGTAAAAATATCACAACAAAACTAATACATATAAGCAATAAATATAAACAATAAATATAAACACTAATAATTACAATAATGAATAAGAATATTTGTTTTATAATAAATATTAATTATTTGAAAATATAGAAAATATTAAAATTAAAAAGTTATTTGGTTGAAGATGACCAAAAGACTGCATCTCAAAAATCGAGAAAAGTACACATGTTTTTCAAAATTCTATAACTTCATCAAAAAAAATCAAATCGATCTGAAATTTTAAGGGCTTACATAGAACGGTTTAAATAACTTTTTTCCATTAGCAGAAAGAACAAAAACATTTTTTTGCAAGTTTGGCAAGTGTTCAAACTTAAAAAAAATTTTCACTATAAAAACAACCCATGATGAAAAGCTGGATTCAGTTCGCAAAAAACAAAGTATTGCAATTCGATCATATGTAATACTAAAAGTAAATAAATAATTATTAAATCAAAAAGGACAAATCTTCTTTGAAAAAAAAGCGCTTAAAAGCAGCAGAAATTTCATAAAAAGAGAGAATAAAAATAGAAATAAAGGAAACGAAGGAAATAAAATAAATTAAAAATATGACCACTGAAGCCGACGTCATCAGGGGGTACCGGCCCCAGTGGCCATAAAACAAAACCTTTTCTATTGAGAGAGATGGCAAAAGCCTAAAAATTTCCCTCAGTACCCCGAAGGTTTTGTATAGAAGTCCAGGAGAGAGAAAAACATATAAGGCATGGAACAAATTCAAAAAAGACATTGAACAAATTCAAACAAAATCATCAGAAATTAAAAATCATCAGAAAATAAAATAAAAACTCACATAAACTAGGTCAAACGGCGAACTCACAAACTAACCAAATGAAAATGAAACACTTAAACCAAATGAAAACAACGCCCTCTTTTAAACTGCGCAGATTGATAAAATAAAAGAAAGAAGATGTCAAAAAGAAAGATTACGTCACATATTAATAGAATGCTTAACTGGGGCTGCTCAGTTAAGTCTTGAATTGCGCCCTGTTAAAAGAAATAAAAACTAATATTCTTCAATCATTTTCTTAATTAAAAAATTAACATTGCAAAAATTATAAGGAAAATCATTATTACTCAAATTTTTCATAAAATTATTCGCAGCTTCCCGAAAACTTTCAACATTATTGCAAATATTTTTAATCCTTACTAACTGTGAAAAAACTAAATTTTTAAAAATTCTATTACACAAATTAGTATTAAAGTTGCAGAAAAATATAACTTTAAATTTAAAAGCTTTTCTTTTATCAAAAATACCAATTTTAATAATTTTTTCAACAATATCAATTTTAAAATCTAAATACTCAACATTAAAACAATCCTCATTAGTCTTCTTCAAAACCAAGTCTTTAGGATAAATACTATAAATAAAATTATAATTATCACAATTAAACAAAATCAAATCATCAATATATCTAAATGCTTTAAATTCATTATACTCAAGAAATTTAGCTTCAAAAAAATGCAAAAAAATATTAGCAAAAGCCCCAGAAAAGGAATTACCTTGTGGAATTCCAATAATTTGTTTATAAAAATCTAAACCATTAAAAAGAAAATTCTCAAAAAGATTAAACTTACATAAATCCATCCAATAAGACTTATCTATTTTCTCATTAAATAAATACCTATCAAAAATGCCACTACAAATTTCAATAATCTTTTCATGTGGTATACTTGTATACAAATTTTCAAAATCAAAAGTATTAATGTTGTATATATCATTATTATTAATATAATCCAAAACTTCAACTTTACTATTAATAACAATATTTTTCTCTTTTTTAAGCAATTTTAAGCAAAATAATTTTTAGAAAACTAAAAAACTTTTTACTAATATAAGAATTGTAACAATTAGTACCACACGCTATAAACTTAAATTTAACAGGATTTTTATGAAATTTAACAATAGGAAATAAATATGGAAATGTAATCCTATTTAACCTAAATTTTAATTTTTTACTAAACGCAATAATTCTTTTTTCAATAACTTTCTTATCTTCTTTTCATTTTAAATAAGTATTATTTGCGTTATATTCTCCAATAGTCAATTTTTTAAAAAAGTACTTACACATAATACAAAAATTATTTGAGGCTTTATCCACTACTGTAACAGTAAATTCATCTTTAAGATTTTTAATATTCTTAGATAAATCATAATCAATAATAGTACCACTAGGATATGAACTAAAACTGGCATTAAATAAATTAAATTTAACCTTTTCAATTATTTTAGCCTTCCACTCTGAAAAACCCTCAACGGGCCAATGATATTTTCTGGAAAGTTTTGCTATAAAAAAATCAAGATCCTTTTTAATGGATAAAATAAAATCTTCTTTATTCATTTTACATCTTGTCCTAAATTTTGAACCTTTACTTAAAATATTAATTAAATCTTGATTACCAACAATCTCCAAATTTCCCGTAATAATATGTCCATAATCATTATCAATATATTGAGAAAAATTTTTAATTTATTTTATTCCCTTCGTTTCCTTTATTTCTATTTTTATTCGATCATATATAACTAACTGTAGAGGGTTCACTTTAGAACATATCAAATTTTCCTGCAATTTGAATGAATTTTTGCAGTTCTATGAACATTTGAATTTAGACCTTTTCTTTGTAGATTTCGAAATTTTCGCAAACTTTTGACCGGTAGTGTATGTGCTTATAAAATCTGTAGAATCGAAAGTCTTGTGGTTATATCGGTCTTTGAGAAATAGCATGGGTATGAGGATTTTGAGAAAATTTCCTTCCCCTTCAGATCTATGTCTAAATTGAGGAAGTGGCCTCACGAATGAGTGGTACTTCTATACGTAGGGTTCTGAGTTAAAACCTACTTTTACCCTTGTGATGCTCTCTTATAAAGCTAAGGTGCAATTTCCTGACGTAATTCGGAAAAGGCTAATGAATGACGAGCATAGCTTGTCGAAATGTCATTAGAAACAACAACAACAAAATTTTTTTGCGGATACCAACGCTTTATAAAATATTACATAGTTAGTTTTGCAAACTTAAATGTGATTAAAATAAATAAATGCTTTTCTATTGCAACTAAATACTTTTAGAAGAGTCCCAAATATACCTGTTTTTATTTCCGAACAACTTTTTTCAGTATTTCCATGTATTCGTTTGCAAAAAAACTTTAGACAGAAGGGTCTTAATCCAAATAAATGCAGTTATGAAATTTAAAAAAATAAAACACTTTTCTTATAAATAATAAATATATAATTCTATTAAAAATATTATTCATTCAAAGTCAGCTCATTAAAAGTATTAAAAAAACTGCTCAATTTGACAGTTAAATATGATTTTTTTTTAAAAAAAAAAATCTTATTCAAATTGATGCAGATAAATTTAATTAATGCTGAAGGAAATTTCCAACATTTATTATTGGAATATGTGCATATAGATAGATATTATAAAATCTTAATATTATAAAATACTTTTGTAAATTTGAGAAATTTTCGGAAAGATTACTGAAATTTAAAAGAAGATTTTATCAAATATTTTAATATTTAAATGCTAATCAGATTCTGATGGATCAAGAAACTACACAATTTAGCAAACTTGAAAATGCAATTGGGCATGAAATGCATAGATCAAAATGTAATAAAATACACAGTACACGAAAAAAAATTCCGGAAGTTTCGAAAACTAAAAGTGAAAGTCTTAAAACTAAAAGGCTTCAATTGTATTATGAAGTAATCTCTTGATATGCACCATTTTATGATAATTAATTACAGTTTTCCAAAAATTTTTCGTTAAATAAGATAAAATTTTACGGATTTTACGGTACTTTGCTTTTTAATACGTTGTATTTAGTTTGTAATACAATTTTAAAATAACTGTGTTCAATTGACGATTGAAAATAAAATAATGCACACAGAAGAACTGTTTAAATTTCTAACGTCATATAAAAGTTTCGCCTTTTTGCCAAATAATCTCTTTAGCGAAAAATTACCGAGTTTCTTCAGCAACCAAATATGAAATAAGAACTTACAAAAACAAGTAAATACATAAAGTTACGATGATAACAGAACAAATATATTAAATTTATAAATTCTAACTAAATGAGGGACTTAATCTGTGTTAAAGCAATAAAAAGCTTTGGGATCTTCTAATGGAATGATTATTAATTTTTATTCAACACTCCGTTTATTGACACGCACAGAGCAAAACAATCGCGAGAAAGAAACAGGGGTTAAGCCTCTTGTTCCATAACTAAACTAGGATGTAAATTACGTTTAGATGATCTCAACGATTTTGAGGAATTTCAAAAACTGTTTAAATTCTTAAAATATATAATTTTCTTAAGTAAAAAAACTCAACGCAGCAAAAAAGTCACATACACTTTTTTTCCCTTTTATAACTCGTCATATGCTCATGTCTTTTACGATCCTCCCATTCTGAGTTTTATGATTCAATCATACACATCGCCGCGTGTCATCAAAATACTTTATTACCAACATAGCTAGTATTGCTACTGTAATTCTACATTTTACTGCCACGTCGCCGAAGCTCTATTAGAAAACATTATAATCTAAGAGAAACTTCAATTATTGGATGGTAAGGATTGTCCTATAAAAAAAGGATACATTTTCCTTTCGATATTTTAAATAGTTCTTTCCTTTTTTCTCATTTATTTTACCACTAAAGAATGTCTTTATTTGAAACATTATGTAGGGATTGAAGAGCAAAAAAAAAAATATTTCTATATTCTTTTTAATGTAAGAAACGAAATCTTTTTATGCAAATTTTAAGAATATAAAAGAGTACTTGGGCTAGATATAATTCTTTCTTCACAATTTTTTTTTATTAAACTATACCTTATGGCTCGTGAATTTTCTCGCCAAAAAACTTTACTATTAAGCTTTTTTTTAAAAAGAAACTTGAACTAAAATATTCAATTAATAGGGAAGGGGACATTAACTGCTCTTTGCGCTCGCCAACTCTATTCTGTGCGGTTCTATTAGCTGGTTTTTTTTCTGAAGTCATTTATTTTTGGGGTTGAGATTACTATAACAGGTGATTATAAAAATAAAATCTGCTGACTTATTACCAGACGGCAAGCATACCAATCAAGAAAACGGAATAAAATGTGCATAAAGTTATGATATGGTATTCCTAAAGAAAATCTTAATTGCTCTTATCTTAATTCTCAAATCTTAATTGATATACTAGCCTTGTAATGTTGTCGTACGTTTGGCTAAGGTGTTCCCTATTATGGCCTGTCCAGAAGCACACGAAAAAGCAGTTCATAGAGAAGCGCCCCAAGGAGCGTATGACAATATTTCGGGGTATGGAGAATAATGTAATTTTAACCCTGATGATGTGAGTAACATCCTTTTCCCAGTGAAACAGCGAAGAGAAGTGTTTTGAAGGGAAAAAAAAACTACACTGCCATCATATTTATTCACCAACATTGCATATCTGAGTGCGTTCCGTAGAATTAATCACCCATGACAAGGCCATTAGTTTTGCGTTACATGGAAAGGAAAACCCTGCTACGGTTAGCCCGACGTCTGGAGGATTCTAACCCTTCACCAATTAGGCTATTTGTCGTCAGCATTGTGGTTCACCCTAACCGGAATCAGAATTCTTATCAACCGTCCACAGTTGTGATTCGAATTTATTGAATATCCTTGGGAGGCAAACGCTTTATCCTCTGAGCCACCACAGCTCTTTGGCCGAAGTTGTGGACAATCGCTTTTAAACCTATTCTTGAGCGCATGTCTTATAATACTTGCATGCAAAGTTTTATTCCATTATATCAAACTAGTTTGTCGCTTAGTAAGCATCAAAGTTAACTTATAAATCACCCTTCACTTCTCTGGAGTAAAACAAAACAAAACAACAACAACAAAAAAAAGAGTTTAAATTTGATCCATTTTTAAAACACAAATATAAATTTGGAAAGGGGAAAAAACGAAATACTCTGTATAACTTCTGATCTAACCATTGGAGCTTTCATAATTTTTGAGGATATTTTGAATATTATAGGGCATACCTTAAATATACTAATTGATGCAAATCACAAGTAATATCAGATAACTTCAGTAAACCAGAAAAATTAACGTTATTTCGCACAATTTTCGAATATTAGACAAATATAATAAGCCACTATATTTACTTATAGAAATTTTGAAAAGGTCGCATATGGTAATTAATAGAACGAAATCAGACACCAAAACGCACTTTCTCGAAAAATCCTGATTTCCGGATATGTGTTTCATTGTATTAAAATCACAAAAATTTATCAAAAAATTATGCTTAAATTATATGTTAAATTAATACAAAATTTTAATTTTGTATTATTTTATGCAATTGAAGATATTAAACTTGTGTTAAATGTAACTTCTTAAACAATATGGCTATTAGGGATTTAATTAAAAATTTTAACGAAATCGGTTTCATAGTTTCTGAATGGCTAAATTTAAAAAACGAGACGGGTTTTAATTAAGAAATTAAGTTGGGATTCGAGTCATAAAATATATCTGACTATGATTCAGTAACAAAAAAAATGCCTTTCAAAAAAAAAAAAAAAAAAAAAAAAAAAAAAAAAAGACGAAAAAAAAACTTGCTCAAAAATATTTTTAAAAACACAAAAATTCCTCTTTAAGCCCGCATTTTAAATTTGTTTTACAAAAAAAGCAGAAAAAAAGAGCACATGTTTTTTATTTTAGTAATATTAATTTAAACTTAAAAAAATAATTTCATACTTAGAAGTAATACATACCAATTCAATTTTAAAAAAAATTGCTTACGTTTGGGAATATATTTAAAGCCTAGGATACTTATTAACATGCCTTTATCTCGTACTAGAGAGGACACATTTTAAATTTATATTTTTCTTATTCTTGAGAAGTAATGATTCGAGAATTTTCTAAGTTAATATTATGTTCTCGGGAATTTAAAATTAATATTATTTATCATATCATATGCATGAAACAATATTTAAAGAATCGATAAATAGGCAATGAAAAAATAGTTTAAAAACATGACAATAGATGGCGCCACCAAATTTGTGTTCAAGTTTCCAGAAACTAATATAGAAGATAAGGACTTCTCCCTTCCATCGAGGGGATTCTGAAAAGCAACTGGTAATTAATTAACTGCTTTTTGCACCAAAAATAGCGCTTGCATGCACAAAGTGATTAAATTCTGAGATCCCTGCAGTAAATAAGCAATGCCATAAATCAGTGTTAACCATTAAAATGCGGTTTAATTTGAATTCTAAAATTCTTTTTATTTTTGAAAACCAATATGTCTTCTTGTACAAAATATTGCATATATTTTTTTTTTAAAAGATAATAATTTTTTTAATTCAGATAATACGTTTTAGGCTCATTTCAATTACGTACAATGATATACTTCATGTTTTGCTTAGTTCCGATTTTTAAGACTAAAATTAATTACAACCCAAGGAAGGATATTATCTTATTTAATTACAGTCACCAGTTTAAAGCCTCTGTTTTTATTGTAACTAAGTAAATGATTCTTTTCGCTTTTTTTCCCCTTAATGAAATCAATAATAAAATAATGAAAATGAAAGAAATTTAAATATAATGAAATCGAGCCTACTAACCAAGACGTCGGGGGTTCGATTCGCTGTGGTGACACAGGAACTTTTATTTCGTACCATCTTTTAAAGCATATTTTGAACGTATCAAGTACTGAAAACTTATTTCACATTTATGCATTTATTTGTATTTTTTTTATTTCAAATTTATTTAGTGATATATTTGAATATATACTTTTAATTTAAAGTTTCGAGAAAAAATTTCATGAAAACCATTTTAAATTTTAAAAAAATTTATACCTTAATTATTTAATGCTTATGATATATTTTAATTTCGCATAAGCAATTGTTGTGTATTTTTATAATAATCGTGTTAACTAATTAACTAACTAATTAACTAATTAAATAATTTTAAATACTTTTTAATTAAAAAGAAAATTAATGAAATTGAAATTGTATTCAGTTCTTTACATTTAAACGATTGTAATTATAAGGAAAAGAAGAAAATTTTATTTTTTATAATTGTCACTAGATAGCAGCATCAATACGACTTTCCCTTTTTTGCTTTATTCTTATGAAATTACTATGCTCTACAAAAATCTATCCTTATTATTGGTAGTGATGCATAAAGCCTAAAATTTTAGAAAAACTGAAAAAGAATCGGAATTTCAGTATTTTATTCTGTTGTGTAATGTAAGTAATTTATTCTTTTTCGAAATAGTTTACTAATATGAGCATGCAATATTTCATTAAATGTCACTTTTAAATTCAATATTTTTT
This sequence comes from Parasteatoda lunata, assembly GCA_949128135.1. Lineage (NCBI taxonomy): Eukaryota > Metazoa > Arthropoda > Arachnida > Araneae > Theridiidae > Parasteatoda > Parasteatoda lunata. The sequence continues at coordinate 52,025,184 of OX421977.1, forward strand.
TAATTTTACAAATTTCCTTAAAGAAATCATTGAATATAATTTCTTTGAAAATAAATTCAAAGAATATATGTGCTAAAAATAAGTTTTGTAATAATACAAAAAGGGAGTAAGAAGCACTTCAAAATTTCTACTTTTTTATAAATTGCTTTTGAAAGATGATTAACAAAAATAAATTAATAAAAGCATAGAACGAACGATAGTACAAAAATTAATCAACTTTCACCAACATCTGTAGTTTTTGTTGCTACATTTTGTACAACTTTTCTAGATCAATCATTTTATTCACAAAATTCTTTTTGGTGTAAATAATTTTTCAGCAGATAGCAGCACTTCTTCAGAAATGCTTCCACTACTTGCGCTGAAAAGAATACAGTGATTTGAATGCCAATTTAGACTGGTGGATATGAACCAGGCATTATCAAAGTTTTCTTCCTAAAAAAACCCGGTTTATTCCCGGGAAAAAAGCAGATTTATTCCTCCCCTTTTAACTTTACTTATTGGTCAACATTTTTATAATTATTTTGCTTCTGCTTCTTTGATTCTTTGCAAAGGTGCTTTGCAAATCAAAAAAAAAAAAAAAATTATGCTAGGGGACAATGCATAATCCCCTAGCACTCACACAGCTGACATGACACACGCATGAGTCATGTCAACTGTTTCTTTTTCTGTGTAAATTTGCCTCAATTCAGGAACAGTCTAAGCCAGGGACAGTTCTAATTATGTAATGCGTTTTGCTATTTCTAAAGTGAAGAAGAAAATATTGATCCCTCTGTGGTATGAATAACTACAAGGGCACTGACCCCTTTTCTTCCTCAGGAAAGGTGATTATCTAGTGAATAATCATCCCCCAAAATGAAGGAGATCCCTGAGCACTGATGATGCCGATACAGGAGGATGTCATTTGAAACCATATACACTCTCGCCGTTTCTTCATTTCAAACCCTGCCTCCAGGTTACTTTTTTGCTCTCAAAATTCACTTGAACCACACATTGAGGAGCTTAATATATTCCGAACTATATAATATATATTCCGAATAGTTTATAATTATTTTTTTCTAAAATTTGGCTTTCTAGTCATGATTGCCGGGAGAAACGTGATGCTCCGAGAAGATTCTTCACTTCTGCTTTTAACATGTAAAGTCTATGGCGGGCTTGTCATACTTTGAATCGGGTTTTTTTTACCTAAGAATCAGAATTTTTAGCTCCAAAAAAAAAAACATATATATATATATATATATATATATATATATATATATATATATATATATATATATATATATATATATATATATATATATATATATATATATATATATATATATATATATATATATATATATATATATATATATATATATATATATATATATATATACATATATATATATATATATATACACTGTTAATTTTTTTATTTTTTTAGTCCACGAAAATGTGAATCGAAATTTTTTATCATTATTACTTCTTGTAGTATTACCTTTAAAGTCCCTTTCTACTTTCGAGTAGAACGGAAAACGACTTTTTCCCCCCCAAGTTCATCCTTTACTTTATTGATGATCGAAATGGGCTATAGGTGGCGTAGAGCAGAACTCTCTACCTATGGCAACACTTCACATGCTTTCCCCATTACCGTGTGGAAAGTCATAGACAGGAAGGAAGTACGCTATTTTCTCTCTTGATTTTCATATAAATTAAAATCTTTTAAGTTCGAAAACTATATGGATCTGAAAACTGCATTAAACATAGTTCTAAAGAAAAGTATCACGGAAATTTTAAAAAATATTTTTATTAAATAAAAAGGGAAAATATCGTAGTACATTCCTATACAACTGAAAAGAGGAGGAGAGGGAAGGGCTAAAGGCATGAGACCGGTTCCTCCCCAGATGGCGTATTCGAGCGTTGCGATCGCCTATAGTGGGTCAGATAACTGTGACTAATCCTTAATTGCTCGTCTCGCTAGGCGGTATTCTCCCACTTGAAATTCTTGTATCGATTTCTTCCTCATTTTGAAGCACTTATTTTTCAAGAAATGTATTTTTGAAGAACTAAGGAGGGGAGAGTTTTAAACTGCTGATTGATTATTTTTATTTATTAGTTCTTAATTTTATTATTAAAGCAATATTCGTTGTTAATGCGTCCCTTCTACATAAATTTTAATTATTCAAAAGTTTTTTGTCTCTTTTTCTTCAAAATATATTTTAGAAATAAAAATTTATTTTTTGAAAGAGGGATCTACACTTAATGAAATCGAGACAATGACGTAAAGATCTTGTAATGGACCGATATACTATATACAAACCCAAAACTGCTGTTTTCTTTCGTTAAAAAAGAAAAATGTAGCGTACTAATTACAGTGATCTCTCACTTATGCACCACCTCTTTTATGCACCTTTTTCATTTATACGACGATTTTTATAGGTTAGGTCCCAGTACATTAGGTAGGGAAAATAATGATAGACATCCTTCGTTCATGCGTCGCTCTAAAAATAAATTTTTCAATTATGCGCCGAAATTGTAGACTAACATTTTTATATTTTTCTCTTTAAAAAAAAAGTTTTAAATTAAAAATTGAAACAAATAAGCAATCTTTGCTACAGATAAAAAGAAATATGATGTTAGATCCTTTATAAATAGTTTATTTTTCTTCTTCCTGGGTCCATTTCATTTTTGCTCTCTCAAGAAAGACATTCTTTCCACAATTTTGAATAGAGTGTCTTATCTGTTACACCAACAACAATGAAAGCCCATCCATCGTTTAGAAAACGACCATTCCTCTTGTCCAGAGGTTAGTTTTACTCCCATGCTGTTTTATAGGGGAAAAAAGACACGAAAGAGACGGCGATCACTTACTTGCAGTCAGATGGACATCTTGAGTAAATAAAAGGAGGTCTGTTTAGCGACAGTAGTAATCGAACAAAACTTATTGTACAGCATATTATGACGTCAAGTACTTTCATTAGAAATTTATCATGTGATGTTTCACCCCTTCCCATAAAACTCAAATTTTTTATGAAGAACTGTTCATTTATAACTAACTTAAACTTGTGGACGATGAGAACGTGGTGGATGATACTGACGAGGATGATAAAGTTCCTCCAAATCACACAGCAGTATTAGAAGCTATTCTCACTTAGTAGTCACTATTCGTGACTATTTACATTTTAATTCTGCTTCTGAAACTCCCTTATCGCATTTATATGAACTGGAAAAAACTATTTTTGAAATACGTTGTCAAAAACAAATACAAACATGTATTAAAGATTATTTTATAAGAAAATAAATTGTATTTATTTATGTTAAATTCCATCTTTATATAATTATAGTAAATACCAAAACAGTATAAATATTAACATTTAATCTTTAGAAACATATTTATTCAAATTTTTCATTGCAATTTTCGTTGCGTTTTAGAATTTTGAAGTTTTTCACTTATGCGTCTCTTTCACTTATGCGCTTTTTTCTGTTGGCCCCTTACATCGGTGCATTAGTGAGAGTTCACTGTAGTAGATTAAAATAAAATGAATATCATTGGTTTAACCATTATGAGTCATGTGTTTAGGGTCATGTGCAAATGGAAAAAAATCCATTTCAGTTTAAAGTTGATCGAGTACAATTGTGGAACAAGTTTTAGGGAAGCTTGAACGCAACAACCTCCGTTACATCTTTCCGGTACGTTTCTGCTAGCCAGAGTGCTATTCAAGAATTTCAATTTGATTATGATATGTTTGTATTTTATTTATATTTCTTTAAATTATAAATTGTATAATATGATAAAAGAAAACGTTAAGAAACGACTTGATATGCTATTAAAAAAACTCGCAGTTTTATTACATCGACTGATATTACAATTTACATGGCCTATATTGCATAGAAGTGATGCATTTTTTTCTTTTCTACAAATAGCAGTGTGAACTCCTCTAATAGCTGGAATAACTTTAGTTATTCTACTGAAGATTATAAAATTATTGTAAAATACACTGAAACACAAAATTATTTTGAAAATTTTATTTAGTTTAATAAGCAGAGAAGAATATGAAAATATGCATTTGCAAGGTGTTAAGCAATGACCATCCTTATTCAGCATGCTTAGAATTCTTTTCAAAAATGAAGCAAAAGAAATTATGCAATTGTGGACACAATTAATATTTAAGTTAGAAAAATACAAAAGCTTTGTAATTCGACTACTTTTAATTGTAATTTATTACTAAAAAATGTCTGTTTTCATTGATTGATGATTAATTTGTGCACATTTTTTTAAAAAAAAATTCATACAAAATGACTGTTTACGACTTTACAGCAATAAGAAAAACTTTTAACATCATTGTTAAATAATCTCTTCTGTGATAAGTATTTAACATGTTGTTATAGTAACCAAAATTAAATGTCAAAGAATGAGTTTGTGGATGAAGTATGCTAGATCAATGGTTGTATTTGAAGCAAATAAATGTGAGTAAAATATTTGTATTTGAATTGTAATTGAAAGAAAAAGAATTTTACAAAATCTTACTGATCGCAAAGTTTTACTTTCACATAAAAAAGTTTTATGAATCAGCAAATCAGTTAAGATAATTTAACAACCTTTATTTAATTTTTAAGGTAACATTAAAATTATTTTTAAATGAATAGTTGCTTGCAACAAAGGACATTTACATGACTGCATAGTGAAATTTATAAATTTACATACTTTAATTATTATTAATTCAAATCTAAATTTTCAAAATTAAATTTCAAGATTAAAAGTAAATTTAAATCGAATCAAGATATAATTGGAAAATATGCATGTTAAATAAAATGATAAAACCATTTTGAGAAAAAGAAGCCGTTTCGGAGTTTAAAAAAAATATTCTTATTTTTTGGGGGGGAGGGGGGGGGCTTGCAAAAAACATTCAAGATGTAAAGCTGAGTTTCTTGAGATTTTTATTTTTGAAAGCAAGTCGGCACACGCAGTAGGCAATAGGCAATCCTTTTTCCAGTGTCAATTAGTATTACGTCACCCAGCATAAACCTAGGTGAGGAAGGAGGGCAATTTTTCAACTTTACACCTTTAATTTATCACTATCGTGGAGTCATAGGTGCAGGAATAAAGTGCTCGGCTCTTACTGTAGATGCAAAAAGGAAATGAAAGCGTCTGTCTCACAAAGTAGTACGCGTGAATTGCAATAACATTTTTCCGCTTTTAGCAAAGTCGTAAGTAAATTCACTAAAGGTTAAGGTGTAAAATCGGGGGTACGTATTGTGCAGCTTTGAGGAAAACTCCTCCAGACTAAAAGTCAGGTGTTGTCTGCTGCTATGGTAACAAACGAGAGCACATTTCTAATGGGGGTGCAATGGAGATGTAAATTGGTTTACTCACGCTGATCAATGCGAAGATCAAGACTAAACAATTCACCCTTATTCAAAGTGTTTTTTCCTCGTAACTATGGTACTCCTCACGAAGCGAGACTTGTGTCTGGAGAGTTCTCCTGAAAGGAGCCTTACCTTGGTAAGGCGATTATTATCGTTTAGTTTATAATACCTTGGTAGGGCGATAATTTTCGTTTAGTTTTGCTGAAACTTAAGGTCAGCGTGATATTCTTTCCCAGAAATCATGTAACCTTACTGCAACCTTGTGTCGGAATTTTCTTATTATTTTCACAAAAATGTTTCAACTAAAAACTTTTTTTTCAATAAAGTAAAAATATGCAGTTTCAAACCTTTCATCCTAAAAAGATTTAAAATTAGTTTTCAAAACTTTTTTTAAAAGTATTGCCACTTAGGTAAAATGGTCACTTAGGTCTATAATGACGTTTTAGCTGACGTAACACTAGTGGTAAGATCAAATCGCATTGTCCACTAAAATTTCACGACAAAGTGGATTTTAGCTGAGAACACAACACATTGATAAAAGAAACCTTATAATTTTCTAGATTTCAGATTATCTTCATACTTGAGACTAGCTTTATTAAAGGATTTTTTCACAAATGAAAACCCTTAGTCAACCTCAGTTTAAGATTTTTATATAGAAGATTGTTTTCCAAGGTTTTGGATTAGGGTAATGTGCGTAGAATTGGCGATCGAAATGGGCTACAGGTGGCGTAGAGCAGAACTCTCTACCTATGGCAACAATTCGCATGCTTCACCATTACCGTGTGGAGAGTCATAGAAGAAGAAAGTATGTTAGTTTATGTCTTGATTTTCAAAGAGATTAATAAATTTTAAGTTGGGAAACTATATGGAACTGAAAACTCCATTAAACATAGTACTAAAAGAAAGCGTCATGGAAATTTAAAAAAATATTTTTAATAATTAAATATGAAAAATATAAAGAAAAGGGAAAATATCGTAGTACATTCCTATTGGTGATCGAAATGGGTTGCAGGTGGCGAAGAGCAGAACTCTCTGCCTATGGCAACATTTCGCATGCTTTCCCCATTAGCGTGTGGAGAGTCATAGAGGAAAGAAGTACGTTAGTTTCTATCTCGATTTTCATATAGATTAAAATCTTTTGGAAAACTATATGGAACTGAAAACTACATTAAACATAAATCTAAGGAAAAGCATCACGGAAATTTTAAAAAATATTTTTATTAAATAAAAAGAAAAAATATTAAGAAAAGGGAAAATATCGTAGTACATTCCTATACAACTGGAAAGAGGAGGAGAGGGAAGGGAGAAGGGCCAAAGGCATGAAACCGGTCTCTCCCCAGATGGCGTATTCGAGCGTTGCGATTGCCAATACAACTGAAAAGAGGAGGAGAGAGAAGGGCTAAATGCATGGAACCGGTCTTCTACCCAGATGGCAAATTCGAATATTGCTATCATGAATACAGCAGATTGTCACAGATCTAGGTGAGAAGGTTTACACGTAAACCACATTACAAACTTTTTTAAGTTTCCATTTAAAGGTTTTTGCCGAGTGAAAATAAAAATTATTTTGCTATCTGGGTGTGCTACTTTTGCTTTCAATAACGTCCCCTTCAGATTACCGTAAATTTTATTCACTGTTATGTGATTGGTTCTTCGCTATTTTCATATACATTGGTTTATTTTCAAATTGTCAAACATAAGAGGGATTCTCTATTGTAAATTATTTCCAAGTTGCAATTGTAATTTTTGAGATACAGTACTTTTTCATTTCGGAAAGTCGTAAAAAAATCTGAAATCTAATCTTGATGAAAACGCTTAAAAAATGTCAATAGGAAAAAATTTTAGCTTCTTATGCATTTGTCACCACATAAACTCGCAAATATGATTCGAGTCAAGAACAATTGAGTGATTTTTTATGCCCTCCGAAACTTTAAAAACCAATGGTACTAATAGTTTATAATCATTTTTTTAAAACTAATATCATAGAAGTATAATTACTTTTTAGCCCTGCTATAAGTTTCCTCTAGCTGTATAAAAACTCTTGCTGATTAAAAACCTTTGTTTTTTGTTATTTATTGTTTTTTCCATAACCCTTCCAATTCATTAGATCAAATTATCAAAATAGGAAAAAATATTGAAAATTATCTTATCAAAACTCACTTTGTATGGCTACATTTAACACTCCTTCGTATTAAACCTGATTGTAAAAATTTACCTAAATTACAATTTTTCCTATGATTTGACTTTTTTGCAAATTATTTCAATTTTATTTTTCCTTGTTTTTGATTCTTATTGACATTAAATTATTTAAATTGTTAGAAACACGTTTAAATGACAGGATAATCGTGTATTTTCATAGATATATCAATGTCGCCGTTGTCAAGCAGAATTATCACTGTTATTTTGTTACGAAAAAAAATAAAAGTAAATAATTCATAAAAGCGTGCTATAAAATTTTTATTTAATTGAGTAGAACTGCAAACAAACGATTCACTTATATTTAAAAATATTTCTCAAATTTTAAGGAAATCACTTTCTTCGGAATGCAGAGCACAAACGTCGGGAATTTTAACGTAGACAGTTAAGTCAACTGGGTAGCAATAGGAGGACTTTTTTATTGGGAAAGGGATACGGATCTTCTAATAGGTATGGTGCAAACGACAATTGATTGATGTATTCTACTCAAGTGGCATAGTTCAGCCTCCGGTTTAGACATATCTATAAGAATCTAATTGCATTTAACTGAAAAAAAATTCCTATCAAGCTCTCAATTCATGATCGCAACATTATGCCATCTGGGGTGAACAACGGCTCCATGTCTTAAGCCTCCTCCTTCTCTCCTTAGTTGTATGGTAATGCATTAAAATATTTCCCCCTTTCTTAATATTTTTCGCATTTAATTGTAAAACAAATCTTTTTAAATTTCTACTACGCCTTTTTTAGAACTATGTTCAATCTAGTTTTATGTTCTATATAGACCATATAGTGTCCTAACTTAAAAGATTTTAATCTATTTGAAAATCAAGGCAGAAATTTACGTACTTCTTTTTTCCATATCTCTCCACATGCAAAGGGTTGCCATAGGTAGAGAGTTCTGCTCCACGCCACCTTTAGCCCTTTTCGATCGCCAATTGCATTTCCAAATTCACCTGCGAGTTTTCAGTAGATTCCGTAGTAGGGTTTGATTTAATTCAGCGATTTTCTTTTATATAGAGCGAAAAGTCCTTTTATGCAGTTTTAGTGTGATATAAAGGGCAATTCTCAGGGCATGTGGTTCATAAAAATCCATGTCCTGCAGTGGACTGATCGTTAAGACACGGTTCCCAGCAGATCACCGAAGTCAAGCATCACTTTCTGCGGTCAGTGTGCGGGTGGGTGACCACTTGGATCAGTCTGCGTAGGGACCGAGGGTGCGCGGTATTGGTCCTCGTTAAACTGTTCTACCGTAAAGTGCTCGACTTCGCGTGCAGGTCGTTGGGCTACCGAAGCAGGGGTGCCATCCCCTCTGCAGAGGATCAAAATTGTGATGGCATGTCTTCCGATCATCCTCAGGGATGTTTCCCAGACCGTCGCCAATAGCCCATTGTGCAGCTCTAGTGCGACGCAAATTAACTACATCCATTCATACACACCCATAAAATTCCATCTAGGGAGAACGAGAATCTGGTTAGTGAAAAATATTTTCCTGCGGGACTGGAAGTGCATGATATAGGGCCAGTGAGAATGACCCTACATCCCAAGGCGAAAAAACTATTGTGGACATATAACCGTGACATTTAAAAACGATGAAAGCTATAAACATGTCATATAGTCTTGTATAGATCTCAAGAGCTTATTCTTATATCAACAGAATTACAAATCTTAAATAAATTTTTAAAAATTTATTTAAGATAATCATGAACTCGCGCTTGAGCTTTGAACAGCATTACAAAAAACCTCGTCCAAGTTATTGTTGCGTTGCTGTCGGATGTAGCTTAAGATCTAGAACAAATGCGCTGTCAGAGATTAAAATGATAGGATTTCCCGCAGATCCTTACAGAAGAAAATTGTGGGAAATCGCTGTCAGACGAAAAGACTGGAAATCCAAAAAATATTCTGCTCTATGCAGTAAACATTTTATAACTGGTGCGTATTCGTGGTGTGTTATTTAATGATTACTTGCATTCCAAGGAAATATGGTTTATCTATTTATGCACAACAATTTTGATATAATTTTAATAATAATTTTGAAAAATTATTGTACATGGTTATATACAATACATTTTTCTTTATTTGCAAATTTTTTCTTAAAAAGTTAATGAGTAAAGAATATGATAACAATAATACTTTTGTCAAAATTAATAATTCTAAAAAAGAACTTGGTAATAGAATTTTAGCTTTTTCCTAGAAAATAGGATTAAAACCCAATAGTTTTAATTACCCTTATTTATTTCTTACAATTAAATTTCATAAAACACCATTTAGATTTGTAACTTGTAGTACTGGCTGTTATAATTCTGTTTTTGGTAAAAGTATTTTTAGATATTTTAATAGGATTATTTCAAATAATAAGCATTTTATTATTAATAACAACCAAGATGTTATAAAATATTTAAATAACAATAATGTTAATAATATTCTTTTTTTTTTTTGAAAATCTTTTCACTAGTATACCACACAATAATTTAAAGAACATCTGTTTAGAAATTTTTGATAATTATTTGGTTAATGAAGACCTTAATAAAGAGGATTGTGTTAATTTATACTATGTTAATATTTTCGAAAATTATCTTTTTAATGGTATTAGTTTTTATAGGCAAATTAACAGTATTTTAATGGATAATTGTGATCAGGGGTTTGTCTAGGTTTTTCTGAGAGGTACCTATTTTGTGAAAATTTAGATATACAGTCGGACCTCTATTTAACGAAGTCGTTAAATCCCCAAAAAAGTTCGTTATATGGAAAATTCGTTAAATAGAAAATCATCTTTTGAAATACTTACACAACGTAGAACAGGTTTTAAATTCATAGATATTAGAAATAATAAAAACTGCAATTGATGCACCTTTATCTTGTAAATTATTATTCATTATTTATTTCATAAATCTTCCCCATAAAAGAAATCTACAATGAAAGTAAGAACAGAACAAAACATTATCCAGTGTTACACTATCATGCTACATATATTTTCCCTTGAATAAAAATGCTAAATTTTTATATGTTAAAATTATTGCTGCATTTATTATAAATGCAATTTTAAACATATTGCTACTGATAAAGTTCGTTAATTTGGTATGAGTTTTTCGTTTGAAAATGTGTTTTTTCTAATAATAGGTCTCACATTTTTGTAATGCACAAAAAATTCCTTCAGGCTTATTCGCCTCAAACTGCAATCCACGTCGAATTGTTTCAAATGATTTTAACATTTCATCATATGAAGATTTGCTAATTTCTTCATTATTTCCATCTTCATCTTCCTCACAATTTATGGCTGTATAGTTTTTATTTTTAACACCGTCCAAAGTATCCGATTCAATTAATGTTTCGGTGGTTTCAGCTTCAGAATCAATAGAAAGAAAATCATTAATCTGTACATCATCATTAATTTCGTGGTTCTCTCTTAGCTGTACCCACATTTTTTTTAAGTTCTTCTAAAGGATAATTATCCTTGTCCTCACTTTCCAAATTCTCAGCATTGACAAAGAATCCAGCTTTAGCAAAACTGTTACAAATGGTACGATCTGTAACATCATAGTTCCATGCTTTGGAAATTTCTGTTATGGTTTCTCGCAAATTTGCAGTGATAACTTATAGTACAATTCTTTCGCGGTAGTGCAGTTAAAAGCTTTGAATCACCTCTTGATCCATTGGTTGTAGCTTCGATGTAGTGTTTGGAGGCAAGTAAAAAACTTTAATGTTTTTCAGTTTTTTGTTAATTTTCTTCGGATGGGCAGGGCAATTGTCGAAAATTAGAGCAATTTTACAATGCTCTGCAATCATAAGTTTGTCCAACTTTTGTATCAATTTTTTACAAATTTCTGATGTCATCCCTGATTTTTTGTTAAATTCATAATCAACCTCCAAAGATTTGTTGCCCTTAAAACATCTTGGAGTTTTGCTTTTTCCTATAGTTAAGGGTTTTAATTTTTGATTGCCAGTCATATTTGCACCTAGCATGATAGTTGTTCTTGCTTTGTTATGTTTTCCTCCAAACCATTTTTCATTTTTAAATGTTAGGGTCTTTTGAGGCAAACATTGAAAAAATAAAGCCGTCTCATCAGCATTAAAAAAATTTTCTGGCTTATAATCTTTTAAAATTTTATTAAGAGTCTCTGCAATCCAACTTTCACAATCTTTATCACTGACGTCATTACTTTCCTCAGACATAACCAGACTTGGGTTTTTGACGTCAAAAAGTGATTTTTGACATGACAAGGGTATAATACTGGTTTAAACCGTCAAAAACTGAAGTTTGCCAAGAAAATATATAAACTTCAAAACTACCAACAGTTGCCATGCATTATATTGAAATTTAATTATACTATAGGTAATCAGCAGGTTTTAAAATATTTTTTAATTAAAATTAAGGTAAAATAACAGATTTAAAATCTCAGAAATTTATATTCAAATGCATGTGCAGAAAAATTTTGCACAAAAATTGTTTAAATATTTATATTTTGAAAAATTTTTTTTTTAAATATTTAATAAAATTAAAAGTTTATTACTATGCATTTTTGACACATAAGGAACATATAACTAATATTTATAAGGATCTTACAAGTTATGTTGTATAAATACAAACTTGATACAAGTGTATAAAAAAATTTTTTTTTATGTTATACCGAATATCTTTATTATCCAGTATGTTAATTTGAATTTAAAAGTAGTTATATTTATGAATAATGATAAATATAATTCATATTGTTTATTATATTTATTAATAATTATTGCACTTATCATTTTAAAACAATTTTTATCTCTTAATTTTTTTTTCTCCACTTGGATTAAGAATACAAATAATGTATATCTTGAAAGCAAGGAGTAATTATTCAACAGCTGAATATTTAGATATTCAACAAAACTATATAGTATTCAGCAAAATGAAATTCACAAGTATTTGGATAAACTAAATTTTCAGCATAATAAATGAATAGGCTGAATGTACTGTAAATCGACACTAACTACTCTGTGTATTTAACAGAAAGCACTTAAATTTGTATTGTCTTATGTTAACTATGAATTAAAAAAAAAATTGAAGATTTAAAATTCAGAATTACTGATTTTTCTGAAAAACTAACAACCACCAATCACAAAAGTCAAACTAAACAGAAGAACATTAAAGTCCATGAAATATTTAAACTATGGAAATATCCTAATAAATTGATTGTGAATGTTGCCCAACCTGTTTAAAAGAATTTTCTTTAAAAGATGTACAAAACTGCTAATGTTTAAAAATGTCTAATTTTTAGTATAATCTATACTATACACTAAATTTGGTTATAAATAAATATCTTAATAATATCACTGCGGATTTTCAATAACACATGAAAATGAATACATAATATTACAAAAGATGTGAGTTTTCAAAAATACAAGATTTTGGTTACTATTCAAAATATAAGTGTTTCTTCAAAATTTTAAATTTATTTTTTCTAGAACATATTTAGAAACACTATCCTTTATAAAAAATATATAAATTTTATGTAATAATTAAATTTCAAATATGAATATAGGTTTATGACATTTTTGACATTTATGACAGTGAGGTTTTTGACGTGACGGTTTAAACCATGGTTTAAACCGTCACATGTCAAAAACCTGCCAACCCTGGACATAACTTTTCCTATAATTCCCTGTTTTCTTTTAAACTTGTCAAGCCATCCACTACTTCCTCGAAATTCATCGTGTCCCAATGCCTTTGCAAATTGCATTGTTTTCTCGGTTATTAAAGGTCCAGAGATCGGCACATTTTTATCTTGCATTGCGTGTATCTACTTCAAAACTGTCTCATTCACATCTTCATAGACGCATGTTTTTAAACGTTTTGAACAAGGATTTGGTAAATCATTGTTTTCAATCTTATCATGATTTCTTATTATGCTTGATAAGCTGCTTGAAGGAATACCAAATTTTGATGAAATATCTTTTTTTTCACACCTCTATCCACCTCTTGAAGAATTAAACTTTTTTCTTTAATGGTCAGGCACTTTCGCTTCGACATTTTGAAACCGCAAGAAAAGCAACAAGCAGCACTCTGATAAGCAATGTAAAAACAAGAGGTGACTTCAAGAATGGAAATCTACTGAGTGAACTACGGAAATATTGGAAGTTTTTTTAGAAGGGAAGTGAACAGTGGGGGTGGGGATAAAGACACTATGAAGCATGGGACATCTTCTCTGCTCGTTTCCTATTCAAGGAATTTGACCCTTTCCCCCCTTTTCTGGAGGTGTTGCATTTCCTGTATGAAATGCAAACAGAAAGGGAAAGGAATTTTACTGCTTTCTCTAAAAGTTAAGGGGATGCAAAAATCAGTTCAAGGTCATTTCCCCCATAAAATGGGTTAACAAGTTTATAATTTTCTCAAATATTTTGGGAAATAGGGAAGGTAGTTCTCAGAAAAAAAAATTAAAAAAAAATTCGTTAAATAGAAAATTCACTTCGCTATTTGGAAGTTATTTAACGAAGAAATTTCCAAAATGTTCTTGGTTCCACGAAAAAATTCGCAAAATAGAGAAATTCGTAAAATGGAAGTTCGTTAAATAGAAGTCCGACTGTAATTTGTGAAAATTAAAAGTTATATTAAAAAATCAACAAAAATATGGATTTATCATTTCTTACAAGACACAAAAATGAAATTTTAAGGAAAAAAGTATTTTGTGAAATTATTATACCGTTTTTCCTAAAGTTGAATTTGTGAAGGTACAACTAAACTGTAGTAAATTTGGCTTGAACAGACTTCTGGTTATTCAAGTGCTTTTGCTAACATTTTCTTACATTATTATGAACATAAATTTTTGCAAAATAATTTATTAATTGGGTTTAGATTTATTGATGATTTAAACATCTTTGATTGTAATGATTTTGATTTAATTAATGATATTTAATCTGAAGAACTAAATTTTATTAAGACTAATTCAGAAGATAATTGTGCATATTTTTTAGATCTTAATATTAAAATTCTCAACAATACAATTTTCATTGGATTATACGATAAAAGAAGGGATTTTAAATTTAGTGTAATTAGTTTAACACATTTTAATTCCAACCTTTATTTTAAGATTTTTAAGAATATTGTTTTTGGTCAAATTCTTAGATTTAAATTTATTTGTAATAATAAAACAGGTTTTCTATCAGCTATTGGGACTTTCAGAATTACCTTAAAGAATAATAATTTTCCTTTTAATTACGATAATTTTGATATTTTAATTCAAAATACTTTAAATACATTCAAATAATGTGGCTGATATTGAAGCCCACATAAATAGGCCTATACGGTGAAAGTTAAGAATTTCTTTTTAAGAATAAGAATTTTAAGAATAAGAACTTAAGAATTTTTCGCTCAATTAATATTTTTGTTTTATTATTCAGGATTTTCAAACAGGTGTCAGCACTTGATTTATAATATTTTCTTACTGATTCGGCAATTTATATTTTATTTTATTTTGTTTTGGTTAATTATGGAGCTTCAGGACACTGTCAGTTTTGGTTTTTCCACTGACAACAGAAAGGCTCCTGTGTGTTTGTAGACAGTGTGTCCCTTGAAGAAGTGCTGTCTAACAAATACAATATATTCTATTTTATTATTTTTTCCTTCGTTAATGTTTGTTTGAATATCTAAGTTATATCTATTTCTTAATTGTATACGAAATTATTTCAAGAGATATTTATAAACAATCAGACATTGAATTTTTTCTTAAAAGTTCATCAAGAGATGACATTTTTTCTTTCAAATTAATTAGCAATGTTTTTAAAAATGAAAAATATCTGCTACGAGCCACATTAAATAGTTTTGTGATATTTCCTATACACTGTAATCTATTTTATTCTTCGATCAACAATCATGTCTGTATAATATTATTTAACAAAAATATGAACTTTAAATTATCACATTGTATCATTTCCTCTTGTTTGATAAATTGAAAATTTTGTATTTTCTGACACAAAAACAGGTTTTTAAAGCTACTTTTTTAACAATTAAGACTTTTTTTTATTCATGAAATTAAAACTTTGTAAGTAAAATATTTACATAAATTTTGTATTTAATTTTTTTGTCATAAAAAAGGGAGAAAAATTTTAATAATAAGACAATGTCCTTTATTTTAGATTTATAAATGTTATCTTATAAAGAGACCTGTAGGAATCTTTCTTTAATAATTCAGTCTTGTACATTTTGTTAATAAATTGTAAAGTGTCTATAAGTTCATGTTCTACACTTTCTCAATATACTATTTCATTTTTTACATTCTGCTACTAAATAAATGTTATTTTGTAATAAAAAGGTCTACTTTGACTGCTATGTATCAGTTCATTAGAGCTTAAATTATAGGGTGTGCTTTAAAGCAAAAATGACCATCTATATTTAAAGTACTAAATAAAAAATATATAAGTAAATTTGTGTAGAACAGTATGGGTTACAGTTGCAAATTAGGACACTGTGTGTAAATTTTTTTTTCTTAATAATTAATAGATGCATTATATATATTTTTTATAAATATCTTTTGTCTTTTAACTTTTAAATAAAATTGATATTATTATTACACTGAAGATTTATTATTAAGTGGTATATATTAATATAAAAACTTACTTCATTGTGGCCTTCAAAGGCTAAAATTTCATTTTTATTGTGATTAATTTTTCAAGTATTTAGGAGTAATATTGGGAAATAAGAATTTTTATCTTTGACTTTTAGGTAGAGCATCTAGTGATCCTAAACATCCCGACTATGTGCCATCAATATTTGCTTACAATAAAAAGGAAGAGCCTGCGAAATCTAAAAAAAGCTGTGCAAAATCTAAAGCAAATGGTAAGACTAATCATTTTACGTTCATTATTGAAAAAACCTAACTATTGTAGAAAAGTAAGTTGATACAATAGGGATTAAAAGAAATACAAACGTAATGATTAAATGGGTACAGCCTTTTCTCGCTTCCAAAAGAGCATAATTTTATTTAAATTCATGACACTACTATTTACCAAAAACTAAAGAAGATATCAATTAAAATGCCTGAAATATAAAGAAAACAGGCAAAAATATCTCCACTTGATTCTTAAGATAGCCATAATAGTTTTTTTGTTGTTGTGGAAAATGGCAATTGCTATGAGTGTTTTAAGAAATTGATACTATAGAATAAGGGTATATAACCTGAGACTCACCGACTGTTGATATGCAGCTTACGGGAGCTTCTGATCACAATGAATTTTTTTTTAAGAAATAAAAAACTGGAAAGTTTTTAATTGCACATTTGAGTTATTACTTTTTGATGTGGTCAATTTAAAAAAAACGGACTCTATTGTAAATATATGTTGTTCCTCAATAGTTTTTTCCCAACGATTATTGCTTTGAAATTCCGAATGGTTTTGTAGAATCTGTTATTGTTGATAGAATATTACAATGTGTGAATTTCAAATTTGAGTAATCACTTTTTGACTTGTTTTATTTTCGCCGATTTTATCGCTAATCCAAGTAAAGATTCGACTATTGTTTTATTTTTTTGCCATTTATGATTACCAACTTCCATGTGTTTTTTAAAATTCTGATACATTTATTACGATAATACAACTCGTAAGTCATAAATCGCGCATTTAATTTATCACTTTTTTGATGTGCTTCATTTGTACCGATTTCATCGTAAATATAATTTTTTTCCCTTTTTTAAAGACAACTATTGCTACAGGTTTTCATGTGAGTTTGAAAATCCCATACTTTTACTATCGAGTCGCAATGGCTCAAGGGATAGAGCGTTCCTTCCAATGAGGCGAACGTGTTCGAATCACAGTCAATATGAATTCCGCATCCGGCTTGCACCGACCACAGTGCTGGCGTGAAATATCCTCAGTGGTAGATGGATCGTGGGTTAGAGTCCCCTTGCCGTCAGGATAACTGTGGGAAAAACCAATCAATAGTTTCAATAAGTTTTGCAACATTTTTTAAATATTATATATAATATAGGTCATAATTATAGTTGTATATAATGCAAGTATAGTACATGATTTAGTATCTAAAAAATTTTTTCCAATATTTAAAAAGAAACTTGAGGTAAACCCTGGTTCTTGGCAGTTTTTGATGAATTTTGACAGTTTATGTGAGTTTTTTACACTTTTCGACAGGTTTTTGACATTAAAAACCAACACTGCCAGTTGCCTACAACAACACACAGAGGGATATTTTCTTTTATTATGTATAGAAATGAAAATAATGAACAATCTGGCTACTAATTCTAATAACCATAAAATGGGTGTATTGCCTGCCAAATTGAACTATGATTGAAAATAATGAACAATCTGACTACTACTAACTTGAAAATGGGTGCACTGCCTGCTATAATTCTCTCGAGGTATTATATCATCTCGATTGCTGTTGAGTAGAGTATGCAATTGAGTAAAAACCTGAAAATTTTAAATCTGGGGGTAGCTTTGGTAACCCGCATAAGGTTTATCTAGGTATAGAAATATTGAAACTTGAATGTACATATTTCTATTAAAAAATGCTATTATAAAGTAAAGAAGCATAAAGTAGTGAAACCCTTCACCTGTTTGTGAACAACAAAAAATCATATTATATAACAAAAACTTACATAAATCAATTAATGCTATGTTAGGAAGATTTTTCACTCTTTTTCGTCCTGTAAACTACTTCCTATCATTCCACTTAAATAAATCCCTGATTTCAGTTCCTTACCAAATTTTATTTTAATCTTGAACAATGTGGATCATGCTAAACCTCGGATTTGTGCCAAATTTATCTAACTTTAGAATTTGTTTCTTTTCATATGCTATTGCACAACATACTCATAAGTTGAGTGATTAAATAAGTGCCTTTTAAATGTAAAGCCATAGCTTGTTACATGCAATTTAGTCCCATGATTTAAAAAACTGTGACTTTTCTCCATATTAACATTTTGTGCCATTTTCGGAATAAATACAATGTGTGCTGGCTAAAGATAGGCCAAACAAATTTGAAATAACAATCATGAGTAACTTTCGCGAACTCATATCAAGTATGAAAATAGCATATTATTCACACACACGCACGCACACACAAAAAAGCCTCATTTCATGTAACTGCAGAGCCTTCGAAAAACAGCTTTAATGATAAGCTTCCAGACTTTGCTTAATTTTTGAACTATTATTCATCAGAATAATTTGTTGGCGTGTGTTTATGAATGTTCATTCAACACTACAAATTTTAAATAAAAATTTAAAGGAAAGGTCCGAAAATCTTCGTTTTCTAAAATAATTTTTGATCACCATCTTCACTTGCAGCACCTGTAAACTATTACTGTAAAATTGTTGGGATATATATATATATAATTTTAACACTGAACGTTATTTATAAATCATCCGATTTTGAGGGTGTAACTAATACCTTTCAGTAAAAAAACCGATCCTGAGTGTTGCTGTATTTGGAAAAAGAACCCAGCAACATTCTTAAGAAAGAAGGATAAAGATCGATCTGAATGGTCAAAACAGCGAAGATAATGAGGCAGATCTTGACACAAAGCCTCAAATTCAAATCCTCTATTTACGCTTTTGTTCCGCTGTGGCCTGATCGTAAAAATACAGTTCCCAGTAGAACACCATCAACTATGTCATACCATGTCAAGTATCATTAGCAGCGAACAATGAGCTGGAGGATGACCACTCTGAAGCCTGCGAAGAGACTGAAGGTTTATAGTATCAGTCCTCTATAAACTGTTCTACCATAAAGTGCTCGCCTTCGCGCGTAGGTTGGGCTACCGTAGCGGGGAAGTTATCCCTTATGCAAAGGATTAAAATTATGATGCATGTCTTCGGATCATCCTCAGGGATGTTTCCCAGACCGTCGACGATAGCCCATTGTGCATCTCTAGTGACAGCTCTATAAACAACTTCCTCTACAAAATGAAAAGTTGACTAGTTGTTCATTGGAAATGTCGCTTTACATTGTCAAAATAAAGCCATATAAGAATTCTTAAAACTGATTTGAAATAATCTGTGTATTTTTTCTATACTTTCTGTAACCCATCTAACACAATGAAGTGTTAAAAAACTTTCCTTTCAAACGACATCAAAAATTACCAGCTACTATTGAGTTTTTCATTTTGTAATGCATTTAAACTCCTGAAACCAGTATAACTATCAAGATTGATAAAAAAAGAAACAAAAAATACATTATTTACAAGCCATCAATGATCAGCTTCATTTATGTGTTTGTATGCTATTCAATGATACTACAATACAAGGAGCATACTGGTAAGAGTTTTGACGTGATTACTAATGTGTTTTTCAAAATATAAGTGTAATAAACATTAGTGAATGCCACTCCTCTATCGATATACTTGTAAAATTTTAATTTTTTGTACTTTCTATGCCTTTTTTACCCTCAGAAAATGACCTTAGTGAGCTATTTTAGTTTCTGATAGTATAAACTCGAGCTATATATATATATATATTTGCATAATGTTAAATGTTAGTTTCTTCAACATAAAAAATATGATTTTTTTTTTTTTTTATTTTTTTTATTTTGTTTTCAAAAATAAAAAAAATGAAAAGTTGATTTCTAATTAAAATTGCTCAACTTCATTTTATAGCAAAAAAAGCTTAAGTTTATTGATCTCAATATTTTTCTCTTTATGTTATGATCTCAATATTTTTCTTATGTTTATGTTATTAATTTTTTTTAAGAAATTTAATTGAAATAATTATTTTTTGACAAATTTGTAGAATTTTTTTATGGGAAAGTAACAATTTTCACCTCCTCAAATTTTTTTTCTCCTAATGTTAAATATCATGTTTCCCAACATAAAAAAAAAAAAAAAAAAAAAAAAAAAAAATAAAAAAAAAAAAATCGGCGGCGGCTGTCACTGGTCGATTTCACTTGTAGTGAGCCATTAGCATTTTTGACTATCAAAACATGGGATTAGCCGCAATCGGGGGAAATGAGGTAAAATGAGCCGCGATGGCTCAGGGGATAGAGCGTTCGCCTTTCAATGAGGCGAACCGGGTTCGAATCCCAGTCGATACGAATTCCGCATCCGGCTTGCACTGACCACAGTGCTGACGTGAAATATCCTCAGTGGTAGACGGATCATGGGTTAGAGTCCCCTTGCCGTCAGGCTAACCGTGGGAGGTTCTCGTGGTCTTCCTCTCCATGTAACGCAAATGCGGGTTAGCTCCATCAAAAAGTCCTCCACGAAGGCAAATTTCTCCCAATACTCGATCCAGGAGTTCCCTTGTCTTCTGGATTGGGTTCAAAATTACAAGGCTACGGAGTTGAACATTAGCAGCCGTAAACCCATTAAGTTGGGTCGGCTGTTCAACGACGGTTATAAAATAAAATAAAATGAGGTAAAATTAGCTTAATTAAAACAGCTGTCGAAATAAAAGTGTTAACGTCACTTTTTTTATTTTATTTTTTTGTATGTGTATTTTCTCTGAAACTATTTGTGTCATTCTTTGTGTTCCTTGCACTCCCTTATAAAATACTCGTTTACCCTAATATAGTTTTAAAAAAAAGAAAGAAATTCTTTTTCATTAATTTTTTAAAATTTTATTTAATAGAGTTGTAAAAAAAAAAAAATTTTTCATCATTTTTAAGTATGCAGTTTTTTATGATAGAGTACAAAATGTGAAGAGTCGAATAGCTCTTGAGAAACAGAAAATCACAACTTTTCTTAAATTTTATAATTCACTAATTGCTTAACCGATTTTGTTGTAATTAAGTATTTTGTCATTTAAAGTTGCATAGTTTAAAAGAAAGTTAAAACTTCTATGATTGATAATTCAAAGTATTTTTTAGACTATTATTAAAAAAAGTTATAGAAAATATTAATAAATTATTAGCTGCTTAATCAAATTGAAATAAATTTTTCATACAATTACAAATAACTCTAGATTATCCAAATATAACTCGATGCAGAGAATAGTTTATAATAATTATGTGTTATTTTTTATTATTTCATCCAGTCATGATCATTATTTTTTTTTTTTTTCAATTCAAAGATTTGTAAAAAAAAAAAAAAAAAACTTTTATATGGTCCGTGTTATTCTTCAAAATGTGCTTGTAAAAAGGATAAAATTAGATCAATTGGTATGTAGAAAATAATAAAAAATTAAAATGTAATGCATTGGATTTATGTAAAGAGTATTCTGTAATCATTGCATTTAATACCCATTTTTAAAATGCTTGTTATAAACAAAGTTAATGAACTGTGCATATAGTATAGAAAAAATAAAAATCGAACAAATCACAGTTGAAAATGATGTAAAGATATAATAACAAATCACAGTTTTTAAAAGTATAAAAACATTTGGTTGAAATTTAAATTTTATAATCGCTTTTTAACTCCTCTTTCTTCACCCACTCAATCAAGTGTTGATTCTTTTAATCTGAATATTATCGTTTGCAGACATAGCGGTCCGAGTGATCTTTTAGAACAGTTTGTTGAAAATGCAGTTTGCTATTTTATATGTACTAAAATGTATAGTTTATTAAACTCTTTTATGATTTCGTTTTTCGAGTTAATATTTTTGTACAAATAAAATAACTTATAGCTAACTACCATTTAATCAACACCTCCTAGAATAAGGAAGGCCTCAGCACGGATCAATTTGGTAGTCCGATGTGACGAAGTTAACTGCGCAGTTGATGAAAAATAAGAAAGATGTCATTACGTTCGGGGTACTAAGCTGCTCAGTGGTTGAAAATACGAAAATGTCATTACGTTTGGACTACTAAAGGATATTTATGGTAACCTGTGCTGAGGCCTACTCTTTCTAGGAGGTGTTGATTTAATACCATACTTTATACCATACCATACTTTTATAATAAATATTTATTTCATAATGCTCATTATTTTTAATTTCACGTAAAAAAGAAAAAACGAATTTCTTCATAATGTTTTATTTAGTTTCTAAACTAGCAGCTTTATTTTTACCGCTCTTAATTACGCTACACAAGTTCGCACTTTTCGTATTGGCGATCGTAACACTCGAATACGCCATCTGGGGAGAGACCAGTTTCATGTCTTAAGCCCTTCTCCCTTCCCTCTCCTCCTCTTTTTAGTTGTATAGGAATGTACTACGATATTTTCCCCTTTTATTTAATAAAAATATTTTTTAAAATTTCCGTGATACTTTTCTTAAAAACTATGTTTAATTTAGTTTTCAGATCCATATAATTTTCGAACTTAAAAGATTTTAATTTATATGAAAATCAAGAGAGAAACTAACGTTCTTCCTTCCTCTATATCTTTCCACACGGTAATGGGGAAAGCATGTGAAGTGTTGCCATAGGTAGAGAGTTCTGCTCTACGCCACCTGCTGCTCATTTTGACCGCCAATAATAAAAATCAGAAGAGCTGCTGCGCGCGTGCGTACTTAAATCAACTACTTCAATGACGTCAGGTGTATATGCTCAGTTTTGAAATTTTTCGGCTCTAAAGATGGAATCAGTTTGGCAATATCCAACTTGACTCTCTTTCTACTGCGCATGCTCCTGGCAAAATTTTATCACAGCGGTTATATCCTGTGAAAATGCTGGTAGATAATTGGAAGTTCATTGATTCTTAATAATATTTTGTAAATAGAATTTGTTTACCAAACAGAAGTGCTATCTTAATTCACTTTTCTAGCGCAAATGATCGAATATAATTGTAGTTTATAATGGAGGGCGATCAACCTGCCAATTTCATTTGTAGGTTTTGCAAATGTTCTTTCTCTAAAATACAGTACTTATTTAAACATGTGCAGCAAGTACATACTGCACGTCCACCTACGAAAAATAGCCGCACTTGTCCAATATGTGGAATTGTATTTGGAATTGGTGGAAAAAACGAAAGTTATAAAACACATTTACGACATATACACGGTCAGCGTGACGAGGGACAGATCTTTACATTCAGATGTTTTAATGGTATGTTTTATGCTCCTACTAATTAATAAATCTATCCATCGAACATTTAAATAAATGAGGAATGAATATTTAGCTGAATTTGAAATTCTTGTAAAAACATTTCTCTTTTAATTTGCTATTATGAGTTTTTGTTTATGAATCATTATTGTTAAACTCAATCTGACTTATTTTTCAAATCTATTTATGAATTTATTGAATAATCATTTTGAATGAAAGTCTATATTTTTTTTATGAATAATATGTTAAGTATAATTTTAGTGATTTTTAATTCAGTTTTTAAGATGTTTATTCACGCAATGTTGTTAAGTTTTGATTAAAATGTTTAATTAATAATTATATCAATTTTATAATTTTAAAAACATCCTTTTTTTTTAACTAGAACAGTTTGATTTATATTAGCATTTGGGGGGAAGATATGCCAACTGCAATCGCCAAGGTGCAGCTTGCAAATTTTAAAAACAAACAAACATTTAGATGTTTGCCCAGGGTGGCTATGAGTTATACCTTTCGAGTTAGTCCCTCTTTGGAATTTTTTAAGTTCCTTGGGGTTGCTTTCTAGAAGTTGCCAACACTTGGCGATTATTCTGTTACAGATCGTGAAACCAAATCTCCCCCATGTGGTCCCCATTCTTTTGTATTAATCATAATCTGAAAATTCCAGTAAATTGGTAATTATATTTTTATAATTTATTTTTCATTTTAAATCACAAAAGTTTTAATTGCAATTGAATGAGCTGATCTTTTTTTATTTCCTAGCATATTACGTACCTATTCTCTAGTTAAAGTTTTACTTATGAGTAAGGTTGATAAAATTGTTTAATAATTTTTTTTGAGGCCAAGCAATTTTGCTTACATGTTATAGAGTGTCGAATACGCCAAAAATTGTAAAGGGTCGCGGAAAAAAAAATAGTTGTAGCACAATCTCTGGGACCCTTTAAGACCGTTATTGAAAAAAATAGGTCGCTGGATGATTTAAGTGGTTAAAATTAAACTTTAAAAAGACAAAATAAATAGAATAAAATTGTTACTAGTAAAAAATTCAAACACGAAAATATAAATACTAATGCAAAAAAACAGAATATATGAGGACTAATTTAAAACAATTGTGATGATTTCAGCTCTGACACCTACCACTGAAGAAAAGTAATTTCTGTGCTATCAGTTGAGTGAATAATATAAATAGGAGATTCATATATTTTTTTCATTGGAATCTGGTTTGGTTTTAGTAAAAGAAAACTAAGAAATTTAAATGACATGGGTAATAACACCTCCGAGAAGAGAGAAGGCTTCAGCGCGGATCAATTTCGTTGTCTGACAGAACAATCATAAGCAGCGCGATGGAGAAAATAAGAAAGATGTCACTACGTTTGAGCTGCATAGCCGTGCAGTAGGGGTTAACGAAAAATTACATTATGTTTTGATCATTAAGTGATCAAATTTCTCGTTGATGGTGCCTTCTCTCTTTTAAGTGGTACTATTGGTCATAAGGACCCGGAATCACTTACTAGTGTTCAAAGTCTAGCGGAATCTCTGATATTACAAAGATTTCATTAGTCATTTTTTGTCATGCCAATTATTTGATAAAATATTGCTCTTAAAGATTTTTTTTAACTAAGCTTTTCATCTTAAAATTTACTTTAGCTATTTTGGATATGTTTTTAAAACTGTGATAAAGAGAAAGAGTTAAAATGGTACATTTTCTACAAATTATCTATTTTCAGGGCAAAAAACATGGTAAAAAAAATTTGTCAAAAATTTCTAAATTTTTGTTATAAGGTACTAGAGAAGGAACAAGAAAAACAAACACTTAATATTTAGAAATACTAAAATTATTATGAGTTTTTATTGCAATGAGGGAATAAAATTTTATGTATAAAAATGTTGAAACTAATAATTTTAATGAATAGGTATATATATATCTAAGTATATGGCAACCCTTAACTAATTTAAAATATAACAAAGTGAAAGGAAAAAATTATTTGCTAATCTTTTAAAACATTAAAATCATCCCCTCACAAAAGTGCCATTTTCTCATAGTGAAGAATATTTCCTTTTGAAGTTATTACCTATTCATAAAATTCAAATAATGTAAATTTTTAAACTATTGAGTAAACTAAAACATTTATTAATGTATTTCTAGAAACTAAATTAATTTCATTAACAAATGTGTCTTTAACTCGCAATTAAAAGTAATAAAATAAAAATTATTTTAATTTAAAAATAAACATTAATATACATGTAATATACATCATTAATAAATATACATATAATAAACATTAATATACATCAAAATAATATACATGTTCTGTAACTATCCTATTAAAGAAGATTAAAAGTATTATTAATTTATTTTTAAAAAATAAATTAACTTTATGAATGAGAGAATAAGAAATTCATTTTAACTCTTATCTAATTTGCTTTAATTATTATTATTTTTTTTTTTTTTTTTTTTTTTTACATTCTGAAGAATTTCTCCTGATTTCTGGAAATTTGTTCTGCAGTTTTATTAGAGCATATGCACAATTTTTACCCAAATAATAATGTCATCAATCTGAATTGCTATTAAAGGGGGATATTATGTGTATCAAACATTTTAGGTAAATATTTAAAAACAAACAAAAAGAAACGTCTCCAGAAAAAAACAAATGTTCCTAAATATCATTTCAGCTATTTGCGGAGAATTACCCAAGTTAGTGTAAATAATTCTTTTTCATACTTAATTTTAGTGACAAATCTATAAGTTAAGAGCAGATTATATTATGTTATGGTCATTGAAATATATACACTTTCTGAAGTATAGCAAAATTACTGTCATGATATGTGTGTTATTGTCTTTTTTTGGAAAAAAAGTGCAGCAAAACTGAAAGCAGTTACAATTCGTTATTATCCCCTCTTTAAATTATTAACAGTGTTATTTTCATATTATTTATATTATGCTTTAGCTTTTGTACTTATGTAAGCATTTATAATATTGAATAATTTATATTTTGCTCTTTCTAATGAGTGCTCATTGTTCATTGCAATTAAGTACTAAGCCAGTTGTTTCTCTTCTAATCATTCTTCTGGCTTTATCCCTATGGTAGAAATTGTTCAGGCTTTCTGTGTCAAAACTCTCTAGCACTAATATCTTTCTGCTAGATACTTTTAAAAATAATAAAATATGCACGTTGTTAATTTTAAGTAACAGAAGTGTCAACTTCAAAATATATATATATATAAATAGGTAAAAAAAAACTTTTGTGATGAAATAAAATAATTTTTTAATTGAATATGTAATATTTTTTTTGCTTCAGCAGTACATATACTAAAATTGGAATGATACAGAGAAGATTAGCATGGCCCCTGCCCAAAGATGACACGCAAAATCGTGAAGCGTTCCACATTTTTTAAAGATTAGCAAGCGGTCATACAAAAAGTCTCTTGTTTTTCGAAGGCAGGAGAATCTTCGAGGTCTGCTCCAAATGTCAAACTGAGCAGGCTTCTCCTAAACACACCCTGGTCTGTTTGGGACTTTCCACAGAGGAAATATACATATCCCCACTTCTGGTCCTCGATTTCCTTGGGGTCAACCGTCTGATTGACCTTGTATGACTTCGTCAAGCATTGAAGGATAAGCCACAACAACAACAACCTATTTTTTTAAATTCTAATATCATGGGGAATTTTTTTTTATTTTGTACGGGGAAGTGACACTAATTAATTCCTTTTTCGCATCTCATAAATACTCATAATTTAAAAAAATATAATTAAAGAAATCATTAAATCCGTAGCAGTAGCTATGGGGGGGGGATATCGAAGGCAAAATCATGCGAATCTTTACAACGGGGTTACTAAATGCCTGTTTTCATTTCGAGATTCAGTTGTATAAAAATATCAGATTTTAAGAGCTATGTGGAAACCTCCGCAGAAAAGGAAACTTTTTTACTTCATTATTCTCATATCACAAAATCACAAGCATTTTTTTTCTCCACTCGATGAGCAAGAAAGGCATCCTTTGAACATAATTCTGAAGAAAGATAAAAATCTTTCAAAAATTTCTGCCGATGAGAAAACCAAATTTATTTTTTACTTCCAAAGGGAAAAATCTTTCTGCAAGAACTTGGTAACGTTCTGCAAAAATGTTGTCACAATTCTGCCACAGGGGATTTATTGTATTAAATTCCTAGGGTAAAATCTTATGCATTTAAATTTATTTTGAGCTAAATACTCCAAGTATTAAAATTTTAAATTATTCAATTAAGAGATAAAAAGTTTATTTGAAAACGTTTTTTTTAAACTTTATTTCAGATTTCTTTCTCTGGAAAACAGAATTAGAAAAAAGGACCTCCTGTAAATATGCATTGCAATCAGCTCCAAAAGTATTACCTACCAATGAAAAAATTCATGTATACCAATGTGATCAAACATCTCACAAAAAGAAAAAATTTAATGTTTCTAATATCTCCAGTTCGAAGTGCCCGGCCATGATTTGTGCTACGGAAAATATGAAAAATCTAGAAATAAAAGTAGATTACTGGAATACTCACGTTGGACATTCAGTTCAAGTTGAACAAGATGAGTTAAATGCAGCCATAAGTAAGCATAATTTTAATATTTATTCCATTACTATAGCCATTTCACAATGTTACCGAAATAAAAATGAAGTTTGAAAAAGAACCAAGAAGTTACTGTAGTTTCCTGTGCAGCATCCGGGAAAGCGTATTATCGTCATTAAAAGACCTAACACATATGTTGAGGGAAAAGTTCATTGTACAATATGCACTGCTGCGTAGTCTGCAGATTATACAACAATTCGTTTTGCACAGGAGCAATAACTAATTACAGAGCTTTTCTCATCTGCTGAATCTATGCCATTTGTGAATGAATCTATCTCATATATGAGCCAGTGAGCAGCAGCAGGAAAACGAACAAGCAGACTCATAACATCTAAAAAGCAGCCACACTGGATGCGAAAAAAAAATCGAGAATGCGAATTGGAAATGCCAATGAGAATCTGATTGGAATGTTTTTCCTGCTAAATATATTTCATGAACAAAGTTCTCATTCGAATTTCCGAATTCGCACATGCACAAATTTTTTGCGTCCACTGTGAATGATCTTTGACACTTTTATGGTTAATGAAAGTTGATAGAAAATTCATGATGTCTGATGACCAGAAAATAATTTTGTTAGATTATCTGCAGTGGCAATTTTCATGTTTTTTAATGGGTAATCCCAGTAAAAATAATGAATATGAGCCAAGAATTTTGAGAAAATTTTCAAAACCTAAAATTGGGGATCTGCTTATAATCCAATCCACTAACTTTGAAAAATTCCAGGTAGACTTCACCAATAGAAATACTTCAACAGTGTTGTTCATTAAGTGTTTTTAGAAGGGTGGTCTACCCTGCCTGCCCTTTCACTGAGGTAAATTCTTCCTTCTTTCCATTTTTGTAAAAATGTTATCCCCCTTCTTTTTAGAAAAAAAAATGCTCTTTTTATTTATTTTTTTAAAAAGATTGCAGCTACAGAATTTCAGATTACCATAATTACTGCAAATGATTTTTAGGCCAAATTATTATGAAATATTTTTCATATTTATTTAAGTGTTTTAAATTCTGTTTTGAAAGGTTGTAATCTAGTTAGATAAAAGTATATATTTAGCAAGATTAGTGCTCTTTTAAACTGAAGGTGCACTTGTTTTTGAAAAAGCACCCTGCTCTTTCTAATTTTTATGGAGGTCTCTGACTTCTCCTTTTCTCAAGCGTTAGAGATAATGAATAAATATCTGGAAATATACATACAAAACATAAAAATGCATGCAACGACAGTTGATAATGGGATGTCTTAATTTAATAGTTGTGAAAGAAACATATAAAAAGGGCAATTTGGAAGAAATGCTATTATTTTTTAATCTTCTAATTATGAATCCCGGAAGATCCACGCTTTTTACAAGTTACTACAAGAAAGAAGATTTTTATTTCCATGCATAGCATACCTTATTTTTTTACTTTGACTTATACAAGTTTTGAATTTTAGATCCAAATAAAAAACATACTTTTCGGATTATTCACAAATTTGAAATATACGTTAAATTAAAAAAATAAAAATGTATATGCTATGTATAGATTGATTCTTCAGTATTTCCGTTGCGGTGTGACTAGAAGCAATACATAGTCATAATATGTTTTATCATATCATTTAGTAGCAATTGTAATCGTACTAAAATGAATATTGGAGCAAAAAAAGTAAAACAGATATATAGAAAAGACTTTATTTTCATTTATGTAAATAATAAATTTATTTGACGTTGTTTACAAAATAAGATCCTGACAAGAAAAATGTCCATATCGGGGGATCTTCTTTAGTAAAGTAAATAAGGGAAAATATCTAAGTAGATTAAGGAAAAATTCTACTTTGAATTTAGAGCACGGACTTCTTAATTGCCATCACTTGTTGCAAACATAAATATTTCTATAAAGACAGACTTTAATCGCTCTGCTTAAACTCCCTTGCAATCAGCAATTTAAAAAACAAAAACTCCAAAAACTTACAAACTATTAAATAACTAGAAAATAATTTAGTGGTGGAATTTTTTTAGAACTGATTATTTTAACATTAAATAATTGATAACGATTTTCAGTTATAATTATATATTAGTGTTAGTTAAAACCAAGAACAGCAACACCTCGATACAATCGATGCATATTAAGCAGGGTTGGCAGGTTTTTGACATGTGACAGTTTTTGACGGTTTAAACCATGGTTTAAACCGTCACGTCAAAAACCTCACTGTCATAAATGTCATAAACCTATATTCATATTCGAAATTTAATTAATACATAAAATTTATATATTTTTTATAAAGGATAGTGTTTCTAAATATGTTCTAGATAAAATAAATTTAAAATTTTGAAGAAAGACTTATATTTTGAATAGTAACCAAAATCTTGTATTTTTGAAAACTCACATCTTTTGTAATATTATGTATTCATTTTCATGTGTTATTGAAAATCTGCAGTGATATTATTAAGAAATTTATTTATAACCAAATTTAGTGTATAGTATAGATTATACTAAAAATTAGACATTTTTAAAGATAAACATTAGCAGTTTTGTACTTTAGACATCTTTTAAAGAAAAATCTTTTAAACAGGTTGGGCACATGCAACATTCACAATCAATTTATTAGGATAATTAAAAAATTTCCATAATAATTTGTTTAAATATTTCATGGATCAGTGACTGTAATGTTCTTCTGATTAGTTTGACTTTTGTGATTGGTTGTTAGTTTTTCAGAAAAATCAGTAATTCTGAATTTTAAATCTTCAATTTTTTTTAAATTCATAGTTAACATAAGACAATACAAATTTAAGTGCTTTCTGTTAAATACACAGAGTAGTTAGTGTCGATTTACAGTATATTCAGCCTATTCATTTACTATGCTGAAAATTTAGTTTATTCAAATACTTGTGAATTTCATTTTGCTGAATACTATATAGTTTTGTTGAATATCTAAATATTCAGCTGTTGAATAATTACTCTTTGCTTTCAAGATATACATTATTTGTATTCTTAATACAAGTGAAGAAAAAATATTAAAAGATAAAAATTGTTTTAAAATGATAAGTGTAATAATTATAAATAAATATAATAAACAATATGAATTATATTTATCATTATTCATAAATATAACTACTTTTAAATTCAAATTAACATACTGGATAATAAAGATATTCGGTACAACATTAAATTTTTTTTTTTATACACGTGTATCAAGTTTGTATTTATACAACATAACTTGTAAGATCATTATAAATATTAGTTATATGTTCCTTATGTGTCAAAAATGCATAGTAATAAACTTTTAATTTTATTAAATATAAAAAAAAAAATTTTTTTTTCAAAATATAAATATTTAAACAATTTTTGTGCAAAATTTTTCTGCACATGCATTTGAATATAAATTTCTGAGATTTTAAATCTGTTATTTTACCTTAATTTTAACTAAAAAATATTTTAAAACCTGCTGATTACCTATAGTATAATTAAATTTCAATATAATGCATGGCAACTGTTGGTAGTTTTGAAGTTTATATATTTTCTTGGCAAACTTCAGTTTTTGACAGTTTAAACAAGTATTATACCCTTGTCATGTCAAAAACCACTTTTTGACGTCAAAAACCCAACCCTGATATTAAGATAATAAAACTGTATCATTTCTTGAGTATATTAAAATATTTTAAAGTTTAATATTATTAAGTTTGTTTTGTTCTTTTATTATTTTTATTTAGGCTCTGTTCAAGAAGAAGATTCCCATGTCAAGGTTATGGATATGCTTAACAGCATTGGTCAAGGTGTTGAAACTGGTGCTGAGGTGTTTGTCACTGAAACTCTTGATGAGAGTATTCCATCCACTTCATCAGCAAGGAATATCCCAATGAATATGTTTAATGTTAAAAGGAGTAAATCAACTAAAGTCAATTTACCTCAAACTTCACCTATCATACCAAATTTTTCCTTCAAAAAGGATCCTTCTAAAAAGAAAGAGTCATCTATTTACAGTTTAGCATCAGTTGCCTGTGGAAAAGTTAGTGCAAATAAAGTGAATATAAATAAATCAGCTAGTGCACAATTTCAAGATTTAGTAAAGAATATTGCAAAGAAAAATTCAGGCACTATAATTACCCATAAAGCCACAGTGCCACCTGAAAGAAGTTTTCAAAAAGAAGCAGATTCCGATAAAACAAATGACTGCTTTATTAAGGAATTTCCTTCGAATAACATTGACCTAGTTCCTGATACCAAAGAAGCTAGCTCTATTCATCCTTCAAGCATAGGTGGGAGATATATTGCAATTAATCCAATGCCGCCTAATAAACCTTCATCAACTGAATTAAATATTTCAAATGAAATTTCTTCTATTGGGAATTTATCTGAAACATTAACAGGAAAATCAATGTCAGACAAAGAAAATGTTTCGTTGGTTAGCAATAAAAATAGTAAATCGCTCAACAAGACTACATCTCGATCATTATTAAAATCTAATACTAAGAACGCTGAGAATTCCATTTCTACAAAAAATGGAATATTGGAGCAGAATCCGAAATCTCTCGGAGTAATTAATACAGATACACCTCAAATTATATTAGCAAGTGTTCCTGTTCCACAACCGAATTTGAGTTCGCTAATTGGTAGTGCAAAACCAGCGCCTTCTCTTTTTTCTGCTATTGCTCAAAGCCCTAACTCCACTTCTCATGTAGTTTCTCCTATAACTCAAACTTACTTGTCTATCGACAATAAATTGATTCCTGTTGTGAATACACCAGGAACAGCCCTGAATCCAAATTTAGGCTCTGGTATTATTTTATCTTCTGCATTGCCACAGTTTTCAAGTGGCCAAATGGCTCCCATGCCATTACCAAGCTTGACACCTTCATTTACTGGATCCTTCCCAGGGGGATTATTTTCATCAAACAAACCTTTACTTGCTGGTACAAATGAAAAAAGTACTTCATCTCAAGCACAGAGTGTATCATCGCTTTCAACATCTTTTTCTAATGCCCCCGTTGTTTTAATACCCTATACAAACAGTTCACCCGTTCCATCTTTATTACAATCAAAACCATCTGCAAGTCTCTCTTCCCCTATGGTTTTACAAACTGTAAGACCCATGACATCTTTACCTACAAACTCATTAGTCACAAATTCACTTGGAAATCTTGGTCCAACTCCTTTAGCAAAAACTGTGCCAGTTGCCTTGGGAAAATTTGAAAATTCTCCATCTACAGATGTTGCAAGCTCTTCAAACACACTCAAGGTTCAAAAGGTTTCACTTCCTACTGCAAACAGCACTCTTTCAGCTACCTCAAGTACAAATGTTGTAGTTGATGCTAAACCAGTTTCTTCTCAATCTAGCACTGGGAATCATGTTACTTTAAATTCTACAACTGTCAGCTCAACTCCAATTAACTCTAAAACGGCCTCTTCTCAGTCTAGTTTAGGTGAACCGGTAGTTTTAAATTCTAAACCTGCTACTAAAACCAAACCAAATGTAAATATTTCAAAAATATTTGAGTCCAAAAATCACAAGCCAGGTACATTTGTTTTTGAATCATCAGGGGAACTCTTTATGTTAGAACCTGTAGATGATGATCTTGTGATTAAAAAAAATACTACGCCCGTTACGTCTACACCTTTAAAAAAAAATGAAATTTCAAAAACTGATTCTACTCCAGCTGATTCTACATCAACAAATGCTTTATCTACTGCAAAAAGAAAATATTCCCCTGAGGATGGCTCGGATGTAAAATATAAAAAATTCAAAGAAGTTTTATCTTCAAAGCAAGGTGTAAGTGCTGTTTACGATGCTTCCACAAAATCTGCATATATAGTCAATGATGAAGCACCTTTATTTTCAGATAGTTCTGAAGATAATTCTAATTCATGTGCCAGCGGTATTTCAAATTCCAATAAAGATTCTGATGATATTAAATCTAAACCTGAAAGTGTTTTATCTTCTAAAAAAACCAAAATGACAACAAGTGAGACTTCTGTTACCACAAAAACTTCTGTAAAAGTTCAGAATAAAACATTTTTACCTGAAAGTAAAAGTAAAACAAAACATTCTCCATTTACAAACTTATTCCCAACTAAATCATCATCGATGTTGACTGTTAAAACTGTCCCCTCATTAGCTATGCAACCAAGCAAGCCCATAGCTTCTTTCATGAGTTCTACGAGAACTCAGGCATCCAATTTAATACTCTCATCTTCTAGTCCAAATTATATTTCATCTATTCAGAATGCAGAAACTTCAGCTGAGCAAACAACTTCAAAAGTTAAAAACATGTCAGATAACACTTGTAATTCTGAGGTAATGCACTTAAAATTTTTGTTTGATTTGTTTAAAAGATAAATAATTATTCTATGGTTGTCCCAAAAATGACTGATGAATTTTTAACAATCAATACAAAAGAATGGAACACTATAAAAATGTATTGTTTGCAGCATTACGCTTTTGAAACAAAGTAATTTCATCCAACCAAATTGCACATTTTATAAGCATTGCAGGAACGTGTGAGCTCCATAGAAATAGACTCTGTGATATTTCCATGCCATGCTATCAGTTAGTGAGCGCTTGTAAAGGATTTTGATGATGGTTTACACATTAGAACATAACAGCAGATATTCATTAGCGCTTGCTGTTTTGCAACGGTCCCTGCACCATTTTTACACCAGTTGCTGTTAAATTCCTATTTTGCAGTATCACCTATTAGTGGGAAGTTTTACTAAATGTGCAATATGGTGGGATGAAATTCCTCATTTCTCAAGCATAAGACTGCAAACTGTATATTCTGTTTTATTTATTTTTTATTATTGATTTTCAAAATACATCAATCATTTTTGAGACATCCAGTATAGGTTTATTTTTGCAATGTATGGTCCCTCGCATGTTCATATAATTTGAAAATAAGCCATTTGAACTTAAATTTTGGAAGTTTGTAATTTGTTTTGAAGTTCTGTGTTTATTTTTAATAGTTTTGTTCTAAAGCAATCCTAATGTTTGTCTTAAACCCCTAAAAATATTCATTCGATAATCATTTGATGATTTGCTAAATAGCTTAGAAAACAATAGAAACTATTTAAATTAAAATGATGGTAACTTATGTCATTATTTTCTTTCAATTTTTTTTAATATTCTAATTCTTTTTAAAAATATTATCACAGTTCTTTCTTTTTTCCTCTGTAGTAAGTTGCACTGTTTCTTGTATTGAAAAAAAAAAAAAGCATTAAACATTTTTATTTATTACTGTTAAAGGCATTTTCTTATCTTTCAGAAAGTTAAATGGTCTAATGCTTGATTTTAGAACATTATCTATACTCGCCCAATTGTTTACTTTTATTGATTTAACTATATTTGATTAGTAGGACCTTTTGTTTTTAGTTTATTTGAAAGAATGCGACTGAATCATTTTTATATTTTGCTTGCATTTTCAATAACAGTCACATGTATTGTCTTCCAGGATTCTTGTTCCCCATATGAACAAGAGTTTATATTAATTTTCTCATATCCCTAATAGTGGAAAAAATTATATCAAGCTTCGATAATATATAAAACCTTTACAGTTTACTTTCTTATAATTAGTACTTTTTTCCAGAATTAATGTTTTCTTAGGATTGCATGAAGGTATTATTATTATTATTTTTATTCTTTTTTCAAAGAGAAAAACTTTGGTATTTAAATGCATATTTGTATTCTTTAAAGATTCTACATTTAGTATTCTTGTAAATTCAGTAAA
This sequence comes from Parasteatoda lunata, assembly GCA_949128135.1. Taxonomy (NCBI): domain Eukaryota; kingdom Metazoa; phylum Arthropoda; class Arachnida; order Araneae; family Theridiidae; genus Parasteatoda; species Parasteatoda lunata. Next base: position 52,060,901 of record OX421977.1, read on the forward strand.
TCACATTTTCCTTTTTGTCATATTTATTGATTGGAATAAGAGTTATGAGTTCATAACAGGCGTGTGGGACTTTGGTGTTTGCAATCTTAATATATAATTCAGGGTTGCCTTTTTTTTGATGAAAAATGTAATTCCCCACAAAAGTGGCCAATCCACGCGGATATTACACATAGGCATTTTTTTTTTAAATCAAAATCTGTGAAAAGTATAACTTCAAAATTTTGAACTACTATATAATTAATTCTCTTAAATGATTAGCTATGTTTAAATTTTTGTTGAATGCTATGACAGATGTTGCTTATTCTTAAATTAAAATGTAAAGAATAAGAATAATTTTATTATAATTTTTGTTTTGTTTATTTTTAGATTAAGGAAACAAGTGAAAGTGGGCTTGAAAAGCAACCTGAAGTCAAAAGAGGCGTTACAATCAAATCAGTTGTGCAAGAAAAAAGATGTATTACTGACAGTGACATAGAGATAATGAAAAAAGTGAAATTTTATAAATTAGAAATGCAATATTATTCATGTCAAGAAGAGTGTAAAAAGCTAAAGATTGAACTGGCAAAGGTAGTCTTATTAATTATTTAATTCACTTTTAATTTTAATCTCTTTATTAAAAGGCTTTAGTTTTTTATAATAAATTCTTTGACACTTGCTTAAATATTTTATTCAATTTTTATTTTCGTAATTAAATTAATCAGGAATTTTGAATTTTTCATAATAAACTGGGAAAATACAGGGAATATTTATTTCTTCTTTTACAAAATATTGACCTCTCAAAAGGCTATAAAAGATAGTTCAGCTATATTTTACTATTTCATTTGCTGTATTATTTATACTAGCTGTACCTTATTAAACTGTACCTTATTTTCAGCAATTAAAACTAGTATTAGTTATCCTAATATCAGTGTTTTCACTACAGCGTGAGAACGCGTGAATCTCGCATATTTTTTTTTTTTCTCGCATTAAAAAATTATTAACGCGAGAAGTTCGCACGGTTTATTAATAAATTTTAAAATTCTCGAATTTTGGCAAAAATTTCGTCTTCCACCATTTTGAAAAAGACATGAATATAGCTACGACAAGCGTTGAGAAAAAAAAGAAAAAAAAAAATGAGCACTTTATAATAATTTGTTTAAAGTTAGCTCTATTTTTAGCTGTTAATGAATTACCAAACTGCCTCATCGACAATTTACAGCAATTTTTAAAAGTTGAAGTCTGTGAAGACTATGCTGGAAGACCTAACAAGAAGAATGAACATGGAAATAACTTCAACAAACTTCACTATTCTGTAACAGAAATAATTGAGAAGCCTATGCCGGCAGATGTAGAGGATAGGTCAGCATCTGTTGCAAGGTCATTAAGCACCCGAAACCGAATTAAAACAAAATATTGTAACAGATTGACTGATGAGTATTTGAGCAACCTAATGAGAATAGCTGATGAAAAAGTAGATATGATGATGCAGCAAAAATATTCAATGGTTTAGAAATTAGGAGATGTTAAAAATGTATCATAATTAAAGAAATATTTTTTCCCAAGTCCATTCGTGTTTTTTTAGTTTTTAGAAATCTCACTTAACTTTTTGAAATCTCACCCTGTTTTTGAGAAAGGGTGAGAAATTCTCTCCCATTTTTTTCCAGACTTGAGTGGCTACCCTGTAATTATTATTCATAAACTACATATTTTTCTTTTATTTAGATTATGAGTGAAAATTGTTTTTTGAAACATACACATAAAACAGTATAAGAAGTTGACTTAAATATTGTTGAGGATCAAATTCAGTTATTACATGATTTTACAAATTTTGATAAATTTTAACTGTGTTTAGTAAGTGCCCTTTTCTGTGAGGAAGCACCTTGCCCTTTTTTATTCCTAAGGAGAATACTGCTTGACCGTTTAGTGATATGGATCATATCTGCATCCTTTCACAATAAATAAATTAAATATTTAACTAAAAAATATTGAATTCAACAAAAAATTTAGGGAAACAAATTTTTAAAATTGTAATTCCAAGAGTTTAATGAAACAGACCATTAAATAAACATTAAAGCAGTATTATAACATTCATATTTTTTCCATTAATACAAAAATTTTATTAGATATGTACGTATATAATAGAATCGCTACTATTTTTTGACAAAGAAGTATTCAATTTTGACTTTTTTTCCCTTTAATGAATCTTCCTGCTTTTAAAAATTCAATCAAAAGTATCAGAATAATTAGTAAAAAAAGTTTGACAAGGGAATTTTTCTCGTTGCTTGATCAACCTGGTGACCAAATTTTATCTATCTCTGTTGATTTCATCTTACTTAATTCTACAGTTTTGTTTTACTATGTTTTTCTTATGGTGGTTGATAAGCATGCTGTTGGATGCTCTTAACTTAAATTAAATTTTATCATGTCAATAAATATTTTGAAATTTCTTTAGAAGTCATCAGTTATTTTTTAATATTTTAACAGGCATTATCCAAAAACAAGGAATTAATGCAAATTATTGAAGATCTGAAGAAAAATGAGTAAGTTCATCCAATAATTAAGTTATTCCTCAGTTAACACTGTCTATTTTATTTAAAAGGTTTCCTGTTAAATTATTAATAAGTTTCCATCAATTTTTTCATTGCTTTTATACACAGTGTATAAAAAAAAGAAAAACCGTTTTTTGAGTTTGTCAAAACATACTGTTGTAGAATCTTTCTTAATGGTAAGTCTTACCTTTTTAAGTATACAAAAAATTTATGTTATTAAAAATCCTTTTGTATTGTTTTAGTAATTATCCCACATTTTTAAGTACTTATATAGAATGTAAGACTTCAATTAATCATTAACATTAATTAAAACACCTAGCCAAATTTAACATATTATCACTTTTTAACCATCAACCATTTCAATCTTTTAGCCCTTTGGGGTCATATGTTTGCTTTCAGCCACCATTGCTATAAACTATGCTGATCTTTAGACTGAGATAAAATGAAAAATAGTTTGAAAAAATATGTATATTTTGTCATAAACCTATTTTTGACAATTTTTAATTTTATCAAAAACTTAATTTTGATAAAAATATGTTAAAAATGTTTCACTTTTTTTAAAAACTTTATTTGATTACTATACCTTTTAGCATGTATTTCTTTAAATTAGCAGTTTTTTTTAACAATATAAAACTAGAAGTTTTAACTTAACTTATTTTACCTTATATCTAAAATCTAAGTTGCTCAGAAACATTTGTATTGGGCAATTTTGTTCTCTTAAATCGAAATAATATTTTACTAGTTGTGTTTCAGTGTAATACTGTTATATCCTTTCTTTTTTGAATAAAAATAAATTGTAAATTAGATTTTAAAAAAGATGAAGGAATTGCGTTGTGATTATTATTCCCGCATTTAACACCGATTACCAGATATAACAAGAAGGAATGATATAAGCTAAATTAAGATTACCAGCACAATTATTCTTACTACAATATTAACCTTGATTAGCTGTAAGGTAAAGATAAATTAAACTTAAAGGATTCAAATCCAACAACATTACTATCCTAGGCTAAATATTTTATTTTTAAGAATTTATCATAAATCAATTTAGGTTGACAAGATGGCAGTTACTGCTATACAATTTACATTTCAGGCAGAAGAATTATTTAAATATTTCCATTATTTAATACTACTATTCAACATAAAAAAAATTAATTTATGGGCACGAATAATAAGAAAAAAAAATAAATAAAACTTAGCTGGGAATACACGCATAGCTAGTGCGTGTGTGTGGCCGGCCACCCCGCATCAAAAATTTTCTACTTCCTTCCTCAAGCACGTCAGAACAGAGAATGCCTAAAAAAACGAATTTCATCTCCTTTCCCGCTCATGTATTCATCCGCGCCACAGGCGGCGCTACCATCGTTCAACTGTTCACACCTGTGATGCAATCCATTTTCAAGTAGGGGTGAAGGAAAATATTTGGGTGGTGTTGAAGAGTAGTGTAGGGAAAAATATTGGATGGTTTGATGGATTAAAATAATGAATGAGATCTTAAAATTAAAAACGCGGTGCCCAAAAAAATTAATTGTGCCCATAACTAATTATTAACAGAAATAATACAACCTTAAGAAATAAAATACATTAAAAGGACATACCAACATAACATAAAGGACATACCAACATAACATTCCATCCAGGGAAAGGGGAAAAAAAATCAAAGATTTTTTTTTTTTTTTTTTTTTTTTTGGAATAATTATTCATAGTTTTAGCCAAAATTCTAACTTTAAGGATGGAATAATAGGAAGGGTGGTGGACACTGAGTTGGACAAATTGCATATAAAAATTTATCTTCTTCAATTCTTCTCCGGTTCCCAGAACCGTGGTTCAAAATGTTTATTCGAAAATTGTTCGTATGGCAAAGTTCCATGTCAGACCTTCTGCAGCAGGTCTCACGTGTTTTACATTTTCATGTGTGTGTCAGGATGATTCTTGATGTGTGTAAGCGTGTCCTGCTCTCTTCCATGTAGCAACCTTCCTTGGTAATTAAGAGATCTCCCTCAACAGACAGGTTACAAAGAGGATCTTGGATTTTACGCTGCTTAGCAATAGGTAAGCTTTGGGCGTTCCATATTTGACCACTGGAACCCAGGCTGTAGTGAATTTGATGGAAAGACTATTTCATGGAATCACGGGTTTTCAGAACCATATATTCATCTGTTCATTAAACTTTTATCCCTAACAGGGTCTTGAATTGTTCTTTTTCTCAAGATACCAGAGACAACACTCCGCAAGACAGTAGCTCTCTTTTCAGCATCAACATCACCCCACAGGAACAGCAAAGGGCCCTTTTGCTTGGCTCCCCGAAGTAATGAATCGACTGGGAAGGGGTACTGCGAATCTGAAGATACGTCGTTTCACAATATCAGACATACACTAGTTTCGTTCAATTCTGACACATTGGACCACACACCTCGGTGTCGAACACGCTTAGCTTGGACTGACCACACACGTTGAAATTTATGAATGTCCAAAACAACTATTTTATAAGTGTTCATTTGGTAAATTGAGAAGTCCATTTAATTCTTTCTGTTCTTTTTGGGAGTATCACTCGAAGCACAACATATAATTTAAACATTTCACAACAAGTTTTACTTTCCAACTCAGTTTCAACCATTCAATTGCAATATTTTAATTAACATTTCCAAGGAGAGCAAAATTTCTTTTCTCCTTGAAAATTAAAAAAAAAAAAAAAGACCAAAAATGAAATTTTTTGCAATTAAAAACAATATAAAAACATTTTGACACTTCATGTTTGCTATATCATTTTGGGAAAGTTAATACTTCAGATCCAAACTCAAATTTTTTTTTTTTTTTTTTTTTTCTTTTGAATACTTAATTTAATCCTAACCACAAAGTTTAATTTTAAATGCCTACATTTCAATAATCAATTGTTACGTTTCAATATTCTAATCAAGATTCATCAATAAATTTTTCAAAGCAAAACCATCTTAGTTCACTATTAACAAATATCTATCATTAAAGATTAAATCTATATAATTTATTATGATAAAAATATTTTATTTTTATTTTTTTTTGACATTAAGATCCTTTACAATTAGACTTTCTACCATTAATTTGGTTTGTAGATTTTTTTTTTTTTTTTTTTTTTTTTTAAATTTAACGTCTAGGTCTAAGATTATATCTGGAATTTGGTTGATTTTGGCGTAATACAATTTTCATTCTACGTTTCCTTCGCATAACCTCGTGGTTAGTAGGTACCAATTCCTCTCCAGGATTACCCTCCTGACCAACAAAAAGTTCATCTGATTCATTACTTAAACTTTTTATAGTTTTTCGTTCTTCGACACGCTTTACTCTATCAATATGTACACGTTTAACTACTTTCCTATCCTTCAGTAACTGAATTTCAACATTCACAGGAGACAAAATTTTGGTAATTATGAATGGACCTTTATTTGGTTTTAACAATTTCTTTGATAAGCCTGTCTTAATTATAGGTTCATACAAAAATATAATATCGTTTACTTTAAGGTTTTTATCTTTAGCTGATTTTTGTCTATAATTCTCTTGATTTTGAGCTGCTTGGGTTAAGTTCTTTTTGACACTTTCAAAACTTCTCTTTAGACGTTTTGTCAAGTCGTAAGTGTAATCTTTAACTTCAGTATAAGAATGTTTTGATTCTTCTGTGAGTATTTGATGTGGTAAAGTAATTTCGCGGCCATATAATACTTGAGAGGGTGAAAAACCAGTTGTTGTATGAACGGCAGACCTATGCGCCATTAGTGCGAATTCTATGTGCCTGTCCCAATCATTGTGTGACTCATTTACTAAGTGACTAAGGGAATTAATCAAGGTTGCATTTAATTTTTCTACGACTCCATCAGTTTGAGGATGATATGGGCTAGTAGAGTGTTTCTTTATACCTAATTTTTTATATACCTCAGTAATTGATGTTGATAGGAAATTGGAACCACGATCTGATATTAGATGACTAGGGACACCGTGTCGAGTGATAAATTGTTCCAAGACTCTAGCGACAGTGTCACTTTTGATATCAGGAGTAGGATAAGCCTCGGGCCAACGACTAAAATAATCTGACATTACTAATAAGTATTTATTTCCTGAATAAGTTAAAGGTAAGGGACCCATAGCATCAATTGCTACGTATTCCATGGGTTTTGAAGCAACAGGCATTCTTTGAAGGGGAGCAAATCTTTTAGGTAAGTGGGCTCTGCGCTCGTTACATGAATTACACGATTTTACATAATTGCAAATATCTGAATACATATCTTTCCAAAAGTAGTTAGACTTAATTCTTTTTAGTGTTTTGCAGAAACCTTGATGAGTTACAGTGGGTGAGTCATGACAGTAAAATAAAATTTCAGGAACAACTGATTTAGGCACAACTAATCTATCTTCATTATTTACACTAACTTTATATTTTGGTGCACAATATAAAACATTATCTTTTATGAAAAATTTTAACTTATGCTTTGACATATCCGCTTTATTCTCAAGTTCATCAATTATTTTCTTACAAAATGGGTCAACTTTTTGTTCTTTTTCCACAGATTGTAACAAAGTGGGTTCTATAGATGTTATATTTATATTATTTATTTGTTCTATATTTCTTGAGAGGTAATCTGCAGTTACGTTTAACTTCCCGGGTTTGTGAATAATTTGGTGATCATATTGTTGTAATGTCATTACCCAACGTGCAATTCTAGATGTGGGATCTTTAAGTTTAAGTGTGTGTGAAAGGCTAGCTTGATCACAGAAAATTGTGAACTTTTTCCCCAGCAAGTACTGCTTAAAATAGGACACACCATATACAATTCCTAAAAGTTCCTTTTCAACAGTTGAATAATTTATTTCTGCTCCTTTTAATTTCCTACTGGCATAAGCTACAGGGTGTAGAAATTTATTTTCATCATACTGGCACAATACAGCTCCTAAAGCATATTTTGATGCATCTGTGCTGAGCACAAACTCTTTTTCAAAATTTGGTAATACCAAACACGGATAAGTTTTAAGACAATTTTTTAATTTATGAAAGGAGTCTAAGGCTTGTTGATTAAATTGAAATGAAGTCTTTTCTTTAGTTAATTGAGTTAATGGGAGAGCAATTTCGGCAAAATTTGGAATGAACCTTCTATAAAATCCTACAACACCGAGAAATGATTTAACTTCTGTTTTATTTTTTGGTATTTTAAAGTTATTTACTACGGAGATATTGGAATCATCAGGGAAAACTTTTCCATTACTAATTTGAAATCCTAAATATTTAATAGTTTTCATCAAAAATTTACATTTTGAGGGTTTAAGTTTTAAGTTATGTAATTTTAGTCTATTAAAAACCATTTTAAGTTTTTCTAAATGTTCATCTATATTATCTTTTGATGCAACAATTATATCATCTAAATAAACCGCTATTTGGTGAGGCTTAAGGCCAGAAAGAACAACTTGCATGAGACGTTGAAAAGAATTTGGGGAATTTTTAAGTCCAAAAGGGACACGGTTCCACTCATAGAGGCCACTATCAGTAGCAAAAGCTGTTTTGTATGTATCTACAGGGTCTATTTTTTGCTGATAAAAACCTGAGCATAAATCAATTAATGAAAAAAGGTGAGAACCGGATAAATTATCCACTAATTCAGTAATATTTGGGATAGGGAACGAATCGGGAAGAGTTTTTAAATTTAATCTACGAAAATCCGTGCATAATCTAAAACTACCGTCCTTTTTCTTAACTAATATAACGGGTGCAGCATAAGGAGAAGTACTTTCTCTTATGATATTGGTCTCTAAGAGCTCATTAATTTGCCTGTTTAATTCTTGTTTTAAATGATGGGGTGTTTTGTAGTGCCTTTGTCTAACAGGTATATTATCAACTAAGTCAACTTTATGTAACAATGTGTCGCAACCAGTTAAATCTTTGAATCCTGTAGCAAATATATCCTTATAATTTTCTAGGAAATTTTTAAGTTTAACCTTATGGTCATTATTTAAATGCTTAAGATCTATATCACCACCGAATTCGAATTCTTCAAAAGAGTCTTCAATGCTATTACAATTTAAAGTAGGGGTTTGTTTTATACAATCTAAAAAGGCTAACTTTGAATTTTTATTTATATGATAGGGTTGGTCGTTTGTGTTAAGAACAGTTATAGGATAATTGTTATCATTGCATTTATAATTTACCACTCTACTAATTAATAACCCGTTTGCAAACATTTCTTTATTTGGTTGAATTAAAATTTCGTTAGTATGACAATTAACTTTACTTCTGGTGCGCACAATCACAATAGCTTGTGATTTAGGGGGAATTATGTATTTAGTTCTCGAATATAAATTAACTGTTTCATCTTTAATGCAAACGTTACAATTTTTTAACTCATTTGGGCAATCTAAAAACCTAAACTCAAAATTTTTGCTGACTAATGACTGTGTTTGGAAGTTGATTGCAAAATTATTAGCATTGAAAAAGGGAGTACCCAAAATGACAAAATACTCAGACGATCCCAATTTAGGAACAACATGAAAGAATTCTTTAAATTCGATGTTATCAATTTTAAACCTGATCTCTACCACTTCACTAACATTGACACCACTACCAGTAAAATTTTTAATGTTAAGGTTACATTTTTCTAACTTAAGCTTACATTTAAATTCGTTTAACATTTCACGAGAGATAACATTTAATGTGGATCCACTGTCAAGTAGTGCAGGGCATTTTGTCTTGTTTACGCACATCATAATCTTAGGCAAAGAAACTGAATTTAAATTTATATGATTTGTACTTAAATTTGGTACCAAGTGGGTTTCCGGGGGAGAAATCGGCACCTCAATTTTCCCACCCTCAATTAGTTTAAATTCTTTTTGGCAAAACACCTATCTTCCGTATGATTCCTTTTCTTACAGAAACCGCATATCATTGTTCTACAATTTCGGGATAAATGTCCCACGAGGCCGCAACGGTAGCAACTTTTTGGTTCCTTTCGAAAACCAGTTCGTCTGTCGCGATTATTTTCCCTACTTTCTTCTCGTCTAATCTGGGATCTGCTTAATTGTTGCGTCAATTTTTCTACTTGCAATTTTAGCTCTCTTATTTCTTGGGACTCGCTAGGTGATCTTACTGTACTAACGATATCGATAGGACGGGCTACTGCTAAAGTTTCTTCATAATTTATCGCATGTTTCTTAAAATTTACATAATCTTCAACTCCCGCTGAACCTATACCGCGTAGTATTTCGCCCTTAATTCCTTGCTTCGCGGTCGACAACAGCAGTTGTAATCTGTATTCTTCAAACGCAGGGATATTTTTAGGGATGCACCCAAACGACAACCCTTCAATTCGTGAAAGAAATTGTCTAGTAGATTCGGTCGGAAGCTGATACGCAGATGTTAATCTAGTTATGGATGTCGTCATTGAAGTTGAACTGTTAAACCTGTCGATTAAATTCTTTTTTACTTGTTCGAAAGAAGCATTTGTTTTTAAGTCTCTCTGTGAATTAAAATAGTCCTGAGCTTCACCCGTTAGTTTAAGTTTTAGTGCCAAAAGTTTATCATTATTTCCCCACTCACAGTAGGTAGCGATTTCTTCAAGTTTTTCAAAAAATGGGGCAATAGGTTCGTTACCGTTAAAAGACGGAATTATAGGTAGAAAGTCAGCTAAACTGTGGTTAGTATAAACCACCTGAGTCGGAACTATTTCTGAGGTTTCAGGCATGATTAAAAATAATGAATAAAAACTCAATGCTAAAATATTATTTCGAAACGTGCATCACGCGATTTTTCTAAGTTTAACAATCAGACTATTTTTTCTTAAAATTATGTAAATATTTTTACTAAATTTATTATCATTTTATTTCTTATTAATAAGAACATTAATTTAATCTGTTTATTTCTACAAATTGCTTAGTTTTAAACACGATGTAAGAAGATTTCGTTTATGGATTCGATTCAATAATTTACCCTATCAATTTACAACACGTGTAATCCGTTTTCTTTTTTTTTTTTTTTTTTTTTTTTTTTTTATAAAAGCTTAAATATCTAATGAAAATCTTAAAACATTCTTAAAACACAAAAATTTTTTTTAAAACAAGTTGAGATATTGCTTTTAACTTTAAACTTAATTCACACGCGATGGATTAGGATCATGTGGAGCCAAAATTCCTTTCTATTCCCATAAAATGAACATAATTATACAATTAAATACAATAAATCTTAACAATAACAAGAGATCAAAAATGAAGCATACGCAGATGTAGTGCTTCGACAATAATAACGCGCTTGTATAGCAGTAACAAAATTAATTCAATCAAGATTTAAGCAATTATTCATTATTATTAAAAATTATTTTTGGTAATCACAATTAAATTTTAGCATTAATAATTTATATAATACTTAAAGTTAACGACCAGCAAGTTAATTTTTTTTTTTTTTTTTTTTTTTTTTTTTTTTAAACCTTTAACATTAACACGTGGCCGCTGGTCACGGCACCAATTGTTATATCCTTTCTTTTTTGAATAAAAATAAATTGTAAATTAGATTTTAAAAAAGATGAAGGAATTGCGTTGTGATTATTATTCCCGCATTTAACACCGATTACCAGATATAACAAGAAGGAATGATATAAGCTAAATTAAGATTACCAGCACAATTATTCTTACTACAATATTAACCTTGATTAGCTGTAAGGTAAAGATAAATTAAACTTAAAGGATTCAAATCCAACAACATTACTATCCTAGGCTAAATATTTTATTTTTAAGAATTTATCATAAATCAATTTAGGTTGACAAGATGGCAGTTACTGCTATACAATTTACATTTCAGGCAGAAGAATTATTTAAATATTTCCATTATTTAATACTACTATTCAACATAAAAAAAATTAATTTATGGGCACGAATAATAAGAAAAAAAAATAAATAAAACTTAGCTGGGAATACACGCATAGCTAGTGCGTGTGTGTGGCCGGCCACCCCGCATCAAAAATTTTCTACTTCCTTCCTCAAGCACGTCAGAACAGAGAATGCCTAAAAAAACGAATTTCATCTCCTTTCCCGCTCATGTATTCATCCGCGCCACAGGCGGCGCTACCATCGTTCAACTGTTCACACCTGTGATGCAATCCATTTTCAAGTAGGGGTGAAGGAAAATATTTGGGTGGTGTTGAAGAGTAGTGTAGGGAAAAATATTGGATGGTTTGATGGATTAAAATAATGAATGAGATCTTAAAATTAAAAACGCGGTGCCCAAAAAAATTAATTGTGCCCATAACTAATTATTAACAGAAATAATACAACCTTAAGAAATAAAATACATTAAAAGGACATACCAACATAACATAAAGGACATACCAACATAACAATACTGTTTTTTTCTTTAAGAAAATTTTTTCCCTCTTCATTTATCTTACATATAATACATATAAAAATTTATTCAGACTAGTATGATAATTATTTTTGAACTTTATCATCTCATTTTGATATAGTATCATTAATGTACAGTCAGCAAAAAAAAAAGATATCACCCTGAATAATTTTCGTTCTAATGATCAGATTTTCACGAACTAAGTGTCAATCTTAATGGTTCCTGGGGGTGACCTCAAATATGCTAATTGGTTAGTGCTAACTATTAATTAAGTTACGAAATCAGACACAAAAACGTACTTTCTCTGAATAAGCATATATTTTTTTTTACATATTTGTATTCCTTATCTTCAAAATATAGGGGGTAGCCGCAATCTGGGAAATGTGGTCTCCATATTTTGGTCAGGAAAGCGATTCAAGTTTGGACCCCTTAATGTTAATTTCACTTTTTGCGTTTTCAGTCATATTTTAAAAACTAATGAAGCAATTCAAAAAAATATTGCACTAACTCATAAAACGCATTTACCCAAAGATAATTTCATGAAAAAAATAATTTTTAATAATTATTAATTATTTTTTATTATTTAATTAAAGAGAGGATGAAAAAATTTTGAATTATAAGGTATGAATTTTTTTATACCATATTAAGCTACATGCTTTTCAATTGAAAAATCTAAAGTTTCAACTGTGTTTATTTATTAGAAGATGAGAAAAATTAAAATTAATTATTTTTAAAAAAATAATTTGGCGATAATGGAAAAATGATTAAATGGGGAGATTAATATTAAAATGTGATAAACTTACGAAAAACTTAATTTAGCTTATTTACTTAAACTTAATTAATTAAACTTAATTTAGTGGCGTAAAATTTCATTCATATTTTTTTCGCTAATAATCGTTTGCTAATCTTTTTATTTTTATTTTTTTAAAACTATAAAATACAATGTTTCTTTTTTAGTACTCTAAAAATCTATTTGAAATTAAGTAAAGAAATTTGAATAAAACATTTTATTCCACGAATGTCGAGTTTTATAAAAGCATGCTTTTGATAGAATATGCACCAGATTGTGCTTATTTAATGTGATTATTTTTTAGTTTTTTTTTTCTCAATAACAGATACAATTACAATAATATACATACGTATGAATAGATTTGGAATAAAATATTTCTCAGTTTCTTGTATATATTTTTTATGAATATTAATAAAAATACGTAGTAAACATATTTAAGCATATCTCATATCATCGCAAATTTCACAACATCTTATATATCGTGTTAATCTTAAAAGTAATTTTTTAATCACCTGTCCGGAAGTGTTTCGCAGAACTATTTTACCAACTATTTAATTAAATTTTAGCATTTTTAAAGATTTTATTCTTTACCTTACTACATTTATTATTTCTTCATTAATACCAATCAATTTTTTTAGTACTTAAATTTAGATTTTCTTTAAAGTAAAGTTCCTTTTTACATTATAGTCAAGTTTTTTTTAAAAGAATTATTGTCTGCTAGCTAAGAATAAAGCCTTGTTAAGAAATTAAAAACACTACGCTGTTTAAAATTATTTAATGCAAAACAGCTGATTATTTACTTAGCATACTATTTTTTTCGAAAAAAGAATATAAATCATTAATTGTCTTTTTTGTTTCGTTTCTTGTGACTTCAACATAGATTATCTAAAACAGTGTCCATGTTTTATAAGTCACTACAAAGAGTATAAAGATATCGAACATAAAAAGCTGTCAAATACGTAGCCAAAACTTTTAAGCGTCTTAAAATATCTCAGTATCTTAAATGATTATTTCTTTATGATTCCATGTAGATTTTTTTCCGGATAATATACTAAACTATTTTGTTTAATTTTTTACTTTAGCACGATTCCCAAGATATTATTGTAGTATAATTTGTTATCAGGAACAATGCCTTATTTTGTTTAGCAGAAAACACTAAAAATTGAAATTTGTAAAAAGTTTCCGAAGCCGTGCGAATTTTAGAATCATCTGATTTAAAAAAAATGCAATAAAAAATACGTAAATTTCTGAACTTATTTTGATTAAAAAAAAATAAATAATAAAAAACGTGGCAAGAAGGCTAACATACTTTTTACAGAACTGTGAAAACCAGTTTTTCCTATATTTCGTCAAAAGAGGATAAGAATGATATTGCTCCAAGGGACCTACTCAATAATTTCGCTATTTCCAGAATGAAATCTGTTTGATCGAAACATATTTCCTTGAAAATAAAAACGTTGAAAAAATTAACTTTTATTATTTATCCAAGCTTATTCCATTCATTTAATGATAGCGGTATCAAAATTATGGAAGCCCCGTTTACTATTATACTATAAATGCGTTAAATCATGTTGCTAAATAATTTATTTTAAGCTTATTATTTAATAATTTTAAGCAAATAAGGGTGTAAAAATAAACTCGATCAAAATACTCCGAAAGTATACCCTAAAATATTTGTAGAATAAACTTTGGAATCTATATATACGAAATACCTTTTCAAACAACTTCGAGTAGGACGGAAACGCTAACTTGTTTAAAATAGTTGTCCTTGTAACTATTTAATTTCGATTTCTGGTGCTAGGGGACATTCCATTTTCACATTCGACTTTTAAAATTTTAATTGTAAACGGAATTTTTTATGTCCTTAATTTAAAATGTTAAGGCTTGCAGCAAAAAAAATTGTACTGCATTGATTTTTTTACAAAATAGCGAATTATTATTTTTTTAATCTAAGAACCTGTGCCTATAACTTAAGTAAAACTTATTTTAATATCGAGTGAAAAATTTAATATATTGTGTAACTAAATAGATGATCCCAACAAAAAATTAAATTGAAAATATAAAAACTTCATTGATTTAAAAATTAATAGATGATGATAAAAATAGACATGTTTTGAGCACAATAATAAAAGTCACAAGTTATTCAAGCTTGACAAGTTTTGAGAATGGGTGAATATATTTGAACGCTTGAAACATGTCGACGTAAATGTTCCCTCTTCATATTTTTTGAAGCCAGTAGAGTTTTTACCATCAATTATACTGTTTTACATTTGGGTCTTGATCATTATTTTGATAAGGATTTTACACTCGTTAAAGTAAAAATATGAATTTTCATATTTCAACAGTAATTATGTGATCTTTAAAAACATAAGAGCATCAATATTGCAAAAGTTATATTTAACTTGGTTTAAAATTAAAATTTTGAGACCAGATATTTTGAGTTAATAAAATTAAATATTTTATCTTTTAAGTTTTCGTGCCCCCCTTTCAGTATCTTAAGGACCTTACAAGCTCTGTTTAAAAAGAGAGTATCATATCAGATATATATAAGAAAATAAAAATAATCATAGTATCAGTATTTGGTGGTAAATGTAGCTTATCGTAATTGAAGAATATGCTGTGCGATATTTTATGGTGAATTTGCGAACGTAAGTTTCTAAATGTATCGAAGCATAAGGATGCTATTTGCTAATCATCTTAATCCAAAGAAAACCTTGTTATCTAAATATCTAGCAGAATGAAGCGATTTTTGAAACAATGAATCATACTATATGCAACATATTACTTCAATATCTTATTCTTAAACATAACCTATTTCAATGCTTTTAAAATACCACTAAACATTCAGCAATTCCTTGAGTTATAGGAAAAAGAAATATCGTAAATTATAGAAAAACTTGTGAATGCGCATTAGAATTACTATACAATATACATTTTATTTTTCAAGCACTTTTTTTTTCTTCAAACTTTCTTGCCTAGAAGACTTGATTAAAGCTGTAAAAGTGATTATCCCTAAAATTTTGTATTTAGCCATAATAAGTTATGTTAATTTAATTTTAGTATGAAATCCTCGAATAAATATAGCAGAAACATAATCTAAATAATATCAGATAAAATGTTCATGTATTTAAATTCTAAAACTTAGAGAATCATAAATAATTTATAATCGATTCAAATTTTCTTTTCAAGGGAGATTAAAATAAAAAAAACTTTGCTTTTCGGACAGAAATCAGCTTAAAAATTGTCAATTGCCTAGAAACTTCGAGATATTTTCTATTAACTATTAATTAAACCTCTCCTAGTAATCACAGAACATTATTTCAATTTTTTTTCCAGTCAGAGCTTGGTTGCTTAGCAACCTAGTAAAATTAAGCATTCTTCTTTTGAATTAGTCAATGGGTTATCCTAAATTATTCATTTGCGCTGGCGACATTTTTTGGCGGTTTTCTGGACTATCGCCAAATATATAAACCTTTGTTGCGACCCTATTTACCACCCATTTTTTTCAAAATTTTGTCTACCCCTCCTAATTCAAGTATCTGGATTCCAAATATGTAAAAAAAAATATATGTTTATTCAGAGAAAGTACGTTTTTGTGTCTGATTTTGTAACTTAATTAATAGTTAGCACTAACTAATTAGCATATTTGAGGTCACCCCTAGGAACCATTAAGATTGACACTTAGTTCATAAAAATCTGATCATTAGAACGAAAATTATTCAGGGTGATATCTTTTTTTTTTTGGTGACTGTACAGTTAGATATCAATTCATTGTGATGTAAAGTTATAGAATTACAAATATTCCTATATTACTTAAAATTTTCTCCTGTCATCAAACATAATAATTTTTGTATTTATTGTATACATTTATTTAATATTTTCAATTAACTAAGAATTCTTTTTGACATAATTATATTTTAGAAATAGTGTTAAAGAAAATGCTGATGTCGTTAAAAAGAGTCCTTTAACCAAAGAATGTGCTACTGAAAATAACGATGCAAAAATCATTCACAATGCTGCAACTACTGGTGACAATTCTAGAGATAACAATACCAAAGACAACCAAGATTTGGAAATACCACCACCACCACCACCTAAAGAAGATTTCCTTAAACAAAGTGGGAATGAGGGATCAGTTTGTGATACAGCTGTACCTGAAGTGGGTGACATTAATTCTGACAAAATAGTTAATGTAGTAGATGAAAATAGTAATAAATCAGAAACTGTATCAATTCCTGATCCACTCGTAGCTCCTAATACAGATAACATCACTTCTGACCAGGAAATGATAGATATGTTAGGTGAAAATAGCGATGATAAAGCAAAAGATGAATCAATCCCCATTACAATTATTGCTCCTAATACAATTGACATTACATCTGAGGAAATGATAGACATATCAGATGAAAGTAGTGATAGTGACAAAGCGGAAAATGTTAAAGAAAATATTTACCATTCTGATTTGAAACAGAATAAATTAGATGAAAGTAAGGATAATGCAATTCTCAGTGTATCTGAGGAAATATCTGAAAAAGAATCCAGCAGGGCATCAGATTCTGAAATGGTATGTAAACATGTAACTTGCATGTTTTTATTTTAACCAGTTTGGTATTTAACGTCTTAAATATTTATATTTTAGAGAGAAAGATTGAAACTATTATAAAATGATGAACTCTTGTTATTATCCTGGCTGAAAAAAGCAAAATATAAATTTTTATTAGAATAGCTGGAATAAAATAAAATTTTTATTATAAGAGTTCTTTCACAGTCTACTTCTTGTCGATGAGTAACACTGCATAGTTCGTTAAGGACTAAATTCTGATTTTTCATCCTCAAGCCCTTTTTCTCATGTGATCCATATGTCTCAATAAGATTTTGATTAAAATTCCTATTCTTTGATTAAATTCCTATCCTTAAATGATAATTTTGTTTTGAAACTCTAATGTTCAACATACTCTTTTTGTTACTCAAATTCCCCTTCAAAAATACGAACATAAAAATAAAATAAGTGTTTTAACCAGTGAACCATACCCGTTCAGTGGTCAAGGCATTAAACTACTACTGAATTTAATACATCTCTAGCTTCATATCAATGGGAAGGGGCTTGTCTAGCTTGCTTTAGATAGTATTTGCATCTTAAGATGCAAATACTGTCTAAAAAAAGATATAATCATTATCTTAAAAAATAAGATAAAATCTTTATAATCTTAAAAATTGAATCATTGCAGTTTTGCCAGGAACTTAAAAAGTATTTTATTGAGTTTCTGAGTTGTGCTAAAGAGTAAGTATCGGAGAGAATGTATGTTAAAGACTATGCATCAGAGTATGTTCTGCATTGTTACACAAAATTGTTTTACCGTGAAACCTCCAGGAAAGACACATCTGTTTACAACCACTTTTGGGAGTCACAGACTTTGTGTTGAAGAAAACCTTTGGGAAAGACTATCAAAACCTCCTCACCATATGTGGAAATATGAAAAAATATTAAAACAAAAAATATATTCAAAATAATTATGAGTGGTTCTTATTTAAAGAGCTCTTTTTGATGATCTCTGTAAGAGATCAACCTCACGTTGCAGTCAGAGTGTACTAAAGATGATGCTATTAATGATTTTTTTTTGGAGTTGAAAGTTATTTAAAAAAAACAATTAAGTATTTTAAGCAAACAAACCTTTTTTCATTTTCTAAAGTTAACAAGTTTTTATGATATAAAGTTAAACTTAAACAAAATACATAATTGTTTATTTATCTAAATAATGCTATCATTCGTTCTTGGTAAACTTGTTTTTACACATAGTTAGAGGTCATTTTTATTGACGCTAAGTTTTATTCATAGATCAGATTTTCAGCTAGCCAACAAAAATGACTGACTAAAGTTAAAAGCAGTTGAGAAAAACAATTAGTTTTTTGTTACATTTTGAAATCAATGGAGATTTGAATAACCCCTAAAAATGACCAACCTCCATTAACGACCATTTTACTGTGGAACAGAAAGTGGTAATTCCCAAGAGGTTTCACTGTATAAAGTGAAAGAAAAAACTATGGACAATTTTAACTCTTTTTAGGGAAATTGAATAGGAATGTAACAAATGTAAGATTATTTTACTTACTAATATTCATTTTCTTAAGATGTACAAAAATATTATTTTCAACTATCATTTTCTAAGTAAAGTAAACTTGCATTACTTTGAATTTAAAAGGATTTTTTATTTCTCAGGTTTCATTGTATTAGAATTTAACCAAAATGAGAATGGACACAAAAAACTTTTATACCTTATTATAAATTTGGCTAACATATGTTAACATAGTTTTTAGGTAGCAATTGAAATACCTCTTTTTAAGGCCAGGTAAAAGGCAGCATGTTTTGGAGTCATATATTGGCTTCCTTTACTTGTTCTTCCTTAAGTAACAACAATCATGCTCACTCGTAATGTTTTTTAAATTTGGCTAGTGCACTGAACGTATGTATGCAATGTATGTTTCATTTGGCTATCCAATATGCCTTAAACTCAAGCTATCCTTCCTTCACACAGCTATAAGTAGAGTTTCTTATCAAGCAAGAAGAAAAAAAAGCAGAAGTTTCATTAAAAAATATTTCGTTTCTATATTTTACTATCTGCCCATCAAAATTTTTCTCCCCTCCAGGGTCCACCATCACTTTTCTTTATCTACTGTGTAATGCACATGGAGAAAAAAATACCGCCCACAATGTTTAATACGAGTTAGTTAATCTTTTAGATTTTATGAGTTTGAATATCGTAAGTAATAAAGAACGTTTTGCATTCTTAGGTTTCGAAAGAGCACGATAACACAAAAGCTGATGTCTACACGATGGTTCGAACTTCTATTCTTCGTAATTTGTATTTAGATATCGAAGATCTTTGTCGAGAGAAAAGGAAACTACTTGAAGATGTGGAGAATTTGAAGTAAGGAAACTGATTCTCTAACTAAGTTTCATGTTAAAGATTTTTTAATTTTTTGTATCTAAATATAGTCTTATTTAATTTGTTGATTTGTTATGAGCTTTTTTTTGGCAACATTTAATTTGAACAGTATTTACCTAGACACTCAATAAGAACAAATATTTATAAAGAGATTGTTAAATATAATAAGAAAACAAAACTTTTTTAAGCTAATATCTACCAAGTTTGTTAATAAGCAAGAGATGTTATACCCTTATGCAACTGAAATGCGCTTCTTCGATTCTATTACTGCGAACCTGTTTGATTGCTATTTGAAAGCGAACAGCTTCCTAATTCAACTGTTACGTTACATCACCCTCAAAGTAAAAGGGTTGCCTGTCGAAGAAGTTTGTCCTTTTTGCAGGTCACACATGCTGTATTTTTCCTCGGCTTAAGAAGAAATTCATGAGTGTTTTCTCAACTATGGGCTGGGGGAGAATTTTTAACTGTGACATTTGAATAAGCGTCGACTCACCTAGTTTCGATTTTAAAAATTTTTGTGTCTGTAATCTGCATTATTACTGAAATTTTTTTAATATTTCCAACATTTTTAAAAAAAATGTTTTTCAAAATAGAATTGATAAAGTTTAATTTAGAAAATTCATAATTTTAAATGATTGTGGGTACAATGATGGAAGAACTTTCAATTTTAAGATTCTCTTTATTAAACGTTTTAAACTCATATGATTATAAATTTTAAAAATATAAGAGTACTTTTTATATTTGTCTTAGTTAATAATTTGTAATTTCCAATTTTTTTTCAAGTTCAAAATACTTATGCGTACAAGAACACATTATAACTAACAAGATTAGTATTTGTTTGTCTGTATGAGATAATATAATTGTATTTAATTTGTAAAAATTGATAACTAATCAAATATTGTCAATTTGTTTCTAACAGTAATTAACAAATATGAATTAAAAGCCACTATGGATGAAGATTGAATCTTAGTTTTGAATTTCATTTCAATACTAAAATTAAATTATAAATGCAAGCAGGTAATTTGAAATATTTGCATCTCTTAATTTAAATTATTATACCATTGTTGAATCAGCGTATAATTATACATAAAATTATCTAGGAGTGTTTGTAACGTATAACCAAGTTTCTTCCTCTCTATCTCCCTGATTTCTTTCCACCACTGTCATTAAATGAAAAGTATCTGCTTTGTGATTGGTCAGAGATAGTTCTATCGAACTTACATTTTCAAGTTAAGATATCATGGTGTCAAGTGACAAATAACATTCAAAATGTTTTAAATGAACCAGGAGAAGGACTTTTTTGTTTCGAAAATATAGAGTTAAAACCACTACTTTTTTTAACCAAATTTTGTTTCACATGCATAAGTCTGTTAATCAGAGGTCAGCAGCCAGGACAAATGTTTAGATATTCTTATGCTTATAAGATCTGCTATTTAAAGTAGTATGAAATAATGCATAAAAACATGTAGACCTTATAAAATTTAAATGTAAGGTGCATTCACTTAAAATTTTGTTATATATGTATTTACCCTATATAATTGTTGTTGAAAGCAATTATATTCATCGGCAAATAAATTTTGATATTAAGAATATTTCTCAATTTACATATATTTTTTTACAGAAAATTTCACCCTGAATTTGTGCCTTCAATTCTAGAATAAGGAAAATAAGGAATAAGTGCCTTTTTATTGTAAATATCACTTTATGGTAAGTGTTTTTAAATTATCTCTAATTTCAACTTTTCTTAATAAATGAAATCTGCCAACATGTTGTGGCCTACTAGTTTGTGACTAATTCCTTTAGGGCAGATTTTTTATATATTTAAAATCAACAAGCATTGTGTCAAATGTAATTAGTTTAAAATTTGATTTTTCAAACTATTCCAACCGACTTAGGTCGAAAATGGTATTTTGCCATTAAAAATTATGTTCTTTTAAATGAAGCAAAAAATAAAATTGTTTAGATAATTACTAAAAATAAAATTATGATTATGTGAAGATCCAATAATTAGATCAAAAGCTATTAAGGGTGGTCCGTTTTTGGTGCTGAAACTGTATGTGAAAATGGGTGCTCAAAGATTTAGGTTCAAGGATATGTTTCTCATCAGTCCGGGCAGTGTTGTCCCTTAGCTTTATATATATATATATAACCGGCATCGAACAACCAACCCATTGTGGAGGATTTTTAATGGTACTAACCTGCATTACATGGAGAGGAAAAATTTCTCCAGTTTACTCCGCAGATAGGTGATTCTAACCCACGATCCACCTACCACTAAGGATATTAAACAACAGTTTGGGTGGGGAGTATAATTTGTATCAACCTGCCACCGTTGGGATTCGAACCTAGGTCAAATGCTCTATTCTTTAAGCCACCGCAGACCAGGCCTCCTCATTTGAAAAAGGTGAACATACATGATAACCATTAGAGATAGTAGTTTCTCAATACTTCTATATTTAAAGCAAGCACCATCGAAAAATTTTTAGAGCAATTTCTAATATTATTGAGACCTGTTACACAATAATCAGACTCATATTTATTGTATTAAAATTTTGTAAAACCAGTGAGAGTATCATTTCCATTTTGTTACAGTTAGCACCAATTTAAAGTTTGTTTTTACAGCTAACAAAAGTTAATTTATGTATAAACTGTATCAAAGTTGCAGCACTATAGCAAAACGAAACGTTACTCTCATTGTATCTGTTTTGTCAACTAACATAATTTTATTTAAACAATTCTTTTACAGGATCATGGAACACTAATGTATACAACATATTGTAAATATTGTTTGTACAGATGTTATTACAAATTGTTTTAAGTATTTTATCCATAAAATGTGTCAAGAGACCAGTTGTATAAATATATTTAATTAAAGAAATTTTTTTACAAAATTAATGTTTGATTATGTGTATCATAAATAGCATCTAATATTAAAAATGTCACAATTGTGTATATATAATGCTTACTTCACAATGTAGGCAAAACAAAATTAGTTAGGATAACGCTCAACAATACATCCATGACCCTAAAAAGAGAAAGAACTTTTTAAGTAAATTTGTTAATACATATTTCATGTGTCATATAAATGAAAGCTTTGTTGAGCCACAAAAATCACACCATAGTAATTGTTATTATTTGGTCAATATTAATTATAAACAATTCTAATATCTTATCAATTGAAAATTTACATGATGTTAGTAACTCCAGGTGAACAATGAGCAAATGAAAATGGATCACCTCTGAATAAGGTTACCAAATCAGACACTAAACATACCTTTTTTTTAATCTGGGAAATATGTTCTCAGTAGTTTGGTCAAGAGTTAGGATCCTATAAAGTTAATTTTACTTTTTGCCTTATCCCAAGAACTTTTTCACACAAATATCTTTTTAGTAAATATTGATTATTTTATTTATTATTAGTAGAAAAAAATTTGAATTGTAAAGGAATTAAATTTTTACATAGGGAAATAAAAATTTTGAACAAAATTAGTCTAGTTCCATAGAAATCTAATTTTAAAAATATGACTTTTTAATATTTAATTTCTCGGGGATTATTCAACAAATTTTATATTTTGCCTTGTAAAATTCAATGATTAAAAATTAAATTTTTTGACAATTATAAATAAAACAAATAATAATAAATATTTACTAAAAGCTTTGTATGGAATTATTTTTGGATAAACGAATTTTATATTTGTGTGTAAAAATTGTTCAATTGGCTTAAGTTCTCAATATGGCAAAATAAACAAAAAGTAATTGCCATAAAGATGTCCAAGCTTTGAACCGCTCTCCTTGACTGAACTATTGGGACCATACTTTCCAAATTGCAACTGCCTCCTATATTTTTAGAGTCAGAATTCCAAATCTGTCAAAGAAAGGTATGTTTAAGTGTGTGATTTCATAACTTAAAATATCGTCTCCACTAATTATTGAGGCCGCCCCTTCGAACCATTAAGACCGAGTCCCAGAACATGAAGATTTGGTCGTTTTTCTAAAAATCTGTCAAATGCAGAAAATTGACCATCAAAGTATGAAATTGTTGAACATTTTTCTTATTGTTTGCAATGACTATGATTTATTCAAAATAAAGCAATATTTTGGAGCTAACAAATGTTAATATTCTCCTTTGTTTATAAGAAAGGTTTAAAATTTTAGTAATTGGCAAGTATTATTAATATTTACAAAGTTAATTACCCAGTGTGTTGGCCATTATTTTGTACAAGGATGTTTTTATACAGGAAAATTGCGATGTCCTAGTACAATAGCTACGTATTTCCCTAACCGGATATAATTAATAATAACCACATAAGTCAGCTAATGTAAAATTCGTGTTTCATAAAAAAAAAAAAATTATTGAATAAAAAAAAATTTTTTTTTAAGTAGTCAACATAGTAATATATATATTTTTTGAAATTAATGCTAGCCAATTACTAAAAATTAATGCTTTTCTTATTGAATAAAATATGAACCTATTTGTTGTACTAAAAATTATTTTGAAGTAATACTAATAAATTATAGTAACTGTATACTATGTATATGTCATTTTAGAAATGTTTACTTATTCCGTGCTTAGCCAGTTGATTTTCTGCATTATGTACAATACCAGATTTCCAACTTTGTCAGTAACATACTTAAATTATTTTCAATATTAGTACCCAATTATAAAATTATGTCATATTTTAAAACTAACTTACAGTAAGGGTTTTTACTTTGTAATTCTGAAAAAGTGTTCCAAGTAAAAAAAAGTTACATACTAATCCACCTGCTGCACAAGCAGCAACAAGAGCTAGTTGACCGCCTTCCTTGATTAATCTATTGGCAGCAGTTGTTACCAAACGAACTCCAGTTGCACCAAAAGGATGTCCAAGAGAGAGGGAGCCACCCCAAAGATTAAATTTTTCAATAGGTGGAGCACCAATCTAGAAATTCATTGAAATACGTGTGAATAAAAATTCTATTGAATTTTAGATTTATTTTTATTATCTTTTTTTGAGACATTACAAATCAAATAATTCACTTATTTAATGCCTTTCGAGGAAGACGATTGATTTTTTGAGAAAAATGACAATGATCAATATTACATTTAATAGGAAATTTAACTATAGTCCTATACTCAGATAATTTATAAATAAGACAAAGCTTAAATTAAATTGTTACGTAGATGCTTACTTCTAGCACATAACATCTGTTCTTATGCTATAGTTCAAGAGGCAAAATTGATTGAAAGCAGTGATTTCAAAATATTTTGTAATTAAAGTAGAACCATGTCATGCTAATGCAGAAGAATCATTGCCTGTCCAAATTATAGAAAATTTCAATTGAAATTGATGTTTTATACAACTTTATGAATGTAAGTTTTTGAATTGGACTACATTGCAATGCACCAGGATATGAGCAACCAATTTTCTACCGGTCACTACACAAAAATGGATGTTCTGCGATATTTAATAGCATTATTTATTAAAATAAAAAGATAGGGATCGCAATTATAAATATTTTGATTCTTAAAATTGCTTTTAAAAATCCACATTAAATAATGTAAAAAAAAAAAAAATCTGGTATTCTGAACACACAAAAATCAGGGTAAAATATTTTTAATCAAGAAACTGTGAACCCTATTTGTCTACCACCTGATAATACATTGTAGAAATTAATGACTTCAATTATTAGCATTTAAAATATTCTAAGATTAAGAATTTTTGACCAGAAGAGTTGAAGAAAAACATTTTTATTTAAAAACTCCAGACTATAATTTAAGTTGCAGATTTATGATCAGAATTATTTTTATACTAAATGCAATAATACAATGAATATAAAGATTGATGTAGCAATATTATTTAATGTTTCCATCTTTTATAAATAATGAAATATAATTATTTATGAGAAGAAAAAAAGTTATTTATTTAAATAAATCATAGCAAAAACGCTAATACCTTTTGTTTACGATTTAAGTAAGTTTGTGCAAACCAATCAGAATCCAAGGCTTTAAAATTTGCTAAAATCTGGCCCTGAAATTAGGATATACAAAATTTAATTCATTGAATTAAAAGAGAAGATTGTAAACTTCTTAAATTTAAAACATACCGCAAAAGCTTCATGGAACTCAAAAACATCAATATCTTTAAGAGTTAAGCCAGTTTTCTCTAGGATTTTAGATGTAGAATATGTAGGACTGAAATGATAAAATTCCTATGTTTAAAATTTTATATTCAAGTAGTATATATATTTAATACCATAACATGGAAAAAAAATTAAACTTACCCTAAGAGCAATTGGTCTTTGGGATCTTGTGCAGTATAAACAAAATTTCTGCAAGTCAAAATCTTTTCAATGTTTGTTATTGTCACATAAAAGATACGATAGTAAGTAGTAATTTAAAATATAAGTCAAAAAAGTATACAAAAGTCTTTTAAAATTAACTTATAGAAACTAAATCCTCTGAAACTTTTTGAAAAAATTCTAGGAAATTACCTATTTCAACAAGGTAGAGACTTTTCATAAAAAAGTAAAAACAGTTTCAGTAAATTAGTTTTAGTACATAACTTCTATTCAGGGCTGACATAATTTAAATAATTTGATGTCTTTAAAAAAATCATTAATTTAAAATAAATCTTAAGTCAAAAATATTTTTACTCATAATTATTTCAGGGTTCATACAGAGAACAGAAGAAATCCAAGGAGTATCTAAGGAGCCCAAAATTGTAAGGACTAATCAAAAATTTAAAAACTTCGTGTAAAAGATAACTAGACAGTTTTTTTTTTTTTTTTCAAACTGAAAAGCAGTTATTATAAGGAACATGCAAAAATTTATATTTTGCATATCTTTTTCTTGCCCTTTTGAAATAAATTTTGACTTTGTCAAACGTCATTAAGAAAAATAAATAAAGTTATCACTTTTACACATAAATACATTTTCCAGTTTCAAATATTTTAATAAATGTTGTTAAAGTATTGTAAAGTATTATAAAGTATTGTTGTTAAAGATTAACATAAAAACCTACCAATTTTATATTTTGCAATTTGAATACATAAGAAAATAAGGCATTTTTTTACAAAAAAAAAAAAAATAATAATATCATTGTAAATTATTAATTAAGTTTGCTTGTAACAAATTAAAATTATTTGCTTTCAATTTTTTTTTCTTTTAAAGTTTTTCTTAAACTATAAGATTTTGACAGCTAAGTAAAATAATTTAATCCCCCGGCTTGGGCAGCAAATACATCAGCAGACTTAGTAAGTTCATCTATGCACCACAATAATCTAAGGTGATTCTAAGGACAAATTTGGAAATCTAAGTAGTTCTAAGTACCCCTTGGAGACTTTTTTATTTCCAAGGAGTCTGTACACAGCCTGTAATTTATAAATATATTATTTAGGGTCTGATTCCATTTATAAGGTTTTATGTTTTATCCTTAGACATTATGAAAAGAATGTGTATGTAAATTATTATATTTTAAACTAGACAAATAAAATTAGAAAGTAAGAGTGGTTTGAAATTGTTAAATTATATTTCTTCATTCGCCGTGTGTAAAATAATTTGCTGGTAATAAACATATTTCAATATACCCATTTATTTACCATACCATAACACCATTCATTATAACTTAAACATATTTGAATTATACCCAAATATAAAACTAAAACACATAGTTGTTGTCTATCAATAATTAAAAAGACACAGCTAATTTTGCTTGTTCTGGGCAGAGAAACTTAAAAATAATTTTTTAGTCTTTAATGCAGTGTTTCCTAAAGCGTGGTACGTGTACCTCCAGGGGTACAGGAACAGTTTAGCGGGGGTACACGTTTTTATACAAAATATCTTGCAACAAACAAAAATTTTATTTAAAAATAAAGCTAGCCATAAAAATTATGATTACCTATTTTTCTATTGGCTATTTTTTGAAGAGTTAACAGTTAATAATGGGTAGTGTCAACAGCCAGTTGTGATTTTTAACTTTTGTGCAATTTTTTTCTCACAGCAAAAACAATATCATCCTTCTCACTGATGCAAATAAATTTATTAACAAAACTTTGTGCCAAAAAAGAAAAATAAACATATTTTTAAAAAAATACATTCATTTTTTTAATAGTGGTACACAGCATTGCGAAAATTTTTGAAAGGGTACACAAAAGTCAGAAGTTTGGGAAACATTGCTTTAATGTATGCATTCTAATCAAAATAATTTTTTCTTCACTTGATATTTAGATGAAAAATTGGCACCTTGTCTCTTAAATAAATTTTGGAATGTTTAACGTGGACAAAAATAACTATTTTATTTTTCAATGATTAGTTTGTAATAATTAAATAATTTTTGATACATTTTAGTCTGAAATATTAACTGTTTTAGTTGTATATTTTATCACAAGATTTAGTGAATAAATAAATATAAAAAAATCTGATCTGATTTTGTTATTATTTATTTTTTTCACCCTTATATTATATTAATGCTTAGCAAACCTTTATATTAATCTTTAAGAGCGCTAATAATTAATAAGTTAAATTTTAATTAGTTTAACTCATATGTTTAATATAACAAAAGCAAAATCTTCTGTTTGTCACTTAATATACATTTATGATAAAAAAAAATGATTTTAGCATACTCACAAAGTTTCCCCATAATAAAATTTATAAATGAACTAACCTTAAATATGCTTTTGGTTTTAAGCCCAAAGAGAGAGCTTTTTCTTCTGTCATCAGAAGGCAAGCAGTTGCACCATCAGTCTGAAAAAGTTTAATCATTAAAAAAAAAAATTGTTGAGCTAAAAATTAACATTATTCATATAATCATACCTAGGCAAGGCTAGACCTACCATTTAGGTGAACCTAGGCAACCACTTAGAAGTGCTAGTGAACCCGAAATTCAATTTTAATTTATTATTTAATAAGAATTTTTTAAAAAAAAAAAATTTTTTTTCACCTTTTCAACATGTTTTGGTGCAGTCTTGTATATGTTTTATCTTGAATTTGTACAGCTTCAGGTGAAACATAAAATTTGCATAAAATTGGAAAAAAATCAATCATTTCATAGAATCAGATAGCAAAAATTTCTCAATTTATTTTTTGAAATTTAGTGCAAGTCATTTATTTTCTGAGATCTATTAATTTCGTTTAAAAATAACCTCTTAACCTTTACAAGTGTGTTTGGTACAGGTAAATTAAACTGGCATAAAATTTATTTCAAATTTTTTTTTTTATATTGCAGAAAATAAACCTTTAAAACATCAACACTCGTTATTTTGTGTGTGTATATATATATATATATATATAATATGTAGATTTTTTTTAAAAAATATTTAATATTCAAATTACTACTTATTAAAATTTCAGTTGCAATTATTTACCATAAAACTTAAAACAGTGGTGCCCTTTTTTTGCTTTGAAGTGTAAGAAAATAAAATATTAAAACTTATGTAGCCCCTTGTTACTGCTGCTCAAATGTGTTAAAAAAAAACAACTAAACTTACACTCTAAGCAAATTTACACTGTAAATCAATTATTGTCAAATTACATTGAAAAATAAAGCTTAATAAATGGTTGGAAACAGAGGGGAAGGCTGATCTGAGTTTTAAATGTTCTTGCCTTGCAATTACAGAATTTCAGCTATACAAATATTATTATCAACCTATATTTCTTTCTACAAACTTTAAAAAAATTCATATGTATTTTAGAAAAATAAATTTAAAACAATTATGTATGGGGAAAGTAAGTAAAACATCCTTACCTTGTCAAAGTTTTATTTTCTTAAAAGAATGCAAATATAATGACAATTTTTAAAATGGCTAGCTTATCTAAAAATAGACCATTCAGGGAGCCATGAGACCCATTTTATGTAATTATGGTAACAAAGTAGAAGTAACAGAGTGGAAGAAATCCTGTGACGATATTAAAATGTTTGATTTTAACCCGAAAATAATTTAAAACTATTAGATAAGCTGTGTTATATATTACAAATAACACAATTTTATCAAGATAAATTAAAACTATTTTCAATAAACAGTTGGTTTAATTGTTATAAAATAAGAGGCAAAGAAGGCTGGGACAATCAGACGTTATTTTTAAAATACTAATTTTTATGTGTATGCATTTACTAACTAAAAACAATTGGTAAATTAATTTGAATGCTTAAAAAAGCTATCTGAAATTTTTTTTTGGTAATTAAAATTATTTATGGACATTAAAAGTGTAAGTTTTTTAAAAATGATCCTTTTATATATATATATTTCAGATTTTTTTTCCCAGGGGAAGACCTGACGACGCTATCGACATGGGAGTAGGATATTTTCTCAGGTATTCATTCTTGTCCTGGGCAAATACTCAAAATCAGTGTATTCATAGTTTTCAGTCATTTTTAAAACATATAAACACAACTTTTTAGTACAGATTTGAGAATATTATGTTTTTATGACACAAATAAACTTGCAACTTAAAATTTCACAGCAGCAGAAAAAATTTTCAAAAAAGACTACCCAGTAAAAGTACTTAAATCATAATAGACATTTCATTAAAAAAAATAACAAAAAAGATCTGTATAATTTAGTATATTAAAGTAAATTTGAAGTGATTGAAACTCAACATAGGAAACTCTTATGAAAGATAAAAATATTATTTCCAAGAAAATTCAAAAATTAATAAATAAACTGTATGAAATGGAAAAAAATTCCTTCAATTTTATCAAACAAAGAAGATAAAATAGTGAAATTTCTTTAATTTATCAATTTCATAAATTTTATTTAAATGTTTAGTTAAATAAAATATCTTATTTTAAAAGGAAATTTATTATTGATTTAAAAATTTTTTTTTTTTTGCCAATTCATTAAATGTTAGCTCAAAATTCTATAAAAAATTAGTTGATATTTGGTTTACATAATATTTTCTGCATTTCAATTTTCTTAAAACTAATAATTTAATATTCAAAATTTAACATATTTGTGAATTGTTTGAATTTAAGAAGAAATTAAGCATGAAGAATTATGAAACAAAAATTCTTAAATATTAATTTAAACTAAATAATTTTTGTATAGAAAGTTAATGAAAACTGAATTTATACAATAATGTCTAGAGAGTTATATTTGCTGGCTAACATTTAGTTGGGAATACAAGGTCCTTAATGCAAATAAAATTTTGATGAGATTTAAAACTGTTTAAGTAAGTATGAATAAATTTCATTTTTCTCTAAAATTAGCAACCTTAGATGCGATATTGAACATTTATAATTAAAATATATATATATCTTTAGAATTATTCAATAAACTAAATTAGACATATAGTTTTATATAAAAAAAACACAGTATCATTAATTTGTGTAAGGGCTATTTTTTCTACAATGAAAAAACTTGTCAACCATTAAACTTAAATATTGTAATTTAGCAATCGTACATTTTTCACACCCTTGAAAATCATTAACATAAAGTTCTATTCTTTTGTTATTGTGATATAAAAATTCCTCAGCCAACTATTAACACATTTGTGTGTCATTTCGAAACACAGCCTTACACCACAATGCGAAAGATATAAAGAATTGAGTATAGATTATATGCAAGAAAAACAATAACAGTTGTGTTTTGTGTAACTTTCGAAAATAATTTAAGAACATGAATAAAATTTTTACATTTAATAAAGTTTAAAAAAAAAAGATTTTAATTATAACTCCCTACTAAGAAGCAAAACTTATTCAAATGAACATGAAAGAAAAAAACAATTTTGTCAATATCAGCAAAGCTCATTTTTTTCTTAAGTATATATGATTTAAAACTTTAAAAAAAAGCACAATTATTGAATTTAGTAAAGCTCATAAACACCCAGGTATTAATGAATTTTTGTTATTTAACCAGATAAATACGCTGTTTTTTTTTACATCTCATATACTTACCAGAAATGATGAGTTTGCAGCAGTTACTGTGCCATGTGGTTTGATGAATGCTGGCCTCAATTTTGCCATTTGTTCAAGAGATGAAACTCTAATGCCATTATCTTTTGATATTGGTTTGTCTTTTCCTAAAAGAAAAAAAAAGCAACTACAATATTGAATTGCATTTAAAAATTAGAGAGTTTTTTATATTAAATTTATAAAAAAGTTTGAAACAGAATGTACTTTAAAAATTAAGATTATTGTCAACATCCATTAAAATTGTTTTGTTTATTCACAAAAAAATGAGGTTTCAAATATATTATTTTGACCCTCTGAGCATTAGAAACAGTCCTTTCAACACAGAATATCATGCTAGAAAAAAGTGGTTAAATCTTATAAGCATGATAATTAAGAAAAAAAAGTCATAAGCATTAATATCAATACAGAACGCTATCATCTTAGCACATTATTTGATTAAACTATACAATATTAAGATATACAGCCTTTTTTATTCACCTACAAATCAAACTCTTGTGTTCAAACAATTCACAACATTTTAAAGAATTTCAAATAAAAAACAGCCAATAATCAATTACAAGCCTTACCTTTAGTTTAAAAAAAAAAAAAAATCAAAATTTTTATTTAAGTAATAATTGCATTTAAAAAAAATTTAACTTTATCTAAGTTCCAATAAAAAAAGTTTTCTTAACCTAAAACCACCAACAATAATGTATTTATGTGGGTAAAATAAAATTTTTATCCTAAGACGTTTTAGTAACAAATTGTGACTTTTCTTTCAAAAGAAAAAAAAGAAGGTAAAATCTCCTTAATTAAATGCAATTTCACTTTTTCGAAGTTTTCACTAAAATTATTCATTTTCCTTCTGTTTTGTAAAGTTTTTTTTTTCTATAAAAAAAAGCCATCTTCTGAGTTTTTAATGTTCTTAGGATTTTCCCAGGTATGAACACTGTTTTACAAGCTTTTAAGCATTTAAAAAAATTCACGACAACCTATGTGAGGTTAATTTTTGGAATCCTTGCAACAATAAATAAATAAATAAATAAAAAAAAAATAATGATAAAAGTTACAAAAAGAAATGTAATGAAAAAGTGCAAAATAGTAAAAGAATCCCATGAAGGGAAAATGAGTTATTTAAAAGTTTAGCTTAATGAGCTTAGACTTATATTTTCACTGCATTAAAGTTTATTAAATTTACATTGACCTACCTGGTACAAACATGGGTTCAATATCAGTTAATAATCCTTCTTTTGAAGCTTTATCTGCAAGTGTGTGGGATCTCAAAGCATATTTATCTTGCTCTTCACGTGTCACTTCAAAAGCAGCAGCTAACCTATCTCCAGAATGCCCCATGATTTCACCAGTTGAAAATTCAGCAACTCCAGGTGCCTTAATTATATTAGCAACTCAATAAATCTCAATAAATTCATAAATAACAAACATTAATTTTTATTAGGAATTTAAATATGACTTATTCAAGCCATTTAAATAAGAAAGCTTCTGAGCAAAATATTTAAGGAAAAGAAAGAAAAAAAAAAAAACAGTAGTAATTATAGGAGTTATTCAAGCTTTTAAATTGCATAAAAAAATCAAAGCAGGATGCAAAAGTGTTTTTAAAAAAGAACAAAAAGTTTTGAAATGATTCAAATAAAATGGTTATGATAAATAAACTTAATAATCAAATAAAAAGTTTATTAGCCTATAAAAAAGCAAAGAGAATCTTCTTCAATATTTTTTAATTTTGTCAAAGAGTTTAAAAATTGTAAAACAATCAACAAAACAAGATTCACAAAAATAAAATTAATAAATAAATAAATTCCAGTAGAAGAGATTTACTATTATTACAAAATTTACTATTATATAATAATGCATAAGAAATTTACAAATTATTATAATTAATTTTGCACTCTATCCCACTGAGACTTTTTTGCCCAATAGAAGAAATTTATTAAAAATTATACTTAATAGCTGTGAAGAATAAGATAAAATAAATTTTCTAATAAATAAGTTAAAAAAACATGAGGCACATTTGTTTTGTTTTACATTCCATATTAACATTACGAAAGACACTCTTTCCTTTTACATTATGCAAGAGTTGCACATTAATTTACACATAAAAATTATTTTCTATGTTGATAGCACTTTATAAACATGAAAATTTTAATCATAGATGACTCTGAAAGTAAGCACAAAACAATAGATTAAAATCAGATGAAAACACTTTTAATAAAAAAAATCATGCAAAATAAAAAGTAATATTTACTTCAGGTGTAAAATAGTTAGGCCTCAATTTTAGAAGAAGTTGAATTCTTTGCATTGCAGTCTTTGCTTTGTTAGCAGATATCATAAGTTTACGCATAGATCTATTAAATCGAATTGGAGCATCAGAAAGAAATTCAACTCCTCCAGCCACTGCAACATCGATTTGTCCCGTGCTTAAATGACCAAATGCTGAAAATAAGATTTATTATGATTCAAATATCCATCCAAATATAATAAAATTAACTCTTCAGATGAGTAATTTTGTACTGTTTATTATAGGAACAAGCTAACTTACCAGTAGTGATTGCTTGGTTTGAAGATATGCAAGCTTGAGTAACTGTATGTGCAGGTGTGTGGAGAGATAATCCAGCACCAAGAGAAGCCTAAAAACATAAAATATTTTCAAGTTACTTATCAACAATATACATCTTTATTTGAATAAAAGGAATGCATTCCAAAAATTGACATGAGTTTTTTTCTTTCATTTCTATTTTCTATGTGAATAAGAAATGTGATATTAGCAGATTCCGATGCAATTCAAATATTCAAAATGGCGAATATTCGATAAACCAGAAGAATCAAATGCATGTAAATGTCTCATTAACGGGATTAAGAAAGATTTTTTGATTCACAGATTTGAACGAATTAATGGTCTTGAAATAATGGGAATTCTGCAAATATTCAGAGAAAAATCTTATGCCCTGCTTCCAGTTTTTAGACCCGAATGAAAGAAAAATGAGTATAAGGAGTGAAAGGTGCTAGACTACCGAAAAATCAGAACATTTTCACCTAAAATCCTATTTTCGAAACAAGGCTAGATATCAGAACAAATATAATTTAATCGTAACAGTTGGCAGCTATGAAATAATAATTCTTATACAGAATATTTAAAAATGTTTGACATTAAAAATTATACAGATAAACAAAATAATGAAATTTTTTTAAAACAGAAATTGGATTTTATAATTACAACAGTTTAATCAAAAATAAACTTATTTATTGGACAATAAATTTCATATTTTAATATTTAGACTATTTGGCAATAACAAACCTGAAATAGTTACCAGGATATGAGATTGTATTAAAGACAAAACTTACTGTTGAAAGGCTATATAGTAAAAATAAAAAAGTTGAAACGAAAATTCTACTCTTTTTAAAACAATCTAGTTTTAAGGAGTTGGCAATCTTCCATTTTCAATTATAACTATAATTCAGAGCTTTGTAGGTTACTCAATTTCCATTTATAATTTCAAAGAGTTCTTTGTTACAAAGTTATGCATCAAATATACAAAATAACACAAAATTTTAAAAACTCAAATTTTTTTTAAATAGTCTATAAGCAAATAAAATCTAACTGAAAACAGACTTGCATTTAAGAGAAGTTTCTTTATATTTATGCAATAAGAATTTCAGGATAATTTTTTATTACCTCTCTTGCAATGTTGCTTGTTTTGACTTCTTGGATAACAGTTCCCACAATGATGTATTCAATTATTTCTAAAATAATAAAATTGAGTCTTACATTTTTAGAAAGGTGGAATATGAATAGCATAAAAAACATGGTTTTTGCTACTGTAGCATTTTTTAAGAAATACAAAGAGCACATCAAAAAGGCTAAAATGAAACAGCATGCTTCTACTTTTTTGATAAAACATTTTATCAAATTCTACTAAAAAAGTTGTTGGAAATATGATCGATAACAGTGTAAAACCGGCCGAATCTATGAGCCCTGAGTTCTCTAATTGCATTAAATTCACTCTGCTATTTATCTATCTACTTATTTAATGATGTTGTCAGGTAAGGGTAGATCAAAATACCCATACCCGCACATCAAAAGTAAATAGGCTTTAGCAAAAATTCAATTTAGAGAATCTTAAATATTTAAGCACAGCCTTAAATTTTGAGCTTTTTGATATAAAGTTTTGTCTACACTTGATAAGATGGTTCAGAGAATTTAAGATATGCCATGCAGAGTATCACATTTTAGCAATAAGAGTTTTTCTGAATCTAAAATTTTCGTTTTTTGTACACATTTATTCGGTATTCAGAAAGAAGTATACTAATTTCAAACTACCTTTCACAGATGTTATTATTCTACTGTTAACTTGCTTTCAATTTAGCATAGCTTCTATAATATTTTTTCGCTTTAGAGGAATAGTTTCAAAAAATTTATTATAAATTTTATTAACTCAGGGTTTTTTTTCTTTCGTAGGAATATTTAAATCTGAGCTGAACACAAGTGACTTAATAAGGAGTAATATCTCTGAAAGTATTCAGCATTGTACTTCTTTTTTAAAGAAAATTACAACATTTTTAAGGGATAAAATACTATTTACCAAAGGGCTACCATTTCTCACTTTCTTATGAATATAACTTGCAAATTCGCATATAAGTAATAATATGTGAGATGCATTGAACTTAATTATGTATACTGATGTGTAGTGTGTTCGTGTATCTGCATGTATGTGTATTGTGTCCTCATCGTTCCATATATACCAATTGTAAACTTAAATTATTGTTTCTTGTGTAATGTGTACTTCATTTTTATTCTATGAACTTTAAAATTGATTTAGTAATACCAACATAGTCTTTTTCAATTGCACCTTGAAAATAATAAATTTAATACATGACACTCGTAAACAATAAGCTAATACAAATAGCACTAAATATTTATGTTTTGAAACAGATAAGTTAAATATACATTAAAAAATTTAAATACAATTATAAAAGAAAATGGCATATTTGACATATAATATATATTTAGTTAGTGTTAAAATACATCAAATTTTCAATAAATATATTTAAAAATATCACTGATTAATAATAAAAAAAATTATTTATAAATCTCACAGATAAAACATTCAGTAATATGCCTTAGAAAAATTTGTGATTGTAAAAAAGTCTTATAAACAAATACAAAATAATTTTAAATACATATTTTGTATAAGAAAAAACATTTTTGAAAATATTTAACAACAAAATTATCAACAACAAAACTCTCACACGGAAAAATAGCAAGAATTTACCTTTTGGAATACCAGTGCGACGCAACAGAGATCTAGAAGGCAGAGAACCATGCAAATTAATAAAATATATAACCTATGAGCCATAAGTAAATGTGTAATACAATACAAGGTATAAGCATTGTGAAAATGCAAATTGACCAATTTGGATGAACATTTTTTTAATGCAAATGTTGTTTGTTACTAGATCTGAGCAAGAAATATTTTATTTTACAAACAAAAATATATGTGTAGTATGACAGATATTTTAATTAAAGTAGAAAAAACACATTAAATATAGAAAATTAGGAAAAAAATTGGAAATAAAGTAAAAAAATGCTTTTAAAAAACAATTCAAAACAAAATTGTATGTGCAGCATTAGCTAATAAAAATTTATAGAAAGATATTTAAAATTTCATCAAAAGGATAAGTAAACACTAAATAATTAACATGCTATGAAATACAGCATTATATTGAAATGTTGGTAATGAAGTTTTATTTAAATAAAATTTCAGTACCATTTAAAAATATAAATATTGATATAAATATGAAAGACTCAAATAGCATAATTTACAAAGGTTTAATTGACATAATTTACAACTTTATGAACATTAATAAACAAATAATTCCCCAATAAATCACATTGAAAAAAAAAAAAAATCTGTGAGCCCCTAATCTGAATATTTAGCAATTCTTACATTTTAAACTTCATCTAATTAGTTTTTTATACATTTTTAAAGTTCATAGCAGTAAACTTCTAGCAGTGTGGTTATTATTCAAAGTTCCTAGGTAAATGATTAAAAAACTAGAAGGAGAACAAAGTTATAAGAAATACATGAAGAGCTGTGGTAGTTCAGGGGATAGAGGATTCACCTTCGAATGAGGTGACCCAGGCTCAAATCAGAGTGATGCCTGGTCGCTAAGAATTCCGCACTTGGCTCGCGCCAACCTTAGTGTTGACGAAATATATACTCTTTGTTAGACAGAGCATGGGTTCGATTCCCTTTGTTCTCAGGCTAACTATGGGAGGTTTCTCTTTCCATGTAATGGAAATGCGGGTTAGTTCCACCAAAAAGTTCTCAATGATGGCAAATTTTTCCAAGACTTGATCAAGAAGTTCCTTTATCTTCTAAATTCAGTACAAAATTACAAGACAACAGAGTTGAGCATCGGTAGTTCTAAACTCAAAACTGGGTAGACTGTTCAATGACGGATATAAAATAAAGTAAAACAAATATGAGAAAATTGTGAATTCTATGTAGAATCTTATGCTCTTGCTCAAAAAATAATTTGAAAAGATTCAACAGTTTTTGATAACTTAAAAGATTTTAAAAATAATACAGAAATAATTTTATAGAAAAATTATATTATAATTTAATAAAATTCATCAGATACACTCACACGAAAGCATGTCGTTGCAAATCGTGAGCCATAATGTTATTGTAATCTGTGCCCGATACAAGAAAAGGAGTTCTTACTCCTTCCACAAGAACAACATTCTTTAGGCTGCTAGACTTGGTAGCTAGAATAAAGAACAAATTATGGTATTCAACCTCTTCACTACTGAAGTATAAAAAAATATTGCAAAAAAATATTTTACAGTTTTGAATTTCTATTTAACTTAATAATAAGATAAAGATAAGCCATAATAAGATAAACAAAATATACAGCCATGGGGATAACAATTGTGGGTATACATAAATGTACTTCAGGTTTAACTAAGTAAATATTAATTGCACTTAAAGTAAAAACATACATGAATATTGTTATATGTTGTTGTTATATATATAATATGGTCAAGTTAAATACAAAAATGAATAGATTTAATAATTGTTTAGAAAAAAGTAAATTTTAAAAAATATGAAGTTTTAACTAAGTACACAAGGCAACAATGTATTAAATCCCAGTTTCAGAACTATTCTAATTATGCAACCCTTGCTAAATAAATAATTATTGAAAAGAATCAAACATTAATTATTAAAAAAAAATATCTAATTTTTTGAGGTAAAATTTTATAATTATGGAAGAAAAAAACACAATAAGTTAAAAATGATTAAATGTATGTATGCATGTACCTTAAAAAATAACAATTAAAAAACACATAAAAATATTATTAAAAGTATATAAAATAAAATACTTGTATTACAATGAGATTTCACTTTACTACTACTCTGTCATAAATTTTGTTAATCCTACAAAGGTACACATTGTACTTGCATGTTCTTGACTGTATTATTTTTAAATACTAAGTTAATATAAATTGTAAAGCTTCATACAGATCACAGAACTACAGAGTAAAAAAAAAAAAAAAAAAAAAAAAAAAAAAAAAAAAAAATTGCTTTTAGAGTAACTAAACTATATTATATTTAAAATTACTTAAATTTTCAAGCACCTGGATTTGGAGTCCTTTTTCGAAAATCACTTCTGTTTATGAGGAATTCTACCAAAATAAATTACTTGCATCTTCACAGAAAGCTGAAGCATCCATTAATGTTTCAGTGAGGGTATAAAACTATAAATTTTTATAGCATGCTTTTGGTAATAAAAATCCACATATGTTGATCGAGGTAATGAAGAGGTTAAGCTTTGCAAAACAGAGAATTAATATATTTAATTTTAAAAACATATAGAGTGAGGCAATTTTAGCTATTAGAATAAAGAGAGAGAGAGAAAACTAAATTTTCTTCATAATCTGTAGGATTTTCAAGGAAGTTGTTCTAATATTACACTGACATGTTTGTGCCTACTTTGGACACTTTTCCTTCTTGTCAGCAAGAATAAGCAAATCACAATCCTCCTCCCACACTTAAGTAAGAAATTTGCAATACACCCTCTCCGTATTGTGTTCCAACTTAAGACTGTAGTCATACCAATTAAAATAATTATAGAATTAAATTCAAGTAAAAAATGCAATTATAAATAAAATGTAGCTTTTGTTTTATAAAATTTTGAGCAGAAATATTTTTAATTTAACTGTAACACATAAGCATTTCATCAGATTGCTTTTTTCTTCTTTTTTTTTATACTTGATATGAATCTTGGGCCACTTTTTCTATCTATTCAGCATTATCCAGCCTTTAGCATATTCAATTAGGCACATGAGTTGTGGAAAAGTCTTCTATTGACGATCGAAATGGGCTGCAAGTGGCGTAGAGCAGAACTCTCTACCTATGGCAACACTTTGCATGCTTTCCCCATTAGCGTGTGGAGAGTCATAGAGGAAGGAAGTACGTTAGTTTCTCTCTTGATTTTCATATAGATTAAAATCTTTTAAGTTGGAAAACTATATGGAACTGAAAACTACATTAAACATAGTTCTAAAGAAAAGCATCACAGAAATTTTAAAAAATATTTTTATTAAATAAAGGAAAAATATTATGAAAAGGGATAATATTGTAGTACATTCCTATACAACTGAGAAGAGGGAAGGGAGAAGGGCCACAGGCATGAAACTGGTCCCTCCCCAGATGGCGTATTCGAGCGTTGCGATCGCCAATTAAAGCTTAAAAGAGGAGGAGAGGGAAGGGTCAAATGCATGGAACCGGTCTTCTACCCAGATGGCATATTCGAACATTGCTATCGCAAATACAGCGATCACCAATTCTTTAGGAATTCATTAGGTTTCTTTACTCTGGTCAAATCTCTTCGCCTTTGAAACTCTTTAGAGTGAAATATTTTTTTAACTTTATCTTTCTCCAAATTTAACTTCTACTGTAAAATAACAATTTTTCTAAGTGAAATTTTTTTTTGAGTCCTATAATTTTATATGAAATTAAAAGATACCCTCATAAATTAGCTGATTATTAATATTATATATTTTTTTTTGTAACGATAAAAAAAAATGGAATTTTATGTCTTGCACAAGCATTTCAAATACCCCTTGCTCCTCTTTTTCAGCAAATCACAAATATCTTCTTACGACTTAATGTATTATATTGAACTGTCAACAAAATTTAAACAATTTCATAGTCATTCATCAGAGATTAACAACAATAACCCAAGATTTAAAAATATGCTGAGATATATCAATAAATAAAAGCTGAATTCATATTATTTATGATAATTTACTTATGGAAATCAATTTTTATAATTTTTAAATAGCTGCTTTTTTTATATTTTCAGTGCAAAGCAAAAATAAATACCTTAATGATATTAATTTTAAGAAAATACATAGTTAGGTGAAAATGTTATATAAAACTAAAAAATTTTAAATATATGTAGTATAAAATATTATAGTCACATTTATTGAGCGTTCTATGCTAAATTAGAATGTGTGTACCGTAAGTGGGATGAAGCTTCAGTATTATGCATTTCGTTATGCATACCTCACTAGTTACAATTCTTTAAAATTTCAACAACAGTATCTTTTTAAATTTTGGCGTGAAAATGAATTAAAATTAGTAACCCTAAAGCCTTCTGATTTTATTCTGCACTTATACAACCTGTGATTAACTTTATTAAGGATAACCATAACTGCAAGAAACATCATTAATAGAAAAACTTACCATCTAATTTTTTATTACATGTACTACTGCAGCTAATTGCACGTAAACCTATAAAAATAAAAAAGATTCAATCAAATCAATTATGTTAGTTGTAATAAAAAAAAACTTACTATTTTAACCCTAAGACAAGAAAGTTAAAGGGGGTATTTCCATATCATGATTTGTCGCAAAAGTTAAAATCACCAGGGAGTTAAATGGTTTTTAAACTTGCAATTTTTTTTTACAAGCATGCAAAGTTTTTTTAGGGCTGCTATCAGTTATACCCTTTGAGTTGCTCCTTTTCTGTGATTTTTAATTAGTTTCAAGTAGGCCACTGCAGAACATTGCCAACACTTGGCATAAATCATAATACAGATATACTCCCAAGATAAAGATAGATAAGAAAATAACTAAAAATAATGATTAAAAATATATATAATTAGATTGCCTGCAATAATTAAGATTTGTAAGCTTTTTCACTGAACTATATAGATTTCTTGAATTAGGTAATTTTTATCAAATTTCTAGAAACAATTTCATCAATAATTATTTCCTTATAATAACTTGCAAGATAATATTTTCTCTCAGCCCAGAAAATTTTTACAAAACACCTGTTTTAAATAAAAAAATTTCACTTAAAAAATGCTAAATATTTAGACGTGAAACAATATTTTATTCATAGATTTAAAGCTCAAAAAAGTTAGGGAATGTTTCAAGAGAAAAAAAAAAAAAATAGATTCCTTCCTAAGTTTAAGGACTAACCATAATTTGCAGATGACTTTAAGGATGAATATAACTTCTTAGACAACATTTTTTTTTTTAAAGTTTTGCCTTGCTCAGAATTTTATAAGAAATTTAAGTTTTAAAACTCAAACCCGGAAAAAGTTTAAATAAACTTCGGATCAAAGTGCTTATCAAATATTTATTGACATGACTTGCGTTCACCGTTGCCATCTTATAACAAAAAGTTGGAGATCATTTAAAAAAAAAAAATTAATTTCCAATATTTCAATATTTACATTGTACTACTAAAAAATCAATCTAATTTGAATGAATAAACCATAAACTATTAGAAGATCTAACAAAACCATACTTGAGCAAACTTGCAAAAACAAAGCAAAACTTGAACTTTTACTTTCATTTGGCGCGTTTGTTTGTAAACAAGTAGCCCCTTCGCATTGAAAGATCGGCATGAAATCATTTTATTTTAATTAATTCCCCCTAGTTTCATATATAATTATAATGACATCACCGAAAGATAATACAGAAGTTATTCGTATGTTGAGAGACGTGAAAAATTCTATATGGAAATCATTAACTCCAATGAAATCTATTGAACATGATTATAAGAATTATGTATCAGGTTTAAAAGGCTCCGTTGCTGGCCCAAGTCATATTTATCTTCCTAATACTGCAACTAAATTAAACTTTAGTGGTTTGGAAGATTCACGCTGTTACTCAGATTCATCATCTTTTTTAAAAATGGAAACACCTGGTAACGAATTTTCATAAATATTACGCAACTTGTTGAAAAGTAAATTTTATCTGCTTTGTCTATTAGTTGTCTTGTTGGCTCAAAATTGTGATTGAAATTTTAATAGAGTTAAATTAATGTTGATTAAAATATAATAATTGTGTGCCATTAAATATTATTAGGAAAAATAAATATTTACTGAGAAACTTAATTTTCACGCGTATTCTTTTCTTCCCTTCCTGTAAAACAAAATTGTTTCAATTGTGTACCTACTATATTAATTTGAAGTATTTTATAAAATATAAAATGAACTGTTAAAAAAATTTTACAAATGTAAATATTGTATGTTTGAGAAACTTTAAACTTGCAGTGACAACTACATAAAGCTATATAAAGCTTCAACCTGGTAATTGAGTGTTCATGTTCTTTTCTGGTGGGAGAATTAGGAGATAGAGAATTTTGCTACAGACACAAAGTTTCTTAGTTTGATAGAAAAAGCCAAAGGTAGCCAATGAACCTCTTATTTGGCCTCCTTAACATTATAAAGAGATAGGTAGTTGTCTAGGAACATTTTGCTCCCAAATAAATATACACATATCTCACTCCCAAATAGATAGATGCATTACATTATTTTGCCTAATTACACTGTTTGCTTGGTGTTATTTCTGTTCCTATACCTGTTTGCGTTT
The DNA here is from genome assembly GCA_949128135.1 of Parasteatoda lunata. Lineage (NCBI taxonomy): Eukaryota > Metazoa > Arthropoda > Arachnida > Araneae > Theridiidae > Parasteatoda > Parasteatoda lunata. The sequence continues at coordinate 52,104,285 of OX421977.1, forward strand.
GTTTATAAGTTATATTAGGGGGGCACAATCTCTTTGGGTGAAGGGCCACTTGCACAGCAGGTAGATTAATGAAGGGCTGCATACATATTTAGTCATTTAAGCTGCAAGTATTATAATTTTTTATAGAAACATTAGTATTTTAAGCACTAAACTTAATAATATATTTGCAGAAAATTTAATACTTTTAAAATTATTTGAATTCATTTAAAAAAAAAACCTCCCCCCAAAAACTGAACGAAAGAGTTTTAATACTTTTATTAATACAAAAGTATTTTTATAATTTTTGTATTATGTATATATATATGTATATATATATATATGTATATACGTATGTAATACAAAAATTATAAAAATACTTTTGTATTAATAAAAGTATATTAAAACTCTTTCGTTTTCATAAAATGTCTTTGTTATAGAATAACCGTACAGATATTCTATTTTAGGACTTCAAGGCTGAAAACGAACCAATGAATTATAATTAGATTTATTTTTCAAAGGAAGAGTTATTTTTAAAATCTCTTCCTCTTTCACTTCCATATTAAGCAGTATTAAATGATTTTCGATGATGCGTAAGGATACAAGGCATGCAACGACTGGACCTTTTTACCTCATTTTGCTGTAGTATATAATGCAAAAACGATAGTTTTTGCATGACTTTTGCTGTATACGATTGCCAATGTAAGCTGCGCCGGAATTATTCAGAGTCCTGTCCACCCCCCTCCAGTGTAGAGAATGGGTGCGAACTGTTACAGCCACTAGTCTACTCTTAAATAAAACTTGTGAAGAAGTATTTGGTTCACGACTGAATTATTTGAGCGAAATACAACCAAGATATCAGGGATGTAGTCCTGATATTATATTGTCTCCACCCCCCTCCAGCTGGGAGAATGGGTGAGACTTCTGTTGTCACCAGTTGTCCTCTGAACAAAGCTTGATTAGAATTGAACGAATTATGATTTATCTTAAATTGAACTAAAGACAACTAAAAATATCAGTGATGTAGCACTGATAATATATATCTAACCAAAAAGAAGCTAACAGAATGAAAGTGCAAACACTATATGCATTTAATTGAGTAATATAAATTTGAATCAAATATTTTAATTAAAGAAAATTTATTATGTTTAAGCAAAAACCAAATTAGAAGAATTTTTTTATTGCATTCAAAATATCCTGCGGGCCGCACATGAACAGTCGGTGGACCGCATGTGGCCTGCAAGCCACAGGTTGTGCACCCCTAAGTTATATTCTCCAAATCGGTTCTCCCTTCTATTTATTTATTTATTATTTTTTTTGTTTCTCGCAGGCAATCACCCAGTAGTCACAAAAACTTGCCATATACTTTGGTGCAGTTACGAATATGGAAATTTTCTCATTTATTTATACATGACAAACTAATCACCTTAAATTTTAAAGTATATCATAGTCCTAATTGCAGTGGAATAACAACTGCACTTAGGGATCAGTGACATGAAATGCTTATGGCTGATAACAAGTCACGCTTTCTGCTTCACTTGAGAGAATTATATAAAGTTCTTCTTCATCAAAAAGAAAAGTATGGTTGAAATTATATAAAGCTTATTAATTCACCCCGTGGTTATGATATACACCTTTTTTGTAGTGTTAAGAGCATTTGATTACGGATCCAAAGGTCCTTAGTTCGATCCCAGCTGACAGTCAAGGAAAATCTCTCTTACACTCTTCTACAGATTCATGAAAAGTTTATCTGGATGCCTATAATTTTGCTTCTACATGTAAAGTTGAAAGTGCTTATTTAAGAACACAAACCTTTGTAGTAAGAAAAGCTTGGATTTAATTTAATTCAACATATTAAATGATTTTTGAATTCAGTCATTTAAATTATTCATTATTTAGTATACACTTCCACTTGAGAATCCTTCTGAAATCACTCAATTATTTTGTTGATTGTATTTTACTTTTCTAATAATGAATCTAATCTTAATTAGATCTTGAAACGTAAATAGTTCTGCCTAAAATTCATAGTGCTGTCAGATTAAGTTGAATTTAGTGAAGTAGGATTAATGTGTTTTCTTTCTTTCAATAATTTTAGATTCATTGAAAAGAAAATTGGTTAGTGCGGAAGTAGAATTGCAAGCTTCTCAGGCGAAACTGAAAGAGCGAGAATCTTTAATTAGTGTCATGGAGCCTGCTAATAAAAAAATTTGTCTCAGTTTGGAGTCCAAACTTGAAGAATGTCGAAAGCAAAATGAAGTAATCTTTTGATTATTTTGTAAATTTTTTTACAATATTATAAATATTTGTGCTTTGCTATAAAATAATGTTAATTTACTTCACTGTGTTTCTTTTATACTACAACTTACATATTTTCTGTTAACATTGATCGTTACTATTGTAGGCTCTACTATTCAGCTATGTCTACCATGAATTGTAGAACCTATCTATAATAGTTTCTATTATTCATATCTACTTTCTAAAGCTAATTTTACATAATTTATACATTCACTGCTCATGATTGATATTATGATTGACTTCTTAGTTAAAATTTAAGAACAATATGGTGATACTAAGAAATGTCATTTGGGTATTTTTCATGAAATGATTTAATTGTTTTTATTTTCCTTTTTTTATAAATATATTAGATTAATTCTCAAAAGATTGAAGAATTGCAAGGTCGTTTAAAATGGGCAAAGAAGCAAGCTGACAGTGCTAAAAATCAACTTCGTGAATTTGAGTATTCTAAAAAGGTAGATCGTGATCAGCTGGAAATGAAACTATTAGCTATACAACAAGAATGTAGCAACTTAAAAGTTGAGCTAGCAGATGTATGTATTAATCTACTATCTTTCTTATTGTTTTTATGTTTAAATCTGTTCTTTACAACTTTCCTTATATGCCTATACATACAGTTGAATTCCAATTTTACGTTTTAAGTCGGACTAACATTAAAAAACGCACAAAGCAGGATAACATAAAATCAAGATTACGTGTTTTTTTTTTTTTTTTTTTTTTTTTTTTAAATTTAGATACAATTATAATTAAGACCCTTAATGGTATGCATTCACAAATGTTTCAGAACTTTATTGCTTTCTATCTTTTGATGAGTCATGTGTATATCTTTTGATGTTTTTATACTCATCTTCATCGTTTTCATTACTATCGTGGGAAGTGGGCATTAAATCAGATATTGAGAAGTAATGAGGTGTGTGATGTAGTCAATATACATGTCATCGACTTCAGAAAACTTTTAGAAATGTAATTTTATTCCTAAGGGCCAATATATCCTTTGGATACCAAGAATCTTTATTAAACCCATTTGTAATACATTTTAATCGGCAATGTCCAACTATGTAAAAATCAAATTTAAAGCTTCATTTATATTTATTTTTGCTTTCGACGCATCTTGCAAGACAAAAGAATCAAGAAAAAGAAATTATTACCTAACCAGTTTTTTAGTGTAACGTTCTTTAACCACGTGGATAATTCCAAGATTCAAAGGGTTGATACTTTTTAAAAAAAATTCCACTCTCAAATTTTATGATTTAAGCTTCCATACTTATTTTAACCTTCGTTCTGTTACTTTGCCCATTCCAGCACCCTTCTGATCTTAACTCGAGGGGGAAATCCTTTTTCATGGACAAAAAGGTCTATGAGAGAGAACCCCTTCTAATGTCAAAACCATTACAAACAGATAATAGACAAGTCTCTTAAAAAAAAAAAAAAAAAATTTAAAAAGTTTGTGGAAGCTTTGTAGAGAAAAAATTATTTTGATCTGTTAGAAAAACGTATAAATCAGGATAAAAAGGGTAACGTAAAATCGGGGATAATTGAACAGCGTTGGTATATGCAAATTTCACAGACCAACAGAAGATGAAGTAGGAAGCAGGATAATGTACGTTTTTAAATTATGGTATGTAAATCTGAGATTCTACTATATATATTTATATCTATGTGTTAGAGTTAAGTAATTATTTTTGGTGCTAATTAAATGAAATTAGTTTATATTAAAATAAAGATGGTGGGTTAAAATAAATTGTATAACTGCATACATTTAGGTTTGTATTTCTGGATATAGTCATGATAAAATAAATAGTTAAATGGTTGATATTTGTAATAATTAAATTAAAGGCCGAAAATGGTATGAAATGGCATTAAAAAAAGGGGAATGTGATCGTTAAGAAAAGTGGTAGTACAAGCAATTGTGGGATAACGATAACCCAATAGGTCCAAAGGGTCACAAAGTGTGAGGTTTGGATAAATTGGTATCACCAAATTTAGAAAAAGGGCAAAACTAAAATAAATTAAATATTAAAGATAAAAAAGATAAAGTCATGCTATATCCAAACATAAATATGTGATTTGATTCAGTAAGCTGATGTTTCCAATGCAAAAATAGAAAGCATGCCCAAAACAATAAGAAGGTACTCACCACATACAGTAGAAATTGATGAAAAAAAGCAATGAATTGGAGATTCACATAAAGCAAATGAATATATTTTTATTTATGTTCTAAATCACACAATCACGCACAAAACAGACATGTGAACATTAATTTAGAAATATTATTTGTTTACCAAAAATAAGATTTTTTTGCGGAGAAATGGGTGACACGAGAAATATTGACTTCCAAAAAAAGGAAAGCGAAAAGTATTTAGCTATTGAAAAGAATTTCTAGAAAGAAAGCTTAAATTTAAGAGGGTCTTTAATGTTATTAAAAGAGATATAAAATGTAGATGTATGATTTATAGAAGTTGATTGCATTTAAGGATTTAAATTTTAAAGAAAATAAGGTTAAGAAAAAGAATGTAGAAAAAAGCTATCCCCTTGATACGGACCGAAGTCCGCATCGCGGAGAAAAAAAAGAACTTGCAAGAAAGAAGCACAAAAAGAGAAATGTAATCAAAGTCACTTAAAAATTCATTAACTTGATGTTGGACCAGAAAAGTTACAGCCAATTAAATTTAAAGAGGAGGAGAGTTTGAAAATTAAAGGAAAGAGATTGGTTAGTTTGCCCCCCTAAAAAAATAAGTAAAAAAGAAAGGCGTGGAAAATAGAGGGGTTTACTTTCCCCACAGGAAGTTCGATGACCACGTTGACCAAGGTCAACCAGAAAGGTTAAAAATAAATATAAATGATATATTGAAGAAAAAAGGAATAAAGTTTTAAAAATATTAAAGGATTTGAAATAATTAACAGTTAATTGTCACTTTACATAAAGTGTAAATGTGACACTATGTATATTTGTGTTGAATAATGAAATTTTAATTGATAACTAGTTTATTAGAATAAACTTATGAAACATAAGAAATACATGTTGTAAACTTTACAACTGTATACGTAGATATAGCTAGATGAGCAATATCATTTTAACTCCGTCAAAAATAGATGGCGTCTTAAGCTGTTCGATTAAAAGTTTTCAATTCTTAAAAGTTAATAAAAGAAGAAAAAAAATTTTTTTTTTAATAACTAACATGTTTAGAGTCTTTTCTACTGCTGTATTTAATATTTTAAAGAATGTAAATAATGTAGTGTACAGAATAAACTTGATGTTTTCTTGTGAAATTTAAATAGCTAAAAATTTTTCATTTTATTTAGTCAGCCAAATATGTTCACATAATGCTAAATGAAATGCCAATAAGTTTAGAAATATATTCTAATAAAATCTATTTGATATTGCATTAAGAATAAAAAGTACTCCTAGATCTAAACAGTAATAAAAATTTTGTATACTCATTTTATAAGAATATTTATTAATGTTTCCACATTTTAACAAAATGGTGTCATTTAAGATATATTATTTAATATCTGCAAAATTTTATATTAGGTCAAAAGTGAAAAAACTGAAGCTGTACGAAAATTGAATATGGAAATCGGAAAGTATGCATTTATTATTATTATTCAGATACAGTTTTCTTGCATTGATATATAGTTATATATAGTACAGTAATATCTAGTAGAGGCATCCCCCCACTGTAAACCCTACACCTGCGATAAACATCACGAAAATTTTCAATTGTTGCATACACTATTTTCCTATTTTAAGACTATATAATTTCTTAAATTCTATTATAGAAAAATAAGAATTGCAAACCTGAATTTTAATAGCATCATACTACCGCAATTTCTTTTACCAAGATATGTTTCTTTAATGCTGAAGTGCATTTATGTATAGAATGGTTCTGGAAATTGGCAGAAATTGTTTAACCGAAGATCATGCAGTGCGCTTCCTGAACCCTGTTTGGAATTAATTTTACTTCTAGACTTTTTTTTGCTTCTGCCTTTATAAAATTGAGTAAAGAACTTGAGTTACAATTCTCATATGAAGAAAATAATGTAATCAGCAGAAAATGAAAAAGAAATTTAAATGAGAGGGACTTCAGAAATTAGATTGAGGTTTGTAATAAAGTTTTCTTATTTTGCAAAAATGTGAAAATTAAATATTTATTTAGAAAATATAAGTAAGGGAAAGGGAAAAACTAATATTCTGCACTTAATTAGCTATTCCTAAGTTACAAATTGGATTTTATTTCCACAGTGGTAGATGGCGTCGTACAGTCCATCATTAATCAAAAACTTGTCTTATCACGCCTTTTTTTATTAAAAAAATTATGTCCAAAGATAAGAAAAACAGACTGTTTTGTAATTCTTTTCATGAATAATTATTTTTGAATAAATGCATACTAATCTAAGAATTCTTCTGCAAGACTCATGTAAAAATGAAATCAGCTTATAAATTCCATCGGCCCATACGCCAAACACTGTGATAATTTAAATTTCAAAAACAGATAAGATATTACCTATCTGCTGGAAATTGTAATTTTTTAAAATTTTGCTCAATTAGTTTTGTAAACCGAAAAAACCTATATGGAAAGGTTTCTATCTGCTTTATAGTTAGAAACAAACAATTCAATAAGCTATTGGAGAAGTCAGTCCGACGTGCACTGCGTGAACTGCAAGGAAATCTGTAAGAAACCTCTCCTTTCTTTCCCCTTTCCTTCAACTTAATTGCAGTATTTGTATTCCCCTTGGTCATTTAAAAGGATTTCACATCATTATTGGCAGACAATTAATTACTCTGCATTGTATCTTTCATTGGCATTTAAACATAGTATTATGGCATAACTACCCCTCCAATTATTAAATATCAATTGACTAGTATATAAGACATGCTAACTTGATTCAATCTTGAGGTACTTTTTGATAGATGAAAGTTGGCATTGTCTAAATGGTTTCTCCCCACCTTGGTGACCTGCAGACATGTTATGATTACACCTACTTTGATGAATGGTTCACATTGGAAGGTTGACTTGCTATTTGTGACTACCTCATCGTCCTCCTTGCGCCTCAGCCTCATTTACACAACGGGATCCTGCACACAACCGACTGCTAATAGCATCACAGGAGTGACAACTTACGCAATCATGAACTTAATACAGCTCTCATAGCTAAAGCTCAAAATCCGGTGACCTCAATACAGCTCTCCCGGTCTTTCACAACTACAGCAACTAGTGGTATCCGTTCATTGAATTCTATCCCTGATAAAATTCTGGTGGGGGAGTATTGGGGCATAACTGCCATTACAATTATTAAATATCAATTCACTAGTATATAAGACTCGCTAACTTGATTCAATCTTGAGGTACCTTTTGATAGATGAAAGTTGTCATTCTTGTTGTCTTTCCCCACAGTATGGTTAAATGTTAATTATTTCATTTATGTTGTTTATACTTTTGGAAACTTCTATTTCCTTAATTTAGTTCATGAAAATTATTACTCTTAAAGTAAACTTAAAAGCTTCTTTACAGAAATTCACTAAAATGTCATTTTCATCACTTATCCACTGAGTTCTATAATCATGTTTATCATTGCACAGACAATTGATTACTCAGCATTATATCTTTCATTTGCAGTTAATGCCCATACTATGGTTAAACTATGGTGCTATGTTAATTATTTCATTTGGTCTATTTATATTTTTAATAACTTTTGCTATCTTAATTTAGGTAATGTGGAAATTCTTACTCTTAGAGTAAACTTTAACGCTTGTCTACTCAAACTCACTAAAATGGCTCATTGATCACTTACCAATAAGTTCTATAATGATGTTTTTCTAGCTTTAGTATTAATCAATATTCTTATTTTTTTAGATTAGAGTTAAAAGTTAGCATGCTTTCAGAAGAAGCAGAAAAGTCTCAATCTTATATTGATAGTCTTAAAAAGTATGTAAATTTTTTTTTTTTTTTAAAGTTTTTTTATTAATACTGGTTTCTGTTTTACACTTAAAATTAAAGTAAATTTAAAAAGTCAAAATTCTTTGTTTTATAAAATTTGTAAAGAAGATGCAGATTTCATTTTTTTAATAATTACTTTAGCTTAGGCATGAATTCTAAAATACCTGATATTACACAATTTAAAAATTCATTTATTGCATGCAGATACATTTATGCTAAAATGTATTCAATCAAAGTGTTTTTTTATATTTTTTTATTACTATATACAGAAAGTTTAGTATTTCATAATTATTTTAATACCATATTTAATGAAATTTACAAGCTATATGCGATTTTTTAAAATTGTTTATCTTCAAATGTATAAGAATATGATAGCATGTGGTGGGTTATTTTTTTCTCAAAAATAGAAATCTTTTGGAGAGAAATCATTTTGACTCCAAATATCACCTACACTTTACTGTGTTTTGGAAGAATTTTTTTAGTTTGTTGCTTAATAATTTGAGTTTTTTAAACATATATTAAAAGCGTTAAATATATTAAAATCACAAATTAAAAGAAAATTTTAAAATATTTTTCCTTAAAATTAAATAAATATTTAATGAAAAGTGCATAGGCTTGTACCATATATAATGATTTGAAATTGTTTATTTTAAAATTTATAAAATTATCATTTGTTGTAGTGAATGATTTCATTTTTAAAACGAAAATCTTTTCAAAGAAAATCATTTTGACTTAAACTATAACTGACAAAAGAACACTTTATGCCGCATAGTTACTTTTGTCAACTGTACTTAATGAACAACTCGTGATGGACAGAACCTCATATTTTGATTCCAATTGCAAATCTTGAAGCAAAAATATTTTGGAAGGAAAACATTTTGACCTAAAATGTCACCTACAGAAGAACACTTTATGGTGTTTAGTACAGTATTCACAAAATACTGTTATTTATTTTGTCAACTTTATTTATTATTATGTTAATGGATAGTGTCTAACGGATGGAGCTTCTTAACTATTTCATTCCCTAAGTAAACATTTATCTCAATCTTCATAGTCAGTAGAATTTCAGCTGGTGAATTATTAGGTAATGTGGTTTGCTTCTTTTACAATATCAGCCAGTTAGAAGAAAATATTGATCTCTCTGAAAGGCAGTTTCTTTTGATCTTGAAGAAATTTAAGGCGGATATTTATGTTTTGGCTATGAGATCGGTTCACTTTGATACTTTTAAATTTTAAAAAATCCTGTAATTTTTGTTTCTATTGTAGGAAAAATAGTGACATGGCTGAACAAGTGGCTTTATGCAACACTTTACAAAAAGAATTAAAAGAAGCTAATGATAGAATAAAGGTAATTTTACAAAAGATACATTTTACTCATTTATTATACCAAACTTCTTACATATTTATCTTTAATTGCTATTCATTATTAAAATAAAGATATAAAGCAACATAATTTGAAAGATTTTTATTCATGTAATTTTTTTAATGAAGGAAAATGTCATTTCATTATTGTCATTTTCAGACTCTCGAAAATAAAATTGAAGCTGATAAGGATGCTGCATTAATTGTAGCTAGCAGGCAGTCTGATTTAAATACTTTGAATGAATTACAAAAAGAAAACAGAATAATGAAAGAAGAACTCAGCCAATATAAGTAAAGCACTCTTTTGTTATTCATCTTGTAAATTGATATGTCTGATGTTTCCAAATAAATTATTTATCATTTAACCCACGGACGGTTCTGCACATAAAAAGTCATCCTGCAGTCTTCCCGACATAGCAAAACCAGTTTTTCCATGTTATTAGATAGGAAAGTAGTGTTTTGGGGGGAAACATTCTCCCAATTTTGCTCATTTGCTAAACCCTCAGTGGGTTAAAATAGTTTTTCAATTCTTATTTATACATTTGAAAGAAATTATTTTAATATTTTCTTTTAAATTATTTTAGAGAAAACAACATTGCTTTATATCAGGAAAAAATGTGGAGCCTGCAACAAAAGCTGACACAAGCAGAACAAAAGTGTATAGCTGTTGCTAAGTTACAGGTAGAAAATGAGCAACTGAAAATGAAACTTAATCAGTGGGAAAATCTTTTTGATGATAAATCAACTGCATATAAGTAAGCAAGTGTTTGTTAATTTTATTTGAAGACATATAAGTATTTTTTATGTCCATAACAGCTTTAGTTTTGCAGTGTTAAAAAAAGTTTAATGCAAGAAAAAAAAATTATTTTTTTTCCTTGCTTGTAAAAAGCAAGAAAAAAGTATTAAATTGTAAAGGGATAAATTTCTTTTATCCCTTTATATTAAATTGTAAAAGTATAAATTTCCATCTTTCAAAAAAAAAAAAAAAAAAAAATTTCTGAAACTCTTGTAATATTTTGTTTATTTATTTATTTTTACAAGGCAGTTTTGAAATTGCTTTGGTTTGGATTGTTCAACTGATATTTAACTGTTGCTTTTTTTCTGTCGATTAACTTAAGTCTTTTCTTAACAAATAGTAAAATCTGATAGCCTTCTCTTCTCATTAGCTTTTAACATGCTGCATTCTGGTGTGGCTTAGTTCTGTGCATATTTCTGTGTCACCTTCTTGGTGTCTATTGCTGTTATTTGAGCCTCAATAAAGTTGTGTGCGTTCACGGATTAGGTATTTGGTTAGGGGCCTATACTGTTATAGTCCATTCCGTAAATTATGGAATGTCAGCATGACATCAGCCAAGCCAGCACTAAAGCTCTAAATAATTGCTAGCTTGTAAGCACAAGACCCTGAGTCACTAATGATTAATAGCACCTCAATAAAGCTGCTGGGCGAAAAAGGCCTGAGAGTAAGAAAAGATCCAGTTCTAATCACAAAGGGCATGTAAGTTACGCAGGGTAGCAGAGTGCTACTCATTCTCCCTCGACCTGGAACTAAACTCCTAGAGAAAACTACATGCCCGCTGCAGAGACAGTGAACTCACACCCTGACTCATTAGACTGACCTAATTGCACACAGAGACTCTCTAAGGTTAGATGGGAATTTCATAAAAGTTGTGTGGTGTTATGTGAAACATGTCTTTATTTTAATTTTATAATAACTAGCATTCAATCTAATGTAATCGAAATTTTTTACTCTCTAAATTGTAGTAAAATTCACTATCTATGTTTTAAGTTAGGCTAACAAACATACATAAAGTTTATAAATACACTATCTTTAACTGTTTTTGTTTTGCTTAAAAGTCAAGGATTTCACCATGCAATGTTATATTTCTCTTATTCTTCACTTTTCATTAAAAAAATTTTTTAAAAAAAATATTTGTCATTTTCTCTCTATTATTTACTTAGAATTAAATAATGGGTTAGTTGGCAAAACTTTAGTTGGTATTATACTTTTTCTACTTTGTGTTGTTTGAATGTTTATATTTACCCAATACTATAGTTAAAAGACTTATATTTCATTAATTGTAAATTTTCATTCACATATCTGATTCTAAATTTATTTTAGGTCACCTACATCATTTTCACGACGATTGTCACAGTATCAACAGAATGAAGCTGTTCTGACTAATAAATTGTCTCAATTGTCATCTTAGTGAGTTGCCTCTCATATCCTAATTTGTTATAGATTTATTCTATTAACATAAAAATTCGCTCTTTTTCAACTGAAAATTGTTTGGTAGCGAATGGAATCTAAATATCAAAATTAAGATTTATGTAATAGCCTTTTTTTTTTTTTTTTTTTTTTTTTTTTTTTTTTTTTTTTTTGCTTGCAATAGCCTATTGAATGGATAATTTTATAAATTTAACTATTTGACTGCACATTTTACAATATGGTTATTTTTGCAACACTTGTTTAGATGACACACTTTTGTAAGACAATATGACTATGGAGCAATAATTAATAATTTGGGTGCATTTTTGCTAATTATTAAATACAATAATTTTATTTTTCTAAGTAGGTATGCAAACTGACAAAAAGCTTTGATCAGAGTGTAAACAAGCAACACACACTCACACACACAAATAGCTATTTCTAAGTTCTCTAAAGTTTTTACTCTTTCATTTATTAAGCCACAGAATTGAGGTGCAAAAATATTTTAGAAACTGAATTGATTGTCTGAAAGGTTTTGAATTATTAATTTTAAACACCTAATAATCAAGGTAAGAAAAAAAAATTTTTTTTTTTTAAATGTATTATGTATTTTACTATAAATCAGAAAAGCATTTATGATTTTCTATCAAACATTTGCTACTTATAAAAAATTATTATTTGTATCATTAAACTTTTTTTCTGGTAGAAATAATGGTCCAAGGGGGTATTAACTAAAAATATGTACTGGTCTGTACACATTTTGACTGGTCTATTCACATGCTCCAATCAGATTTTTTCTTTTTATAAAATAAAAGATGATCAAATCAACCAATTATGCAGTATTTTAATTTTGTTAACTAATTAAGAATTGAATAAAATTCAATATAAATTGAAATTTTATCATTATGTTTTGAGGACTGAATTTAATGTTGTGCTCTTACCTAAGTTGAACATTATTTTAAATATTAAAATGGATCAAAATTTCAAAGAATGTGTAATATCAACAGTTATGAAGACGAAAGCCAGACCAAACCAGCAGGCCATCCTTTTATGCTTAATTGATGGTGATTGATTTCTAACTCAATAGAACCATTGATTATTCTTTCATATATCAATATATCAATCAAAAACTAATGGACTGCTTTTATTTTTTAATCCTGTTTTTCAAAAAAAATGGGCTTAAAACACTTTCTAAAAACTAAGTTACTGAATAAACTTAAAATCTTTCTTTTTATTAAAAATTGGGAATTGTAAAAATGCTTTTTTGTTGTTTTTACAATTTTGAATTGTTATGGTATTGACAAAATTATTTAGTTTCTTTAAGGATTTTATATTTTAATAAAATTAGATCTGAGCTAAATAGCCCTTTAAAAAAAAAAATTATAATTCCTCCATACTGTTTTTTAAAGTGAAATATATATTCCTTTAAAGTGGAATATAATTTTCTCTAGATATGAGAAAGTTTTTAATCGCTATTTCAATACTTCTAAATCCAAGTATAACTTTTATAATTCAAACAAAAAATAAAACGCTTATAACATAAATCTGTTTTCTACTTGATTAGTCTGTTTCTTCATTTAATTATTACTGATATAATTAACATATTTACATTAAAATTCAGTAATTACTCATCACTTGCTTTTTGTTCCTTTAAGATGATCCCAATAGTTGGTACTTACTTAAGTTCTAGCCATATTTTCAAATTGTTCAGAAGAGGGCTTTCATTTAAACACATCATAATGTCCATGTGGATAATAAAATGTTCTTATGTATTGTACTCTTTGTTATCACATGTAAGTTTCAGATGCTCAAATACATATCTGGAAATTCTACTAGTAAGCAATTTAATGCAAAATTGTCGTTTTTGAAGAAAAAAAAATGTGACTTATTGCTCTAAGCCTCTCAATTAAAATACAATTTTTAAATAATTTTTGGTCTTTATAAAAAAAATATTAATATATCTTTCACTGTCATTCTCTCGTTTGATATTTCAGCTCTGAAACTCTTGAAAAGCAAATGAAGGAAAAAGAGAATGAAATAAAATCTCTAAACTACAAATTGCAGATTTCCCAAGATAATTTATCTCGCCAGGATTCAGTTATCAAGCGCCTTCAGCGAAAAGCTATGTTTCTTTCCAAAGTAACTACAAACTTTTTTGTTGCAAATCATTTTTATGATAATTTTTTGCCATTTTAGATACAACAACATTATATTTTGTAGGAAAAAGATCATTGCAGGAAAGCATTGGATTCTTATCTTGCTGAGTCTACAATAAGTGGAGTTGCTATGAATTCAGAGCAAATAAGCCATTTAGAAGAAATGAATATGGAATATAAAAGTGCATTGGAAAAAGTAATTTTCCTTTCAGCTTTTATTAAGTATTTTTCCTTTCAGCAGTAATTTTCAGCTTTTCCTTAGCTGAAAACACTAACATTATTTAAATGCAAACACTTTTGAGAAATATTTCAAGAAACTTTAATTTAATTTTTTTAATGCTAAAATTTTTGATACTATGAGATCTTGAGTGCTTGATAATAGTCTTTTAAATAACTTTTAATAGGCAGTCAAATATGATCTTTTTAAAATCATACTAGCTCAAGGAAATGAAAAGTATTTTTTAAATTGAAAAAACTTAATTTTTTGGATTTCGATAAAAAATATTTTATTTTGATGTAAAAAGAGAGAGAGAGAAAGAAAAATAATGTAAAATATCCACCTATATTCAAGTGCTAGCATGAATTAAAACAACATTTTATACTCAAACAAATTATCAAGTATACTTCATAGGTTTATTATAAATCAAGAAATCTTGCTCGCAAGGTCAAAAAATTTGAATTGAGAAAAACAGATTTTAAGACAAAACTTTGAATAAATAACTTATGAAATAAAATATTTGTGTTTGCAGATGATTCTAATTTAGAAAATGGGTATATTTTCTGTTTTCAGTGAGTGGGTTTCAGTTTTTTTGCTGTAACTTTAGAAATTTTATGAATATTATCTTATACTTGTTATCAAATTGCTCAGAATAAAACAGCTTATAACATATATTTTTTTCAAAATTGTGAAAATTTTTGTAGAAAAAGCCCTCTTGGCCCCTTAACCCTTTTGCGACGAGATTTTTTTTTTACAGCAGAACAATTTTGGTTGCATAACCTATGAGTAGGGCACACTAGAATCCTAAAACTAAGATGTTATATTTTTAGGAAGATTTTAAACACTGATTTAGGACCGGGACATATATGTCCCATCAATCCTGACAACTGGGGTACATATGTGTCCAAATAGTCTTCAACGAGTAATTTTGTAAAGAAAACCAATTATCACATAGGACTGTTGGGACAATGTGTTCCCACTATCCAAGACGAGAGGGACACATATGTCCCGATAATAAAAACGGAAGTAAAACTTTGCCACTTATCAGTTTATTAGAGGTAATCCGCTTTGTGAGTGACTTCTCTGGCCTTAGATTTATAGATCAATCAAAAGTTAATCGAAAATAGGTGGTATTTTCCAAAACTAAACTATTTACGTTCGTACAGTATGGAATGCGCTGCTACAACACTTCAAAACCGCAGGAATTGCATTAAGTACGGTAACGCCATCTATGTTCTGTGAATGAAAATACCTTCAAAGATATTGGCAGGACAGGTGGGAAAGTCTCCCATTAGACAGATAAGCTTTTTCTTCCCAAAAGAATTTTTTGAAATTCGCTTGGGACGTATGTGTCCTGTTAGGACTGAAATGGGTTTAATGTAAACTATTTTCTCCATGGGAATAAAACATTCATAGAAGCTCAATAGTTACCATTTAAATAAGCTATATTTGACAGTTACTCTAAATATTTTGATTATAAAGCTCACCATAAACCATTTTTATTAAACTTTATTCTTACAAAAAAATTATAAAACAAAAAGCTAAAAAAATTTTCTCCCCGTTTGAGCCTACTAATGCCTAAAATAGATAACAGCCTCTAGATGGTGTATTTGCTAGTAATCTACAGTTGTTAATTCAGTTTGAAGTTGTTACTCTATGCAATGCCAAAAAAATAATAAATAAAAATGATATAGAACCTGAAAATGCTTATTTTCTTTTTTAAATGATTGTAGTGCCAGATTTAGCTGCATATAATTGGCTTGATTCTTGGTTATTTTATTTCATATGTCATTCTTAGAGTGCATGATAAGCATTTTCAGGAATTAATACATTTAATCTCTTCGTTATTAGAGATTATTCTAAATCTCTCTTAAAGAAGAGGTTTAGAGTAAATAGAAATTTAGGATATTGAAGATTAATTGAATCTTAAAAATCTTTTAAAACAGAGATTAGGCTATTATTAGAAAGTAGAGATTTAGACTTTGAAGGCTATTTTCATCTTAAATTTCTTCTAAAGAAGATATTTAGGATAGAAATAGTCTTTGCAATATTCCACAATACAAAATTTCTTCTAAAGAGAAGATTTAGAATAGAATGATGTCTGCAATATTCTACAATACAAATACAGTGGGATCCCGGTTTTGCGTTGTCTGTTTGGTATGTTATCCTACTTTCTACGTCATTTCCTGCTGATTCGTGAAAATTGCCTATACCAATAATATTAAATAATTCTGGATTTTACGTTACCCTTTTAAAAAAAGTTCTGCTTTATATGTTTTTCTAGCAGATCAAAAGAGACTTGTTTATTACTTGTTTGTAGCTTTTCTAGCATTCTTTCTATTCTATCTTATTGCACTTTGGTTTGTGAGAGGAGATTTCCCCCTTGAGTCAAAATCAGATCGATGGTGGGATGGACAAAGCACAGAAGAACGAAGCATGGGAGCTTAAATTGTAAAATTTTCAAGTAGAATTTTTTCCAGCAAACTTAACCTTTGAATTTTGGAACTGTCCAATCATTTAAAAAACATTACACTAAACAACTGGTTGGGTAATCATTTCATTTTCTTGATTCAGGTAACTTGCAAGATGCTTCGAAAGCAAAAATAAATGTTCTAGAAGCTCTGAAGTTGATTTCTACAGTTTAGACTAAAATGTATTACAAATGGGTTTAGTGAAACTTTTTGGGGTTAATTACTTCTTAGTATCAAACGGAAAAATTCTCCTTTTGGATAACAAATTCTGAAGATCTACCAAAGCCGGTGACATGTATATCCACTGCAAGAGACATCCTCTTATTTTTCAATTACTATAATATTTGATTTAATCTCTGCTTCTGATGATAGTGGGGAAAACAATGAGGATGAGCAAAAAATATTTGAGGATATACCCACAACTGATCAAGAGCTTGAAAGCCCAAAAATTCTGAACCTTGTGCGAATGTAAATCATAAAGTAAATTTCCAAACAATTGTAAGTATTGAAAGGGATATAATTATAATTGTATAAAAAAACATGTAAAGATTACGCATTTTTTTTCTAGAAGTTCATTGTGTAAATGTCACATTTTGAAAAATATAGTTACATTGTTTTTCCCCGATTTTATGTTATCCCACCTTGTGCGCTTTTTAATGCTAGTTCAATGGAAAACGTAAAATCGTGGTTCCTCTATGGTTTACAACGAATAATTTTAACTTTTTTTAAGGTTGAAAAGGAAGTTGATATTTTGACTGAGAAATTGAAACAATTGAGTGATTCTCGTGGACCTGATGATCATGCTATTGAATTAAGGAAATTAAAGTAATTTTTTATCTTTCTTTTTTTTAATTTCTGTTTAAATCATTCATCTATTAAAAGTTTTATCTTTCTATTTGCTGTTAATATTGTTGTGTAATTTTTTGTATAAGTAAATTACTACTAAATATTTAGGCTAAAAGTATTTTAAAATGTTGATAAACCAATTTAGCATAGCATCCTCTCTTAGGAAATTAACTAAAAGTGAAAAGTCTCCAAAAACAGAAACTAACCTTTTTGAACACTGCTTATTCTAGAATAGAGATTGTGACTCCACATTGCCCCTTAACAACCTGTTAAGTTCACTTTAAAGATAATTAAATTTACAGTCAATTCAATTTTGACTAGTTTAGGTTACCGAATATAGTCCCTTTTAATAATGTAGTATCAGTTAATATATAAATCAAGATTTATTATAATTTCAGTGCACATTATCTTAATTTAAAAAAAAAAATATACAGTCATATTTTTATGCACTCTTTTTAATTCTGATAACTTAAAACGGTTATCAATATAAAAGAGACTTAATTTGACACAGCTGGTAGCATGTTAAATTATAAATTGAAATTATAAAAAGAAACATTATTGTCATCCTGATTTGTTATCGGCATAACCCACAACTTTTTCAAAATGTTTTACTGAATGTGTTTTATTAATTTATTCAAGTTCCCACTTTTTAAGCTTTGCTTACACCAAATACATAGAAAATATTCAGAAGGATGAATTTTAACAAAAGTCTTATTTTGTAGAACTAGGTTTAAAAAAAAATCATATGTTTGTCATGGAATAGTTTGTTGATAGGTTTCACCATATTATCAGGTATAATGCTAAGCTTGGAAATATAATTCTATCTTTTCATCTTTTTTATTAAAAAGAATGTACTTTTTGTTAATATCTTTAATCCATTTTATTAAATTTTAATGTAATAATATGATATAGCTAACTTAAGAATGAAGTTTTTATTGCAGGAAATTATTACCGAGTTAATCTTAAATAAATAATTAATGAAATGAATTAAGAACAATTTGGGTTAAAAGGATATCTAAAAATAAATTTCCACTATTTTCCACTATACAGGATAAGAATTTATTTTGTTTTATTTTATTTACTTTTAATTTTGTTTTAGACTTGCTTTCTTTAAATTTCCTTTTTTAGAGAAGAAAATGTTTCTCTAAAATCTCAAATTGTAGAGCTACAAAAAGATGTCCAAAATAGAACCATAAAGCAGCAAGAAATGGTAAATATTCACTTAACTGATTTGAAGATTATTTGTCTGATTACTAGTGTAAAATAGTGTGTATCAAATCAAAACAATGAAGATAAAATAAATACTAAATCTATTTTTATTCGCATTTGTTATTGCTTATTAAAATTATTTTCATGTTAATTTACATTTTAGACTTTTCTGAACGCATTTCAAAGTGTTTTCAATTTATTTACTAAATTTGGTATGCAGGATTTTTTTTAAAAGGATGTATTTAACTTATCATATGAATTGTGTCATTTATAAGTTGATAAATTGCAATAGCATTTTTTATCAAAAATGTAAATAATTTTTAAAAATATTTTACAAATGTGTGGATAATTTCTAAATTTTCTTTTGGTTGTATTTTATTAAAAGGATTATGTAGCTGACTAAATTATAAATTTCTATAAGTAGGTAACTTAATGATAAATTTAAAATAGTAGGAATATTCATTGTATTTTTTGCTGTAATCCATCTATCTGCTATATTTTTTATCTTAACTTTATACACAGTAGTCTTCATCGTATTGCATATTTTTCATGCATTTAGAAATAAAGGTGGAATGCAATAAAATTAAAATAAATGCTATGTTTCAAAAAAGAGAATATCGTATAGGAAAAAAAAAATTTTTTTTTTCACAGAATGAATAAAAAAAAAAAAAAAAAATACTAATATTAGGATTAGTATTTTCAACAAAGTCATTGCAATTTTAGAAGCTCCTCCTTCTCTTATGACATCTGAACAGTAGTTTGCTGTGTTTTAAGGATAACTATAAAGATTGAAAAAAATTCATTTTTTTATTTTTTTTTTTAAAAAAAAAGTGATTGTTGCTCTTCTAAAAATTTTAGGTAAAAAAGAAGTAAGGTGAAGGTAGAAAAGAATTTGTAACTTTGTTTTCATCACAAAATTTGCTGTAATATACATGTGCATCATTTATTTATTTATTATGTTTTTAAAATGATCTTTGTTACATTGCATTTGGATAAATTACAATTTTTCTTGTCTCCCAATAATTATGATATTATTAGGTGTTTTGTTTCTCAGAAACCTTATTATTTTCATGTGTGTTTTTGTGTAAAAAATGTTTTTAACTTAAACTTAAATTGAGATAGTATTTTTCAAAGCATTCTCAATTTTTAAGCATGTTTAGCAATCAAGAAAAAATGGAATTGTAATTTAACAATCGAGAAAAAAAAATTATTTTTAGGTTAAAACTGATGCTAGTAGTGCCTCTAGAATTCTACACATGCGCTTCAATCCACTAGATGATGCAAACCAAAGACATTTACAAATATTTCAAAAATTGAAAGAAGAAAATGATGTACTGAAAAAAAGAGTTCAGGTCCTGGAAGAAGAAGGCTCTGCAGCAGCAGATGTTACAATGAAGGTTAAGCAAAAATTAGAAACAGAGGGAGCAGATTCTACTCTACAAAGTAAGTTTTACTTTGAAAGGATTTTGTATGAATATTGCAAATGTTACCCTAGTTTTTTAAAGAAGTTATTTTTGCAGTCTTACAAGATTTTTATCTGATAAATGCTAACAGCTACCAATTTTTTCTTAATCTGTAACAGAATTATTCACATCTAGTGGATTTTAAGATTTTTATCATGTGTTAGTTTTTTTTCAAAGTTTCACTAAAGAAGGTTTTTCTCAATGAATTTTTTTTTTTTGTATGATGTGCCACAATATGTGATGAAAATATGAACTGCTTCGAAATTATTTAAAATTATGATTGATTTGTGATTTCCTTGAGAAAATATATAAGCTTTTATTATTGCTTTGTATATACATTACATAAAGGAAATATGGCAATTACTTGTGAATTACAGATTTCTTTGTTTGCAAATTTTTGACTGTATGTATTTTATCCTTAAAAAATTGGTTTATAATTATGCTTAATTTTGTTATCAATTTGATTTATGTCAATTAAATTATTAACTGACATAATTAATATTTTATGTAGTTTAGTATAGTTAATATTTTTGTCATGATATCTAAACTACATTATTTATAAGCAATAATTCTGTAACTTATATATCCTGTTTATTGTGATACGGTTAATATTTCTGCTCTCAGGTTAAGTCTGTTACTTAGTCTTCTTATTATTACAGGATTCGTAGCGTTTTTAAAAAGTGCTTATTTCCGACTTTCGTTTTTTAAAAGCCCTTATAGGTGCTTTTTTCATTGGGTGTTTTTAAAAAGTGCTTAATTTTCCCTTTTCCTAAATGAGATTTTTCCTTTATCATGTTGATTTTCTTCACGAATTATGCAAAAAGACATTTTTCTATTAAAATTTTTTACAATTAATACAACCTCGATCTATTTCACCGTACTATCGGTCCGTAACGTATGAAAAAGCCATTCGTTTTACATGATTCAAAATTTCATGATTTTTGACAACTGTCAAAAACTATGCCAAAAGTTTTTCTTTTCTTTTTTGACATGACGGTTAATACCGTCAATAGTCACCATCTTGCCATCTTTCTCTATTTTATCTAGTTAACCGTAGAGCTAAATAGTGATTTAATTTAAAATATGTTTAATATTATATAGTTTCTATCCTTTTTTAAAATATGTACCTTACTCATATAATTATGATTTTAAAATACAGTGAACTCTCGCTACTGCGATATCCGATACAACAATAACTCCCTCTATTACGATAATGTTCCGTGGTCCCGCCAAACTTGCATATGGATTAATGTTATCTTCCTCTCAATATAACGATATTCTCTGAAGCAGTAAACCTCTGTAAAATGATTTTTTTTCAAATTTCAACATTATTTTCCATTTTTTTTTACTGGTTTTCAAATAATGTAAAATGCCTTTCTGTCATCTTTTACCATTTTTTTCATCTTTTCTGATAAAAGGGTCACTGCTGGTTATGATCTTTCACCCCACTGTTATTTCTTTGCACATCAGAGAATGGCTTTTGTATTCAAATTTCATTCCCCCACTGTTGAGGTACTTAGACCACCCTAAGAGCTTCATGTTTTAGAATTGCCTCCTTCAGTTCTTAAGAAATCACCATTGTAACATCATGAGTCATAAATGACCACACACATCACAGTAACACCTGCGACCCTGAGAAGGTACTGTTTCTGTAGAAGGTGGGTGGAGCACGTTTATTGAAATTGAGGAGGAGAAAAAAATGTATACTGACCATTGGTCATCGTTCATCACTGTCACTTAATCCCTGATTTAAACTACACCTGGTGTTTTCATGAGCTAGCGCAAATTCTACGATCAGAACTTTTCGCATTTAGTGCTGCTAACATTTTCAGCTTGGTGAGTCTTCAGTGTATTGGATATTTTTTACTAGTGTAATGGCAGGGAGAAAGCAACTTTCATTTCAAGATAAACTTAACGTTATTAAAGATATTGATGATGGAATGAAACAGATTGATGCAGCTAGAAAATACGGATTATCTCAATCTACAGTTGCAACGTTTCTAAAGAAAAGAAAACAGATCGAAGATACTGTAAGTTCAAATTTAATTAATCCAAAGCGTAAACGACTAAAAGTCGCAACTAATGAAAACATTGATGCTGCCGTCTTAAAATGGTTTCAAGAGATGAGAGCAACAAATATCCCGATAAATGGTCCCTTGTTATGCACACAAGCACGTAAATTCGCAGTAATGCTAGGGAACGAAACTTTTAAAGCTAGCAATGGTTGGCTAATGCGTTTTCGGGATCGACAAGGAATAACTTTCCAGGAAGTTCACGGAGAGAAAAAATCTGCTCCGATTAACGAAGCAAATGAATGGAAGCAAGAGAAGATGACAGATATTCTTCAAAAGTATAAACCAGAGAACGTTTATAACGCAGATGAAGCTGGGCTGTTTTTTCAACTTCTTCCCGATCGAACATTGGCATTTAAGGGTGAAAAATTTTACGGCGGAAAAAAATCAAAGCAGAGATTGACTGTTCTTCTGTGTGCCAATAGCACAGGGACACACAAGATTCAACCTCTTGTTATCGGCAAATCATTGAAGCCGAGGTGTTTCAAGAATGTGAAAAGTCTTCCAGTGGAATATAAAGCCAATAAAAAAGCTTGGATGACTTCTAAGTTTTTTTCTGAATGGTTGTTGATGTTAGATAAAGAAATGAAAAAGAGGAAGAGAAAAATTGCTTTATTAATTGATAACTGCACCGCTCACACCTCGATTCCAAAACTACACAACGTCGAAATTGTTTATCTCCCGGCCAACTGCACTTCGATTTTGCAGCCACTCGACATGGGCATAATCAAGTGTTTCAAAGGATACTACAGGAAGCGTTTGGTTGAATCGATACTTGTCAACATCGAAAATAAAGTAGAAGATCCTTTTAAAACTGTGAATGTCAAGGAAGCATGTGATATTATTGCTGGTAGTTGGTGGGAGGTAACAGAAAAAACTATTCAAAATTGTTGGAAAAAGGCCGGTTTGTGTGTCTTGGAAGATGAAATTGTTTCTAATAGTGAAGAAAATTCCACAGACAGTGATCCTTCAGATAATCAAGAATTAGTTTTGAATCTTCAAAAATCTTTATCCCAACTTGAGGAAAAAATGGGTAAAACATATGGTGTTAACGTGGAGGACTATTTAACTGCGGATGACGATCTCACAATTTTCGCAGGAGTTAGTGATGAAGAGATTCTCTCTGAAATTACGGATGAAATGGAAAATAATGATGAGGAAGAAGAAGGTGATGATGATCCATGTGTATCACAGTCCGTATTGTCACCCCATGAAGCTCTTCAATCCGTAAAATCTCTAAAGACATTTTTCTCAAGTCTTCCATTTACAAATGAAAATCATTTTCGGGCATTGGACTCTATGCATACTTTGTTGGTTGACTTAACAGTCAGAAAAATGAATAAACAAACAAAAATATCTGATTTTTTTCAATAAAAATGTTTTTTTAAGGTAAGTTTACAATCTTATGTTCTGTATTTATATCCATTGTTTTTAATGCTTAACCGTAATAAACACTATGCAAATTAATTTTTTCGATAATATATAAATATATTTATAGTTAATGAATATATAACATTAAATTTCAAAAAATCTCATTGCGTCCCAGAATTATGTGGGCCCTCGATATAACAATATATCCCTCTACAACAATATTCTTATTTGGTCCGCAAAATATTGTTGTAGCGAGGTTTTACTGTATTACGCTTATAGAAATATGTGCCCTAGCAACATTAAAATAAAATAATCAATGTATGTTTAACTTCCAACAGAAAGTGTAAAGTTCTTTTAAGTTTTGGTTATTACTTAAGTAACTGATTGGTAAAAGTAATAAATAAAATTAAGCATATTTTCCGGCAAATGAAGAAAAATTCAAACTTTTAATTATAAATATTTATAAATCAGCTATATTTTAATTGCAGGGAAATGCAATGTAAAAAATTAATTAATTGGTATAAATATTCTACTTTAAGTTACTATCATTATTATGATTAAAGTGAACTTTACAAAAAAGTTGTAACATCTATTAAATATTTATTTTATTCCTGTGTTTTATTTGAATCATTAAGACAATTTTTATTTGAATTGGGATCCATACATGAATGATTAGTAGCAAATTAGTGTACACAAGACTGATGTAGTGCAGGACAATTAGTATGCATGATGTTTGTCAGTCTTAGATGAACTTCCCAAATGCACAATCTTCCTCTTTTTTAAAATATTTAACTTTAACATAATATCAAACTTCCTTATTTGCAAAATATTTTCAAGTTCTTATCTCCGAATAAGTTAAAAAAAGAGAGTTTTTTGGATATGAAATTTTTTAGTTCAATCTGAAATTGTTAACACTATTTGAAAAACATTTTAACTTTGTATTATATTCAGCTTTTGGGAAATACTGTATCAAAATTTCCCTGTAATGCATTTTTTCCGATTGATGAACATCGGGGAAATAAATTGCAGAAAAACTACTGGCTTAAAGTTTTTTTTTTAAATAATATAATTAATAGTCCATTTAGTATTAGAGAATTTCATCAGGTTTGTCATATATAATAGTAATCTATTGTTTTTGTACTAAATAAATGAAAATAAAAAATAAACATATATTTGAACTAGCTTATAAGGGCTGTGAGGGGATTGTAATATTTGCTAATTACAACCGAATGAAATTGTAAAAAAAGGGATAAAAGTGCGTGGATAATTGCTAAGTTATAAATATGGTATTTACTTTATCTTTTATTTTTCTACAGTGTAAAAGAAGTTAGTTTACTTACTTTTGTCTGTCTTTTTGCTTTGTTACTTTTCTTCGGATATGACTCATGGCCTGTAAAAAATTATCAGCATCAAAAAGGAATTTTCTAAGAAGGGATTAGCTAAACTGGAGAGGTGGAATTAAGTAGAAATCATATGAATTACAATAACAAGGGTTTACTTGTTAAAAGCTAGCTATACTCCAATAGACATAGTATTGTACCAAACAAGCATTTCCAATTTCTTTGGTAAATCTTGTTTCGTTATAGGAGAGTTCAATTGTGTAACACAAAATGATTGCATGGAAATAATGGAATATTATGATTGTTTTTTCTGAAATTGGTCATTTTTAGCTCTAAGGGAACAGCTACAAGCAGCTGAAAGACAGCGTGGATACATTCTAGATAGTGCTCGTATCAAAGCTACTGAATTCAGAGAAGCTGTATATCAGTTAACAGGTTATCGTATTGATGTCCCAACATCAGAGACTTATAAGTTGTCTCATGTCTATGCCAACTCCAGAGATGATTATTTACTCTTCAAGGTAATATGTAATATTTTTTTATCAACCCTTTATTTTTTCTTATTAATAATCCCTCAGTTGAGTTTGCCTTGTATTTTTCTTTAATACAACTACCACTATCCCAAGGCATTTTTTCCCCATCAGTCTTTAGTTAATAGCTCTGAGTGATTTCATTACCTTGAGTATGTAGTATTGTTTAAATTTAAAGCAATAGAGGCGAATTCATCTCTTCTGTTATTTAACTCTGTATTTTTTGCACTAATTATTATCGTCATATTTAATAATCATTCACATGCATGATATTTTTATGACATTATTTTCCTTGTGTTTGTGTAGAAATATTTAATCTTTCAAAATTGTCAAAATTCTATTAAGATTATAATTAAAGCTTTTAGTTTTCATCTCCTTATTGACTGTCTGTGATGAAATCAGAAATACAAAAAACTTTAATATAGAAGAGCATATAAATGACGCAACCAAGCTTAGGCGTGCACAGTGGCCAAAAAAAGAACATTTAATTAATAATGTAAAGGGGGAAATAAGCATTAAATTCACAAATATCTTATTGACATGTATTTATAAGATTAATATTAAAGGCATCCTGTTGAATGAGGCTAAATATTGAAAATGATAATATGAGATATAATGATAATATGTTAATTGAGAATATTATTTTAATATTATAAAAATATGTATTAAAATTCAATATTGAAATTTTATTTTTAATAACCAGCACTGTATTTTAGTTTTATGCCCTGGTAATAATTCTTGTCTCAAAATGCTGTTCCATACCTACACAATACATTTTTTGTCATATCATTACATAAGTATAAGTCAATACATTTTTAGGGTTAATGGTCAATGTATGCTGTTGATTGAGTTTTAAGATTCAAAATGAGAATGTTTCACTTTCGATCTATGTAATGTTCATTGCTGTGTTGAATATTAAGTTAGACTTTTAGTTTTATATTACAGGGTGCGTAGCGTTTTTAAAAGGTGCTTATTTTCGATTTTGGTTTTTTAAAAGCCCTTAAAAGTGTTTTTTTTATTGGGTGTTTTTAAAAAGTGCTTAATTTTATGCAAAAGCGTACTTTTTACATTGTTCTGTTTAACGTTTTCACAATTCATTCAAACACCATCTATTTCGGCGTACCGTCGGTCCATAGCGTATGAAAGCCAATCATTTTATATGTTTGATGAAATACTTGCGGGTCCGCATGTGCATCTACTGAGCTGGGTTTGGTGAGATTATTTCACTTTTATGTACAACTCTGCTGCATTTTGCAAGATATTCTCAATTTCAGACTTCATTTTCCCCTCTCTGATATCGAACCAAAAAATCTCATTTTATAATGGCTAATAATACCAAGAAAAGAGTTCTTTGTCAGAAACTACTTATTTTATTATGTTCATGTAAAGTGTTTGAAAATTAATTTGCATTTTCTTAATGTATATAGTGCTTAAAAATATTTTTTTAATTCTTAAAAAGTACTTAAAAGGTGCTTATTTTTTGTTGAAAGATTTGGCTACGCACCCTGTATTAATATCCTAGAAATTAGTATTAAAATTAAATATTGAAAATTACTTTTTTTATGGCTGGCACTGTTGTTTAGTTTTATTTGTAAGAAGTTTTGACAAACTTGTTTCAAAATGTTGTTTCAAGCCTTAAAATTGAATATTTTTTTAGGTTAATGCTCAAGGTATCTTGTTGATTGAAACTGAGTATTCAAAACAGCTGACAGAACAAATGCAATTATATCTTCATAAATTTGACAGCTTTCCTGCATTTTTAGCTAATCTCACAATGGAGTTGTTTAACCAACAGACTTTTATGTTGGAGCAGTAAAATATTGTTCAAATGCATGTTTGAAAATTTTGCTCAAATGCATGTTGAAAAGAATTTTGCATAATCAAATTATGGATATTTTTACAAAATGTATTTTTTTATAATAAAGTTGTACATAAATAAATTTTTGTGTTTATTTTAGCCATTTTCTTTGTGTGTAAAATAGTGTTCTCTTTTAAATACCTATGCTATAATATTGTATTCTACAAGTTTTATAAAATTAAATGATCAAGTTATATACAACAAATATTTTTTTTAATATTTAGTTTAAAACTTTTTTTTTATTATTGCAAATGCAACAAAGCATAATCAGTATTATTTAGATAGAAAACATCATTGTAATAAGTAATTCAGCTAAAATTACAAAAAAGTTTTTTTATGTTTAGTTTTTTATTTTTATTGTTATTTCTAGTTTTATAAATGCTAAAAAATATAGATTTTCTAAGTGTGGTATAAAATAATTTGAACATTTTATTATACGTTTTTGCATTTTTTCAAACCTTTTGATTAAAAATGACAAGTAATGTTTTTTAATTCTCTAAAAAAAGATCAAAAGGATTGTGGAAACGTTCAAAAATAATTCATATCAATTACAAATCCTGAAATACAAAATCCTCTTTTTTTTCTACTATTTCTTTTACATTGCCCGACAAAGAAGTTCTTGCAATTATTTATAAAGTATTAGAAAGGAAATAATTTGTATAAAAGAGCTACTCAAAAGGAAATAACAAATATTCAATAAATTTCAAAAATAAACTCTTATACTCAATTTATTCCTTTTTACAGAGGTTTTATACAATTTTACAAACAGTATCATATGTAATAAAAAAGCCATGTATTGGGAGTACAAATTAGTTCAGTCCGTTTTCAAAAGATGGCTCTGGCAGGTGACAGGTGATAGTCACTAAAGCTTCAGAGAGGTTAGACATTTGTCAATAAT
The DNA here is from genome assembly GCA_949128135.1 of Parasteatoda lunata. NCBI lineage: Eukaryota > Metazoa > Arthropoda > Arachnida > Araneae > Theridiidae > Parasteatoda > Parasteatoda lunata. The sequence continues at coordinate 52,132,494 of OX421977.1, forward strand.
ATTCAGTTTATATTGCTTTGAGTTTCATACAAAAACCCTGTTTTTTACTTTGTTGAATATGTCACATTTTGTGGTAACTAAGCAGCATTTGCGGGAGGTTTCATGCTTCTGCTTTAATTGGAAGAAAAGTGCAGCTGAAGCGCATTGAATGCTTGTAGAAGTTTATGGTGGCAATGCGCCAACTGATAAATCATGTAGGGAATGGTTTCGACGTTTTAAGAATATTGTATACTGTGAGTTGTTACAACCTGGTGATTCCATTACGGGCGATCGGTACAGGTTACGATTGATTCGTTTGAGCCGTGCATTACGAAAAAAACGACCGGAATACGATGACATGATAAGGTTATTCTTCTGCAAGATACGGTCGGCCTCATGTCGCAAAAGTCGTAAAAATGATTTGGAAACGCTCAAGTGGGATATTTTACCGCACCCGCCGTATTCACCGGACATTGCTCCTTCTGATTACTGGTTGTTCGGACGGATGCAGCACGATTTGGCAGGTCACCGGTTCACTTCTTTGCAAAAGTCGTAAAAAATGATTTGGAAACGCTCAAGTGGGATACTTTACCGTATTCGCTGGACATTGCTCCTTCTGATTATTGGTTGTTCGGACGGATGCAGCACGATTTGGCAGGTCACCGGTTCACTTCTTTTGCAGAAATCTAAAATTGGCTCCTAACTCTTGGATCACCTCAAAAGACGAGACATTTCTTTCGAGATGGAATTCGAAAATTGCTTGAGAGGTGGGAAAAAGTATTAGCCAGCGATGAACAATACTTTGATTAATCTGTTCATTCATTTTGTTCTGAAATAAATGCATTTTTGACCGCAAAAAAAACGGACCGAACTAATTTGTACTCCCAATAATAATATAAATACAATATTAAAATTTTTTAAATGAATCTAAATAATTTTAGTAGTTATTCATAAAGTTGTGGCAGATGACCTTATAGGAATTATTCTTATTTTATATGAGATTAAATATTAGGATGAAAACAACTGGCTTAAAGGATCTGATAAAAAATGTCTTGTCTCACGACGGTTCTAACCCAGCTCATGTTCTCTATTAGATTTTATTTATTCTAATTACTAAAAAAACGCTTAAAAAGTTCTCGAGTTAGGACGAAACACGCAAAAAGTGAAAATAACATTAAGGGATCCAAACTTTGAAATTGCTCTCCTTACCAAACTATTGGCACCATATTTCCCAGATATTGTCTATTCATTGTATTTTGGGCCGTACGAATCCGTCCCGTAGAAATACGAATCCGTCCAACCAAAAAAAAAAAAAAAAAAAAAAAAAGGTATCTTTATTCAGAGAAAGTAAGTTTTTGTGTCTCATATCGTGTATACTAATTAATTAGCATATTTGAGTTCACCATTCAGAATGAGTCCTTGAACGTAGAGATTCGATCATTAGATCAAAAGTTTTTCAGGATAAAGCCCTGGATAGATTAATTTATCTATTAGATTAACTAGCGACACGCCGCCATCTTGGTGACCGCAATTCTCAATGTCGAAATATGGAGATTTATTCTTAAATGTCACTTTTTGTTGATCAATATTTTCATTTTCTTGAAGATAACTTGAATATTAACGATTTTTTTTTTTTTTTCTCTCTCGGTAACTATATTTTCTTTTTATTCTTTTCAGTCAAAATACTTTATCTATGAGTTAAAACTTACTTATTTCGTCTTTCATAATCTGCAATAACTTTTTTTTCTAAACTCCTTGAAATATTTTGCATTTGTTTTTTTTTTGTTTTTTTTATGAGGTTTAAAGGGTGGTATGATTTGGGATTTAAATTATTATGGACATTATTATCAAAGAAAAAGTCCCCCCCCCTTAGTTTACATTTTTTCTTTCTTTATCAATACCAATTGTCATTTTGCCTTTGATAATTAACAATTGCTAAAACTTTATGTACAATAAATTAAATTTAAAATGAAATCCTTATTAAAATTTTAGATGCTAATAATAACAAAAAATATTAAAAAATTGCTGTTCAATTTTTAAAATATTAAATTAAATAAAAATGCGTTTGTCTATTAAAAAATAAAACATATTATAAATATTAAATCGATAAATTCCCTTGAACAGCCTTAAAGTTTTCTGACAAATTTCATTTTTTCAAAACATAATAATTTTAGTTTTAATTGCATTATCTTATGGGTATTATTAAAAAAAAATTTTTTTTAAAGCTATCAAATTTATCTAGATTCACTATAATTGAGATATATTATTTAGGTATATATAATATTGTAAGATAAATATTTTATTTTAATAAATAATTCTCGATATTTAGAATGAAAATATTTTTATTTTATTAATTGGATAAAATAAAACAATCAAGCTGTGAGGTATATAAAGGAAAAAATAAATCTTTTTTTTACTGAATTAGTGCAAAGGTATTTAAATTGTATTCAATTTGATTCTTTAATAATGTTATAATTTATTAATAAGTAATAATCTTAATAACATATCTTTAAAGAGGAAAATATTTGCAATAACTGTTAGTTTATTGAAATAGACACATTATTCTTTTATAAAATAAAACAAAGCAATTCACATTTTCAATAAAGACATTTCTTTAAAATTAAAAAGGTAACATTCCACATAAGCAAACAAAATAATGAGCTTTTTAAAATATAACAGGACAATTATTATTTTTAGCATATTTTTAATATTAAATTTCATTGTACTTAGTATCGTTTGTAGTCCATTTATCTCTGCCAATTCTATGCAGCCATACTTTCGGTCGTGTACTACTTGTAGGAGATATAAATTAAAGCCTAATTTTGACTTATTAGAATACCCAGATGGACAACATCCTGTGTTTTTAATCATAATTTAAAAGTATGAAGCAAATAAGGTAAAGCGAAAATTGAAATCACAGATCCAGTGCAATGATGATTACCGTTCAAAACGTCGACAGTTTATTCACGTGATCGGCGACAGTCAATTAAAATTTTGGAATAATTTTGGAACTTCTTTAGTTGATTTTTTTTAAAGACTTAAGTTTTTTTATTTTTAACAGCAGGCATCTTTAATGTATTAATAATAATGCATATTAATAATTTAAAGTATTTTTATACTCTTTTTATTATTCAACTTATAATTACTGTCTTGACGGTGATTTTAATATAAATATGAATATTGAAGACGGAAAAGTATTTTGTTACGTCTTGAAATACGTATATAAGCAGGATTTGAAAACCAATCTGACGACAAGAGCACAAACATCAATTTAGACAGTTTTTGCAACCCATGATTTGAAATATTGCGGCGTTTATCGGAGTCAATCCGGAAAAAAAAAAAAAAAAAAAAAAAAAAAAACATTTGGCCAATGAGTAACTAGTGATCGTAATAAAGCGATCACAATTATTTATTTATTTATTATTATTATCATTTTTTTTTTTTTTTTGTCACACTGTACATACTTTAATCGTCATTTTATTATGTTACAAATGCAAAAATTTAAAAAAATTAGCTCTTATATAATACAATCTTTATAACTTATTTTTATTGACGCCTCATACGTTTTTAAGTAGCAGCCGAAATTCTGCGGTCACTTTAATTTTGAGCATATTCCTTTACTGCTGATGAGCCTACATTTATTTCTAATTGTTCCAAAAGTGGCAATAACCCTAGGCAACCCTCATCAAAAATTACAACAGCTAAAAAAGTTGCAATTTCAACTATTCATATTGAATTATCAATAATGTTTTTTTATTTTTGCATAATTTTATTATATTATTTCAAGAAAGATTAAATGATAGCTCACAACTTCACTTGTTCATACAGTTCGCAGTGCGTCCTGCGCCGCTGTCGTATTATGCTGTCACTTACATTTTTACGAAAAATCAAAATCAATCCATAATTTTTTTATGATAATCTTAAAAGGATAAACTATCAAAAAGTGCAATATTTTTCTTTCCATTTTTTTAAATTTTTACTGTGTTGTTCTCCTGTAATTTTTTGAAAATTGATTAATTTTTTTTTTAATTCGTTAAATCTGAATTATTTGAAAAGCAACATACGTTTTAGAGACATTCAACAAAACAGCCTTTAAAGAATGGTTTTGTACATGACCTTTAGGGATTTTATCTTCCTGTATTAGTTAGGGATTCTATTATCCTAAGCCACCCTCATTTTTTATTTGGCTTTGCTATTCCTTATACTATTTTTTGGGACACAGACATAGTTAATAGCACTGTTTAAGTGTGCACAGTGCTGCCTGCCGCTTCTGGCTATGTCATACTTAACTCATATAATGGTGATATAAAATTTAATAGGCACTTACTTACATTTTGTTTAAATAATGAGGTAAAAAAATTTATGAAAAATGTTACGTAAAACTAATGTCGCCATATTTAGACAGAAAATAAGATGTAATTAATTTTTTTTTTTTTTTTTTCAATTGAACTTATCTGTATTGGACAGTTTTTTTGCAACTCTATTGAAGAAGAATTTTTTTTTTACAAATTTATTAATCATATATTTAAAATGTTGAATGATGAATATTTATGAAATATAATAATAGATTTGGGGTGTGATTTATACTCCACACTTGCTATAGCTTCGTTAGATATTATATTATTCGTTGTCGATAAAGATGAAAAGATAGTTAGCAGTAACACGATATATTCGTGTACTATAAATTTCGTAGAGGATGATAATCACAATAAAATTGTATTCAAATATAGAAAACCATGTGGGAAGAATGGTTTATGTCCATAAAAGCTGTGTGTGTGTGTGATTCGGAGAAAAAACGATTTCGCGCGTAGAAAAGAAGGGTTTTACCATAGTACGTTCCATCTGTACTACGTAATGACTCTCGAGGTGATATGATGTGGCTTTTCAAGTTATTCATTTTTCAAAAATTAATAATCCTTAAAATGCAACACATGGTAATTCAATCGTTATTTTGGTGAAAAATGGACATTAACACCGTTCTTCTCCTTTGGTCTTAAATTCTCATATTTGGTAACTCGACTTTGTCATTGTTGATAATTTTCTTTTTCTCTATATTTATTTATTTATATCTCGATATTATACGATGTTTCATTAACGAACATTCATGCATCCACGAGAATTTATTCTAAGAAACCGTTATAACAATATTAATAAATGTCCATGTTATACGATGGATCAATATTTCACCATGGTCCCAGTTTTGATTTTGGGTTATTTATTCTATGTCAGAATTTTATAATCGTTTTCTAATTTTTCGGTTTTAAACTTTGTTTTGGAATAAAATAAGATAGATTAAGACATCTGTTCTGTGACAATTAATTTTGAAACAATTGTTCGAAATTTGAAATTTAATTTTTTCTTTTTTTTTTTTTTTTCCCTTTAGAGAAAATATTTGAAATATTTAGAGAATATTTCAAATATTTTCTCTCTCAATTATAGTTTTCTAAGACTTTAACATAAAGTACCAATAACCGTAGATGTGGAACACTTAACTTATTAAAGTACATTTAAAAAGAAATGGTTAAACGTGATACAATAATAACGTTTGAATAAATTCGAATGTAATCTACATTACAATATGTTCTTTTAACTTGATAGCTACATACGTATTAATCGAGGTCGTCTGCAAAGGATGGTGGCTAGATTGAACTCTGAACTCGGAGACAGATGATAATCGAAATTTATCTACTCGGGAAGTTAGATTTATTAGTGGCCATCACCCAAATCGACCATTTACTGGCAATTTATCGTTCTACTCATACGTGAAAAATGAGTTATATTAGTTTATTGGTTTTTCTTGCTAGTTTAGGAGTTGCCTTGTGTAAGTAATAATTAAGAAACATATTTTTTTTTATTATTTAGTGGTTACTGCTTCAAGGAACGCCAAAAATGGTTAAAATCTTTTAAAATAATTGAAATAGTAGTTTCGAAGAGTAGTAATAATCGAATAGTAGTTTCGAAATTGATGAACAATAAAATTCGTTTGTAACTATTTTTTATTATAATTATTTTTGAACAAATAAAGTTTTATAAAATTATATAAAAAATTATTGATTTATAAATATTTATGTGATTAGTAGAGCCCGGATTTTTATGACCTAAAAAATCTCAATTAATGCCCTTAAAAAGTGCAAAAAATGCCCTTTAAAAGTGCAAAAAATGCCCTTAAAAAATGCAAAAAATGCCCTTAAAATGCGAAAATTGCGCTAAAAACGCCTTATGACATGACTTAAATAAAGTAAAAATACTGAACTAAAACAATTTTTTACTCTTTAAAATTATTATGAGTCATTTCCAAAAATATAAAGCAATGCAATACTTGTTCTACGTTCATTAAAGTTTGAAAAATATGTTTTATATCCTAAAATAACAAAAAAAAAGGAAAATATATTGACTCCAAAACATTTTCATTTTGTATAGAAACTTTAATGAATATAACAACTTCCATCTCATAATATTACTAAATATCAGAATTACATTGGATTATGAATTTTTTTTAATATTTTGAAATGTAAACGAGCGTTTCTTGTCTGAAAGTTAATTTTTATACCTGAAGAAGCTTCTTATTTCAACGTCTACTGATGTTATTGGTGCGTACTTGAAAAAGACGGTCTCACTTACTGACAATTCTTCTTCAATTTGAAAAGATGTTGCTTCACCTGTTAATATCCTAGAGATTTTCTTCATTGTTTGGAAGCCAGTGTAATAATGAAAAATGATAAAAAAAAATATTAAAAATTGGAAACAATTAACAAAAAATTTAAAAAATGCTTTAAAATGCCAAAATATGCCCCAAAATTTAAAGAAAAATGCCCTATAAATCTAAAAAAATGCTCTAAAGGACAAAAAATGTCCAAAAAATGCAAATGTCATCAAAATCCGGGCCTTAGTGATTAGTATATATAACTCCTTAAGGTATCCGAGTAGTGCAAAAACATTATTTGGAGCAAAAGTTTTGAAATTAAGTATATTATAAATTTAGAAATCCAGTACTCTTAGCTTGATAAAAATACTCTACTTTTTTCAGTACTCTTAATTATTTACAAAGTCATAGCAGTTTTTTGTGCAAGATGCTAACATTGGATAAACTAGTGATTTTAAGTCTTTAAATGAATTTATTTCAAAATGAGATTTTTTCAAATTTTACGGCACCTTAAACAAGACATGTTATGTTTTTTTTTTTTTTAAAAGATAATTGTCTAAAATTTTTTATGAGTGTTTATGTTTATAGTACTCATATTTTAAATTACATACTAAGAGAAAAAAAGTAGAATTTTATTTTTTATGCATGTTTTTAAATTTTAAAAAAATTACTTTTTTTATTAGATTTGTCCCTAACGTACATACATTTGCTTTTATGTATATGCACTTGCATATCTATGCACATGTATATGATTTTATGTATGTGCACGTAGGTATATGTATTTATAGTATATGCACTTGCTTTTAAGATAATAGTTCAAAACATAGTTGACAGCTTTATAGATAAAATCCTCAAAGGATTTTTTTAAATCGAGTGATAGAATTTTTTTTTTACATTGATTAGCGTATATGCAAAAAATACCTTATTTTTACCTAAACATTTCCATATAAAAAGAAAATAATAATAATGATAATTATTTTTGTTAGTTATATAGGGCTTTACACCTAATAAAACAAATAAACTAGTGCTTTAAAATTTTATATTTATATTTTTTAAAAAAAAGTTGATGAAACTAGTTAACTAGTTCATTCCTTATTATTCCTTATAATTTCCTTATTATTTGTTCACCGCATTTATTGCGTGAAATAAATAAATAATGATCATTTTATTCCTTGAATAACAACATTAACAATAAGAAAAAAATAAGTCTGTGTCAACAATTATTTGCAACGATATGTTTCACAGCAAAACTTGTGTTACGGAAATTATATTTTCAAATTCCTAAAATTCAAAACATGTTTATTCACTCCCCCATTTGTTGATGATGCAAAATGATTTCAATTGCACAGTGTTTCAATTGGAGAAAAAAAAAGAGAGTTTTTTTTAGCCTGATTGTGTTAATTGAAATAAAGTAATTGTTTTTTATAGCAATAAACTATTTCATGGAATCTTTGTGTTGGCCACGAAAATTATTTATTTTATTAGTTTGTCTGCAGGAATTTTCTTTTCTTTTTTTATACTTAAAGACCCTATATATTGCAAATTTTTACTTCTTTCTTTTTGTTGTGGTGAGCTTGAAACAAATTAAAGGTATATTTATAAAATAGTAAGCCTTTTCATCGTATCTCATAAATTTCTTCTAAACTACATTATGAGAACCAGTCAAAATTCCTACTATTATGAAAGCTAGTCACTGGCAATGAGATGCCTACTGATTTGTAAATGGCAATGTAATTTCTTGAATTGGTAAAAATCCTTTTTTTTCTAATGTTGTACACATTTGAAAATTGAAATTAAAATAAGCAAATTCTTACTGTTTTAACGTTTCTCTTACATTAAAAGTGGGCTAAAAATTGAAAAAAAAATTTTGTTCATATAAATATATATATATATAAACCCTTAAAACGAAAAGATAGGAACGAATCAACGAATCACATATTCATAAGACACGGAGGAATGTTGATGGTGCTAGAAGCATATTGCAAAAATGATACACAACCCACGTTTTTCGTTATGTGTGCGACAAAAATAAAATTATTTACCTTTTTTCAATCCACTTGAAAAACATTTAAAAAAAAAAAACTTTCTCAATTGATTTGTTTCTTTTTATTTTAGTTTTGTGTTTTCCTTGTTTGATTTTGTCGAAAAAGTGGTCAAAATTTCTATTTGCGATAGATCCTATATGTAACAAACAGAAAATTTTATACTTGCATTGTGGCAAGCTCATAGCTCCAGTTGATATTTCTCTACTACTCTGCATGGCAAACATAGACTGTGTCCCCCTGTTAAATTTATAATTGCGTCTTACCTTAGACATAGCTTAATTTTTTAAAATCTATAATATGAAACAAAAACACTATAAAAATAAATTCGGGTATTTATAAATATTCATTTCATTTCGATTTATTTTAATTTATGTATTTTAATTCTAATTTTTTTAATTTTAATTAATAAAAAATTAATAATTGCGAGGGAAAGGCGCAATTTAGAAAAATAATAAATCGGGACGTTGCATACACTTACCAACTTACCACATTAAAAATTAAATTCATTTTAATAATACTTGAAAATAACTCACTGTTTTACAATAATTTTATTCAAAGATTAGTTAAGGATTATGTAAAGTGAGTTAGAAATATCTTAAAAAAGAAAGAAATATTTTTATTGTAATTCATATAGTAGGGGCGGACAAAATTTTTTTGAATGAATGACCGCATGTCCGAGTACCTAGGCATGTTGACGGGAGTTATGATAATTTTAACGTAAATAATAGTGTTTCAGACACAATTCTTTTTATTAGTCAGCTTAGTAAATTTTTTTAAATAATTATAATTTTTTTTTATTATCTTAATTATTTTGAGTAATTCTTTTTGTCGTCTGCTATCTTATTAATATATTTTCATAAAATAAATTCTTTGAAATGTTAAAAATCATTCAAAACTGAAGAATTCTAAACTAATATATTTAAAAAAAAAAAAAAAAAAATTCCTTTTTATCGGAAAACAGATTTTTTAAAAAAATATAAAGATGGGGATGAACTTTTCATCCTATCATATAATATAAAAGTTGTTTTAAAATAAATTAACTCTAATGTTCCTTAAGAAAAGTAAAGAATAAAAATATGGATAAATATTTTACTGAGCAACATAAATATAAATTAAATATTTTAATTAAAGAAATTGTATGGGGGGGAAAATTATATAACATAAAACAAACACACGATAGCTCGAAATAAGATTAGAATCAACGTTCAGTTAGGAATAAGTTCATTATACTTTTAGCTCTAGGACCTTTATATGTAATTAAATTATTACTAATTTAATGAAAGTTAAATCTTAAAGCGGTTTAAGCCTTTTAGGTTACAAAAAATTAGAAAGTAAGCTCAAAAACAGTTAACAGTTTAAAAAATCCACGTTTGAATTTCACGTTTTATAAAAATATTGTATTAAAAATATCGATTTTTTAAAAAAGATAATGTGGAAATATTGAACTGAAAAAAAAAATATTAAAAAAAAAATTTGGATTGGCGATGATATTTGCCACTAATAAAGAGCATCAAAAGTAATGATTAAAACGTATGATTCAAAAATCACAAGCCGTTATAATACCGGATTAAAAATATGGACATTTTTGAAACCCCGTGGAAAAGCGTAGCCATAACTGCTGAAAGAACAATAAAAAAAAAAAAAAATTTAAGAAATTTAGATTTGCTATAAAATCGGCCGAAATAAAGCGCACATTTAAATGCGTGATTCGAGTGTTGTATTAATAGATATAAAAAATATCGCGATTAACAAAAACATGTGGAAATGCGTGGCAATAAATCCTGAAAAAAACAAAAGCAGAAAAGAAATACTTAGAGTAACTATACAATGCTTAGAATAACGAGTGTAAGTCAAAACTTAGTTACGAAGTGAACTATTTAGAAAAACAATTGAAAAATAGTACCTAGAAAAAAGGAGTACTTGGAAAATAGTATTACAATATTGATACAAGTAAGCTCATCAAAAGTGGTTACGATTTCCACAAATTGAGACTATAATGTATGTATTAAAAAGATCGAGATTTTAAAATACACGTGCGAATCAGATAATAACCTTCGTAAACACGGTCGAAAAGTCACTTGGATTTACTATAAACTGGACACAAATAAAGAGTTTCAAAAGTGATTGTTGAAACTCGAAATTCACGCGTCATAATTTTGTCAAATTAAAGGGATTGGGATTTTTAAAACGATGTAAATTCGTAGCGATATCAGCCATAAACTAGATCGAAAGACTGCATCGATTTAGTTGGCGTTTCAAAAACGTAAGTGCGCAATTCATAATTTCTAATATTATTTATTTTCCAAAAAAGAAAAAAAACAAAACAATAATAGTTTTTAGGGCTGCTATTTACGCAACTGGCTCTCTAGCTAGTTGGAGAGAGGATGAAATTTTGATTGTTGGATCAAAACATAAATTATGGAAATAAATGATAAGTAATAAATAATAATAGTTGAAAATTCCTCATATACACGAAAACGGATTAAGTAAAACGTGCTAAAAAATAGCTTGTGTTTGTGATAAAAATATTGATAAATTAATAAGCTAACGATCAACTTCAAAATTAATAAAAACAAATTTAAGTTTATTTTGACCATTTTTTACATAAACTATTTTGAATTTAGTTAATAAAGGAACTTCTATAAATTTAACACTGTGTTATTCTATTATCTTAAACCAGTCTTTAAATAATACTTATCTTTTATACGATTTTTGAAATAAAATTCGAAATCGGAGGTAAATTTATGTTTAAAATTTTTTTTTTAGATATTTTTAATTTAAAGATATCACCGATGCAGAAAACAAAATATGTTGCATTTAGATATCTGTTAGTCAGATTGAATAATTTGGTAGTAACTACTAGGTAATCTGGTGATAAATACTACTATAGGTATATATTACCAGATGAAGGCATTCACTTATTTTCTTTTAGGTTTTAAAAATAATATGATACTCCACTATTGATTTATTTTAGTGAAAGAGACGATAAATATCATTAAATATCAACTAATTAATTAAGCAAAAAATATTTTAAAAATGTGTTACCCACTCTTTTTTCCCGCTAAATATACATAACTCCATATTATTTAAAAAGCTTTACAAGTTAAATGGAAATTGGAATGGTGCATGGATTGTTTGCGTAATTTTTCTTTAAAACGTGAAAATTTATAAAGATCACCTAAAAAAAAAATTATGATCATGTTTCTTACTATAAAAACATTAAAATGCTTTATTGAATTTTCATTTCAAAATATTTTTAAACAACTTTTTATAAACCTGCGATTAATAAAAAAATGAAATAAATCCTTAAATGTGAAAGTAGTTGAAAATTTTCAATGCAATTCGGTTGGTGTTAATTTACAGACTAAAATAAATGATCAAATATTGTTAAAAACGAATAAAAAACTGTTGGGGACACAGGTTGAAATTAAATCGTGACCACGAATTTACCATTAAAAAAAAAAGAGAGAGAGAAATATCTACCTTGATTATTCATGGAAGAGAATGTGGGAATATTCCACATCAAGGTCAATTGATATGACAAGGTAATGTTACAGCGGTCAGCTAAAATAAACGCCCTAGTATCCTTGATACTTGAAACCAATAGACATTTCGTTGCAGAACTGCCAGATTAAACCGTTGATTGCTTATTAATATTTTCAAAATTTTTACTGTTTTGAAAAAATGGTCATTGACACTTAGGCTGGGTTTAGAAAAACACAAGGCCGTTTAAACATCACCTTTTTTGATGAGGTTTTTGAATACATTCTGAGGAAATTTTTGACTTAGACTTCTTTTTCGTCCATTTTGTTTAAGTACAGAAAACTGCGTTTACATTTCGTTTAAAAAAATATAATGAAATGGGGTTTCTTAAATTTTGTTAAATTTAATTCAAACTAATATGCATATATAAATGAATTTGCATCTGAGAGCGTGTCTTGATGCATTTTATTTTATTGAAATAAAATTTTAATAAGAGAAAAATAATAATTTTCGTTTTTAGCAAGTGATTTATTTCTCGACGCATATTTGAAATCGTTTTAATTTTTTTTTTATATTTTAAAATTTTGATTTTAAGTGAAATATGATACATTAAAAACCCTGTTTAAGATCCCATCTCATACATCATATAAATTAGAATATCAATCGACTCTTGGCCTGGATTGACCACCACTTATTAGCGGTTTTTAACAGATCATTTAAGTCGCTTTGAGTTGAATTAACGTAGTAAGCTTTTTGCACAAGTCTACACAAATATATGTTAGCTTTGCTCAAAAAGACTCAGACTAAAAGATTTTTTTCACTCAGGAGTTAGTCTGTCTTATGAGTTAATAATATGGTGCGAAAGATAGAAATAGAACAATTTCACTTTTTCTTATACGCAACGACAAGCATTGTACACCAAAATTATCGTTGAAGCTAAATTTCTGCCCAACATTTTTAATTACAAATTATTAAAAAAAGACCTTATGACAATTCATACTGTAATAACACTGAATTCAATTTAAACAGTGTTATTACACTGTTTATGTTGTTATTATATTGTTTATTATTCCGCTTTTGCTTTGACACGAAATGTCTGTCGTGTCAAAGCAAAAGCGGAATAATAAAACTTATTAAGTTTGGAAGAGATATGTTTAGTGTTAAAGCAATAAAAATATTTCATTATTTTAGTTTGGTACGGAAATGTAATAGATGTAGATGTGCTTTAGTTTTAAGCAACTCGTTCATGATACATCTTACGAAGATGAAAATTTCTACTGTTATCTTACAGGCCAAGAAGTCTGAGGTCATATTATGCTCTTGAATACGACAGATAAGACAAAAATTATCTCTTTGCAATTATATTTTATTTAAAAAGTAACTGCATGTCTGTCCACAGTGTTTATTCGAATTAGATAGTTATATAATGTTTTTACTTTTTTTTTTTTGATTGACCTAAAAATGAACTTTGATTGAATGGAATGCTTGCTTTTAACATAAAAGAATTACAGACTATATATGAACAGATTTTAAGGTGGCATTATCCGGAGGACCAATGAAGCTTGCCCTTCTAATCGGAAATTTTGAAATTTCACTGAGAAAAATCTTGCCCTTCATTTTAAATTTTTCATGGATAAAGTTAGTTTTTTTTTTGTTAAACAAATTTTTTTTTAAGTGCTAAAGATTCATTTGAATGATCCCAATAGTCAGAGAAAAACACGGGCGTACAAATTGTGTACATAGACATATAAAAAAGTATTTTATAAAATGACTGTACTTGCTGATTAGTCAGAATCGTATGAGAAATAATGCCTTTGATTAACAAGCGGTAGCATTAATTTTAGTTTTAAAGTTATAAATAATGTGATTTTTAATACTTTATGCACCAAATTAATTTATTTGCTAAGTTATAAAAATTACACTAGTGGAAAAAAGCAATCGACCGTTTATAATTGCAATGATTAAAAATTTATCTTTAAGAAAAAAATAACTACAGTTTCTTGCAGAATCCAAATATAAATGTTAAAATTGAAAAACATTGGACTATAAATTATCTGAGAAGAATGCATGCAGAAAAATAACTGTGTTAACAGTTTTTATAATATGGGAATTTTAAAGTTCACTAGGCCTTATTTGTTCAAAAGTCCTATGAAAGAGAAATAATATCACAAAAATATAGTAGAAAAATATCCACAAAAATTAAAATGAGCATTAATGGCGTCCAAACTTTGGAGCGCTCTTCTGACCAAACTATTGGGACCATATTTCTCAGATTTCTCAGATCAGGATATAACCTATATTTTGGGGGTCAGAAATCCGAATCCATCGGGAAAAAGTTTTTTTATTCAGAGAAAGTACGTTTTTATGTCTGATTTCGTAACGTAAAATATCGTTTGCACTTATTAATTTAACATATTTAAGGTCACCTCTTCGAGTCATAAAGATAGAGTCCTAGAACGTGAAGATCCGATCATTATATCGAAAGTTATTCGGGGTGGTTGTTTCATTTTTGGGCTTTGTACATCACCTTTACATTATTATTATTTAGATTTCGGATTTTTTACTTCAGAATTTTTGATGGAAATACATTGAAAAAACAATGTCATCCTTATAATCCGAATATTTCAATAAACCGAAGGAGATCCAGTTCCAATCACTGCGTATAATCTAGTTAATATTGCGTTTTTATATTCTTTATTGTTACTATATCGAGACTCATAAAAAAACCTTCTTATATACTTTTTTTAAAAATTGGGAATAGGTTCTAATTGTCAAGATTTATCTGGATTATGGCGCAACCAACTGGGATCAAATATGACTATCATTCACAGAACGAACGGCAAAATCACTGGAGAGTACAGTACAGCGGTTGAGAGTAAACTCAATGCAGCAGTAGTTACTTCCAACATTACAGGTAAAATATTTACGATTTTTGCATACAAATTTTGCGCACCCTTTTAAAAAGCAAATGTATGCTCCTTATATTTTTAAGGAAATTATCTCAACTATACAGAAAATTAGATTTAGCAAGTAAACGTCAAAGTCATTAAGAATTAAAATTTATAATAATAAGTATTTATAACTATATTTAAATAGTATATGTTTGTTTAAAATCAATGTTTAGCATATAAACTATTGCTAAATGTTTGAAAGTTCTTATACAATGTTTAGCATAACTTTGTATGCACATAAATTTTATTGTGTTTTTATATATTATATCTTTGTGTACTTTACATATTTTTGTTATATATTTTATCTTGAAAACTAAAGAAACAATGTAAATCATTTAAATAAATACTTTTCTTTCAGAAATCATAGTTCAATTTTGAGAGATTGAATGATATAGAGGGCAAATTTAACCGTTACTATAGGGTTGATATCGGTAACGGTTGCTATCAAATTTAACGGTATCCATTGGGCTAAATATAACGAATGGCGATTAAAAAATTGCCTGCCAGTCTGAAAATGCACTCCATGCGCATTTTATAATGTTTTAAAAATAAATATGAAATTATGAATATTTTATTCTATTCTGAGAATTACTTTATTTCACGCTTATTTCTTGCAATTATTTTTCATTTTAGAAATGAACCTTGTAATGTTTACCGTATTTTGAGAAATGTTTTACATTATTAATATCAACATTTCTGAAATATTCAGAAATTATAGTTTAATTTTGAAAGTTAGAATGATGTAAGGCAAGATTAACGGTTGCTATTGGCCATAGGGCGACTAAATGTAACAAATGGCGATTAAAAAATTGTCTGCCAGTCGCCCAAAATGCACTCCATGTGCATTTTATAATTTTTTAAAAATAAATATGAAATTATGAATGTTTTATTCTATTCTGAGAATTACTTTATTTCACACTTGTTTCTTAAAATTCTTTTTCATTTTAGAAATGAACCTTGTAATGTTTACCGTATTTTGAGAAATGCTTTACATTATTAATATCGACATATCTAATATGTTCAGAAATCATAGTTTGGTTTTAAAAGATCGAATGATGTAGGACAAGATGAACAGTTGTACCAGCCGCAGAGCGACTAAATTTAACAACTGGCTATTTAAAAAAAAAACTGTCTTTGAGTCGCCCCCCGTTAAGTCGAAAATGCACTCCGTGCATTTTATTAATTTATAATAATAAATATGGAATCATGAATGTTTTATTTTATTCTGAAAATTACTTTATTTCACGCTTATTTCTTACAATTCTATTTCATTTTGGAAATGAACATTGTAGTGTTTACTAAATTTTGACAAATGCTTTACTTCTGCGTTTTCCAATTTTTTTCGGGTTCAGAACCACCTTCTTATTATGGAACCAGAGACTCAGAAGAAATTTCATTAGCAAATGTGAAAAATATCAATCAACTAAAGACCATTATTTATTATGAAAATATTGAATAAATTAAAAATTCTACTTATTATTTTGAAAATATTTAACGAATAAAATTTTTTCATTGTGAAATTTTAACAATACTAGTCTTAAAAATTGGGTTTTATGTCAGACAATTGAATATACGGACATTAAGTGGCATCAAGTCGAGTTTGTAATTTGATTTTATTCTATGCATAAACCAAACATGAATGAACTGAAATTGCGGTTTTCGTTTAAATAAAAATAAAAAATTACAAAAATAAAACGTTGAGAATATTTATTAGATCAATATTAAATAACTAATGGAAAACTAATTGCATACAAACTTTATACCAGGGTTTTGTGACCGATAATGTTGTTTTAACTCTCGGAACTCCTGTGACCTTTCCACAGAAAGCAAGAGTTCCGCAGAACACCATTTGGGAACCATTGCTACACATTATTAATATCAAATTTTTTTTAATTGTTTAAAATTTTAAACTTTTAAAAAAGTGGCCACAAGTTTTAAAACAGTAACCACTGTTTAAAATGCTTCAATTGACCACTGGCCAATAGCAAAATTTCTTAATTTTGTCCTATATTGAATGTTCTTTTTATTTAAGTTTTGAATTTAATTGTAGGAACATTTACATCTTTGGATGACGGATCACTACTGTCTTTCACTGTTCTATTTAATCGCGGAAAATCTCTAACGACCTGGGTAGGTAAGTCATTCTTAAGTTAGTAAAGTTATTGATTTATTTAAATTGTTAACCGTACAATATTTGTACAGTACTAAGAACACTTTTTGTACTACCGTTAACACATACCTTTGTGAATTTAACATACCTGTTATGGGAAACAGTTAATCGACATCTACAAAGCAAAATGCTAAATCACGTCATATCACACGTTATTTCATACCTTATTCTATAGTTTAGATGTGGTGGCATCGTTAAATCCTAACAATATCTGGTATTTGATCCATTTCGCCGGTGCAGATGATAATGTGACCAAGACCAATGAAAAAAAAATGGTTAATTCAATTGTTTTTTAAAAATCTTTTTAAATTTGTTTTTTGAATAAATAAAATAATTAAAAAATAAAATAATAAAAAATAATAATTAAAATATAAAATAATAAGATAGGAGCATTTACTTGCGACGGTGAAACGGCTAAGAACCCAATATCTTCTGATATTTTTTCTTTCTTTTTTAGTACCTTAGTTTTTTTTTCTTCCCCCCTCCCCTTTTTTTTGAATCAGATTAATTTATTTGCAACTTGAGAAGATGTGAAGTGATTATGCCCTACCATCTGATTTAAATAAAATTGAATAGGATACTTGTAAGACGTCACGGGTGTTTCCAACCTGATTGGCATATTGAGTCGGCAAATGTCATGATTTACCTACGATGACGTTATTTGTAGGTATCCAATTCATGTTTCGAGTGAAAAAAAATATTATCTATGCTGTATAATGTTATGCACTGAGCGAGAAAAAGAGCTTTTGAAAAATACAGTTGGAGGAAAAGATAATTATTACTCACTATTGAGTCAAATTTAAATTGCCAAAGAAACTCTTTTATGTTATACACTGTTACAAATTTAAGATATGGTTGAATCACATAGAACTGTTTAAATTTACTACAACTTTCAGACATGCTAAATTGAACATTATTAGCCGTATTACACAATACTGTTGAGTAAATAAAACAGAATCACAGTTAAATTTAACACCTTACTAAGATCACGGCTAACTTATATCGTATTATGGTTCAAGGAATCAATATTTTGAAGAGCTGAAATCAAATATTATTTAGGTACATGATAAGCATGCAAATGTTCATTAAAATTAAATTTTTAAAATAAATAAAAGAGATGAAATATGTTTTATCAAAACAAAGTTAGAATTTTTGATAATAAAATTTTACTATAAATTGAAAATATGAAAAAAAAATGTTATAAAAGAAAACTGAAAAGTTGACTATAATGACTTAAAAATTTAACTAATTTTTTATCCATTTATGTTTTTTATACAAAATATGCCTCATTTTAAAGTTTGGAGTTGAAAATAAAGATATTGGCCTCTGATGTTTTTGTCAAAAGCATTTTTATTTCGATAAATTTTAAATTCGTTTATTGTAAACTTTTTTTTCTTCATATTTTTAAAAATTGACAAAGAGACAATTTTGAAATAGAAAATTTTATAGCAACATTATATTTTATGAAAGTAAATACATTATGTATTGAATTTTAAATCAACCCTTGCTTCTTTTTAGTTATAACCTCAGTAAAAAATATTTCTGAACATTTATTTCGTTTCATAATCATTAAAGTTGTTGGCGTGTATTGAACATTCCTGGAAAGTTATGAAACATAGCGGCGTCAATAAAAGATAAGACTTGAGACAGTTTAGGCTAAATATATTTTGAAGTAAACATTCTTAAACAATGTTTTGCAAAGTTAAATGTAGGTAGTAGCGAAAAAAAGGATATTTCTTGAAATTATTGAGCAACGTAATATTCAAATTAATAACAGGGTTGAAATAAATTTATCTTGGATTAATATAATTTAATAGTTATTTAATTCAAACTAAATGAATTTTGCTCTTTTATATCTACAAATAAATTAAAGATAAAAATTAGATTTTTCGAATTACTTTGTAAAAAAAAAAAAAAAAAAAAAAAAAAAAAAACTTTAACCGAAAAAAAAATTATTGCTGACTAGAGTGCACTCTAAAAATAAAAATATAAATTATATTAAAAATAAGAAATTTTCATTTATTTAAAATATGGGGGAATTGGGTACTTGCCTTTCAAGAAGAAGATCACGTATACCGACTCATGTGACCTTTGACGTCAATGCCAGCTGATTGTTTATAAACAAAATGGTGTGTTAAAGTTGAGCGAAGTTTCTCCGCATAAATTAAAAGGTTTATTACGTAATGTTAATTAAATACATTACCGTATCGCACATAGAGTTTGTTGAAATATAATTCTTTCCTGTCTATGTTCTTAACTTAACTGTTCTTCCTATGTTCTTAACTTTCTTGGTTGTCTTAACTTACATTTATTATTCGTTTATGAATTTCATTGTAATCGAGTTCTATATTTGTTTTGTGTACCTGGCAACTTTAATACATAATTTGCTTGTTTATGTTCTACATGGCTTCATGTCTTTCTTTATGTTAAGTAAGAAATGTATAGTGAAAGAATTGAAATCTTTGTGTAGGAATATAGAATGTGTCACTTAAGAGAATTGATACTTGGCATGCTTGAATTATCCGAAAAACAATGGAAAGAACAGTTGCTAACGTAAACAAACGTCACATTTCAACAACCAATCATGATTGAAATACGTCACTTGCAAGTATCCCATAAGCTTAAAAGTAACGAGTTTTCAACGTAAAAATTTAAAAACTTTAACTTACATAAAAGTTTTATTATATCTCTCACTCTGACCGAAGTTTAAAACTTATTATTTTAAATTGTTATTTCAAAGGCAAACATTATAGGAATGGTTTGCATTAATTTGTTCTTTCAACCAACCTGAATGTTTTTATGTAATGTATCTCATACATTGACCTGTATAGTCTGTCTATGTTATTTTCACTATTTTTATTGTTATTATTTTTTATTAATTTTGAACAATTGGTTTATTTAAATATTTCCTTCGTTATGATTTAATCACAGGTCAGTGTCTCGTTTGTGATGATGAAGAAGTTCTTTTTACTTCTTGGGTTCTCAGATCCTACATACAAAAGAGTTCAGATAGATGGATGTCCACTCGGGTCAATCAAGACGTATTTAAACGAGTTCCAGGAGAGGAGAATATTCCCTTTCATTTAAGAAGATTGGTATATTGCAACAATACGTTCTACTTTTTCTCGAATAAACAAATTTAAACTTCAAATAAAGCATGCTAAAATTGCTTATCAAGTCTTACCCCTCTTAAAAACAATTGGGCACTTGCAACTTGAAAAGAATAAGGGATTAGACCCATTCATGTGATTTGAATCACATGGTTGGGCCTAATAACGTGATTGTGCTTGGCGGTTTAATATTGCAGAAATTAGGCTTGGTTTATTATCACGCTTAATCAATTTTCAGATTTAATTGGATTGTTGTAAGCAACATTATGCATCTGCGTCGAACCTCCTTCTGAATCTAAGCATAAATGACGTCGCTTTCAGGTATCCAACTGTTAATAATAATTTATAGTTAATTTTATTTTTAACACGTCTTGGTTTGTACAAGAATATTATTTTAAAGTTATAAACAAAGTACAATTTTTTGCGTGTAATTCCAAAAACAATGTTTTTAAATAATCGTTTTCTGATAGCAAAAAATATTTAAACAAACGATTTTACTTTAAAACGTTGGTTCTAGTTTTTTAGATAACTTTAGAAATGTTTTAAATATTGTTTAAGAATTTTATGACTTCTTTTTATAATTTAGGGTCCTTTACCAAATCATAAAATTTTAAAAAACTTTTAAAACTTTTATAAATTTTTTCTAAACAAAACAAGCAAAATATAATTTTTTGAACAAACGATATCATTAGTACTGCTTTTTAGAAAAATTTTCTAGCATTAGTAAACTGTTAAATAACAGAAAAATGCATAAATAGTTTCCCCCGTTACATTAGAGCATATAAAAAAGCGATGGAATTTCCTTCCTTCTAAACATTGTAGCCCAAATAGGGGTTTAGTGTCACAAACGCATGAGGTTAGATTCAAACTTTTGTCATAGGTTTCTATACCATTCAGAGTATATTTGAATTAATTTTCAAAAATTTATAGCTTCTATTTTTATTATTTAGGGTCCTTTATCGAAAGATGAAAGATCTCAACGATGTGAAAAGAATATTAAAGGTAATAATTGGAATGTTTGATTTTAGAAATAAATTTTATTTAGAGTTTTCGTAGTAGGTATGTTGAGTGTAGGCCTGTTGTTCATATGTACGTATGTATGACACGCAAGTACGCACTGATAGTTACGTATTGATTAATCAAGCACGATTTCAAAGATTTCAATAAAAAACCATTTTAAATTACAATAGTAGTAGATATTTACTTTTCGCCATAATGGTATTTTTAATGACTGCCATTTTACCTAATTCTTAACGTTACAGAAGAGTACATATTGTATATGCAAAATTATTTACATAGAAAAAAAACATAAACAAATTTTGTGTTTCCATATGCAAAAGGAACATGATTTCATTTATTTTCATAGGTCATTTATTTATAATAAAAATCCTTGTGATGAAAATTTGAAAATAAAATGTTAATTAAATGTAAAGATAAAAATTTTAATAGAAAAATGTTTTGTGTATTATTTATTTTGCATTTCTTTATGAATCTTACCTTCTTTCAAAAAATTTGTTTTCCTCAAAAAACAAAAATATTAAATGTTTCAAACCAACTACTTTCAGCGGCGTCAAGTGGCCAGTGGGTAGCTGAAAATGGAGATGCAATTGATTTTGAGGACTGCCATGACAGTGGAGTATTTTCGGGTAATAAATTAAAATATGGTTTGTTTTTCTTATGAAAAATTTTAACAACTGTTTTATTGTAATACTAAAAACACTTTTATTTTCAAAAATAAATAAATCACCGGTATTTGTCTAATAATTATTGCATATGTACAATGCAACGATGAAAAAAAAAAAAAAAAAAAAAAAAAAAAAACCTAACCGGATCCTAACCGGAAACCTAACCGGAATAACCTAACCGGATCTAAGATCGGATCTTCACTCTTAAGAACTGAATCTTAATGTTTCGAAAGGGTTACCTAAAATTTGCTAATTATTTAGTGCAGACGATAATTCAAGTTACGAAATCAGGCACATAAACATTTTTATTTATTTATTTATTTTGGAATAAACCTGAGAAATCGAATTTTCAAAAAGCCGTATTTTTAAAATTAGATTTCACAGGAACTATTTGACCGATTGAGCATAAAATCAGTATTAGTCTTTAAAATAATGTAAATAATTGTATAGCTTACAATTCAATATCTTGTCGACATTTTTTTAAAAATATAATAACATTAACAATTTAAATATTATAAAAAAATAATGAATATTTACTAAAAGTAATTGTTTGCGTGGAATTAACATTAAGGGGTTCAAACTTTGGATTGCTCTCCAGACCAAACTATTGGATCATATTTCCCAGATTGTTGCTACACCTACTCTATATTTTGGAGGTCAGAGATCCTAATTCGTTGTAAAAAAAGGTATGTATATTCAGAGTAAGTACGCTTTTGTGTCTGATTTCGTAACTTGAAATATCGTTTGCACTAATGAATTAGCATACTTGAGGTTTTCCACAAAAACCTATAAGATTCAATTCTAGAACGTGAAAATCCGATCTTTAGATCGATAGTTATTCAAGTCGGTCCATTTTTCCTATAAAAAAAACATCCTTATTTTTAAAACTACTGTTGGAAGTTGTGATATGTAAATTCTCCTTAAAAAACAGAAAGTCGATATGAAATATTGTTATTCGATTTTGCGTTTGAAAAAGTTTAGTTTCTTTTAAGGGTAGTTCTTAGTAAGCTGTAAAAAATTTCACAGCTTAGCGTGATGAGTTTCTGTAAAAGAGAGGTAAATGAGGGAAGCTTGCATGATTTTTTGACGTATGAGGTATTGTTTTCGGTGTAGTGCTTTACGCTGAATGGAATGAGATCAATTTCAAGATGATATGTTTAATACTTAAAAAATTGAAAGCTATGTGCGTACGAAAAGTACAATTTTGTACTTTTACCTATTTAAACACCAAACATTTCGGTATAGACAACTGAAATATTCTTTTCTAGGTATTTCTTACTCTCAATCAAATGGCGGCAGAACACAAGTAAATTAATTAATAGTAACTAGTAATTAATTAGTTAAATAATTCAAAACTTGAGAGGTTTATGCAAAAGAAAAAAAAAGAAAAAAAGAAAGAAAAAAACTTTTTTGTCTTGTGTTTTTGTGCTTAAGTACACTTTCTACACTGCTATAAAAATATCCTGGCAAGCTTGACATCGTTTTAGTGCTTGATAAAATTTGAGTCACTAGGATAAATAGTTCAGAAATTTTTTAACATAAGTACAAGTTAAAATAATTCCTTTTATAATTAAAATCTCTTGAAACCTTTGAAGTATTAGTTACATTATCAAGTACTTGGTTTCATTTGATTTGGTATATAAAGGATCATAAGAAACAGTTTTTAATTTGCCAATGTTGCAAAGGGATATGCGTAAATAAATACAACTCAGAAATTGTACTTTTTTTTATATAAAATAATTATAACTTCTGAACTATTAGTTCGATAATCTCGAATTTTAATTAATTTGTTTTTCAGTGAAAAAAACCCATCAAAAATAATAACCCATTTGACAAGGTATCCACTATATATCAGTATCAAAAACGTACGTAAGAACAAGTCTACAAAATAGCAATTTTTTTACAAAAAAATTAGTTCAAAACATTAATAGTTCAAAAGTTTTCAACCAATAACTTATATTAACTAAATAACTTAACTTATATAACTTCAACCAATAGTTTGAGTTTTCAACCTCATAACTTATGGACTATTAGTCCGAAAGATTCGTGTTTGTTGACCATTTTCAACGTAAAAAATTCATAGGAAACAAGAATTTAATTGTCTAGATAGTAATGTCTGATGTATATATAAGAACAAGTCCAACATTGAACTTTTTGTACATAAAATTATTTTAACTCTTTATATTCCTGCCGCATTGTTTCGCATTTGGTATCATTTGATTCATCGTAAGAATGCAATATTCTAATATTTCATTTATAAACAATTTTCATTAAGCAGTATTGCTAATTATACAATATTTTATAAACAATAGATAGAAATAGATAGAACAATAGATAGATTGTCTAGATAGAAATATTTAAGTTGTCCCATTTCCCTCCTCCAAAACCAATGTACGAGATCATGTAAATTTTTACCACTTACTAAGTGGAAGGTACTTAATAGTTTATCACTGGTTAGAATTTTTGTAAAATCTTTTTTGATGTCTAAGTTTTGATGATATTTGTGCTATTTATACTAATAAAGCTAATATTATGTTGATTCTAATTTATTTAGTACATGACAAACGGCTGATTTTTCTTTCATAGGCGACCATAAAAATAATTCGGTTGCTGGAAGAAGTGATGGTGGGCTGACTTTTACTGCTTTAGGGATCACCTCAGGGTCTGAAAGAACTGTTAAAGGCTGGGCAGGTAAACAATTTCTTGTTTTTTTAATTGAGGTTTGTTTACAAACAGCTTCACTGAAACTCCAAGGATGAAAATATACATTGTAGTATCTTGTGATCAGATTTCGAATTTACTTCACATTTGTTCTTACACCACTCTCTTCTTTAGTTTTCACTCAATAAATTTTGTAATCCTTAATTTCCTAGACTTTTGAAAACATACAATATTTTCATTTTTGAGTTGTAGTGTTGAATAGAGAACATTTTATGCTAAGAAATGGTAATGTTTTAAAAGAGTGCATCGTTTATTGCAGTTGCAACCCTATCTAAACCTATATTGATATCGCATGAAAAATCGTTTTTTTCTCCGCATCAGCATTTATGGGCGTAAACTGTTCCCCAGTGGTCTTCATTTATTGCAATGCAGGTGTCAAGAGAATTCAATTTTCAAGAGAAAAACAAGAGCTTTTAATAATTTTTCAATAAAATAATGAAAAATTTCAATTAAGACATTTAATTTTCATTAATTTAATTAATTTCTTTAAGGCATTTTCAATGAAAGCATTTAGTTTTTAACCAGCGTAAATTTTTTACTAAGCTGCAAAACTATATTTACCTTTTTACAGACAGTTGAATTTTTTTGTCAATAGTTTAAGTGTTACTGATGCTGAAAAAGCAATATTTTTATTGCAGAGTGTAAATGTTATTATAATTTTTTTTTGAAAAAAAAAAAAAAAAAAACTGTGCCATGAAATAGAAAATTGGTACCTGTCCTAGTTTTGTTTACCTGATATTTTTTTAAAAACATAAATACAATGTGCATGCTGATATATCACAATGCTTGTTTAAAAACTTATTAGCAATATAATTTAAACCCACTGACGGCTCTGCACGTGAAAAGTCGTATATTAACCTGCAATTTTTTCTGTATAGCAAAGCCGGTTTTACTATGCTATTAGATAGGAAAAAATTATGTAGAATTGAAACATTCTCCCAATTTCGCTCATTTGCTAAACCGCCAATGGGTTAAAATAAAGCCTTTTTGTTAAATGATAATTTTAAAGATATATTTTACAAATAATGCAGTTATATTTCAATTTAATTTATAAAATTTACAATATTCAAAAAAATATACAAAAGTCGAAATATTATTCGTATAAATAGTTCTTTCATAATGAGCCAAACATCATATCTAATTATCAATTATAATGATAACCAATTTATAAAAGTGATTTTATTATTTTGACTAATTAAAATAATTTACATTTATTTACAAATATTTCTTTTATAATGTTCTTAGGACATATCTATGAAGGATTAGATGAAAGGACTCTACAAACAGCCTGGCTTCATCATTCTTTTTCAAGTAATTGCAGGGATCCATTCAGTGATGTGAGGCAGGGACTGACCAATTACACTTTCGATGCAACTTATGGAGGTATGTGAACTTTTTATTTTTAGTTTAGTACGTACAGAGAATAAGTATTAAATTAGATCACGTCGCGTTTTGATAAATACTTTTTTATGCTGTAGGTTATGATGCTCATATGTTGGATAGCAAATATTTAAAAAAATTCTAGAACATTAATATGACTAATGTGCATTTGATAGTTCGAGCATTTTATATTAAGTTTATTTTGTTTAAAGATACAATTATTAAATTAATCCGGTTTTGATAAATTATTTCTTTAAACTATGTTATGATTATCATACGTCTAACAACAAAAATTTACGACGGTTACACTGATAAACAAATTTTAAAAAGTTGCAGATATCTAGGTACACAATGCATTTTCTAAGATAATGCTGATTCAAAATATCCAAGCCACTTATCTCCATCACCCACCATGTTTTAGATGTGCAGTGTACCAAAAAAGAAAGAAAAATGGACCACCCTGAATAACGTTTAATCAAATGATCGAATTTTCACGTGAAAATCCGAGTTTTGGATCAAAAGTTATTCAGAGTGATCCGTTTTTTTATTTTTTTATTCTTCAATCATTATATTTTTTTTAGCTTTATACCGTTATATTGAGTACTCACAAATATGTCATTAGCTAAGAATAGAGAGGTAAATTTACATAATAAATATACATGGTTTTCTGTTTATTCAGAAGAAATCTATTTTTTCCAGAAAACTGAATAAAACTTTAAAAAAGAAAGAAAAAGAAAAAAGAAAATTGAAGAGATTAGACAAAATGGAAGAAACTAAATATGTCCAATACAATTGTTAAGCAATAAGTATTTTAAGTATGATTTAAATTTAAACTAATTAAATTTAATATAGTACTAGAGAATTCGAAGTTTTTACAACATCCCTTTTTTAATAATAGCAATTTTCCATTTTTTTAAAATTTTATGTAAAATTTTAAGATTTTTATCATATAATTTAAGAAGCAGTTTGAGTATTCGTAATTAAAAACATATTTTATCTTGCACTACAATAATGTCTAGCTCAAGATATAACACACATAAATCCATGCACTAAAAATACTTTTTTAATCTAAGGTATACTCTAGTGTTGTGTTCTATTCCAAGGTTTTGATATTACATCTTGCATGTCCCCACTGTTGCAAACGGAAAACAGAAAAAAAAAAGTACCAGAAAGAACTCATGCTTCAGAAAAAAAGCATTAACAGGAAAGATCCAGAAAAAAACATTACTTTACTTATATGTATTTAACGTACGATTCAATCTGGGCCGTTAAACGATTTAAACCTGAATTCAATATAATTAAATATCCATTCGTATGAAATTATATGTTTTTTTCTTTAAATTTGATTGACTTAACTTCAAAGATTAGTTAAAAAATTATAAAAGAAACTTTTCACATTACGTACTATTTTACAAAAATTCTTTTAAAGCATAGTTACTTTTGTTTCATTTAGAAAAAAAGGACAGTTCCTCTCAAAAGACTTTATCTTTTCCTTTTAATAACCGCATAAGAATAAGATGTACAAGTCAGAGGTTGAATTCAGTATCATTCAATCAATTTCTATTTGCATTATTCCTATTAGACGATTCGAATTTCTATCAGCTGTATCTGTAACTGATTGATCATTGACGGAGTTCCAGTGGACAATTAGATGAAGTGACGTCAGTTTAAACATCTCTATTTAGTAATATTATGCGTTTCCTTGAAACCAAATTTATCAGAATTTCATCATTATACCACGATGGTATCGGAGAGGTAATAATGTAATAATGTTTTGAAGCAAAAATATCAAACCACTTTGTTAAGTTTTAAAAATACTAAAACTCTTGGTGATAATTATTTTAATATCCTTAAAGGGTAAATTTTATTGTTTAAATAATGAGTACCTTTACATTAGTAAACTAACCGTCTATAAGTGCATTCCACTTTACCTTTTAATAAGAATAAAGTTTATTTCTTTTAGAGACATCATTTTTCCAGAGAATTCTTAACTTAGTGAGATCAGGATGAATTATGCAGAGGAGATGAAGCAACATGATGAAAATAAAATATAATTTCTTCAAATTTTCTTAGCAATAAATTGTAGGTTATGTAAAACCTTTCTTTTTATAATAATAAAGCAGTGTTTTTAATTTATTAGCGTCTTGCAAGTATTTCATTTCCGCAAAAAAAGAGAAAGATTTGGTACAAATTACTAATTTCCAATTTCTGCAAATTAATTGCAATTTTATGTTGCTATTACAAATAATCATCATTTTTTCTTAATTAGCAACTTTAAGAAATCATAATTTTATTTTAAATTAGCTATTTGTAAGAAACTTAAATTTAAAAACGCATTGTCGAATTATATTTGAAATCGTTTTTTTCGCAATTTGCTCCAGTAGTAAGAACTATAGTATTTTAAATGAGTTATTTTGATTATTCCTTTTGATGTAGGACCTATCAAACAAAACGAATTTAGTACTTTTTTGTTTAGGTTTATACGGTAGATATTAAAAAAAGGAGTGTACAGATGCGATAATTAAAAAGATATCCTAAATAACTTTTGGTCAAATGATCGAAAGTTTACGTATCTCGAATGTGCTAACTAATTAATTCCTAAATCAGGTGCAAAAACGTTTTTTTTCTCTGAATAAATATGTCTTTTTTATCGACACATTTAGATTTTTTATTATCAAAATATGTGGGATTTTTCCGCAATCTGAAAATTATGATCCTAATAATTAAGTCACGGAAAGCGGTCGTAAGTTTGGGCTTCTTAATTTAATTTTAATTTCACTTTTAAAAATAATTTTTAATAATCACTTATAATTTTTTATTGTATTTAATAGACACCAAAATTGCAAGCTGTACAAACTTTACCCCATTTTGAGCTGTATATTTTTAAATGACAAAAATTCAAAATTTGAGCGAAATCGGTCGAATAGTTTCTGATTTCAAAACAGCTGAGTTGTTTCAAAACAACTGTATTTTTAAACTTTAATTTCAGAAAAATTATTTGAACGATTCTGCTCTATTTTGTATCTTGTCGCTTAAAATTACTCCGTTTAAAATGAATTTGTAAATCTTTCAATTCAAAATATTTTTAACTCTTATTAAATATAGTAATTAAAATAATTAAAATTCATTTTTTATATGGAATTATATTTGGTAATTGAGTTTTATAATTGCGTGCAAAAAATTTTAGTTTCGTTTAAAAAGATATCAAGATAGGACGAAATACGCTTCAAGTGAAACTACACTGTGAAAAAGGGTTTTTTAAAAGAGCCAAAATGTGCCAAAAATAGCGCCAAAACAAATATAGTCTAATTTGAAATTCACATGCACTCATTATTGAGTATAGTGACGTGCTCAAAGCAGCGTATTATCATCCCACTTTCCTTAAAAAAAAAAAAAAAAAAATTATTCAAAAAGCATTTTGTTTAATTTTTGTTACACATTTGGTCCAAAAATGAATCTATGCTCTTTTCAGCAAGTTACTATACTCAATAATGAGGTTTCGCGGGGTTTTCAAATTCGACTATTGTTTGTTTATGCATTTGTTAAGATACATTTTTGCTCAATGTTGAGAAACCATTCTTTACAGGGTATTATAAAAGTGTTCAAACTGTGTATAGCTCTTCAGACTTAATTATAGGGACTATATTTCGTGATTCCGTAACTTAATTAATTATTAACACTAAATATTTGAAGACTTCCCTTTAAACTATGAAGATTGGTACGTAGTTCGTGGTAATTCGATAATCTGAACAAAAGCTATTTAGGGTGATAACCTTTTTATTTTGCGCCCTGTACAGGGGCTGAAAATAAAACTTCAGACTCTTATATTTTTGTAAATCTGGCTCGATTTCTAATTAAAAATCCTTATTTATATATTTATTTAAAAAAAAGTGTTTCAATGCTTTTTTAACCCTCTCAGGACCGAATCGTTAAAAAGAAACGCTTTCCCAATCACGCACGCTTCAAGTTTAAACTTATTAAAGCGAACGCATGAGTAATAATATGATATGAAATACGAGAGTACCGAATTAAGATCACAACCATGTGATCTCGGGCCACTCTAGTCAGAAAGACTCTTTTAATATATGATAGAGTGCCGTGAAGGAAGAATCACGCGATCACGTGACCACACTACACGTGGAAAAAAAAATTCTTGTAAAATTATCGTACAGTTAGGTAAAGGCATATTTGGTTTAAAAAAAATTTTAAAAAAAAACATAGTTCTTGCGATAAAATCAAAATATATGTTATTTATAAACCATTTAAACCATTCATTTCGGAATTTTTCTATTCTCAACGGTAATTCTTTTTTTTTTTTTTTTTTTTCAAAATCATAGTTATTATTACCACATATTTAGTAAAAATACAATACTAAAAAGTAAATTTTACCGAATAAATGGTTCTTAGTCCATGAAACTAGGCCGCATGATAAAATTACCAAATTTTACCACAAATCATAAAACAATATTTCACCTTTAATTCCACCAAAATCATTACCAAAGCACATTGGTAAAAATTACCATACTTTTTGATGCTCTCATAAAACTAGAAACATGGTTAATCTTACAATATTCAGGTAGTTTTGACCATACTTTTTCTTTCTCAGTGCATGATCCTGAAGGGGTTAAACCATGAAGACATTATAGTATCAAAATCAAATGAAATAAGTGATGGTTTTTTTAATTTTTCACCTATTAAAAAAAAATTAGTTTCAAATTGGGTAACTTGTAATTAACGCGATTATTATAGTACAGCACAAAAAATAAATTAGCAGAGTTATATTTAAAGCATGGAGATATCTATGAAGACCACTCAAAATAAGTTGTAGAGTTTTTGTTAAATCTAGAGTAAAACAGAATAAATGAAACCAAACTTAAACTTCATTTTTTCACTAATATAAAATATTGTTCTATATAAAATACAAATGAAAAAATGTCATATAAGTTATAAATAAATGACGCATGATATCGAGAAGAAAGCACATAACAATTGTTTTATATTTCGAAATATAAATTTTTTTAATTAGTTATATAAATACTTTTTTTCAATCTGCTGTAAATGAAAATATTTAACTTCTAATGGTATGCTAATTATAACAGTAAAGAATGAGTATTGTGTAATTTGCTTTTCTTAGGTGAATTATAATCAGAAGAAAACCCCACATATAAGGCTAAAGTCATTGCATGCATGTAAATTTACGAAAGCTCATGAAATTTCACTTTAAATACACCTAGAAAGCAGAATTATTTTCACACATAGATTTTTCAATTCAGAGTAACTAAATCACTTAATCGGCCTAGGTCAATGCGATATTAGCAAGACATTTAATCAATTTGTCATGATATGTTTAGAAAAAAATAACCGTAAATAAATAAATTTCAACCGGTCATTTGTAACATATCAAGGTTTCCGAAAAGAAACTATCTTAAAATGTATAAGATTATAGGAAATAGGATTATAAAAAATAGGATTATAAGAAACGAAGAGCATATAGAAATTTTAATGAAAATGTTCTAAGTATATTGTTGACAACAATCTTTAACTTTAATAATGATACTTTAAGCCATTATGGCGTACAAAATCTTTCCATTCAGCGATAAGTAAAACCGCACTGTTAGAATTTTCATTCTAAATCCGGCAGCAGTCTATCTATCCAATTGACCGCAGAGTTAACGGTAAAGAATTCTTTTTTCTTCTTTACGGTTTTAAACCGTTTACAAATAGTATGGTTAAAAAACCATGAATTTCAAGCGGTCGAACGAAATACAAATGAGCGTTTGTTATTTAACCATTTGCAACTAGCATGGCTTCAAAACCGTAATAATGAAATTGAACTGGATACTAGAGCTTAGCTCTTCGTTACGTAATGTTCATTGGAATTAGGTTGAGGTTGAGTTGTGTGTTTTATTAAACAAACCGTGAAATGTACTGTATATAAACCAATTTAAACCGATCATTTTTGACATTTTAAGGATTCAAAAGAAAATCTCTCTTAATAAGTATGGGATTATAGGGAATAAAATAGTAGGAACGAAAAATACATAGAAATTATAAAGAAAATGTTCCAAGTATATTGTTGCTTACAATCTTTAACTTTAAGAATGATACCATAAACCATAATGGTTTACAAAATATTTTCAATTTTTATATGGTGATAAGCGGAATCGTATTCTCTTTTAAGATGGGCTGTAGTGGCCGAAGATAAATTTAATACATGATATGTTTACTGTGGTTTTATAAGTAATTTATTTCGGTTGAAAAAATATACACTACAGTATGGTTTGAACCACCGTGGCTCAAGGGATTGAGCGTTCTGCTCCTAATGAGGTGACCCAGGTTCGAATCTGGATGATGCAAATTCTGCTCTTGGCTCGCACCGACCACAATGCTGACAAAAAATATCATCAGTGGTTGACGGATCATGGGTCAAGATTCACTTGCTGCCTTGCTTGGAGGTTTCGTGGTTCTCCTCTCTATGTATCATTGCAAATAAAGTTGAGTTTCATCAAAAAGTCCTCCACGAAGGCAAATTTCTCCCAATACTTGATCCTTGATCCAAGAGTTCCCTTGTCTTCTGGATTGGGTTCAAGATTACAAGCCTCCGGAGTTGAACAATAGAAGTCGTATACCCAAAAATTGGGTCGACTGTTCAACGACGGTAATAAAATAAAATACTATTGATAATTAATGTTACCATGCATTAAAAGAAAAGAAACTGATGAACAATTGCTCTCCTGAACAATCTTACATTAAGCTCTAAAATTTTAGTCCTATATACTTTATTTATTTATTTATTTATTTTTACAGCCGGCGTTGAACAGCCGACTCAGTTCTGACTTTGCGACTAGCAATGTTTCAATTGCGTAGTCTTCAAATTTTGAACTCAACCTAGAAATTGTCCTAATGCTTGCTCAAGAAGTTCACTTGTCTTCTGGGTTGAGTCCAAAATTACACGACTGCGGAGTTGAACAATGATAGTCAAACACTCAGAATTGAGCTGGTTGTTCCACGCCGGTAATGTATAGTAATGTTTAACGTTTTTCAATATTTTCAGCAGAATATTGCATGTTTCATTTGATTACGAGCTTGAAAGAAATAAACAAAGAAAACTCGAAAGAAAGAGTGTAAATCATAAATAGGAATCATTATTAAAGAAGCATCACTACGAAAAAGGCTAAAAAAAAAATTCAATAATTGTAAAACGTATTTCGAAATCTTTTAAATGATGATAATGCTAAAAAACTTTCCCAAGTATGTGAACTTTGCCAAAATAAAAAGTAAAGCATTAAAAATAAAAAAAAAGCTTTTTTTCTTTTTTATGAGGAAAGTTTTTAACGAGCAGCATCCTGTTCCTATTGACTACTAATTTGTAAAATGCTGTAAAAAATGCGACCTCTTTTTTTTTTTTCTTCTGTCTTGCGTGATATGAGAAATAAAAATAATTCTAAATCGAATGTAAGGAATCTAAGTATGTGTGAGTGTGACTAACAAAAACAATAACATTAGGAAAAAAACAAATTACTAATAATTATCTAAATCATTATAGCTTATAGGATATTAAAAATACAATTTTATAGCATTAAAAAATGGCTATGCTAATAGGTATATTACAATGTTCAAAATAACAAAATCAGATTCTCCAATTCCATCAATCCATACCATGTTCATCGAAATTTTTGTTCAGAAAGATTTAGAAAACAACTTATCTAAATTTCAGTACAATTTATTAGAATTACTTTCCACGCCGGTAATCTATAGTATTCAACGCAGCAGATAGTTTCGAACTTTTTATGGAAAATGGATATTCTATTGAGAACAAACTTTAGGAAACTAAATAATTTTATATAAAAACATCTGTAAATGTCTCCGTTTAAACAGTTATTTTTTATTGTTTTCCCCCTTTTAAAACAGAGGGAGGATATAAAAGAAATCGTAATGTTTAAAAATTAAACCAAATCTATATGTTGTAGGCTAACTGGATAGTTGCAAGCGACGTCATCGTAGGTAAATCGTAGCATTTGTCGACTCGGGAGCCAATCAGGTTCGACACGCACGAGTGTCGTCGCTATCCAATTAAATTTTATTTAAATCACGTAATTCAACATAATTTCTTTACTTCTTCTTAAGTTGCAAGCACCCAATTAATAAGTTATATTCTTTAATAGTTAACAATAAAAATTAATAAGATAAGTTATTGTTCAATTTTTGGTAAAAATATTTCGTATTGATGTATGTTTATTAGTTTTTTTTTAAATATTTGAAACTATTTAGGCATCATCTTGCTACGATTTTATCAAGTTTTAAAATGTTTTTTTACCGTGAATATAATGACTAAGTATATCTTTCACTTCAAGTGCAATTTTACTGAAAAAATATTAAACTATGTTTCTAAGGGAATTTTGATTAATATTAGATATCATTAGTAATCAATATCAAATAACAAATAAGTTTTCGTACTAGTCTTTTCATAAACATATTTAATATTCAAAAAATATCGTGAACCGTTCAAAAAAAGGTTTTGACCGTGAGTATAACGACTATGCATATCCTATACTTCAAGAGCAACTTTACTGAAAAATAAAGAAACTCTTTTTCCGAGAGAATTTTGATTAATCAAAAAATGTTACGTTAGAAATTAATAGAAACTTATAGTTAAGTTATTATACTATTCTTTTCAGAAACATATTTTATAATCAAATATGTCAAGTCTTAAAAGGTATTTACCATGAGTATAATGATTAAATATGTTTTTTTTTCATAATTTGCTGCTATTTTGCTGAAAAGATAAACTTTTTTTTCGAGTGAATTTTGGTTAATAAGTTATGTATCATTAGTAATCAATAACAAATAATAGATATTGAATCATTCTTTTCATAAACATATTTTATATTTAAATATGTTCCTCCGTATTATAAATTTAAAAAATTACTTTTGGTATTATCTTTCCACAAGTTTACGTAGTTTTCAAAAGTCTTGAGCGTGAGTATTTTACTTATCATATCGTTACTTCAAATGCAATATTTCTGAAAAAATTATTAAACTTAATATTTAATTAAATATTAGTTTTTGAATTGCTTGTTACAGAAACAATAATCTATAGAATACATAAAAGCAGTGATAAAAAGGAAATGACTCTTACTCGCATCACATCCCTAATAATTAAAATATTATAAATTAAGCTTTAAATAAAACCAATTTAGGCCCAAGGTTTTTTGCCTGTAAATTATTTTAGAAAGAACTGATTTACATTTATTTATACCATTTGAATCATTTTGCGCTTTTAATTGATGATAAATATTTTTTTTCGTTTCTTCAAACGAGTGAAAAATTTTATTATTAGCTCTCATGATTATTATTAGCTTAATGAAGAACATGCACTCTACCTCTCTTTGAAGGTTTATTTATCTGATACTTCAATCAGAAACGAATCAAGGCTTTTGCTTGCCACACCTTAAAGTGGAAAAATGTGTTTAAAGAGGTATTGATGTGGTTTTTGATTTCATATTTTGATTTTATCTTTTTATAGTATATTTTTAATTTATAGCAGTTTATTTTTCCTAGCCGACCATTTTGCATTTTTAGTCTAGTTAGCATCACTTACTAAGGTTTGTTGAAGAAGGCTTACTATTACAATTCTTACTAAGATTTGATCTGCGTCTCATCCTTTGAATGTTTAGATTTTGGCAAATCATTACACTCATATAAATTTTTCTCGGAGAAAAAACATTCTGGTTATTTTTCTGGTACATATTTCTGATACATATATTGTACAGTATGATATTTCTAAAAAGAACAAAATATTATTCTGGTGATAAAACCCAAAATATACTGTATTTAAACCATCCATTTGGTTCATATGGTTACGGTTTACCGGAAATTCTGGTTTTCAAAGTTGTATTTCTTTTGACCACTTTTTTTAAAACTAATTTACAAAACTAAAAAGCAAATTTCACCACGTAATTGGTTTTTATGCCACAACAAACTACTTCGGAATCGTAGTGACTACTTCACTACTTTAAGAAACTGAACTTCGCAGGAGGAATTAATTTACTACTGTATAATTTACACTGCTGGCGAAATTAATTTACACAGTATGGCCAAAATTATTTTGAGTAAAATATTGGCTTATACTAAACATGAACAATTTATAAACACTTATTCATGTTTATATGAGCCAGTTTGTTATTGTAAAACATTTCTTTCGAATTTGTTCACTTTGTCTTCAACTTTTTATGTCCTTCTTGACAGCGAATATTTAATATAAGAGATGCTCGGGAATTATCATATACTTGTAGTGCTTAATGTTCTTTTATTTTCTCTAAGAAATTAAGTACATCGAAAATGTGTTTTCTTCCTTTGAAATATCAATGTTTTAAGATTCTACATTCGCAAGTGAAAGTATGACTGAAGAGATACATTATCTATTATTCATAATGGATAGTTAAATATTAGTTAATTTTAAATACGCAATTCTTGTTAACTTGTAGTCACATGGGCAGATTAAGTTGCATTTTTTGACAGACCCGCGAAGATTTGTCGATCAAATTCGAAAAATTAGTAGTGTTAGAACCCTGTTCATATACTAAACTAACTAAAAAAGTAGTTCCCGGAAATCGCTACTGTTTGTCTAAGATAGGTACTCTGCCAGACATTCGTCTGGAGCTGTGGCGGTGACTATGGAAACGAGGTTTGATTATTTCAAGTAGGGGTGTGGGGTCCCTCTTTAGGACTGGTTTTGGCGAGAGAAAAGGAGACCTCTTCATCGAAGCTACCCTCCCTAAAATCCCTCTTCTTGTTTCCATAGCACCGGACTGCCGCAGACTTAGTGGCGGTCAGAGTACCTATCTTAGAAAAACAGTACAAACTACTGTTTTCTTTTTTGTTTCGCACTGCTCACTACGCTACTTTTTAAAAACGAAGCATACTACACAACAAACTACGAAAAGAAGTAGCGACTACAGTAGTTTCAATACTTGTAGTGCACTGCTTCCGACGACTGCTTTTGTCTCAGTGTATTAAGGATAGACAATTTAAGTTGTGATATCTTTAAAAAAAAAAAAAAAACAACAACAAGTTATTGGTTTTGAAAATATTTTGATCAGAAAAATAATTTCCAAAACTAAACCAGACATCAATTATTCGTATGATACAATTGTAAAAAGAACTTTTAGAAAAAAAAAACCAGCATTAGTACCTATTTATAAGAAACGCATTGGCTTGTCAATTTAAAAAAAAAAAATACTTAATTTTAATTTTTGAAATTGGAAATAAAAGTTAACTAATGTTGTACTGGCATTTTAGAAAAAGAAGGCTGAGTGCCGGCTTATATTTTAAATTTATTTTTAATTTCAATTTGCAATGTTTTAAATTTCCTGTACATAATTTTTTTTAAAAATTTTTTAAGACGTAAATTTATAACAGCATTGAAAGTTGGTAAGATACTGGTTTTATACATACATTTTTTGAACGAAGCACTAATGTAAAATATTCACATTGTAAGGTGGGCCTTGGTTCTAACTACACTATTATAGTTTTTTGTGTTTTTCTTCTTCATGAAACACCATTGCTATTAGTTTCATCAACTAAGTCTGACACAAAGAAGGACCTGTATTTATGCTCTATACTGCTCTATACAAAAATTCCATTTTTTTTAGTTGGGTCAATCAGCCAAGTTTGCAGAGGTGAAAGTTTATATCAATAATTCATTTACGAAGGCAGACGGGATAGTCTGGTAAGCAGGGCGCTGAACTCAAGTTCGTGAGAACGGAAGATTGAATACAGCAGACCGAAGTGTAGTAAATGGTGACTGGTGCACGTTGAATATGTCAAGTCACAAAGTTCTCTATGTTTCCATTACAAATTATACCTTTTGGAGGGTTACTGAATTGGATATTGATCGTTCTCTGGTTCAGGTCAAAATTACGATATGTGGATTAATGAATGGCTGCATGAATAGGTCCGCCCTAGAAACGGGTGTGATATATGGATGTGGCAGAAGTCGAATTCTAGGCCATAGATGGCGCCACTGGAAAATAAGAACAATCGCTCCCTTTGCCTTAATGGCCTATGACAACAACAACTTACGTCGGCATATTGTTCATTGTAAAAAATGTATAAGTTACGTCAATTACATTCCATTGTCTTAGATGAAATTTTATATCTAGGAGTCTAAATTAGTTTCAAAATTATAAGAAATTGAATTTGAAGGAAATTGCCTAAAAATTATAAGATTTATAATTTCTCAAATAAAGCATTGTTTTTCGAAATTCTTTTGAAATTTTATATTGTATTATTTTATTTCTTTTTTTTATCTATACATATTTTAGGGAGATGCCACGAATTAAAAATTGAGAGATGCATTCCACCGGTAGCCACCCCACTTATACTTTTTTCAAAATTACTTCGTATGCAAATATTAAATGTCATGAAATCAAATAGTAAGCTACAAACTAAATAATAAATACAAAATCTGTGCTTTAAAATACCATGTATTATTCGAAGAAATTAAAACTTTTCTTAAGTAAAACGATATAATGCAAAATTTCAAAATACCACAAAAAGTACTGACACTAAATCTAGTTACCATAAAAAGTACTGGCACTCTGAGTGCAGTATCCGTAAAACCCATTTTACAATAAAATAAAATTTAACTGTAAAATTTTATACCGTAATTTTTCAGTAGTATTTAATTACAGTGAATCAGTGATTTAACTGTAAGTATAACGGCATATCAGATATTTTTTGTTCCGTAACATTTTACTTTAAAAATGGATTCTATTCTAAAAAGTACTTGCACCCTGAGTGCTGGTACTTTATACCGTAAATTTGACCTGGAATTGTAATGTATCAAATTAAATGTTATGGGGGATATTAAGAATGATAAATTTTACTACTGCAATTGTGTTTGCTGAAATATTTACGGAATTCCACAAAAATTGCTCATTAAATTATTAAACACTATTTTTTTT
This sequence comes from Parasteatoda lunata, assembly GCA_949128135.1. Lineage (NCBI taxonomy): Eukaryota > Metazoa > Arthropoda > Arachnida > Araneae > Theridiidae > Parasteatoda > Parasteatoda lunata. The sequence continues at coordinate 52,171,629 of OX421977.1, forward strand.
CTTTCTGAAAATGCTAAGTCTACTTTTGAATCTGATTTGAAATAAAAGATAAAGATTAAATTTTCAATCTAACGTTTGATGCTTATTTCCTAAATCCATTAAAAAATTTAAGAGATATTCAGGCTTCAAACATTATGTATACTTAGTCAAATGAATAATTTCTGTAAGATTAATGTATGCATTTTAGAATATTTTTTTCACGTTTGTATAAAATATTTTGCGTTTTGAACTAGCTATCACTAAACTTTTTTGTCATTGTAGAACATATACATTTTCGTTTTATGAGAAAACATTAATATTGTTATTATTTAGGGAGGCTAATTAAAGTAATCAGAAAGCAAAGAATCGAATGTTCGAGAAACGAACAGAAAAAAAACCCCATCTTTGATTATGTTCATTACGCGATTTAATGCAAAAGGGGAAAAAAAAAAAAAAAAAAAGAAAAAAAAAAAAAAAAAAAAACAGGAATTACCAACAAATGAGGTCATAGAAACTTCCGAAGAGCTATCCGTTATATAACAATATGTTCCTCAGGGTTTGAAATGAGAGAGAACTAGCGATTGGAAGGTCATAGAGAGTGAAATGATTTATTTATCAGGATGTTTTACAAAAATAAATAAATAAATAAATTATAATAATAATAATTCTTCAAAATTTACCACATTAGTTTAGTGTAATATTTAGGTATTTCCAAATAGACCAAAATATCTTTTGTTAAAAACAAAAAGATTAAATCTTTTTCTACCCTTAATACAGTCATTTTTTCTAGTAATGCTAGTAATGTTACTTCACTATATTTTTAAGATTAAGATTGATTTATAAAAAGAAATTAATACAGCTTATCACATAAAAAGTTAAATAAACGAATTTATAAATTCGTTTATTTAACTTTTTATGTAATAAGCAGAGGTTTGTGCTCAGAAATCTGAAAGGGGTTTTCCATTTAGGTAGATGTTCATAATTGCGTTTAACGCTTCTTGTTAAGACCAGTAGTAGTGTTTTTTTGTAAGTTCATTACTGAAAAGCTCCTTTCAACCGCTGCAGTACTCCCAGACAGAGAAAACATCAATTCCACCAAGCGCAATATGTTGCTGTATTTCTAGATTAGAGGGTCATTATAGAAGTGAGGCGATAGACTCTTGTAAGATAACAAAAATTGAAAATGTATTAGGAACTTTAACGGGAAAATGGCCGTCTGCGTGGACGTCGCATTCGAGAACTTTGTTGACCGCGGGGAATTTTTGACCACCGAAGACGGGCGGACGGGCGGTTTTTCGAGCCCTGAATTCTTTGTTTATAGCTACAAATAAATTCGATGAGAAAAAAAAAATGATGGAACGCTTAACGCTCAAAAGAAAATAGTTCCCAAGTGGTGACCTCTCATTGCCCACATTTATGTGAGCAAAGCTCTTCTTTGTTAATCTTCCTTTTTTGTTTTTCATATTTTTTAAATTAATCAGCAGATAGTCGCACAAGTCATAGGCTGGAAAATAGCTTCCTATCGACATTTAAAAATTAATGAACACAGCCTATTAAAAAATTAAAAGAACACAATAAGAAGATAAATTTTAGTTTTCAAATTCAAAAATTTAAATTATCAGTAAAATTTACATATAAAATGTAACATATAGATTTCCATGAATCTACATGAAAAATCTTAATCTATCCCAAAATCTTCCTAATGTCTTTCCTTTAAGAATACATTGAAATGTGAAAAGATCTGTTAAAAAAAATAAGTTTTGATACAGATTTTGAAAGATATAAATTTACATTCCCCGTACTGTTTCTGCACATTACGTTTTAAAAATTTGCATTTGAAACTTCTTAAAGAACTGAAATTTGTTTCCGATTTATGCATTCAAAATATTTAAAATTTAAGTTTTCAGTCCCCCCCCCAAAAAAAAAAATTTCGGCTTGTACCAAAACACAATTTTTTCCCTTCCAATTAGATATGTTTCTAAATGGACTTTTCTTTTCTTTCTTTTTTTTGAAACTTGAGCATGAAAAATTCGATATAAAACTATATAAATAAGAATATGTTGTAGCACTAAACTTGAAATGAAGCAAAAGAAATTTATTTTCCACAATATTGTCTGGGAAGTAAAACTGATCATATTGCCCCCATCACGTCTTTGATTTCAAAATTATAGGAGTTCTACGATCCACAACTTACTCGTAATACCTAACTGTTTTAGCATTTAGCTTTTACTAAACTTTTAGACATTGTTTTGAAAGAATAGAAAAGCGCATCATTGTTATGTTTTAGAATAATTCATGAGATTGTTTTTAAAAGGTAGCATTTTTCTGTTCATAAATTGCAAAATTCAGCGTTTTCAAAATTTTACTTAACATGTTCTTCCTTCAAAGTTTTCATTTAAAGCCAATATTTCAAACAGAAAAAGCATCCAAACATTTTCAAAAATTCTTGAAAACATGTTCATATACTTAATATTTAATTATTTTCAAAATTTTACTTAGCATTATATTCTAACAAACTCTTCACTAAAGACTGGCATTTGAAACAAAAAAAGTACCTAAACATGCCAGAAAATTGTTCATTGGATGTTCATACCCTTGAATAATACGAAGTTTTTAAATTTTACCCTGCACGTTCTTTCATAAAAATATTCTTTAAAATTCCACATTCAAAATAGAATTTGTACTTTTAATAAAAATCAATCATCAAAACATTATTCATAACAAGTTTATACATTAAAAATTGAACATTTTTAAAGTTTCAAGTTACATGTTCTACCATTAAACTTTGTCAATAAGCAAACATTAAATACATACAATAAAACCTACAAATAGAATAATTACATACAATAGAATTCGTATTTATAATTAAAGGAATAGAAAGGTGATCGATTATTATGTTTCTGTTAATAATCAAATAAAATTAGCATTTTTAATTGTGACAGAAGACCGCACGGTATCTAAATTATATATGAGATTTTTTTCTCACCCCAATACGTAATAGCAGGTTGTTTTTCAGTACATTTATCGTTATGTCTGTTTGATTTGGGTTTTTTTTTCTCCTTTTGAAAAAGTCGGTCGCAGCACTTAACCCATCGTGTTGGTTGGATACCAAACTTGTTATTTCTTTAGTGTTCGATAGCAAAAGAGTGAAACACTCAGCATGCACCAACAACTCTTGCAAGGAATATTCTTGTGTCTTGGAGGCATCAGCTCTTCAATTGAGTAAGTTGTTTCTTCTTATTTCAATTTTGTTTTCTTTTTAAATAAAATTTGGTACAGAAGTAATTATATTTCGGTTACGTTTCGTTTATTTAAATTTATAATAATGTTATATTATTACTGTTATATGTTAATAATATATAAAGAATAATATTTCGTTTATTCAAAAGAAACATCTTCAGGAGAGACCTAGCAAAGCAAAGAAGCAGTTTTAAATTTATGAAACAACAATGTTTATATATGTGTTAATATTAATATGTTAACGTTATTTAAGCGAAACATTTTCAAGAGACACATATTAAAGCGTAGTAACAATCTATTTAAAATTTTAAAATTAAAATGCCATATGTTTTAACTTATTTCAATCATTATTACTGCTATGATACACTGTAAAAAATTCCAGATCAAATTACTGCATGAAGTACTTATAAAGTACCGGTAAAATTGAGTGCATAATTCGTAAAATTCATTTTTATCATAAAATACCATACCGTAATTTTAACAGCAATATTTATTTAATTAGGGTGATTCAGAGATTTTACGGTACTTATTACTGCAAAAATTACGGTATATCATTTTTTGTATAAATGAAATGAATGGTAAAAAGTGTCGGCACCCTGAGTGCCGGTATTTTTTACGGTGTTTAGGAAGTCAAATTATATATAATGCTTTCTTGTCGATATCCATTTATTAAACATATATTTTAAGCTATCTTGTCATACCTCTTTGAATTATAGTCTCCATTATTCTCTTTCTTAATTAGATTCTTTAATTATTATTTCTTTATCAGAGCTACGAATTACAGTGTAGCTGGATAAGAAGTTTAGGTTAATTTTGTAAATTCTGTAGCTTGAGAGTGCTTAAAATAGGAATATTTGGACTGATTTCTATAATCTTACAAAATTGTGAAAATTTGTGTGTATGTTAACATGAAAAATTAAACCTTCGTGTATCAAAAATTTCTAGACGTTCGATAAAAATATAAATGGACAGAAGGATAAACATTTGTTTAATTTAAGGAGATTAGACTGATTTCTATAATCTTACAAAATTTTCAAAATGTGTGTATGTATAAAAATGAAAAATTTAACACGCTGGTATCAAAATCACCTGGCATTCATTTAAAATATAAATGGACATAATGCTAAGCTCGTGTTTAACTTAAGGATATTGGATAGGATCAAGAATTAACTTGTTTTTGAAACCATAATTTTTGATAAGAAAATGTATATCGTTAACTTAACTAGAATTTAAAAATAGATAAGCAATTATTATATATATATTTAATATGTAGTTTTCAAAGAGCTTAAAATTTGTTTTAGGAAATAAGTAATATTTCAGTTTTACACTCTACAGTTCTAAACTAAACTATAAAATATAATGTCATTCACTCTACATACCATTTTCAATCCTTTCAAAGTCCTGAACGATAGATTTTTAATTTAAATATTTTTCTGCAATATATCCCTTAACAAAGAAAAACGGCAAATTCATGATACATTTTAAAATTCTTTTACGTTTAAATGACTGCAAAAGGACCAAATATTAAAATAGAGATATAGTGTTAGTATTTATAGTATATATAGGAATATATTATACATAGGAATATAATAGAAATATAGCTTATAAAGAGCACATAAAATATAGTTCGTAACACTGTCACAAAAATTCCTTTCAGTGTTCTCAAAAGGTTTTGAAGGAATATTTCTACCATGATATAAAAAAATTCAAAGATGCAGTTCCTCAGAAAAAGCATTTAAAAACACATTATCAATACTGTCGTTTCGTTTTCATTATTTCACTATAATTTACCTTTATTTAATCATCTTAGAAATAAATAGTCACATATAATTAATGAACAGTAAATGATCAATTTCATGATGATAATTATTTTAACATATACATTTTTTAATAGTTAAGCAAACATTACGCTTACCTCTGGTGTACTGAATTGTCACTTTTGGTTTCTTCATTCAGCATTAACTCGACTTCTAACAAAACAAAAAATTAAAAGTAAGACTTTTAATTCTAAGATCCCATTCTTTTAAAAAAGTAATATATTTATCTTAAAATTTAAGGAAATCAGCCGTTTTGATGTTGGTAGTCGCCCTGTTTGAGAAAGAAAAAACACACTTCTCAATTTTTTGTTAAAGTAATTCATTCAAATTAATCAATTCATTCATTACTATTAATTCAACAAAACAGTTTTTAACAACCTTTAAAATAATTATACGAAGTTCAAATTAAATTTTCAGTAAAATTGAAAAAAAATTAAAGGTAAGAAAGAAAACAAACGAAGAAAACAGTTACAAATATTATAAAAATAAATCATATTTGTCAATTCCATTATACTTGTTATGATACTTGATTATACTTGTTATGATATTTTTACAAACTATTTTTTTGATAACAATGATAAAAACAAAGACAATATTCGTTTCCGTTTAAAACAAAAGAAAAGTACAATTTTCTAAAATTTTTCAATTTTGTTGTTTTTTATTGATGGTATAAAACTTCTAAATTGGTTATAACTCTTGATATGCTTTATTTAAATCAAAAATAGAGTTCAAAATTGAGAAAATTGACAATTTTTCTTTTAAAAATTGCCTATATATTTGATTACATTTCTATTATTTCTACTAAAAGTATGCTAAAACTTTTACATTTTATTACATCTCATGTCAATCTGTTCATGAATAATAATTTGTGATTTATTTCATGTGCTCTATTTTGTTGAAAAAAGAATACTTTTAAATAAAAAAAAACATTTTTTTAAAATGATTCCTTTATTAGTGCGACTTTGGAATCTTGTCTTGTTCTCTAAAATACATTTTAAGTAACTAGTTTAACTTACGCAATACCAACCAATAAACCAAAGCAACCTAAATAATCGTAGCCTAATCTTAACCAATAACCTAAGCATTTAGCATTTTAATAATTTATGGTTATGAAATACATCATGAAACACCGGTGTCCTTTTCTCTATTTAAGGTTAAATCTTCCATATACACGGCTCACTTCCGAACAATAATTTTTCGAACTTGCACTTATTCAGATCTAAGAGAAACAGTAATTCTACTTCGAAATTTTTCTAACTTTCAAAATCAATCATTGATAAATTTTTGAATATGAATTTAATAAAAATTCAACTACTTTTTTAATTTTATGTTTTAGTACTAATGCAATTGTGATAATCTGACAAATTCTTTTTTTAGTTGCTATTAGACTGTTTTTCTTATTAAAGATGCCAAAGTAAATTTGTACTTGTAATTAGAGTTTCAAAAAAATATATAAAAGGGACCCATGTGTCCCATCTGCTACAAAGAGTTTAAGTATTAAAATTTCAGCTCAGTTCGATTTCTTCTTGATGAATTGTGTAATAAGATTAAGGATTTCTACTAGCTGATTCCTACTAGCTAATTCTTCTTAAATAAATACAGTAAAATAATCAATTGGGTGAAAAAAAGAACACAAATATTACATAAATCTGTACAATAAGCAATCTCGTACAAAACTGAAAAGCAGCAGAGACAATTTGAAAAAATAGTAATTTGAATTATTTTTTTGTTGTTGTTATTGGTTTACCTGGAATTTCGATTTGGAATTCATTTCCCATACAACTCTACCGAAAGAACGGATTCTTTTTATTTATGTATTTATTTTGCTTTACTTTAAAATTGTTCATAATGTTGCCCTCAAGGCTTACTGATCTTAATGGAGACCATGATTCGACATCGATGTCTGTAAAACTGTCGCGAATCGACATTAATTATTCAAATGGAAGAAAGAGTTTATTCACATTTTATGTTTGGCGGCGTCAAAGCCATGTCGCTTCAGGCGTAGATTTCATTTCAAAAGTAAAAAAAAAATTATCGTAATGAGGTCGTTTTGTACTGAAAGTGAAATGCGTAAATCATGACCAATAAGATCGAGGTTGAACCTCTATTTCTTACTTTTCAATATATTTGTTTTATAAAATGATTAATTCCCTTTTTTTTTTTTTTTTGTTTGTTGATTCACAGATTAGAACAATTAAGTGCCCAACCTTACTGCTAATGATTCGTGAATCATTCTGATAAACAGAAGGGAATAAAAGTTTATTTTATTAATGTTACATGCTAGTACCATTAATAAAATTACATTGTTTATTAAATTACATTGAAAAATCTATAATTACACCTTGTCTTAAATTTTAAAAAAAAAGAGTGGAAAATAACTTTCGAACAAATAGGCATTTTGGAAGAAGCGCAGCGTTACGTTCATAACTTGGCTCTTTCAGCATTCCAAATTTGAATTCGGCATTTCCTGTAGTCTTTAGTGCAGCCCGTTATTTTTCACTTCAGAAGGGGTAAAAAATTTCTTGTGAGATACAGAAATTAAAAAAAAATAAGAATGAAATAAAATCCCAAAATAATCATGCTTCACGAAATTAATTTTATTTGTGCATTTCATGAAACATAAAATTCAAACAAATATTTTTATTTTTTTTACCTCAAAATTATCAATTATTTAGCTTTACTTCATTGTGTTTGATCATTATTTCTTTACGAAATCACATTATTTTTGACGAAACTGCTTTTTTACTCGAAACATCTTTGTCATTTCGATAGATTTTATTTCAATAATAAATTTGCGTGAAAAATACATTAATTACAGAAAAATAAACCAACCACACAAATAATTAATCGTAATTTTACATTAACTAGAATATTCCGCGAAAACCTTAGCTCGAAGAGAATAGGTAAGAAGTTTCTGCCCCCTGCTCACTCTGCTTACCCACCCCTGATGTTGCTTCTCATCCATCATCATGATGATAATCATCGTCATGATTATGATTTAAAAGTCAATAATTTTCGAAAAATTCATCAAAACGTAAAGAACAATTACCTAGATTGGAAAAATAATCATCTGATAAATAACAAAAATAATCACAAGTTTTTTAAGCTTTGGTAAACAGATCGTGTGATACACAATAAGTAAAAGTATATAAGAAGTAAATTAACTCATTCATGATAAATAAATGGAAAATCTTATATCATTTTAATAGTTCAAATTGAAAATGGCTTTTAAGTCCTTAATATTTCAAAATATTTGATATTGTAAATGTTGAAATATATATGTCTGGCAACATCAAATTTTTCTCTTATTATTTTTTCTTTTATATTATTTATTAGTTTTTTTGTTTTTTTTTTTTCTAAATGAAGTCTAGAATGATTTTATAAAATGAAGAAATAAATATTTCTACATCAAAGTTTGTGCAATCATTTATTAGAAAAAAAAGTGAGAAAAAAATTCGCAAAGAAGCATCTAAAATTTAATTAACTTTTTAAGAAATTCAAACTTTTAAAAACAAAACCTCGGGTAAAGTTCATAAACAAAAATGGCCCTCAGCACATCAAATTTCAACTATGTACGTGCTTTTCTGCGACCTTTATAATGTAACAAGATGTAAAAAAAATTAACAGTTAATTATTTTCGAACTAATAATCAAATGTTATTTTTTATTTCATAGTATTCCCTATACGCTTTTCCACACATCTTCAATAATTTCAAACTTTTGGTGATTTTTGCGTTGCTAAACAAAACGTAACATAAAGTTAAAGCTCTTATATTTTTTTAATTTGGGTAAAAATGGTGTGCTCAAAATCCTAAAGACAGCAGGATTTTTTTTTATCTAAAAGAGAAAGGTGTTTTATTATTAGAACATCACGTAAATTACCTTGACCCGCAAAAGCTTACTTTCCTTAATCAAGTCGCTTATTTTATCTATTGAAATGTAAAATCCTATTTAGATTAATTTTTTTTCTCTTCCTCAAGTTCAGGGCGTCGCGTGTCTGTAGCAAATGTGTCTTGATTCCTGAGGGTTTATTTGAAATGATTTTACTTCCTATCCATGTTTAAAGGGAAAAATTATTACAAATGCTGTTTAGCTAAAATAGGTACTTGGAAGAGGCTTACGAAGAAGCTGCACTATTTATTCAATACTTGGATCATTTTTAATTTTAATTAGAACATTTTGTACTTATAATTTTATTTTATTTTATAACGGTGCTGAATAGCCGGACCACCTCCGAATTTACAATTATCAATGTAAAAAGCTTGTAATTTTGAATTCAATCCTGAAGACATAGTACTGTAATAATTAGGGAATAGTATTTTGCGGTAAAAACGGATTTTAAAGTAAAATGGATTTTACAGATGATGCACTCAAAGTGCCGGCACATTATGCCGTAATTTGATCTGGAACATTGTAGTTGATTAGAAACTATGAGTGTTAAAATACAACATACTTGTATAAATAGGGGGCTAAGCCCCCTGTTCGCTGCCGCTCACCAACCCCGATGATTGCTTCGCAATAATTGTCTTTTCTTGGCAGAAAACAGTTTTTTTTTACATAAGTTAAGATTATTCACTTAACATATATGTACTAAAAGGAATTCTGTTTGCTTGCTCTTGTGCCTCTACTTCCCACGTCCAAATATTACTATTTATTAGTATTATAAACATTTGGATATCTTGGTGAACGGAAGTGATTTTTCGAAGTAATCATTTTTTAAAATAACATTTATATTCTTATAACATTATATTGTTCAAACAAATTTGATGAGTTCACAACCATAATTTAATATTCTCGCTAATGATAGCAGTACTGGAAAGTAAGTTTAAATTAGGGATATAAAAATATTTAAAGAAAAACAATACCTTTACGACTATTGTTAATTTTATGCTGATGACAACCAAAACAATATGGAAATTAATGAAGAAAAACAAGATCCTACCACGTGATTTTCCGGTCAATAAAAATACGCCGACAACAATGGAAAACGGTATCATTATGATTTTATATTATATAGAGATATAACCGATGAGAACTAGTAAGAAATATCCACCATAAAACAGTCAGAATGCAGGTATATAGACAAGATAATTAATTTTAAAACACATTTTAAAGCAACGTATTGTGTGACAAAATCGGCAAAACTACAAGAGATTTTTTTTATAAATCATGTATTGCGTGTCTCATGTAAAGTTATTGAGAAGTCAAATTTTATAAAAATGCAGAATAAATACTCGTAGAAGGCTCAGTAATTTTTCAAAAATATAACGTAAGTGAAACTATGTAAATTGCTTACATGGTGTTGGACATTCAACTTTTTAAACAGTGATTTATGTTTTTCTTTCTGTCTTTTTACAATTTTTTTTTTTACAGAGGATCAAAAATTCAAAAAATAATAATAAATAATTGACATACATGCATGTTTATAAAACTTAACAAAAATGAGAAAAAGCTCTATGCAAAACTATAATCCTTTGACGCAGAATTTTTATTAAACGGATTTTTCATACTTTTCTTTCATTATTTTATAATAATTTAGACAAAATAAGTGAAAAATATTATATGTAACATTTTAATAAGTTATGGTTATGAAATACATCCTGAAACTTCCTTGTCTTTTTTTTTTTTTTTTTGGTTAATACAAAATCTTCCGAACACAATTCTTCATTTCCAAACAACAATTTATCCAATTTGGACTCAATTACAGTTCTTTATATCTAAGAGAAACAATTATTCATCGCTAAAATTTCTTCAATTTACAATATTATTGAAAAAATTTAGAATATAAATGAAAGAAAAATTCAAATTTCGGATAATACATATTAGTACAAATATAAAAATATAATTCCGATAATCTAATAAATTTTTTTAATAACAATTAAACTGCTTTTTTTAATTGAAAAATAGCGAAATATATATATTTTTGCTTTTAATGACAGCATCAGAATATATATATATATATATATATATATATATATATATATATATATAAAGGAATATCGGTTTCTGTTTCAGCCATAAATCGAATCCTTTTAACTTTCGAGAATTCTAAATACATTGTGAAAGAATTCAGAATGTAATTTTTTTTTTTTTGGGGGGGGGAATGAAAATGTTGATGACTTAAATGAATGTTCTATAGTTTTAATAATGCTTAATTGAGTCTTTTTTCAAAACCATGTTTCAGGAGCTAAAATTGTTTTTAATTTGCAGTGTTTTTATCAAATAAAAGAATAATTTAAAATATTTAAAAACATTGTATGTAATGCTGGCTCTGATCCATAGGACTTATAATTTTATTCCACCGTTGATGGACTGATTATTAATGCGATGAATGCCTATCCCCATATATTTACTAATTTTAACCCAATCCAGACGACATTTAATTATACTTGTTTGTTGAGGAATGAATTGAAATAGACTAGCAGCTAGAGAAACGCGATGAAAAGTTTCCACCGCTTGATTAACAACACCGTGAGTTTTAACCATGGTTTATCTATGTCATACAAAAAGTTCTCAGAACAAGCTTAAAAATATTCCCAGTAATATATTGACCATGAGAAAGCCTAATTTCCTTTCCTAACACAACAAACTTGAGTTCAAAAGTAGCATTTTAAAGTAGTTTTATATTTAAATTTTGATTATTTTGCCTTGCGTACTGCACGGGCTAAATTTATCACATTAGTAATAGATTAAAATTTCTATGATGCTTGCATTAATATTTTTGATAAGTAAGACGTGCAAGAAAAAGCTATAATTTGAAACCAATGGAATTCTTGTTAATTTTATCTAATTTAAATTTTGTTAATTTTATTTCCTTACACAACCAACTCAGGTCATAAGTCTCAGTTGAAATTCATTTTACAGGTAAAAACATAATTATTTTGCCTAGGGTACTGTATGAGTTAATTTTATCCCATTAATATTAAACTCACATTTTTTTCGAGCCGGCATTAATATTTTTTATGCCTACCACGTGCAAGAAAAAGCTGTAATTTGAGATTGCCCAATCAATGTTATTATCTATGAGTAACATTCTGAGAATTAAAAAAAAAGAAGAAGAAAGATGATTGAAAAGCATAAAGTAAACAAAAGTAAGGACGTTACCATGTGATACATTTATGAAATAAATATTTGTCTTCAAAGATCTCCATTTATAAATAAACATTTTTGTGTTAATTTTGAAATGTTTTCATTTCCAAAGGACGTTTATAATATACATTACAGCAGTACATTGACTTTTTTAACGCATCATTTTTAAAGTAACATAAGCGTGTAGATTAAGATGATGTCTTACAAACAGTCGGTTTATTCCCCCTGGTTCAAGGAGTTTAGGCCTTGGACTGGCCGGTTTGATGGTCCTTGGTTTACTGTGCCAGATCTCTAAAATGATATGTATTTAAAGAAAGAAAATCAAAAATTCCAAAGTTGATTTGAACGTTAGCTTTTGACGAACTATAATTAAGGGGTTTCTTGATTGAATTGAAAAGAGAAAGTTGCCAGAGAAACTTGTTCTTTTGTGCGTTGAGGATCTTGTGGAAGAGGTGATAAAGGAAAATCTTTTCTTTCGACCCATGAAAGGTAAATATTTATTTTGGGATAACTGAAAGTATTATTTTTTTTTTATTTCTATCTAAAATTAAAAACATATTTTAGTTTCAATTTAGATGGATTTAAAATTTAATTATGAAGAAAACAAATTCTAATTAATATAAATTTTTTAAATAAATTCACACAATGCTAGAAAAAGCAACTTAAAAAAATAAATAAGATAATATATTGCTATACGCTAAAGTGTTTTATTAAAGAAAATATTCTTATAATTTTTGTTTAGAAATTTTCATTGAATAAGTGTATAATACGGTATTTCTCTAAATTTAAATGTAAGTTAAAAGTGGGAAATGTTACACTCATTTTTCCATATTCTTAAAAGGAAAATTTGTGTTGTCATGACATGTTTCTCAACCAAATAATGCAGGGAACAATTGTTGCCTTTTGTTTGTTTCATGGAACTTGCCAGAGCTTCAAATCTAGAGCTTTAAAATCTTATCAAGGTTTCAAGACAGCCTTGATTTAAATAGTTTTAATAATTTCTATAGATTATCTCTTAGGTTTTAAAATGAGATTCGTGATAACATGACATGTTTCTATGACATACAAAAGGGAAAAAAATCATCTCCTTTATTTTTTGTATCTAGAGCTTGTTAGAGTCTTGTTTTAGAAACATTTCAAGATTATTCCGGTTTAGGTAATTTTACAATGTGTCATTGGACTGGTTTTTAAAATGTGGGTACAAGATATAAATAAATAACTATATATTTATATGTTTCTGAGCTAAACAATGGAGGAAACAGTTATCTTCTATATTATTTGTTTTAGGAACTTAATTTACATTTCTAGACATTTCTACAATTTCTTACATTCATTCATTACATTCAATTACATTCCTGCCATAAATTTACATTTCTAGAATTTGTCAAAATTGCCTTGGTTTAGATAGTTTCAAGGTATTACTATGTTTTAAGTAAACCAAGTATTTAACACAATGGTAAATTCCGCGGTAAAAATCTTGATTTGATCGTCCTGTCAAGGCGTTAATACAGTTAACACAATTTAATTGCTTATACAACTGCGTATATAAAATTTTTATTACAGTAATTAAAATGTCCAAACCACTTTTTTCCATAATTATATTTTGTAGAACTTTTATTTGAGCAAAACAAATATGTTAATAAGTTAACTATAAAGTATAATGTAAAATTAAATGTAAAGTTTTTTAAAATATAATATTTAATTTGGTTTTAGTATTTCAATTATTTTTTTTTTTAAATTAAGGAAATAGCTAATAAAATGGCGTTTTTTAACTCTTCGATACGTTTTATGAACCTTAAGTTCAAAGTCTTACAATTATTTGCTAGAATTTTTTAATATATCTCTATATAGTTATGTTATACTAAATTTACAATGAATTTGAATTTCAATTGATTATTAAACTGATTATTAAAAATGAGTAAAACATTTTGTAAGATTTAAAGTAGGCAATTTTGCAATGATATACTTAACTTTTAAAAACAAGTGCGCATTTGGAGTGACGAGTGCTTTAACTACTTTTAAAATTATTGGTTTCGGTCAATAAACTTATGAAATGTTTCGGACACTTTGGACAGATTTGGAGAGTACGCGTCCCGTCCAAGACTAATTTGAAGCTGTAATAGTTTTTTTATAGGAATTTTTTTTATTTATTTTTGTTTTACAAAACGAGAGAATAAAAAGCAATAAAAATTGTTGATTAAATATTACTGGAAAATTTTGTATTAAATCTTGTCGTAATGATTTTTTAAACTTAATTCGCAGTATCAATTGTGATTATTTTTAATTTGTAAGTAGAAGTTAGAAACTCATGTTTCATTGACAATGCTTTTAATAGTTTTTTCGAAACTTAAAGTTTATTAGTACTTTTGTTACCCATGAGCTTTTAAAAACCTAAATTATTATTATTAGGGTGTTATCAAGGTCTTATTAAGTTATTTAAGAGTTTAAAAAAGGAGCATGTTAAGTGGAATTTTGGGGAATTTCAGAAAACCAACTTCCTGGTCATTGTTTTCAAAATATATATTACAACAACATATATATATATATATATATATATATATATATATATATATATATATATATATATATATATATATATATATATATATATATATATATATATATATATATATATATATATATATATATATATATATTGAAATTTCCAATGGTAAGATTAAAAGACAACTTCAAGAACCTATACAAAAAAAAACGTAAAAAGAACAGACTCAGAGGAGCAGCTGTAGCGAAAGGTTATTCGAGAGGTCCCTGGTCTTCCAGTCCACAACAGTACGTTTTATTTTTAGCTCGGTAGAAGACAAGGTGGTCACCATCTTCGTCTTAGAGAATATAGAGACTGCAGATCAGACTTAAACGTTACAAGAGTTTCGAAAGACAGTCATAGCCAGTGAACTCAAGCCTAAACTCAGCCACCATTTTATGTCAGGGCCATTTTGAGATTAGAGATCATTTGTTTTTCCAAGACTTTTTTTTCCGTTCTAACTGCGAGGTGTTTTTTAACGAGACATGGTAATTTTTAATTGATCGTTTTATCATTCTATATGATGATATACTAGAAGGAGACCTAGTGAATCAGCATTCTTATTTCCATGGATTCCACAGTGTCCAGGGTTCTACGGTAAAACAATGTCCTATTCGCCGACATGTAAGCTTTGTTACAGTCTCCGACATCAAAGGACCACAGAGAACAAAGAACTTGGATTGACATTAGTGATTGCAATACGGTTCGAGATTCACTAATTATGGCAGTTTCGGAGATGGGGCAGGTATTTAAATCCGGTTGTGAACTTCTATAGATTTAGAAAATAAATCTATGTAATACTTTTCTGAATACTCTGAAGAAAGTTCAGATTAAGTATAAAATTAATTTATTTTGTTCTTGATGCTTTGCAAGATATGTTTCTTGAATTAAAAATTAAATCGAAAGCTAAGGGCGAATTTCAGAGGAAATCAGTTACAAAAATTTGGTCTTCAATAGACGAAGAAAGGAAAAAGAAGAAGATGGTGGAACCATGGTGGCTCAGGAGTGTTTAGCTTACCATTGAGGTGACTCGGGTTCAAATTTAGCGGGGGCTGGTTGATACGAATTCTGCTCTCGGCTCCCGCTGACCAAACTGATGACGTAAAATGTCCTTAGTGGTAGACGGATCATGGGTTAGTGGTAGACGGATCATCAGGTTTTCGAGGTTTTCTTCTCCATGTAACACAATTGAGAATTAGTTCCATAAAAAAAAGTCCTCTTCGAAGGTTAGTTTTATTCGGGAGTTCCCTTGTTTCCTAGGTTGGGCTCAAAATTACAAAGGTAAAGGATTAAGCATTGGTTGTCTTAAACTCAGAATACGATCGGCTGTTCAGCGCTTGGTTATAAAATAAAAAAAAAAACTCTGTTACGAAAAAAAAAATGACTAAAATAAATAAATTGGAAATTGAAAGTGTCTGGTATTGCCCTTTTTTAACATAGTCCCATACATACAGAAACTAGGAAAGGAAAAAAAAAACATTCACAAGTGTCACCCATATTTCTATAACTTTACATCATTTAAAAAAAATCTACAAACAATTCTCATTTTTGTTAGTGCATTCTTATGAGACAGAAAAATTATATGATGAAATTCTTGAATAATGAAGAAGTCAGGAAAATTTTTGTATTTAATCAGCATAAAATTAGAAAAGCTATAACAGTAATTCTTAGAAGTTATTGATTTATCTCTAATTTAACGGTATTCTTAATCTGTTAAATGAAATACCACTCTTCTGACTATCAGAGTGACACTCTTATTCAAAATTACATTCTTAAAACTAAAATTGACGTTCCTTTAATAATTTTATGTATAACATTGACAATATCTCGATATTTATGACGAATAAATTAAATTATATTTTTACAATGATTTAATGATAATGGCTTATTTATGATAAGATGTTGTTATTTTTATAATATATTTTATGTAAAGCTGTGTTTTTTCAAGATATGCAATGAAAATAATTGTATCTAATTGTAAAGCATTGTATATGACTAATTTTTGCCATTATTGCCAAAAATAATATCTTTACCGAAAAACCTTCCACTATTTTTTACAGTAACGGTATAATAAGCAAGAATTTTTAAAAAATACGTCTGAGGATGAAGCTGTTATGGTAACCTAACAAACAAAAAACGAACTTAATCTTAATCCCAATAGATTGAAAACTAAATGCATGGAACCAGATAGTTAAAAAAAATAAGTTACAAAAATAATTATTGAATCTTTTACTGAATAATTTTAATTTTAATTTATAAATATGTGTGGACAATGTTTAACAATGTGTGAACATAAAGAACAATGTTTGGGAAGTAGTTGTTGGGCTTGGTGAATATCAGAAGACAGAGAGGCGAAATATATTAGCACTTTATAATTAATTTATGTGATAGGTACAATATTAAAAGTTACCGTGCATGTGGATTATAATTAACATATAAATTCACGAAAAAGTATTAATTATTTTAAAAATATGTCATAATCTAAATTTTATAGATTAGTTTTGAAAATATTTTATATATATATATGTATATATACAGCAAAATAAATAAAAACAAATAAACCAGAAAAAAATTAACAAAAACGATAAGTATCATTTATTGCGCATAAGCTGCAAGTAAATAGGACTCATAAGATAAGTTCAAAATGAAGATAAAAGAAAAGGAAAATTACAGACAAATGAAAAAAAAGGGGGGGGGGAATAATAATAACAACAAACAACTGGGGAAAGAAAAAGAATTAATTAAAAAAAAAAGGATAAAGTTTTTTTTAAAAAAAACCGGAAAATAAAAGATATAATCTTTTCATCAGCCCAAATTATAATTTTAATGTTAATTTGTGTTTAATTTTATTTGTCGTAATTTTTGTAAAAAAATTTTTTTTGAGTGCTCCTTACACTATTGTATTGATATATTTTGCTTTGGCTATATTGATACAATATTAGAAAGCACTCTTTTTCGGATATAATCGTGTGGGCTGATGAAAAGATTATATCTTTTATTTTCCGGTTTTTTAAAAAAACTTTAGCCCTTATATATATATATATATATATATATATATATATATATATATATATATATATATATATATATATATATATATATATATATATATATATATATATATATATATATATATCCCTCTCACTCTTCTACGGAAGCACCTAATTTAGAACCACTATTCTAGAAAACTAGTTTTAATTTTTTGCGACAATTGACTTTTTATTCATACAGTATAATACTTATTAACACATTTAAAATGAGAGAAATCATCTTTAATTAGCGTTAAAATTTTATTTCATATTATGTTTTATAACGCTGTATTTGACTGAAATCCTCATAAAATAATACTTAAAGTTTCAAACTTTCTTTTGTAGGTTACCAGGAGAGAGTCTGTAAATTTATAACGCCGCAAAGAGCATCTTTAACATGGTCAAAGGAGTTTTTAGCATAAAAAATACATGGAAAGTACCCCCTTTAGAAAATCCAGAAGATCAAGAAAGTAAAGATAGAAATAAAGGTAAATTATTTTCGAGGTTTGTTCTTTTTAAATTAGTAATGACTAGCTGAATGCCCTTTTTTTCTTGTAAGGGGTAAAAAAATGTAAATTGTCACTAAATCAGTATTTACCAACGCTATAAGAAATCATGAACCAAACTAAAAGGCATATTCCGACGCAACAGATAAAGCTAACATAATTCCATTTGTGAATTTATTTATTCCTATTTGTTGCCTTTTCTAGTGACTTTATGTTATAAGATTGAGAGAAACACGTTTTTCGAAACACATGCCACCAAAATAAAGATTAACTTCAGAATCACTTTAGGAGGGGGCGTAAAAAAACTATCATCATAGTAGCTGTATTAGTTACACCGGTACCAATATGAGGCATATTTATAAAAAGATTTAATACCTATTAAAATTGCACTTATTACCACATTGCCAATATCACCCAGTATTACCAAATTAATGAAGCATCATTGGCATCAATTACAGTATGGCGGTTGTTTATTATTCTCCTATAGAATTACATTTTCTCGATCCATTAACTTCACTTTTTAGAACATAACTTATTTTCTTTCAACTATCGTAGATTTTAATTTACTTTCAATATAGATAGTAATGATGTAAATAATACTAAATAATAAACAAAAATACGGTATAATTCTTTCGGTATGCTATTATATTTTGTATGATACTATTTTTATGTCCCCATTACGTAGTAAAATGTGCTTTATTAGGTGAAAAACTCGTGTAGCGATCCAATTTGCTTGCAGAATAAATTGGAATCATGATTTTAAATAGTGTTAAATGAATATGAAATATAGTAATAAAACGAGTTTATAAAAAGACACACAATTTTCAGAGCGATTGTATGAAGCGGAATTAATGTTTTTGTTATTTAATGGAAGTAATAAGTTGTATGTAAAGTACATTACAAAATATAATAAACCAAATCTGTGTCTTTTAATTTATTTTTAACTCAACATGTCTCTCGCATAATCGTGATACCTGAGAAAAAATACTTTCAAAGCGTACGAAATGAATGTATCAAATTTATAAATTTCATTTATCAAAAATTGTAAAATTCTTAAACTTAGAAACGAGAGTTTATTTCCGGATAAATAGATAAAAGTAGCTGTAATTACAAAGTTGAATGGTATTAAATATTAAAAAGGGAATCACTGCTAAAGAAATATCTTTTCAAATTTGATTTTGATGATAAATGTTTTTGCATTGTTTAATGAAATCATTTATATTTTTTTTGTATCTTACAATTCCAATTATTTTCAATGGTACATATCCAATTTATTCTCAATACTATTAGGCTAAAATTAAATTTTTTAAAAAAGTTTTTAAACTTTGGATTTCTTTTGCACACCACGTTTGTTATTACTTGTGGTTTTTCTATGTCAGGCAGAACAAAAATAAATAATTTTGTTAGATTTCTCGAGTTTCTTTTTAATTTAAAAGTTTCAATAGATGGCAGCACTACAGTATTTTCACCGGCGCAATCATTATCATTAAATTCTCACTATCTGATATTGTTTTTTAAATAGATTATAAAAAACATAAGATTATATATGTATAAAAGGTTAAAAAAATCTATGTCTCATTCTTTATGAACTGAAATAAAAATCAATTAACTTGTTTTTTTTTCTTAAGAAATCTCAGAATTTTTACCTTTGCGCTCTTTATATGTGATAGAATTAAAACCAACAGATTTACTCACTCACACGGTACTGATTTAATTAAATTTTATTTAATACAAATAAATTTTTATATTGAAAGATTAGCGTATTCACACACGAATAAAAGTTTCGTAATAGAATGCTTCTTGCATTAAATATTATAATTCTTTTATTTATAAGAAGACAAAGAAGAAAAAAACAATGACATCGTGACACGAAATAATTATGAAATAATTGCATGATGATATGAAACAATTTGTCGAAGATGACCCTTTTCTGCATAATATTTAGAAAAATTATCACTCTCAATAACTTTTGTTCGAATATCCTTATGTTAAGTTCATAAAGGGGATGACTTCAACTATGATAATTAAATAGCTTTAGGTGATGAAATACAACGTACACAAAACAACTTTCTATATATATATAAAAGTGAAAAACACTTTCTTGGAATAAATATACCATTTTTTCTCTATGGATTTAAATTTTTGAATTTAACACTAAACTTATTTTGTATAAAATAACTGTAGAACTTACTAATTAATTTTTTACTTAAAACAAAAATAATGAGTAATTACTAAATGGTCGAAATAATAAAATAATGATCAGATTTTGTTTGTTTAGTAAAGTGTACAAATTTTTGCACGATTTTAAACTACGTCATTTTAACTGACATAATACAAAATTTTTATTATATTAGTCGAATAGTTTCTGAGAAATAAAAATTTCAAAAAACCGGATTTTTATAATTTCATCTCTCAAGAACTATTCGATCGATATCTTTCAAATTCTGCACATAATTTAAAATGACGTAAAAATGTGTATACATTTAAATTCAAAAATTTATCGGCTATTGTTAAAGGAATAATAACCTGTAACAAATATTAATATTCTTATCTCTTAATCTTCAATTTTTTAATAATTTAAGTTTAAAATAGATCATGTGATTTCATAAGAATAATCTATACATGATCTTTTCTCGCTCGTTACACAGAATTGTTTACTTATTGCCGGTCAAGCAAACACTCTGCTGATAGTTGCTAAACTGAGCTGGCTTTAAGGAAGAATATTCTTCATAGAATAATATGAACTACACGGGTGGACAAAATAATGGAGACACTTTTATACTAATACATTTTCAAAATACCTTTCCATTACCTTTCAAAATAGTTTCTTTTAATGCATTTTGATTTAGAAGTATTTTTCTACCATTTTTTTTTTTTGTTGTACAGGTTTTTTTCCCACCAATTATATGTAGTTTTAATATTTCTTAACAAAAATTTGTTTTTACTTTAAACTTAACGTTAATGTATATTTGTTTTCAAAATTAAGTTGCCACCTTTAATAAATATTTTTTTAGTATCTATATATTTCGTAGTATTATTTTTTAGCATGTCTGTAGCATGACATAAAAACATATCTTACAGAAATAGCACTTTCTTTTGAGATGTTAATTTTTTTTATTTAAATTTAATAATAACATTTAAATAGCCTTTAAAAACCTTTTTTTTTGCATAATTTTATTGCAAATAATTAATTATTTTTATTTAAATTATTTCATAAGATTTATATTATCAAATTAAAAAAAAAACCTCTTTTAAAACACGTAAATTTTTATTGTTCATTTAAATTAATTATTAATAATGTTTATAATCCGCTTAAAAAAAAAACTTTTAAATTTCTTTTTTTATAATATTAAAATGATCTTAGAGAAAACAATTTTTTAATAATTTTTTTTTCTCAATATTACATTTATATTTGAAAATAATTAATGTATGCCTTTGAAAAATTCTTCTCTTTTATTACATTAGATATTATTATAAGAAGGGTCAATATTATAAGAAAGATACAGCGCAATACTGTATGCAAACATGACATTTAACGCATTACATTATTTTATAATGACGAATAATTTTTTGTTGAAATACTAACATTCTTTTTATAAAACTTATAATAATCGTTCTATAAAAAGGGAGCATGTTAACCTCAATAACTGCTTGATTCTATATTCTTTACGCAAAATTAGCTCTTCATTGTGTACTTTATTTAATGACAATTTAGCTTTTGAAATATTTATAATTTTTTTTTATATGATTCTTAAAATATTAATTCAAATTAAAATCTGAGAAAATTACACCACGATAATACACCTTGATATTATATATATTCTTCATGAAATATTAGTTTTTCATTGTGTACTTTATTTTATGATGAATGAGTTTTTGAAATATTTGTAAATTGTTTTGTAATTCCTAAAATAAAATTCGATTTAAAATATGAGAAAATTACCCACAATTAAGGATTAAAATATCATTAATTCTTTGTTGTTTATTTTACTTAATGATAAATAAGTCATTAAAAATTATTTTTCTGCATACAAAACCTAAAATAATTATTTTGATAAAAATGATGAGTAAGTTATGAGCATTAAAACGTAAATATTATATTTAACATGCAATAATATTATTATTTTTTTAGTATATTGCTTGAAATTTCTCAGAAAAAAGGGTTAAATAACAATTTATTTAATTCTTACTATACCATATTCAAACAAAACAGTAAATAATCATAAATAAGATGGTATTCAAACTGTTAACTGTGAGAAAAACTATTTATTAAGTGCTTTCACTTAATACGATTAAACGTCCAGAATATTATCATACCAACTTGTCCTCCAACCTAATGAAGCCACATAATTCCTTACAGATGAATATATATTAGAGCCGAGAGGGACAATCTAGCAATCTCAAGGCAGACAGAGCGGGGGTTCGAGTTCTAGCGTTGACACCACAATATTTTCTCCGTTACCATTGAAGAGTCTTTAGTATACTGCACTCCCTTATTTGTGACCCTGGGCTATTAGAATACAATACTATAATTTGTGCGTAGGTAGCCTCACCATAAAGCTGTTGAACAATCTTCTTTATTAACGGTTTTGAAACCAAGCTAGTTGCAAATTTTTAAAAAACCGTAAAGTTTTGCATTTATGGCATTAGTTGTAAGCGGATTCAAAAACGTAAACGCAGAAAATTTTCTTTATCGTATATTTTTGGTTAATTGGAGGGACAAACTACTGCTGGTTATTTTGCCATATTTTTAGAATGAAAATTCTAACACTGTATAACTACTTTATGACGAATGAGTCTTCAAAAAATAATTTTTGGATTAAAAAAACATATTATAATTATATTCAGGTAAAAAAACAGATCAGGTTAACTATTAGTTAAAGATAATTATTATATTTATTTATACAGGGGTATTCACACTTCAATGCGTACCATTATAATGCATGACGAATGATTTTTTTTTACAAATTAATTATTATTATTTTTTTTTATAAAAGATTAAAAAAAATATTCAGGTAGAAAAACACCCGGCACACGATTAAGAAGAAGATTATACTTAAGATAATTATTGAATTATTGTTTTCCTCAATTGCAAGATGATTTTCCTATCGTCCGAGTGATCAAGTAGTCGCTAGAGCTGTCAACATTGGCCTACTTTTTGTTGTTGTTATTATGCATGTTTAGAAACGGAAACACATGCTTCTTAGTTAATCAATGAAAAACTTAAAAATGGACGAAATTCTCGTTAGAAACAGGCGAAGTAAGTGCTGTCAATTATTTAGAGAAAGTGATAAAATTGAAAATTATAAAATAAAAGTTTAAATTAAGTTTAGTTGCTTAACTTTTATTTTATGATTAAATGTAATAGACATATAAATTTAGTCATTACGAATTAAAGTTTGATATTTATTCACGCTTTTAAGTTATTAATATTTTATAATGCGAATGCTAAATGAAAAAAAATATGTAAAAAATATCTATTTAAATATCTTTGATTCCTGGCGCGAAGAAAAACATAAAACTGTAAAATAAAAGCAAATTACATATTATTTCTATTTGGATGTATGAATTAATCGTTCTTTAATTGTATTAATTCTTCATTAAAAATCTAGTGTTTATTTATTCTCATTCTTCAGGTTTAGTGTTTGTTTATTTATTTGTTAGTACAAGCGAGATTCAAGGTTGCAAATCTATCTTCCAAAAAAGAAAAGAAAAGAAAAAAAGAAAAAAAAGAAGAAAAAAAAAAAGAAAAAAAAAACATAACAAGCGAGAAAATAATTTTCTTTATCAGGAATTAAAAAATTTCTTCTTATTATTATTCGATACTGTTTTGGCATCGTCTATGAAAATGAATTGCATTTAGGTAAAAAAAAAAAAAAAAAATTGCGTAGAAAAAGCATATTTATTGTAAAAAATTAAACGCATTTAAAAGAACAAAAAAACATATTTTACTTAAATTATATAGGACCTCGGTCATATAATAAATAAAAAGACGAAAAATAGTTGTTTAAGACCAGGGTTGTGGATTTCAATAATAGCTACAAGACTTTAGAAAATTATCAAAGTTTATTTTTTAAGTTAATTTATATATTGAATTGATTTTAAAACTGTAATTCTAAATACTACGTTCAATAAAAGAAATAAAAAAGCATTAAAATTTAATACACAATAATCATTTATCACAATTAAAATAATTTAAACAAATCAATGTAATTGTATAGTTTGAATAGGCTTTAGTTTTATTCCTAACGTATTGTTGCAATTTTTTTCATGTTTTTAACAATTTGTTTGTTTAGTCTTTAAAAAACTTAACTCACAATCTATTTATTTACCCATTTAATTTTTTTTTTAAAATCAACTACTTCTAATTTATTCAAAACCTTAAGAAATTACATTTTGTTTTATTAGTGTTTTCTTAAAGCAGAATAAAAATAAATATTGAAAGTTTTGAAACGCCAGTTTTTTACACTTACTAATGTCAGAGTGTTCATTATTTCTCAGTTTAAAGCAAAAAATAATAAATAAGAGTTAATAATATGCAGTAATTTAGGAATATTTTTTTTATTAATTTTGCTTTAAACCATTAGTTTCAGTTTTGCAAAAGTGTTTTTTTTTTTCAAATCTTATTTTTATCCAGTGAATGTTTGCCTAATAATTTAACTACAATTATTTTAAAAAATACATTAAATTGAAATACTTAAAAAACTTTATAAATTGTTAAAATAATTTCACTAAAAAAATTACTTATCTTTTTTAAGAGGTGCGAATTTATCCTATTGCTTTAATCATGTTAATTATTTATTTAAAATTTCATATAATTTATGTAAATAGCAGAATAATTTTTCAAACAATTTATTTCCAAAATGGCATCTACCATTTCTTACTTACAAAGATATTTAATTACAACAATTAGGGGCCTTTATACTAGGTATCAGTATAATGTAACTAAAAAATAAAATTACATATCTTTCCTTTTCGGATGTGTGAATTATTGTTGTACTTTTAATCGCGTTAGTTCCTTATTCCAAATTTTATTCACATAAACAGAAGAATAATTTTTAAAAAAAATGATTTTCTTCCAGTGAATGTTTATTTAAAAAGTAGCTATAAATTTTTATACGCAAAGATATTAAATTAAAACAATTAAGAACTTTTTTACCAGATATTAGAATAAAAAAAATAAAATTATCCATATTTCCTTTTTGGATGTGAGAATTACTCTTTTTTTCATCATGTTAATTCTTTGTTCAAAATTTTATTCATATGAAAAGTAGAACATTTGTTTTTAAATTAAGTTCCCGAGCAACGAATGATGGTTACAAAGCAGTTTGCATAAAAATATATACAAGATGGTTGCAAGCAATTTTTTACACACACATATAGTTGCAAGTACATTTTAATTTATTATTGCAAATAAATGTTTGTGTTATCATGCATATAATCACTCATAAAATTTTTATTCCGATTAAATTATGTGTGTCATCGGTATTAATTAGATATTTCAGATTGCTAAAAATTAGTTTCTGTAAATTTAAAGGCATAGCTAGAGTCAATAGGTTTAAAAGAGAGCTTTAGAGAGAAGAGAAAACCAGATTAAGCAAAACACACATATGCACAAAAAAGTGAGAGTTAAAAGAATTAATTTTGCGCAATGCAAGAACTAAAAAGTGATTGAGTTTTACGGAATGAACAAGTATACGGTCGGTAATTTTTCTATTCGACAGTTACTTTTATTTTAAAATATTAATGTGTATCCAAAGTTTCTTATCAACAGCAAAAATCATTTAATTGGTATAGGTTATCAATGTATGATTATATAATACAAAACTCAAGTATCTCTCTCAATATCATCAAATGAAAAGAGTCGTTGGTTTCATTTTTTTTCCTGTAAATAATTAATACGCCAAAAAAGATTTACGATGAATATATAAATCAGATAAAACTATTTTATAGTTTTTATTTCTTACATAAATGATAGAAAAACTACTCGTTTATTTAATTAAAAACTTGTTTTCATTTAATTGAGTTACAAAGCAACTTTCACTCGACAGTAAATGTAGAAGTATGATCTGATAATAAAGTTAAAAATCAAATAATTAAATAAAATAGGAATATCAATAAAATAGGGATATATATATATATATATATCTTAAATTTTCTTATTATTATTACTATTAAAGTGTTTTCTTATAGATCGCAGCACTGAAACGTAATTTGCTTCATATATATGTTTTACCAATTATTTTTTACTCTAAAACTAAATTATATTTTATATTATATTTTAGTTATATTATACACATTAATTATATTTTTTCTTCTTAACAATTTTTGTTAACTGTTAGATTGGGATATCTAATTTAGACACATATTTATTTTATTTCACTGCATATTGGTAAGTTTGTTTTCTGCTTTTTCTTTTTTAAATAAATTTTTTTTTCTCAATCTTTTAGAGCCACTGACGTATTATAAAGAGTGAATTTTATCTTTGGATAATTATTCTTTATTTTATAAATATCTTTATATATATATATATCAAATAACAGAGCAAAACCCCGTTATTTCTGTGGGAATAATAGTCAACATATCAGGAAATATCAGTCAATTGTTTCATCCTCATCTTCAGAGGGATTTTCAATTACTATAGAATTTTTTAAATAATTGAAATCACATAAACAAGTTAGGATGTGTTTAGCAATTTCATTCTTATTTCCCTCACTGGAAATATTAAGAATGTCAGAAATTTTAACTAAATCCGAAAAATTAAAATTATCACAAATTTCTTTAAGTTTATTAGAAAATTCGTCATCGTTAGCATTAAAAGAAAATTCTGAAAAATTTAGAATTTTATTACGATTTAAACGTGATAATTCATCAGGAAATAAAAGTTTAAATAATAACTTAATTTTGTTAGCCTTCACTACTTTAATTGCCGTTTGAACCACATCTATTTCTTTCAAAAACATTTTAAATGCACTATAAATACACTATTATATCATAATTTAAAAAAAAAAACAAAAAAACAATATAAACATAAGTAATGCAATTCAACCATTGCTAAAATTACTCATTCAAAGATTCGTAGATTTAGATTACTAAAATATGCAATAAAAAAAATTATTCGTTATGAAAGAGAGAAAAAAAAAATATATGCAGATATGCACGGATTTATCTTTCATTCGCACATAACTCATCATAGATCTTCATGACTATTCATCTGCACTTAAAAAAAATAATAAACACTTTTCTCTTTGCCACCCGTTGACCTTCATTTTTATGAAGAGAAGGAGGGGGGAAAAAATCATTTTCTTATGAAAGCTCCTCCAAATCGCACTCGTAATCGGTGTTTCTATTTCACAAACACTTTCACCAACACACTTGAGCACTAAAAACCGAATCACAATATTTCAGGCAAAAGGATGAGGTTTTCCTAATCCGTTTACGTCTGATCGACAACTTTTTCTCGGTGTTGTTGATGGGAATTTTCCGTGTTTCCAGTCGTAGAAGGCTTGAGATTCAACTTTCTTCCAATAACGGCTAGGTATAGGAATTGGTAAAGGTAGAGAAACAGATTCATCGCTCCTTCACTGTGGATCGACCAGGCAGTTTTCTGTTTTCTCCGGGCATGGTGATGGGATGGGGAAAACTTGGGGTAGCAGCCAGCCTCCGTTAAGCTTAAAAATGCATACGTTTCCTCCACAAAGTAAAAATCCTGCCGGCTTCAAATAACAGAGCAAAACCCCGTTATTTCTGTGGGAATAATAGTCAACATATCAGGAAATATCAGTCCAGATTCTGCACAATCTTTTGTTTACTAATCTACGGTGAACTCTCAGCCCCGCTCCAGCGGGAGGGGGAGAGACACAGATCTCGTCAAAACTGACGAAGTTCAGTAGGTAATCATTAAACACCGAAAAGCCACGCAAAAATCAGCGCTCCTGGTTTTATACATGGGTAAGAAGTCAGTCATATTGCATACCTTGTATTCCTACGCCTCACCACAAATAATTTAATACTCATCGAAAATCGTTTAATCCTTCCTTATATGGAAGTGAAAGATCTTAAAATAACTCTTCTTTCGAAACATTAATCTAATTATAATTTATTGGCATGTTTACAGCCTTGAATTCCCAAAATAGAATATCTGTACTCTAATTTTTAACTAAGACATTTTATGAAAATGAATATGTTTCAATGCTTTTATTAATACAAAAGTAATTTTATAACTTTTGTATTACATCCCCCCCAAAAAAAAAATTTTGGTAAGCCAAAAAAATTAAATTTAGAATAATATGAATTTATAAGCTGTATGTTGGTATGACTGTCCTCTTTCCTACAAATAATCTTTTTTCAAAATGTGAAAAAAAATTATTTACAGTAACAAAAATAAAAACATAATAATGCAATTTATCTGTTTAGGCAACTAAACAGAAAGAAAAATGAAGCATGTTTATATAACTATTCTACTAAAATTTTCAAAAATTTTTCACACAAAAATATACAAATTTTTACTGTGAAATGAAATGGACAACATGTGTCATTGATTCAGAATTTAGGATTCTGTGTGGTTAAGGGGATTATTTACTTGATGAAATTCTGTATTCCCCGTTAAAATGGAGGAAAGCAGAATTTCATGAAGTACAGTGAAAATGAGAGATCCAGAGTGGATAAAACAAAAATAGTTTAGAAAATTTTTCTCACTGAGTTGAGAAAAAAAAAGTTCAAGTTACTTCGCCCTCACTCCCAACTGATGCTGAGGTAAACATCTTCACACAACGCGATTCGGATCTCTCAAAAATATAGGGATCACTTCTTCCCTTGAAGAAAGTGATAATTTTTCTTTTGGACACTATTCATGATTTAATTTTAACATTTGTGGGCTGTGATATTTCCTAAGCTTTGATACATGTACTATTTCAAAATTTTGTTTACTCAAAATATTCTTTTTATTTATTTTGTAATTAACATCTGAAATTTTTTGAAGAATTTTATACGGTCCACTAAAAGGAGGTGACAACTTCCTCGTATTAGGATAAGTAAATTCTTCACACATAACTAATTCATCATTTTTAAAGTCTATATCTGAAAATCTAGCATCATAATAAATTTTATTTCTTTCATGATATTCTTTAGTTCTTTGAATTGCTATTTTTTTAGCTTCCTCAATAGGTGGATAGATTTCTTCATTTAAGGGATTTTCATATGGGAGTTTACCATGCATGAGGTATGCAGGTGGAAATTTTGTTACAGAATGGGGAGTTAAGTTATAAGTATTAACTATATCTTTTAACAAAGAAGGCCAAGGAGTTTTAGTAGGTTTTTCATTAATTTTACATTTTAAACGCGTAATGATTGTTTGACCAAGGCGTTCAACCTTGCCATTAGACTGCGGATGATGTGCAGTTGTCAATAATTGTTTAATTTTATTATGTTTCAAAAAATTTTTAAAATGAGAAGAAGTAAAGGCAGCGTTTCGATCACTTAACAAGGATTTAGGGATTTGATTTTGAAAAATCTGATGTAAAAAGTTAGTATAGGTTTCTGAACTAATGGATTTTGACGCGAAAGCCCAAATGTATCGTGTAAGGTGGTCAATAATTAAAGTTAAATATTTTTTTGTTGAGTTATAGTAATTTAATCCACCAACACTATCTATTGCCAGTAAGTCAAAAGACTGATTCACAGGGGGTAAGGATTGTAATAATCCAAATCTTTTTTGTCGCGGTTTTTTATTTACTTGGCACGTATGACAATGTTTACAAAATTTTGTTATATCTGAAGTTATGTTATTCCAATAATAAACAGGGGTTATTAAGTTAATCATCTTTTGCACTCCTGGATGATTAAATTTATCATGAGCAATTTGCAGAAGTTTTAATCTTAACGAAAATGGAACAACTATTTTAGTAAAATTTTTCTTACGTACACACAAAACATTATTGATATCAACAAACTTACCTTGTAAGTTATCATTCCTTTGAGCTTCACCTATTTCATTCAATTTTAACAAATGTGAAACATGATTATTATTATTTTTACTATTACTTTGGACAAGTGAATGTGTTGCATCTCTTGAAAGCCAATCTGCTTCAAAATTAGCAGAGCCTTTTGTGTATTTAATATCATACTCATACATACTTAACAATAATGACCACCTAAATAATCTACCTTTTAAATTTTTAACATTTTTTAGCCAAACTAAAGCAGCATGGTCAGTATGTATGGTGAATTTTTGGCCAAATAGGTAATGATGGAATTTATTTAGAGAATCAACTATAGCAAGACATTCAAGTTCTGTAATTGCATAATTTTTTTCGTAATCTCTCAAGGAACGAGAATGAAAAGCTACAGGATGCAATACACCACATTCATCTGTCTGTTTTAACACTGAACCTATTCCAACTAAGGATGCATCTACAAAAAGATGACATTCCTGATTAGGATTAAAAATTTTCAAAATTGGTTTACAAATAATAGCATTTTTTAAAAGTTCAAAAGACTGTTGACATTTTTCTGACCACACCCATTTTACATCTTTCTTTAACAGGTTGTTTAAAGGATATCGTATATTTGCATAATTATCAATAAATTTATTGTAAACATTTATTGATCCAAGAAATCTTTGCAATGATTTTACATTTTTAGGGGGCATTAATTTTTTAATCACCTCAATATTATGGTTATCGGGTGATACAATCCCATTGCTTATTTCATATCCTAAAAATTCTATTTGTTTTTGCAAAAATGAACACTTTGAAAGTTTTAATTTTAAGTTTTCTTGTTTACAAATATCAAAAATCTTTTTAAGATGGGTTAAATGTTCATCATAAGAATTAGAAAAGATAATGATATCATCAAAGTAGTTTGTAGCAAATTTAATTTTATGTTTATTTAAAATTCTACGAATTGTACGTTGAAATATGCTCGGGGCATTCTTCCAGCCAAAAGGTAATCTTAAGTATTCAAACAGACCATTGTGAGTAGCGAATGCTAATTTCTCAGTGTCATCAGGATGAATACGAACATGATGATATCCCTGTGATAAATCTATTTTAGAATAATAACTACTATAAGACAATTTTTCAATTAAAGATTGTATTAAAGGTATGGGTTCAGAATCTGTTTTTGTAATTTGATTTAATTTCCTAAAGTCAACACATAAACGACTTTTTTTATTTTCATCTTTTTTAAACACTAAAGTTACTGGGGCAGCATAAGGGGATGAACTTTCTTTAATAATTTTATTTTTTAACAATTCTTCTATTTGTACATCAATTTCTTGTTGTTGTTTTGGGGATGTTTTGTACGGCCTTAGAGATATAGGTAAATCTGAGGTTAACCTGACTCTTTGTGGTTCCATTCTGATTTCTCCCACGTCGTGTTTATGTTTTGCAAAAATATCATCATAACTTTTTAAAATTTCTTTTAAGTCCACATTTTCTATTTCTTTCTCATTTTTTATTTTTTCGTCGATATTAACTTGATAATGTGTGCACCCATTACCCAGTTCTATCTTCGAAACTTTTGGACACTCTTTCTTTTTCCTATTTTTCCTTTTCTTTTTGTTACCCTTTACTTTATTTTTTTCAATGTTTACTTTTATTGAAACATCTTTAACTTTTATTTTTTCACAATTTTTAACCTTAACATTTTGGAGATTTTGCTGTCTAATGTGCAAAGATAAGTTGTCACTGTTAGAATTAGCAGAGGTGATCAATCTCTTACCAAATTGAGTAACAACTGGCCCAACACAATCAATAGACAAACAAAAATCTTTGCAAGTTCGCAACCCTAATAAAGCATATGGTAACTCAGTATCAATTATAAAAAACTTAGCTGATTTAGCAATTTCGCCTATCCTAAGGGGAAACTCACAAATTTTGTTAAGTGTTAACTGTCCTTTCGTTTGGGTAACTCTAAATTCCTCAAATTTTTTTATAGGAATATTTAATTTTAACACCAAATGTCTTGGTATTATATTCAATGTTGACCCGGTATCAACATTCAATAATATCTCTTTGTTTACCTTTTCATCTTTATTTTGTTTTGGACGTCCCTTTAGGTTTTTATTTTCAACTTTATATGCATTTTCTATTTTATATCCATTTAGGTATTTGTTTTCTACTTTATATCCGGATATTAGTAATTGCTATTGGATATTTGTCATATTTTGGACATTCACTTCAGCCACTTTATTTGGGTTGTTTACACAAGAGGAGCCCATGTGAAATTGATTCAAAAGTCCTTTCTTTGAGCAATATTTACACTGATTTAATGGGTTCTCCTGTGCTGTGTGATGTATTTTGGGTTTAGTCACATTCGGGGTCACATTTTTATTCTTAGGACAAGCCGGGGATGTATGTCCTGGTGCATTACACTTAAAGCACTTAATGTCATACTTTGGGTTTTCCAACTTCTTCATATATGGTCCCTTATTACTTTGAAGTTTATTTTTTTCGAAGTCACTTTTAATTTTTTCATAAATTTTAAGTTTTTGTTTAAGTTCAAAAAGATTATTGGCTCCATAAAGAATTGATTTATTATTTGTTTGGTCAGGTATTCCTTGAATTATGTAAGTGATTAGAGCTAAGTCATCAATATCACTTTGAGTAGCAATCTCTTTCATTTTTAGGAAATACTCTTGAAGAGTTTCATTATACCTTTGCTTTCTTTTTTGCAACATTGCATGTACTTCAGCACTATTGCAACTAAGTCCAAATTTTTCTAGCAAAAGATTTTTTAGTTTATCATAAGAATTTAAATGAAGTTCACTTCTAATTAGAGTTAATGCATTACCTTTCAAACATCTTTTTGCAAATAAAAATTTCTGCATTTCGGACAGGTTAAATAACTTAGCATGAGTTTCAAAATTTTGAAACCAAGAATTAATATTTTCATGCCTATTTCCATTAAACATAGGGGTAACTGCTTCTATATCAGAAAAGTTTACTATTAATTTTGTTTCTGATTCTCTATTCTTTATATCATTACTAGAAATTTGACTATAGGATGCCATATCAGTATAAACATAAGTTTGTATTTCTTTATCAACATATATTTTAGTACTTGAACTAACTCGTGTAAATTGATTTACATAAGTTTTAATTGATAAATGTGGTTCAAAATCAGTTTGAGTTTGTTTACATTCAAGCTGATTTGTTTCATCCTCATCTTCAGAGGGATTTTCAATTACTATAGAATTTTTTAAATAATTGAAATCACATAAACAAGTTAGGATGTGTTTAGCAATTTCATTCTTATTTCCCTCACTGGAAATATTAAGAATGTCAGAAATTTTAACTAAATCCGAAAAATTAAAATTATCACAAATTTCTTTAAGTTTATTAGAAAATTCGTCATCGTTTGCATTAAAAGAAAATTCTGAAAAATTTAGAATTTTATTACGATTTAAACGTGATAATTCATCAGGAAATAAAAGTTTAAATAATAACTTAATTTTGTTAGCCTTCACTACTTTAATTGCCGTTTGAACCACATCTATTTCTTTCAAAAACATTTTAAATGCACTATAAATACACTATTATATCATAATTTAAAAAAAAAAAACAAAAAAACAATATAAACATAAGTAATGCAATTCAACCATTGCTAAAATTACTCATTCAAAGATTCGTAGATTTAGATTACTAAAATATGCAATAAAAAAAATTATTCGTTATGAAAGAGAGAAAAAAAAATATATGCAGATATGCACGGATTTATCTTTCATTCGCACATAACTCATCATAGATCTTCATGACTATTCATCTGCACTTAAAAAAAATAATAAACACTTTTCTCTTTGCCACCCGTTGACCTTCATTTTTATGAAGAGAAGGAGGGGGGGAAAAATCATTTTCTTATGAAAGCTCCTCCAAATCGCACTCGTAATCGGTGTTTCTATTTCACAAACACTTTCACCAACACACTTGAGCACTAAAAACCGAATCACAATATTTCAGGCAAAAGGATGAGGTTTTCCTAATCCGTTTACGTCTGATCGACAACTTTTTCTCGGTGTTGTTGATGGGAATTTTCCGTGTTTCCAGTCGTAGAAGGCTTGAGATTCAACTTTCTTCCAATAACGGCTAGGTATAGGAATTGGTACAGGTAGAGAAACAGATTCATCGCTCCTTCACTGTGGATCGACCAGGCAGTTTTCTGTTTTCTCCGGGCATGGTGATGGGATGGGGAAAACTTGGGGTAGCAGCCAGCCTCCGTTAAGCTTAAAAATGCATACGTTTCCTCCACAAAGTAAAAATCCTGCCGGCTTCAAATAACAGAGCAAAACCCCGTTATTTCTGTGGGAATAATAGTCAACATATCAGGAAATATCAGTCCAGATTCTGCACAATCTTTTGTTTACTAATCTACGGTGAACTCTCAGCCCCGCTCCAGCGGGAGGGGGAGAGACACAGATCTCGTCAAAACTGACGTAGTTCAGTAGGTAATCATTAAACACCGAAAAGCCACGCAAAAATCAGCGCTCCTGGTTTTATACATGGGTAAGAAGTCAGTCATATTGCATACCTTGTATTCCTACGCCTCACCACAAATAATTTAATACTCATCGAAAATCGTTTAATCCTTCCTTATATGGAAGTGAAAGATCTTAAAATAACTCTTCTTTCGAAACATTAATCTAATTATAATTTATTGGCATGTTTACAGCCTTGAATTCCCAAAATAGAATATCTGTACTCTAATTTTTAACTAAGACATTTTATGAAAATGAATATGTTTCAATGCTTTTATTAATACAAAAGTAATTTTATAACTTTTGTATTACATCCCCCCCAAAAAAAAAATTTTGGTAAGCCAAAAAAATTAAATTTAGAATAATATGAATTTATAAGCTGTATGTTGGTATGACTGTCCTCTTTCCTACAAATAATCTTTTTTCAAAATGTGAAAAAAAATTATTTACAGTAACAAAAATAAAAACATAATAATGCAATTTATCTGTTTAGGCAACTAAACAGAAAGAAAAATGAAGCATGTTTATATAACTATTCTACTAAAATTTTCAAAAATTTTTCACACAAAAATATACAAATTTTTACTGTGAAATGAAATGGACAACATGTGTCATTGATTCAGAATTTAGGATTCTGTGTGGTTAAGGGGATTATTTACTTGATGAAATTCTGTATTCCCCGTTAAAATGGAGGAAAGCAGAATTTCATGAAGTACAGTGAAAATGAGAGATCCAGAGTGGATAAAACAAAAATAGTTTAGAAAATTTTTCTCACTGAGTTGAGAAAAAAAAAGTTCAAGTTACTTCGCCCTCACTCCCAACTGATGCTGAGGTAAACATCTTCACACAACGCGATTCGGATCTCTCAAAAATATAGGGATCACTTCTTCCCTTGAAGAAAGTGATAATTTTTCTTTTGGACACTATTCATGATTTAATTTTAACATTTGTGGGCTGTGATATTTCCTAAGCTTTGATACATGTACTATTTCAAAATTTTGTTTTACTCAAAATATTCTTTTTATTTATTTTGTAATTAACATCTGAAATTTTTTGAAGAATTTTATACGGTCCACTAAAAGGAGGTGACAACTTCCTCGTATTAGGATAAGTAAATTCTTCACACATAACTAATTCATCATTTTTAAAGTCTATATCTGAAAATCTAGCATCATAATAAATTTTATTTCTTTCATGATATTCTTTAGTTCTTTGAATTGCTATTTTTTTAGCTTCCTCAATAGGTGGATAGATTTCTTCATTTAAGGGATTTTCATATGGGAGTTTACCATGCATGAGGTATGCAGGTGGAAATTTTGTTACAGAATGGGGAGTTAAGTTATAAGTATTAACTATATCTTTTAACAAAGAAGGCCAAGGAGTTTTAGTAGGTTTTTCATTAATTTTACATTTTAAACGCGTAATGATTGTTTGACCAAGGCGTTCAACCTTGCCATTAGACTGCGGATGATGTGCAGTTGTCAATAATTGTTTAATTTTATTATGTTTCAAAAAATTTTTAAAATGAGAAGAAGTAAAGGCAGCGTTTCGATCACTTAACAAGGATTTAGGGATTTGATTTTGAAAAATCTGATGTAAAAAGTTAGTATAGGTTTCTGAACTAATGGATTTTGACGCGAAAGCCCAAATGTATCGTGTAAGGTGGTCAATAATTAAAGTTAAATATTTTTTTGTTGAGTTATAGTAATTTAATCCACCAACACTATCTATTGCCAGTAAGTCAAAAGACTGATTCACAGGGGGTAAGGATTGTAATAATCCAAATCTTTTTTGTCGCGGTTTTTTATTTACTTGGCACGTATGACAATGTTTACAAAATTTTGTTATATCTGAAGTTATGTTATTCCAATAATAAACAGGGGTTATTAAGTTAATCATCTTTTGCACTCCTGGATGATTAAATTTATCATGAGCAATTTGCAGAAGTTTTAATCTTAACGAAAATGGAACAACTATTTTAGTAAAATTTTTCTTACGTACACACAAAACATTATTGATATCAACAAACTTACCTTGTAAGTTATCATTCCTTTGAGCTTCAACTATTTCATTCAATTTTAACAAATGTGAAACATGATTATTATTATTTTTACTATTACTTTGGACAAGTGAATGTGTTGCATCTCTTGAAAGCCAATCTGCTTCAAAATTAGCAGAGCCTTTTGTGTATTTAATATCATACTCATACATACTTAACAATAATGACCACCTAAATAATCTACCTTTTAAATTTTTAACATTTTTTAGCCAAACTAAAGCAGCATGGTCAGTATGTATGGTGAATTTTTGGCCAAATAGGTAATGATGGAATTTATTTAGAGAATCAACTATAGCAAGACATTCAAGTTCTGTAATTGCATAATTTTTTTCGTAATCTCTCAAGGAACGAGAATGAAAAGCTACAGGATGCAATACACCACATTCATCTGTCTGTTTTAACACTGAACCTATTCCAACTAAGGATGCATCTACAAAAAGATGACATTCCTGATTAGGATTAAAAATTTTCAAAATTGGTTTACAAATAATAGCATTTTTTAAAAGTTCAAAAGACTGTTGACATTTTTCTGACCACACCCATTTTACATCTTTCTTTAACAGGTTGTTTAAAGGATATCGTATATTTGCATAATTATCAATAAATTTATTGTAAACATTTATTGATCCAAGAAATCTTTGCAATGATTTTACATTTTTAGGGGGCATTAATTTTTTAATCACCTCAATATTATGGTTATCGGGTGATACAATCCCATTGCTTATTTCATATCCTAAAAATTCTATTTGTTTTTGCAAAAATGAACACTTTGAAAGTTTTAATTTTAAGTTTTCTTGTTTACAAATATCAAAAATCTTTTTAAGATGGGTTAAATGTTCATCATAAGAATTAGAAAAGATAATGATATCATCAAAGTAGTTTGTAGCAAATTTAATTTTATGTTTATTTAAAATTCTACGAATTGTACGTTGAAATATGCTCGGGGCATTCTTCCAGCCAAAAGGTAATCTTAAGTATTCAAACAGACCATTGTGAGTAGCGAATGCTAATTTCTCAGTGTCATCAGGATGAATACGAACATGATGATATCCCTGTGATAAATCTATTTTAGAATAATAACTACTATAAGACAATTTTTCAATTAAAGATTGTATTAAAGGTATGGGTTCAGAATCTGTTTTTGTAATTTGATTTAATTTCCTAAAGTCAACACATAAACGACTTTTTTTATTTTCATCTTTTTTAAACACTAAAGTTACTGGGGCAGCATAAGGGGATGAACTTTCTTTAATAATTTTATTTTTTAACAATTCTTCTATTTGTACATCAATTTCTTGTTGTTGTTTTGGGGATGTTTTGTACGGCCTTAGAGATATAGGTAAATCTGAGGTTAACCTGACTCTTTGTGGTTCCATTCTGATTTCTCCCACGTCGTGTTTATGTTTTGCAAAAATATCATCATAACTTTTTAAAATTTCTTTTAAGACCACATTTTCTATTTCTTTCTCATTTTTTATTTTTTCGTCGATATTAACTTGATAATGTGTGCACCCATTACCCAGTTCTATCTTCGAAACTTTTGGACATTCTTTCTTTTTCCTATTTTTCCTTTTCTTTTTGTTACCCTTTACTTTATTTTTTTCAATGTTTACTTTTATTGAAACATCTTTAACTTTTATTTTTTCACAATTTTTAACCTTAACATTTTGGAGATTTTGCTGTCTAATGTGCAAAGATAAGTTGTCACTGTTAGAATTAGCAGAGGTGATCAATCTCTTACCAAATTGAGTAACAACTGGCCCAACACAATCAATAGACAAACAAAAATCTTTGCAAGTTTGCAACCCTAATAAAGCATATGGTAACTCAGTATCAATTATAAAAAACTTAGCTGATTTAGCAATTTCGCCTATCCTAAGGGGAAACTCACAAATTTTGTTAAGTGTTAACTGTCCTTTCGTTTGGGTAACTCTAAATTCCTCAAATTTTTTTATAGGAATATTTAATTTTAACACCAAATGTCTTGGTATTATATTCAATGTTGACCCGGTATCAACATTCAATAATATCTCTTTGTTTACCTTTTCATCTTTATTTTGTTTTGGACGTCCCTTTAGGTTTTTATTTTCAACTTTATATGCATTTTCTATTTTATATCCATTTAGGTATTTGTTTTCTACTTTATATCCGGATATTAGTAATTGCTATTGGATATTTGTCATATTTTGGACATTCACTTCAGCCACTTTATTAGGGTTGTTTACACAAGAGGAGCCCATGTGAAATTGATTCAAAAGTCCTTTCTTTGAGCAATATTTACACTGATTTAATGGGTTCTCCTGTGCTGTGTGATGTATTTTGGGTTTAGTCACATTCGGGGTCACATTTTTATTCTTAGGACAAGCCGGGGATGTATGTCCTGGTGCATTACACTTAAAGCACTTAATGTCATACTTTGGGTTTTCCAACTTCTTCATATATGGTCCCTTATTACTTTGAAATTTATTTTTTTCGAAGTCACTTTTAATTTTTTCATAAATTTTAAGTTTTTGTTTAAGTTCAAAAAGATTATTGGCTCCATAAAGAATTGATTTATTATTTGTTTGGTCAGGTATTCCTTGAATTATGTAAGTGATTAGAGCTAAGTCATCAATATCACTTTGAGTAGCAATCTCTTTCATTTTTAGGAAATACTCTTGAAGAGTTTCATTATACCTTTGCTTTCTTTTTTGCAACATTGCATGTACTTCAGCACTATTGCAACTAAGTCCAAATTCTTCTAGCAAAAGATTTTTTAGTTTATCATAAGAATTTAAATGAAGTTCACTTCTAATTAGAGTTAATGCATTACCTTTCAAACATCTTTTTGCAAATAAAAATTTCTGCATTTCGGACAGGTTAAATAACTTAGCATGAGTTTCAAAATTTTGAAACCAAGAATTAATATTTTCATGCCTATTTCCATTAAACATAGGGGTAACTGCTTCTATATCAGAAAAGTTTACTATTAATTTTGTTTCTGATTCTCTATTCTTTATATCATTACTAGAAATTTGACTATAGGATGCCATATCAGTATAAACATAAGTTTGTATTTCTTTATCAACATATATTTTAGTACTTGAACTAACTCGTGTAAATTGATTTACATAAGTTTTAATTGATAAATGTGGTTCAAAATCAGTTTGAGTTTGTTTACATTCAAGCTGATTTGTTTCATCCTCATCTTCAGAGGGATTTTCAATTACTATAGAATTTTTTAAATAATTGAAATCACATAAACAAGTTAGGATGTGTTTAGCAATTTCATTCTTATTTCCCTCACTGGAAATATTAAGAATGTCAGAAATTTTAACTAAATCCGAAAAATTAAAATTATCACAAATTTCTTTAAGTTTATTAGAAAATTCGTCATCGTTTGCATTAAAAGAAAATTCTGAAAAATTTAGAATTTTATTACGATTTAAACGTGATAATTCATCAGGAAATAAAAGTTTAAATAATAACTTAATTTTGTTAGCCTTCACTACTTTAATTGCCGTTTGAACCACATCTATTTCTTTCAAAAACATTTTAAATGCACTATAAATACACTATTATATCATAATTTAAAAAAAAAAAACAAAAAAACAATATAAACATAAGTAATGCAATTCAACCATTGCTAAAATTACTCATTCAAAGATTCGTAGATTTAGATTACTAAAATATGCAATAAAAAAAATTATTCGTTATGAAAGAGAGAAAAAAAAAATATATGCAGATATGCACGGATTTATCTTTCATTCGCACATAACTCATCATAGATCTTCATGACTATTCATCTGCACTTAAAAAAAATAATAAACACTTTTCTCTTTGCCACCCGTTGACCTTCATTTTTATGAAGAGAAGGAGGGGGGGAAAAATCATTTTCTTATGAAAGCTCCTCCAAATCGCACTCGTAATCGGTGTTTCTATTTCACAAACACTTTCACCAACACACTTGAGCACTAAAAACCGAATCACAATATTTCAGGCAAAAGGATGAGGTTTTCCTAATCCGTTTACGTCTGATCGACAACTTTTTCTCGGTGTTGTTGATGGGAATTTTCCGTGTTTCCAGTCGTAGAAGGCTTGAGATTCAACTTTCTTCCAATAACGGCTAGGTATAGGAATTGGTACAGGTAGAGAAACAGATTCATCGCTCCTTCACTGTGGATCGACCAGGCAGTTTTCTGTTTTCTCCGGGCATGGTGATGGGATGGGGAAAACTTGGGGTAGCAGCCAGCCTACGTTAAGCTTAAAAATGCATACGTTTCCTCCACAAAGTAAAAATCCTGCCGGCTTCAAATAACAGAGCAAAACCCCGTTATTTCTGTGGGAATAATAGTCAACATATCAGGAAATATCAGTCCAGATTCTGCACAATCTTTTGTTTACTAATCTACGGTGAACTCTCAGCCCCGCTCCAGCGGGAGGGGGAGAGACACAGATCTCGTCAAAACTGACGAAGTTCAGTAGGTAATCATTAAACACCGAAAAGCCACGCAAAAATCAGCGCTCCTGGTTTTATACATGGGTAAGAAGTCAGTCATATTGCATACCTTGTATTCCTACGCCTCACCACAAATAATTTAATACTCATCGAAAATCGTTTAATCCTTCCTTATATGGAAGTGAAAGATCTTAAAATAACTCTTCTTTCGAAACATTAATCTAATTATAATTTATTGGCATGTTTACAGCCTTGAATTCCCAAAATAGAATATCTGTACTCTAATTTTTAACTAAGACATTTTATGAAAATGAATATGTTTCAATGCTTTTATTAATACAAAAGTAATTTTATAACTTTTGTATTACATATATATATATATATATATATATATATATATATATATATATATATATATATATATATATATATATATATATATATATATATATATATATATATATATAAAATATATATATATATATATATATATAATATATATATATATATATATATATATATATATATATATATATAATATTTGAAAAAAAAAAAAATTATGAAAAAATTGGTTACGAGTAGTTACATTTGCATAAATTTAATTCCTAATTGTTCAAATTTTCGTTGAAAGGTCGAATTTCACAGTCACGATCACAGTCAATATATTTAAGAACACCAAACAGAGCACAACGATATAAAAAGGAATTAGAAGCAAGTCCTTGACAAGTTTATGAAAGATTTCACGTAAAGTAACAACCAGGAAAAATAATCATTCATAACATAATTTGCTTTCGTTGAGATGAAAGGGCAAGTATAAAAATTACCGAGTTTTAATGTTGTTTAGATTTCACTGAAGATTTACAGAAACACACTTCTTCTTGTCTATATCAATATCACATTTTCTATTATATTCAATCTCTCTCTCTCTCTCTATATCTATATATATATAGATTCATTAGATAGATATGCAATGAAAGCAAGGAAATAAATAAATAAAAAAACATTTTTATAGGAAAAGGAAAAATAACCAACAAATTTATTGTAATTTTTTTTAAACTTAAAAAATTTTACAACATAAAACTTTTTCAAAGTTAGTTTAAAGAACAGCTAACCCAATGAGACTCCTACTCCGAATGTATGAAACTAATTTTGATTGATTTTGAATGTTTTTCCAAAAATAACTAGATTATAGAAAAAGTTTATATTCGTTTTATTTTTAAAGAAATAAGTAGTATTGTTTTTTTTTATTAAAAGTTTAATGGGGTTTATATCCGGAATAAAAATCATTTATTAAGAATTACATTAAGTCCCGAACAAGGCATGGCTGTTCTTTCAAACTTTATAATATTTGTGTTTACTGTGGAAGCAATGTTGACCCACCTAATATGCCCCTGCCCTACAAATCAGCCCTACTGATACCATAGAGTTGAAATACTGTGACTGATACCTGAAAGTATTGTTTGTGGAAAAATGAAATGACGAAAAATAATGAAAAAGAGTGTAGACGAGTAATAAAGGTTTGCAAAATAGCGTCAAAGAACTATATTATTGGAAACATCTTCCAAAAATATATACTTTTGGATTAGGATCCATTTACACTTTAAAACCAAAATCTTTGTTAATTTAGTTTATATGCTTGTTTCCTATAAAGATCTTTAGTTATAATATAATATTTTGTTTTGTAGGCCATGGTATTTTACAACGAAGGTATGCGGTTACCCTATTGGGCTTTCTTTGTTCTCTGGTCACACATTCCCAACGATTAAATATTAGTATTGCCATGGTTGCCATGGTAAATTCCACCAATATACAATCAATCGCCATTAATAAAAATACTACGGAATGCCCATATACAGCTGCAGAAAAAGGATATGCTAAAGTTGTAAGTAAAATTCTTTCTCTGGTTGTTAATTTTTTTTTTCTGAAGCTTTTTGATATTATTGTTACAACTTTTAAAACTATTGAGAAAAATTAAGATTAATAAATACTAATTTTGTATTTATAACTATGTCATTTTCTTTTTTGAAAAATTAATTTAAATAAGTTATTGTTTGATAGAGAATGACTTGGGCAGTTAGAGGACACTCTACACATTGTCAAATGTTTATAATTATATATACAGTACACGGTGACAAAATTAATTGTTTAATAATAAATTTTAAAAAACGTTTTTATGTGGAGAAAGAAAATTCTTAATTTGCTTTGTCATTGCTACGTAAGACCATTCTTGTGTTTAGTACTTGACTTAATAATAATGATTCTTGTGCTTAATAATCATGACTTGATTGCTTGAAACAGTAAGAAATAACTTATTACTCGAGAAATCGGTGTCAGAACTTATAAACCGTTTTAAAATTATTGTTTTAACAAAAAGGTAAATTACATTAGTATACTTTTATAAGTTACTGTTAAAAAGATTTATTAGATAGATTAAGAACTTGACGATCAGCTTTATACACAATGTTATGCATGCGCAAAATGGGTTTAATATATCAGCCTGTTTGGTAAGTTTGGTAAAATATTAAATTACGGTTGTTATATCACCAAATTTGTTACAACGTTATACCTTTAATTTGAGATGTTATTTAAAAATATTATTAAGCAAAATTATTTATATTTATAAATAGATATTAATATAATCATAAGAGAATAGATGTTTTATTTTTCTGTCCAGGTGCAGCAGAAAGGGAGTTACTCTTTGCAAATATGTGTTTAAATTTTCATAACATCTATGTTTGGTTTTC
This sequence comes from Parasteatoda lunata, assembly GCA_949128135.1. Taxonomy (NCBI): domain Eukaryota; kingdom Metazoa; phylum Arthropoda; class Arachnida; order Araneae; family Theridiidae; genus Parasteatoda; species Parasteatoda lunata. The sequence continues at coordinate 52,215,545 of OX421977.1, forward strand.
ATTGGCTTTCTTTGCTTCCAGATATGGCAGAAAATCAAGGGTGCTTTATTTATTTGTAATGCACTGTAGTGCATATATTTTAAATGAATAATTTTAACTTTCGTAGAAAAAACTGTCTTATGCCTTTTTAGAAACAACAATTACGGCAAAGAAATAATCAGGATTGGTGAGTGGCGGTGAACAGAAGGCTTAGCTCCCTAGTAAATAAATAAAAGAAAAATAATAAAAAATGAAACAAAAAGGTTTTTTTCCCTTCCCAGCTGCCAAAACGGTAGCAAATTTTGTTGCATTGTTTTATCAACCAATCCTAAACACCTGTTAAATGAAAATAGAATATTGTGGGCTCCGTTAATACCATTGAAAAACATTCAAATGAAAAATGTAACAGAATAAACAATATAAACCAAGATTCATTTAAATGTTTTACAGTAAAACCGTTTTTTTTTTCAACCAATTCACTTCAGAAAAAACAAACTGTTTATGGTACTTAAGCAAATTGAAGCCAATAATTTTGAATTGAAGACTAACCTTTTTGAAATTTTTAGCACCATTCAGAATTTTCATGGGATCCAGAACTACAAGGCTACATTTTGAGTGCTGGATATTTAGGTTATGTTTTCAGTCAAATACCTGGTGGAATTCTTGCCGGCAGATATGGCACAAAACCGCTAATTGTGGCAAGCGTTTTGTTTGCTTCTATTTGCAATTTGCTGTCACCAATTGCAGCAAGACAACATCCTTACCTCCTTGTAGCGGTGCAAATAATTAGAGGAATGAGTCAGGTAAAGTTTTATAAAAATATTTATGTCCATCAATTTTGACTGTATATTTTGCAATTAGTAATTTTACATGAATATTGACCAGAAGTATAACTTATGAACATATTAAGATAGTTCCCTAATCGCAGTTGAAAAAAAAAAGTTTAAATGTTTTGAAGAGTTTCTTCTTTCCTGTTAATTCTTATTACAAAATCATATTATGGCTTTATTAGTTTGATTGCCTTAGTACCATTTAGTGACAAATATATCCAGTTTTCTGAATATCATCAATGTTCATTTCTGAAAACATAAAGAACTAGATAACAGCACGTAAACAATTGTTACTATGGGTTAAGAAATCATTTTAAATCATAACACTTAAGCAAAAGAACTAAAATTAATGATTATGAAACTTTAGTAAAAACCAATAATTATGTATGTTGGATCATGAAAAAAAGCTGAAGAAAATAAGTTATAATTATTTGAACGAAAAATACCAAGAAAAATAGTTAGTGCTGCTGAAGAAAATGATGTCTTTAAAATCCGTTATGAAAGCGAACTTTAGGGGAGACTGGGGTCAATTGTAAATTTTTTTACTTAACTATTTTTAACTAACAAAAAATCCAATATATTATTAGTATTAATTGATAGACGAGTAAAGTAGACTATCCTCTACTAGAAAGAAAAAAAAACTTATTTTAAATGTTATTATATTAGTTATTAACAATTTTTGACAGTCGTGCACTTGTTACAATTGTCCCCACTTACGGGGTCAATTGTAACAGTTCATAAATTCAACTAAAACATTGTTAATTATACATATTATCATAGTTGTGATATTTTTTTTTTATTGATCAAAATAGTAGTGACATTTTAGGAGTAAAAATAATAATGAGCAGAGACCTAAAGGGTTAAACTTTTAACTTTAAGGGATTAAAAATTTTAATTTATGCTGTGAAAGGTGACAAATAAAATAATGCACATGCAACATAATATAAATGATATATGAAACTATTGGTGGTTCTTACCTCCATTATGAAAGAGTTAAGTAATAGTTTGTAAACATAAGATTATTTATTTTCAGCTGCTGCATTCGTCCCTTTACTTATTGTTACAATCGTCCTAAAGACGCCATTTCAGCTTCATTTGTTAAAAACAATGCTAGTTAATTAACAAAACTAATCTTTTTTTTGAAATGTTAGTTAAGGTGTCCACTTACATATTCGGTTAATATGTAAGTGGACACCTTAACTAACCTTAACCTTAACTAATTTTTATTTGTTTAAACAAAATTACTTTGTTACAATATAACATACTAATACCAAAAAAGTACTTACGTAGCGTGAAAATATCTTTTGTGATGTAACTCTTTCAAAAGTACATAAAAATGGTTGCTAGTAGGGTAGATTTATTAAATACACCTTGTGCGCCAGCTAGAAACCAAATCTAGAACCCGACACTCGACATTTTTGCTCTGTTTCAAACGTACCCTGTTGCAATTGACCCTATTTTCCCCTACACCAAATTCAGAGAACCAAATATTTTGAAGATTATAAAGGTATTCAATTAGGATGGTTTTAACATATCTACAGATCTAACGATTTAAACCCAATGAGTTAAAATACAGTTAAAAAATTTGAAGGAAAAGCGATAGATCCAACACCAGATGGCTTGATATTCATTTCTCTCATTGTTTACAACATAATAATACAAAAGAATGTTTTAGAATATTGACGTTTTATCCAGCTGTGTGTCAATAGCTTTTTTTATCAAAAAAATTACCGTTTGTAAGGAACCAAAAAAAGAAAGAAGATTTCCCCCTTAAATGTTTTATTTATAGAGTGTTTTGCACTCTTATGTGTTAAAAGAATATTAACATTGTCAAAGAGTTTAGGCGGTTTTTGGAGTTGTAGGATACTTGGGACTTTGATGTAGAATGATGTAGACTAAGATGTAGACTAAGAACTAGTTTTAGGATGGCCACATAATTTATGAGCATAAAGTTCATAAAGTGCATAAAATTTATGTGCATAAAGTGCTTACAAACTTCGCAACTTATCAAGGCTTAGGATACCTATTCAGACTGTGGAATCTCTGTGAGAACTGAATTTATCATCTGCCTTCATCAGCTGTTTCATCGCTATGGCTTTTGCGCCATCTAAAAGATCTAAAACTGAATGTTCACCAAAAATATTGACCCAGTTTTTCATATTTTGTAACATTTTTACTTTGTTAAAATTCTCTTTATGGAATTAAACTTAAAGTCATTTTTTTTTTTTAAATTTTTGAATAAAACTATTATATTTCTGAATGATTTGAGGGATTTTATACTTTAGTTCTATTATCACGACCAGAGTTTCAATATTTAGCTGCAATTTATTATTATATTTAATATTATAATTCATTGTGATAACTTATTATTACAATTTATTATTATAAATTATTATTATGATTAACTACAATAATAAGAATTCTTTTTATTAAGAAACGAAAAATTTTAAAGGAAAAGGAGAAAATACAAGCATCTGATTTTGTGTCATGTGATTTCAGGGTTTACTGCCATCAGCTTTATCCCTTTTGATGGCTCGATGGTTCCCAAAATGTGAGAGAGGTTTCCTCTCAGCTTTCATTTATTGTGGTTTTCCCGTAGGAGCTTTCATTGGTAGTTTGGTGTCAGGCCCAGTTTGTGAAGTCAGCCTTGACAATGGTTGGCCTTTTGTATTTTACATTTTTGGTAAGTAATGAAGTTAATCAAAACCTTCTTTTAATTGAAAAATTAAAAAAAAAAAAAAAAAAAAAAAAAAAAACGTTGAGTTATCCAGAATTATATTATTATCTTGCGCACATACAGATTCTGGCCAATCCAAGGTAATTAACAAATCAAACGCTCTTCTGCATTTCAGTAAAAGAGCACCATAAAATAATCCTATCATTCCATTTACGTTTTTATTTTGATATTTCCATCTTTTATATTTCATGTAATAGCGCAAACTTCTTGGGGAAATATTTTAAATCATTTTTGAAAGATGCTGGTAAATGTAGTTGCATGTGAATTTGCTACTCACTTTATATATTACATTTTGTGTTTTATTCTGTATTTTCTTGAATATTTATTTTCAATTTTTAGCTTAATTGTTCTTTTTTTCTTTTTTTTTTTTTTACATTTTTATCTTAATATATTATATTTTTGTTTCAATGTTTTTGGTACTCCTCACACTATTTTACTGATAGATTTTGCTTTGGCTATATTAATATAATATTAGAAATCATCCTTTTTTTTCGTGTGTGCTGATGACGTGTTTATATCTTTTTTACTTATTTAGTTTTAAGGCTTTTTAATTTTTTTTTCAATTTTGAACATTTCTGTTAAAAATTCTTTACAATTTTCTTCTTCCTCTCCTTTAAAATATCTTTATACTTTTTTCCATGTTTTCTTTATATTTTAAACTTATTTTATGAGTTCTATGTACTCGCAGCTTATGCTCAGTAAATAAAACTTATTATTTTTAACTTATTAACTAAGCGATTTGAATATCTTAAAAGTTTGAAAAGTTTCAGGAAAATTTCTAAGTAGTTTTTGTACTCTTTTAATAAAAAGCTAAAAATGGTAAGGGACTTTCCATATATTTTATTTTGTGCTATTAAACCAGATTTATTAAAAATTACACCAGAAATGTTCGGGATCATTAAAGTGTATTTTTTTTCGCGTGTTTTCTTTCCTTATGCAATCATTTTTCAGTGTATGAACGTTTATTTGTAAGGTATTATCATTTGTTTTTTTTTCTCATGATGGAAAAGTTACTATTTTTTTATTATTAACACTCACTTGATGGCATTTTTGATTAATATACCGCCATTATGTTATTGCACTAATACGCTTTGTCCATCTCATGAAAATAATCTGTATTTGATAGTATGAAAATTAAGGAAATCGTAGATATTTTAGCTGAGGAATCTTATATCAGTGACGGTACTCATCTGTGTTTTATTTCAATAAATATTTTTTATTAACCATGCATTAGAGGTCAAACTAGCAAAGGATGCTAAGTATATATTTTATTCACAATATTACAATTATAAGTACAATTTAAAAGCTTTGTTTAAAACTTTTTATGAAATTATCACAATGGTGTTCCTTTTTGTCATTTCAATAATCAACATGCACTTTAAAATGTATACTTCTTATTTTATTTAATTAAATTTAAGACGAATTTGCGCTGAAAAATTTATTCATAACATTTTCATTAGAAAAATTATGATATAATTTTGATTTCTTTTAAATTATACAATAACAAACATTTTATTTTTGAAAATATCTAATCAAAGTTTCAAAGAGATCAGTTTTAATTAATGAAAAATAACATTTACTTTAAAAATTCAAGCTTTATTTATTTAAAGTTTTGAGAAAATGGTCTTTAAAAATGATATTTTGTAACATTACTGGTTTAAAAATTTCGTTGACTAAAGTGAATTATTTAAATTTTCCTGGCAGCTCGAGGGTCACGTATTGAGTATCAAAAATTCATTCCGTGCATTTATTTGTTTTATTGAATTTTAATTCTTTAAATGTAATAAACAGGGCTAATGTACTGTTGACTTAATTCTTAAAAATGCCCTTAATAAATACAAAAAAACCACTCTAAAACATTAAATATGGCGTAAATAAAATTTAATATTCTCAAAATTTTTTTAAAACATATTTTGCGTTATCTTTTTATAAAAAAAAGTAAAACGTAACTTGTATTTATAAATTTAATGAAATTAAGGTAATAATTAAAATATGAAATGTAAGGAGTAAAATTTAAGGAGTAAAATTAATTTATGAGTAAAATTTAAATAAATGAATGATAAAGATAAATAGAAATTTATTAATTTTTAAATACTATCTTCAAAAACATCAGGATTAAATTGTATTTTTAAATATTTGTAACATTTTTTAGATTAAATGTTAGCCTTTCGTCCGAATGCAAATCTTTTAAAGAACTCTGTTCAACATCAACATATGATACTGTAGAATATTTAAAATAAGAACATTAAATGCAAAATGAACACTAATTCATTAAAAAATTAATTCACTAGAAAAATGCTCTTAAAATTAAAACAATATTCAAAATTTATAAAAAAATGACTTAAAAAACTAAAATTGAAAGCAAAAAACTACAAGTCATGCCCTATAAAGGTAAAATCAACCAAAAATGCAAAAAAAAAAAAAAAACAAAAAAAAAAAAAAAATATGCGTTTGACATCAACATTCTAGCTCTGTTAATAAGTTTCTTAAATAGTTTTTCGTTTAAATTTATTTAGTTTATATTATTGTTTTATTTAATTTTTTTGCAGGTCTTATAGGTGTTTTAGTGTCTCTTCTTGTGGCAATAGTTTATGTGGAAACACCATCTGACGATCCAAAAATATCAGAACGTGAACTACAGCATATATTACAAAGTTACAATAGTTCTCCTGTAAAAGTATGTTTAATATCAGATATGTATGCATATTTTTTACATTTGTAAATGAATCAAATGATCTAAAAAGGACAGAATACTTCAACATGCTGTGTCCGGAGTAGTCAAATTTAATAAAATAACATATAAAATAAGATACAGTAACTAGTTAAAAACAGTGATAATATTAAAGGGGATTTCATCATAAATGCTTTTTAAAGCTTTTAGTTCGGTGTTTGTGCATAGTAAAGCGCACTGAGAAAAAGTATGGTCAAAACTACCAGAATATCGTAACATTTCCCGTGTTTCTGGCCTTAAGGGAACACAAATTTTGGTAATTTTGACCGAAGTTCTTTGGCAATGATTTTGGTAGAAAAAACAAAAAAAAATGTTTGATAGTATGTGATAAAATTTTGCGATTGTGCTTAAATTTAATAACTTTATCATGATACCTTAGAGCATGGCATAAAAATTATTTATTCGGCTAAATTTATTTATGAGTTTTGTATTTTTTAATTACTTAATGTGTGGTAATAAGAACTATAAGTTTGAAAATCAGCAATTTCAATAAACTCTGTTACCATATGAATAGAAAAAAACCCAAGTAAATGTTTTGAATACCGTATATTTTGGTTTTATTAACCAGAATTGTGTTGTTTATGTACCAGAAATGTCATTACCATGCAGTACGGTAATTTTACCAGAATGTTTTTCGTTGTAGAGTGGGGCTGATCTAATCCTATACGTTAATCTTTCGCAAATCAAATCACGTTTTTCGTACATCATATAATTTTTTTTTTGACAAAAAATTATCAAAAGTCAAAAGCGTGGTGATACTTTAACTATCACCAACACGATGATCTGAGTTACATATAGAGCTATTTAGTTGTAAGCTTATATATAGAATACTTAGCTTATATATAGTATACTTAGCTTATATGTAGCATATTTAGCTTATATACAGGATGGTTCCGAATTCATGATACAAACTTTAAGGGTAGGTACAGGACGTTGAAACAATCATTTATTGTATAGGAATGCATGTGTGACGCGGTGAGGCCCAAAAACATCTGATAAGTGTTTATTGAATAATTCGTTAACAAGTGTAATGCTCAAAATTGCGTCCGCCAGTAGATGCATGCTTGACAGCGACGGTTTAGTGATTGGCGTACACGTACAAAGATGCCAAGTATTTCACACACACGTGCAGTAGCTTCGGATATTCGAGCAACGAGATCCTCATCTGAATCATATGGAGTCGTTAAACAAGATTCTTTAGATTTCCCAATAAAATGAAATTCAGGCTCGATAAATCGGGAGATCGGGGTGTCTAAAGGCTGGTCCATCGCCCTCTAAACATGACAATAAGATAAGTGCGCACATCATTGCTGAAGTGAGCTGTCGCCCTATCATGTTGAAACCAATTATGGTTACGAATGGTGATCGGAACATCCTGAACTAGTTCTGGTAACACCTGTTCCAGAAAAATAAGATACAATTCGCCATTAAGTCACGTCGGTAGTAAGTATAGGACAATAAAAAAGTCGTTGACAATACCAGCCCATACATTCACACAGAATCGTTGTTGATATGCGTGTGGTTGCGTTGCATGCGGATTCTCGCTTGCTCACACATTGGAAATGGGCGCATTTGAGATATCACCCCGTGTAAACGTCACCTCATCTGTAAATAGCATATGAGTTATGAAATCCGGCTACAGCGCAAATTACTGTACCACCCACTGGTAGAAGTTCCGACGGAGAGGATAGCCTGCCGGATTCAAAGCTTGTACTCGATGAAAATAGAAAGGATGTAAGCGATTTTCGTTCAACACCCTACAAACGGTCTAATGACTCCCAACTGCGTGATGAACATCAGCTCTCGCACTTGACTCGAATCTATCAGCCACAACGTTCAAGATGCTTTCTTCCAGACTTGTACTGCGTACAGCTCTTCGTCAGCCAGCTTCATGTCTGCAGACGTGGTACGAACCTGTTTCACGAAGTTGACGATGTCATCGCTGAAAAATTCTGTGATCCGGTATTTGACAGGTAAACTGCACGTGATACATTCTTTGCTCAGTTCTGTTGTTGTTGCTTATGCCCACTTGACCAACAGAAGCATTAAATCAAGTCCATGAACTCATCCAAAAAGTTCGCAAAGCCATGTACCATTGCAGCAGGGTTGGAGACCGGGTGGCTCTTCTGGCAGCCAATACACGATAGGATGTGGGCAGGAGCAGACTGCTTCACATTGCACTTAGGGCAGGGTGGGTAGACTTTAAGGCCCGCAACGTGACTTTGGGATCGAGTGTGTCCGCTTCTAAGTCTGGCAAGCACCGTTTGGGCACGGCTACTGCTTGCCCTGATCAGGGCAAGACCAGGCCGGTTCCCCCCCATACCAATCATGCACAGGAGCTTTTTTCCAACAGGAACCAATATCTTGTCTAATCCGGGTGGCTATTTCTGAAAAAGTAAGAAGGTCACCGCCAGCAGTATATCTATGGCTGCTCAGTTCTGCCATTACCATTTGTATGGCCGTACATATAATGCATATCTGCTTTTTCCGCATATGTAAAGTCGCCCATCATAGACGTCTGCAAAATTACGAATGGCGCTTTCCCCTACTGATATGTATCATGTTGAACGGTGACTAGACATCTACTGCCCTCTCTTGTCAACTTAACCAACCAATAACTCTATTTTTCTTTTCTTTTATTTCCCCTGTTTGTGCCTCACCGCGTCACTTGCACCCATACATTCCTGTACAATAAATGAGTGTTATAATGTCCTGTATTTGCCCTTATAGTTTGTACCATGAATTCAGGACCACCCTGTATAGTATACTTTAAACTTATATATAGTATATTCAGAGTGTGTATAACGAAAATAGTAAAAGAGTAAAATATATAAATATATTGATTGCAAAAAAAATTTAAAAATTGATTTTATATATATATATATATATATATATATATATATATATATATATATATATATATATATATATATATATCCTAAATAGAAAATATTTGGAAAACCAACCGTCTATTTTTCATGAAAAAATTATGCAGTTTAAATTTAAAAGTACATTTCTATTAGGAACCATATGCATTCTATTGATTTTTCGAAATATGATTTAAACTGAATGGTGAAACGTAATACTTCGTATAAGCATGGTAAATTTAAAATACTCAAAATTCACTTAATTTAATCAAGCGCATACATTAGTTTAATTATCATCCCATATTTTGCATTAATTGTTTTAAGAAACAAGTACTTTTAAAGTTTCATATTAATTGATATATTAATAGCAATATCTTACTGTAATAAAAAATGTTTAAAAAAATGATGAAATAATACAAAATGATTCCAACAGTTTGAATGGAAATTGTTTTGATATTTTAAGAAACATAGATCATTTTTAGAAGTAATTTCTTTTATACACTTAGCATGATAAGCAACTTTCAATTCTTTTAGCGGCCACCAACTCCATGGCGCGCCATCATCTTATCCATTCCGACCTATGCATTAATTATAGCATTGTTTGGACAATACTGGATGGCATTTTATTTTTTGAGTGTTCATCCCACCTACATGGGAACAATTCTCAACATACCCATTAGGGAGGTAAGTAGCACTATGACGAATGTAAATTTAATAAGAGTATGGAATAAAAAAGGGTGCAACTAGAAGGAATAATTTCGCAGCCAGGTTTAGGATTTGATTTCCAACTAGAGAAAATGAGTAGTTGAAATCATAATAAGATTTATGTAAATTTTACAAATTAGTTAAAAGTCAATTATAGTTTAAGATAGTTATTTATTTTGCGATAAAATATTATGAAAAATTTCGGAATTTTTCACTTATTCACTAGAAAGTATTTCAGCAGCCTCATTGATTGCAGACACTAACAAAAATACCACGAAGAACTCTAATGAATACTATTTATTTTAAGAAATGATTTTTTCTTATCTTTCAAAATACTTCTTCGATTTCAACGTTGTAATATTCGTAGTAATTTATGGAATTAGTTTGTACTTGAAAAATATGACTAAAGTCACTTATCAGAAACAGATATTTGACGTTTTTCATTGTTTGGAAAGCAGGAACTTACGTACATTTTGAATTATATGCGTACAAGGAATTTTCTGAGTGCGTAATACATTTCCGAGTTAGTATTTCATAATTTAGTATACAAACTAATTTAGTATACGAAGTAATTTAGTAGTAAAGAAATAATTTAGTATACAAAGTGAGAATTATATCAAAAACAATTCGTATTGTTTGATTTATTTAAATTGTGCAAATATTTCACTAAAATTATAATCAAATTCATTGATTAGTATTATTAGGGATAATTAAGTAATTTAGTTTACGAAATGATAATTAAATTAAAAAAACATTGTATTGCATGAATTGTATTAGTTGTATAAATAATTCATAAAATATTAAAATAAAATTCATTGATATATATTGAGGGGTGCTTAAAGTTAAGTTTAGAGAATAACTTCAGATAAATTAGAAAAGAAAATTTTTGTAATTTCTGAAATTATTTTCCTGAGCACCGTATTGGGAAAAAATAAAAGACTAATTCTTTGGTTGCAACTAGCTAGACAAAAACTTCTTTAGTGAATCTGGAAAATATTCCTATTCTTAGTACATTTTCCACGAAAAAAATAGAAAAAATTCGATTATTTTATTTGATTATAAATTGAAAAAATATCTATTGCTAATGTTTATTGAATTGAAATAAAGAAAACAATATATAAATTAAAATGTGTTTCTTGGGGAAATTCTTCGTTTGAAGTTTTGTAATGCAAGCCCAGAAGACACGTTAATAAGATTATAAAACTCTTTTTTTTATGTTAACTATTCTAGGCGAATCTATTTTGAAAAATAATCCAATCAAACTATTTTCAACCAGATCTTTGAAAAGTAAAGCATAACTTATAACGTACTAATTTCAGCTCTTTTGTTTTTTGTAAATTTTTGTTATTTTTTATATTACATTATCCGCTTAAATGAGCAAATTTTGAAATGAAATAAAACTTTACATATTTTGTTTGTTGAACTTTGTTTTTGAAACACATGAATTATATATATATATACCTTATCTTTACAATAGGGTTACAAAAGTAGCAGGTTTTGAAACGAAAATTTTTGAATAAATCTCTAGTTTTCAGACTTTTAAAACCAGCAATTTAACTTAAAATTTTCAGCCAAATATCCTCAATTCTCTTTTTCTCTTGTTTTCTAACTTTTTTTTAAAATCAATTGAAATAATTTTTTTTATTTTTAGAATGGTATTTTATCTTCCGGTCCTCATCTAACCCAAGCCATTGCAGGATTTTGTGCTTGTTGGTTATCTTTCTGGCTGAATCGAAATGATACTTCGAAAGTCAATTTAGTCAGAAAAGGATGCAACAGCATAAGTGAGTTAAGAAATTTTTTTATATAGCACTTAAATTTTAATGAATATTTCAGATTTATATTAATTTCTAAAGCTAATATATAAAATTAATTATTATATTTATTAATTTTAAAAGCTGCTAGCAAAACTTATACTGTACATGGAAAGGAGGGCATAGCTGAAAGAACCGCTCGTGATTAGTAGGACTGGTTTCACAAAGCAAATTTTGACCCCGTCCATATATTGCACGAAAACTTGTATCAAAAAGCAAGATAACTGTCAGAGACAATGGAATACTCTCAGCTTCCGCACTGTTGAGAACATGACAGGAACTGCTAATCTAATACATAATACAGAATTTTCTTAATATGCTGATTTAAAATTATTTTATTAATCCAGAGGGAAAGCGCTGTGCCTCAGGCACTTTAGAGATGAATTTATAATTTCATTCGCCTTTAAATGAGTTGAACTAGGTTTGAATCCTGGTATGGCTGATTGATGCGAATTCTTTTCTCGGCTAGCACCGACAACAGTGCTGACGTAAAGCTAAACTAAATGGTAGACGTATCATGAGCTAAAATCTTCTTTCCATCGGGTTAAACGTGGGAGGTTTCTGTGATTTCCCTCTCATTTTAATGAAAATTCGTTTCCATCCGAAAGTTCTTCACGACGGCTAGTTTGTTCCAATGTTTTATCAGGAGTTCCCTTGTCTTTTAGGATGGATTCAAAATTACGAAGCTACGGAGTTAAACAATAACAGTCTTTAACTCATAATTGGTTCGGCTGTTTAACGTCAGTCATAAGAATAAAAATAAAATAAATATTCCAAAGTGAAGTTATTTAAAATGATATAATAAAAACATAGCATTTTTGAACTAATACTCTTTATCATATTTTGCCATTAGTTTTTTCGGATAGTGACTTGAGCTATCCGAAATTTTCGCTCAGTCATCTGTGTTTACTTATGTGCTTATATTGTGCTTACATTTACATACCACAATTCAGTTTGTAGTACAATCTGCAATGCAATGTTCGAATTAAAGCATTCGGCAAGAACAGAAACTCGATATTTTAATACTTGGTAATATTTACTCGATATTTTAATACTTGGTTAGTGTTGATTTAAAAGCATTTTAATATGCCAGCTCAGAGTTGAATTACTGTTAAAATCATCAAATGCTTAAATTTAAAATTTAAAAAACAATATATTCTTAAAATCAATAAATTGCTAATGACTGACTAAACTTGCATAAATAAAGAGTTATCAAAAAATATACATTCCGGCATCAATAAAGTGAAACTTTACTAACATATGAAATGGACATGGTTCTGAAACACTTTTACGAGGAAATGAATTGAACATTCTTTTGGGAACACTTTCATGAACATATGAATTGAACATGGCTCTGGAAACACATTTACTAACATATGAATTGAACATGTTTCTGGGAAATTGAACTTTCTCTTAAGAAGGAAGATAATGTCACGTTCATATCAAGCTAATATATTTTTACAAAATTAATGTTTTTTTGACAATAAATGATATAAATAAAATTTTTGTCTATTTCACATAAGTTGCAGAAATTTAGATCATTGAGAATGAAAGTTTTGAAAAAAAATTTTTTTAGAACTTAAACTTTGAGGATTGCTTGATAAATTATACAGTTGAAAAAATGCCGTTAAAGATATAAAAAAATTAATTTTCAACAACAACTCACAAAAGTTCTTTTTCAAATAAAGAATTCTTTTAATGCAAAATACTTGTAAAGTGCGGAATTTTGCAGAAATGTTTCAACTTATTACTTAAAACAATCTAATTTTTAGTCTAATTTTACAGTTTATTATTTTTTAAATACATCCTTTTTAAAACGTAAATAAGAAATTTTCCGATTAAGGACAAAAGAATTAAAATAAAGTAAGCTTTTTAGAGAAGGAGTGAGAGTAGAAGTATAGAAAAAGCGGAATGAATTAAACTTGGCGGCGTAATTGCGGTAAAAATCTTAGTTTTTGATAATGTTTAACTTAATAATTAATTTAACCTGGACAAAATAAATTTTTGATTTCAGAGTCTAAAAAAGAAAACTATCGGTAATAAAACCAGCCCATTTGACTACCGATACTTTGAAAACTTTCCTTATAGCAGTTTTTATTTTTTATTTTGTACAAATTAATTTAACTTTTTTTCTTATTGGATAGGCTGTTTTGCTTTTGCTCTGGGAATAATCGGAGTTTACTTTTCTGGCTGTAATACTACATGGAATGAAGTATGCCTATTTATCGCTACGGCGGCAGTTGGATTCGGCTTTGCTGGAAGCCTAATTGTTGCTGTTGATATGTCTCCAACGTTTTGCGGTAAGAAATTCATTTAACAATCTTTAAAATTTTGAATTTTATATTATCATCATTGGCGAGATTGCAACGGTTTTCTAGTTTTTACAGTTCAGTTATCTACAGAATCGGGCCATCTGAGTTTGGGCCTTTTCCTTGATCGATTCCCAGATGGCCTAGTCATAAATATCCTTTTATACGTACATTAAACTGGTGACTATATTAGAACCGAAACACAATTCAAATACTTATTTCAAAATGATAATACTTGAGGTAGGAAGAACACAAAACAATTATTAATCCAATTCAAACTGGAGCAGCGCACAATGCAGCTAAAAACCAAATTTGTATTTTATAAACTAGTAGCAATGTAAAACAACTTAAAAATAAAATAACTTAAAAATAATTTAATATCTAAAAAATAAAATGTCATTGTTAATATAGTAAATTCAATTTTTATTTTTATTTTTAATGCTTAAAATAATATAAAATAAGGCATCAAATATACTTTTTTAATAAAATAGTAAACAAATAAAAAGTAATCAATACATCGGATATTGCAAAATTTGGTGATATTATTTCTCTAAATGATATAAAAAAATAATGGACCAAAAATGTTTCTCATTTTTGACACTGCATTCTCATTGGGCAGAAAAATCATATGGTATGGTCCTTAGCTAGCGACAAACATCCGTAAGTCTCTTACTATCATCAATTAAAAATTAAGGAAACTTATAATGTACTTCTATATTTTTTTACTTATCTCTTGTTTAACCATATTTTAATTGATTATTATTGCGTCAGAAGGATATTTAATATACATTTATTTCAATTAAGTTCTATTTTTAATTGTTATAATATTTATATTGCTTTCATTGGTCATTTTAGCTGTTTTCGTTATGTTTTTATTAAGATGGAAGTAACAATCATATCACCATCCTCAAAACAACAAACTTATTCAAAAATAAAGGCCTAAAGTTGTGTTCTTAGATTATATAACGAAGTTATTTTATATTACTGCCTTATTACTCAGCATTTTATGATTAATGATACCTTCGTTTAAGAGCTTCTTTATAAGACAGCATTGCATTTAGCTTATTGAAAAGTTATATTTGTCTTTATAATATATTTTATCTAAAATAGGATACAGTCAGTACATACAAATAAAGTATTATTTAAAATTTCGAAAAAATATTTCGAGTTAACTTTTTGCATTACTCTAAATAGGCTTTTAGGCAATTTTTGAGGTAATGTGTTTTATAGTGAATAAATAAAATGAAAATTTTAAAGTAAAAGGAGTTGCTCTGTCAAAAAAAGGGTAATCAAACGTCTATTCACCGTATAAGTCGACGGATAAGGCCCATTTCTAAAGCTAAACGTTAAAGTTCTGGAAATCTACGATTCCAAATTTGTGTATAACTGTAGAAGGCCCGAAAGATTTCACGGGCAGAGTCTGTTAATACACGAAACGAAGGATCTTAAAATCCACAACCAATAATTTTTTTCAATTTCAAATATCTTTAAATCAAAGCTTGTTAGTGACGTCATGAGCAAACACCTTAATTTCCTAAGTAAAGATCATGAGTACTAGTGGGCTTTGCCCCTTCTTTCTGATGCTTGCTAACTCGTAAAGATTGCTAAGTGATATTATACTTTGAAAAACCAAGCTTGTGTCACCCACTACTTTGAGAGACCCATTTAAGCCGTGAATAGATATAAAATCTTAATTACTCAAATCATCTAAAACACTGAAATTGAATGCAATCTAAGGAAGAAATAATACAATAATATATAGACAATAATATTGGAAACTCCTTTAAAAAATCTCATCAATTACATGCCAAAGAAATGCTTGCAGACGCATAGCAACAGAAACGATTGCAGGAACTGTATTGTAAAAGAAAGATTTTTAAAAATAATTGAGAAATTAAAAATATCGTTAAGTAAAAACTTTTACTGAAAATAACTTTTTTTTTTGGAAATACAATAAATATATTCCAGGATATGGAGCTATCAATGTAAACCAGCCAAATAACTTGACTCTTGACCGTAACCGTCTTTCAGAGTTACGTCTTTCATATTCTTCCTCAATACTTTATTCTGACGTTTCAAGGCTCTTTTTATTGTATGTAAATAGCATAGAAACTCGACTAACATTCATTTTTCATTTAAATTTCCTTTATAGTTGTAATTGAAAAGTCAAAAAAGAAGAGCGTTTTAAATGGCATATTAGTGAGTTTTTAAAAATTAGTATAGAAGCATCAGGATGCTGCTTACAAAACAGGTTTTGGCTATATACTGTGCTATACTGTAACAATCATCAAGCATGTTTCAAAACAAATTGAATCCAAGAAGACGAATGTTATCATAGAGCTGTGGTGGCTAAGGGGATAAAGCGTTCGCCTTCAATGAGGTGAACCGGGTTCAAATCCCAGTACGGCTGGTCTATACGAATTCCGCACCCGGCCTCCACCGACCACAGTGCTAACATAAATTATCTTCAGTGGTAGACGACGGATCATGGTAGTGGTAGACTCAGCGGTAGATTCCCCTTGCCGTCACTAGCAATGGGAGGTTTTTGAGGTTTCTCTCTCTTTGTAATGCAAAAGAGGGATAGTTCCATCGAAAAGTCTCTCTCGAAGGCAAATTTCTCCCAATACTTGATCCAGGAGTTTCTTTGTTGATTGGCTTCAAAATTACAAAGCTACGGAGTTGAACATTAGTAGTCGTAAACTCAATATTAGGTCACCTGTTCAACGGCACTTATAAAATAAAATAAAATGCTATTTATAACCTTACAGAACTATCTAAAACTAGTTCTAACAAGTGAATAGCATTGTCAGAAAATCCTTGTTAAAAAATAATCTTAACGACAAAGCTAAGCGCAGTGAAGTCATTATTGTGATTAAAACAATCGAACTCTCTTAACCCATAGCATATAATTTATTTCCTTAGTACTATCAAAAAAGCGAGCTAAGGATTAAGAAATAGTTCAATCACATGGTTTATAAACCTAGAAATCAAATTTTTCCTTCTCTTTGGTATTAGAAGTTCAGAGTGTTAACCTTTATTATTTTAGACACTTGACAACTCATCAAACTTTAATTTTAATTGACTACACTTTAAAGCTCAAAAATGCGTCAAATTTTCTAGTAATAAATGGAATATGCATTATGCATGTTAAAACATGGTACAATATTCTCATTCTGATGCTTACTTAACATTTATTTATGACAAATGGTGAGTGTTAGCCTCAGTATGATATTATTTGTATTTTTTTTTTTTATTTTTATTATTAAACGACTTAAAACTCCTCATGCACCACAAAGTATAACATGAGGCTTACAGTTGTAAGTAAAAAACAAAAGAAGAAAAATTTACAAATTTAAATTAAAAACAAAATTCCGCAAGGCAGCAAGACTTTCAATACTTTTGACCAGTTCTGATAAGACAGGAGGCCAACAAATAGAAAGACGCCTCAAATCAGTCTTTAATTTCATTCGGGCACTCGCATACAAATCGCAATGAAGAAGAATATGTTCAGCATCTTCATCAGCATCGCCACAAGCACAAATTCCACTGGTCTCCAGATGGAAACGAAATAAATATCTCTTAAAATTTCCATGGTTTGTTAAAATTTGGGTTAATTTAAAATCAGTTGCAAAGAATTTACATTGCAAACGGTGAAGAATGGATGGAAAGAACCTTTTCGTCCAAAGCGACCGAGGCGAAGAAAGAAATTCAGCATTCCAGTCCGCAATGATTTTATCTCTAGCGATGCGCTTCCAGTGAGAAGCTGGAACAGACACCCTTAAGTCTATTTCACCACACGTAGCTTACTTAGCCAATTGGTCTGCTCTTTCATTGCCCAAAATACCGCTATGGCCACGAACATAAGAAAAATGAATAGTTACGTTTTCAAGAGCGTTCAAAATCGAGTGAATTTCCACCACAAGCTTCTCAGTAGAAGTCGTGTCACGCAAAAGAAAAAGTGAAGAAAGAGAATCTGTACAAATGAGGTATTCAAAAATTTTGTTTTCACTAAAAGAATTTTGTATCCACTTAACAACCAGGTTTATACACAAAAGTTCAGCCTGGAAAACAGAACATTCATTAAGTAGTCGGTGCTTGGCAGTAACCTTCTCTGTTCCATTTTCATAAATCACAAAAGCAAGACCAACCCTTCCATCAAGCTTACTACCATCCGTAAAACAGATAGTTTTATATGCCTGAAAAGCATTATTTACATAAGGAATAATTATAACAGGTTTCCTACATGCTGGGAGGGGCAAACATGAAATAGGAAGCTTCCCGTCCAGGGTTAGACAATCGTTGTCTTTTCTCTTCTCCTTTAATTCAAGATTATTTATGATAATTAAATCAATAGGTGGAAGACCAGAGATAACAAAGACCGCATCATAACTAATAGTTCTATAGCCCCGAATAATGCGTAGAAGAATTCTTCTTTGAGTTCTTCTAAGGATTCTAATATTAATCTTCTTTCTCAAAGAGTTTCCCCAAGATCCTGAAGCATATGAAATAAGTGGTACAATACCTTGATTATATATTAATTTAAGAACATCTGTTTTAACCCCATAAGTATTTTTTGAAATTCGCAATAAAGCAAGAAGAAGTTTTTCACTTTTACTGGAAACATAAGATAAATGCTGCTTAAACTGCAGTTTATTATCAACAATAACTCCCAAATACTTTATCTGCTTTACTTCTTCAATAGGTTCATTCCCAAGAGTTAACTGAATAACATCAGTCGGCATCGACTTTTTATGTATCATCATAACTTTAGATTTCAAAGGATTGAATTCCAGCTTATAAAGTTTCGACCATTCAAAAACGTAATCCAAGATATTCTGAGAAAGAACACAAGCATCATTAAAGTTCTTGCACTGAACAACAATAAGTAGATCATCAGCGAATGCAATTTTATAACTATTTTGAAATTCTGATAAACCACAGAGCAAGTCATTCATAATAAGGTTCCAAATAAAAGGTCCCGTAACGGACCCCTGAGGACAACCCTTTTCCAAAACAAAGTTTTTTGTGATATTGCCCAGAGTAAGATCAGCAGATCGACCGTGCAAGAAGCTCTTTATTAAGTAAAAAATATTCTTAGGAACTTTGAGATGTCTTAGCAAGTGCAGAATTCCAGGCCACCAAGCATTATCGAAAGCTCCTCTAATGTCTAAGGAAATAAGAAAAGTGACAAAATTTTTATGTTTACCCTGTCTAACTAGATTACAAAGCCGGATCAAAGCATCTTCAGCTAACCTCTGAGGTGTAAAACCATACTGATCCTTACTTAAGAGGCTTGATTGACGTAGATGAAAGTTGAGTCTATTTATAAAGAGTTTTTCAAGACATTTACCTAAACAAGGAAGTAGACTTATACATCGAATGTTATCAATATGTGACCTTGATAACTCAGAATTTTAAGGAATCGGTACAACTTTTGCTCTTTTCCAGATCTTCGGAAAAATACTAAGATTTAAACAAACATTAAACAAGGTTATCAGTACAGAAGGACAACTAACATGCAAATTTTTAATTAGTTCATTCGTTATTCTATCGTATCCTGGAGTTTTGTTCACTTTTAAATTTTTGACTACGCAATCAACTTCCGCACTAGAAAAGGGAACATCATCTTTAGCGTCATAAATCAATTCAGCCTCGTCACGTAAGAGCTTATGACTGAAATGGTCCTGCATTTCAGGCATAAAAACACCAAACCACTTTTCTCTTTTTTTCCTTCTTGTACAGTTTAAAACGTTTTTGTAATGTTTCCGCCAGTTATTTTCAGGATTAGTCAAATAAAGTTCATTATATTATGATGCAAATTTAGTGCTGAAAAAGAAAATATAAAACAAATTTGACCCTAAACAAATTACAGTATTTTCAATTAGTATCAGAAATTATTTACGACTTTCATATTTCTTTTTTTAAACTTTTTCATCTAATTCTTTTAAGTACTGAATGTACATGATGGCTCAGTGGTCAAAAATACTTAGCTGTCACTGCAAAGGATTGGAGTACGATCCTAAGAGGTGGCCACCTAGTACCAGATTGATTGGTACCAGCTGGTGTGGGATTTAAAGGAGGCCAGTGCGTATAGCTGATCACATTACCCCAATAGTGCCGTTTAATTTGAAATTGTGGCTAATAGTTGACATAGAATTTCGTCTTTTTTCTTTTGTGTTATTTTATGGACGATGTTCATTCTTCTACTGGGGACCTTTTACTCAGCAATTGCTACTTTACGAGCAATACTCCTCATTTGATTGGCGGATCCTTTGTTTTCTTCGAATGTAAAAATCCGGGTGATTCGTAATTTAAGGCTTAAACTTTTTTTAGGACTTTGTTTAGACCAGCTTTTGACCGTATTATCATATGGATTTTTTTTCACAGTGTGCAATGATAATCGAGTGAAATGATTAGGTTTTAATTTTACCACTATAAAATCAGGACATGAATTAGTGAAATCAAATATGTTTTCATAGAGCCAAGTATTTTAGGATCTTTGAATTTGATAAATTTTAATTTTGATTTGTAAATCTGTTTGTAGTCAAGAAGCGAAACTGATTGAGAAGCAATCAGGGGAAAGGGGTTAATGAGTGTGAAAAAACCCAACGAGCAGGTGTGAAATTCCCCTAGTCCACTCAATTAATATTTAATAATATTTAATCTACTGTTTCAGACTCACTTTTTTAACTGTTTTCAATAGAAATGAAAAATTTAAGATAGGAAAAAACCAAGTAGATGAAATTTAGAAAACATTTTAGTAAATTTAGAATAGTTTTATGAACTATATTTTATTTATTATATTTTAATATTAATCTTTGAATTTTGACAATTCTTTATAATCTGCAGTTTTTATAGAAAGACTATGTACTTAATTTTTTTTAAAAAAGAAGACTCCTTTTTCTTATTTGATAAATCACGAAACTTAGTTAGTGTAGCTAATTTTTAAACAAATCTAGTATAGAAAATTTGCTAAATTCTGTACCTGAATTAAATGATAAATTTTTTGTTCATTATTATATTGGTTTTAATTGGCTCTGATTTTGTTGTAATGTTTTTATTGAATATTGTATAATTCTGATATTAATTAATAAATACTGACTTCTTATTTGTGTTTTAAAGGTGTAGTGATGGGTCTTGCGAGTACGGTTGCTAGTTTAGCAGGATTCATTGTTCCTGTGCTTGTTGGAAAACTTACCAAAGAAGAGGTAAATTTTTTTAAATTTTATCATCTGTAATATTTTTTTTTTTTTACTTTTTGAATTAAACGAAGTGAAAATTGTAGTTTTCGATACAAACTTAAAACTGAAATTTTACATGGATCTGAAAAAAATCCAATGTCCAGCCACAATAATTTAACCAAACTAATAGTAGAAACTCTACGTTTTTTTTTTATTTTGAAAAACTTGAAAGACAAAAAACTTTTAAAGACATAAAGAATTAAATAATACTTGCTTTTTCCAGTTTTTCTATTAATTTTAAGGATAAGGTATTTGAGTTTCCAAGATTTAATCTGTTTCTTTTAATCACCCTAGAGTAGATATATTGTAAATGATTACTAAATAACTACGTAATACTATTTATTATATATTTATAGACTAAATATTTATAACAGTATTACTATTGATTGTTATTGGAGTGTCATAATGCTTTTGTAATTTTAAAAATAGTTATAACAATAGATAATTAAAATTTTTAATACACTAAATTAGAGCAGTTTAATTTATGACATTTTCTAAACGTGGTTTTTTCGTGACATTTCTAAACGTGACATTTTCTAAACGTATTTTTAACACTGATTTATGACATTTTCTAAACGTGGTTTTTCTAATATTTTAGCAAACTATGGCACAATGGCACAAAATGTTCCTTATCACCGCCTTTGTGGGTGCCGTGAGTGGAATTGTTTTCCTTGTTTTTGGCTCAACAGATGCTCAGTCTTATGATCCAAGCTATTCTAAAGACGAAAACATGAATAATCCATCCAAGCAAGATGCTAAACCCAAAGATGAAATATCTTCCAATCTTTGACATAAATCAATAGTCGGGGAGTAAATGATGTACATCGATAACAGATCTCGTATATTTTATGTCATTTTGTAAAAAATTTGTTTTTAACTGTTGTTTTTGTATCGTGTATATGTTTTTATTTATTGCTCTTAGGAAACTTTTTGTGTTTTGGTAATAAAGTATTACTTTTTTAAAAGCTAAATTCTACATTGTGTTTTTTAGCGCTAATAATTAAAGAACTAAGCGCTATAATTTAAGAACTAATAAATAAATAACATCTTCAGAATAGTATTAATCAGTGTAAGAAGAACAAAGTGGTATCTGAACTATTTTATTATATATTTATCAGAATCAGACAAACTGCGGCAAAAGACAAACAGTAGAACACTTAATCGCAGAATGTTCTAAGTTCTCGACACTCCGGGAGAAACACATAAACATTAGAGAACAAATTGAAAATTGGTGCAAAACAAAACAACAAAAGAATATTATCAGAGAAATCATTAAAAAGACTCTTGAAGACACTATTACTTTAGAAGACTCAATGAACCCTATTCACACCGGGTAAATCGGTGTCTCCCAGAGCGGTCACAAAACTGGACTGACAACTATTTATTTTTAACACTGACTATGGCATTTTATAACTTCATTACCTTTTTAGTTTTCATCAGTCACTTATCATTGGGTATTCCTGGGAACTCCACTGGCCTCTTGATCTTTTCGTACTTGTATGTGTTTCTTATTATGTATATATATATATATATTAATCTTTTGGGCTTGCTGGAGACCTTTTAACCACATGTTGTTATATTTATACACCCCTTTTAATGTTTTGGTTCATTTTAACATTTGGCCTGGCATGCAGGTTACTTTTAACTTTGACCTCTTTTACACTTGAAATTTGTATGGTGACTTTGGTTTTTATATGTACGTAAGGTAACTTTGTATGTATGGTAAATTTTATTTGTATGTATGGTTTTATACTGCTTGGTTACCTTGATTTCTTACAATTATTTCTGTTCGCTCTTCGCTGTAACTGTTTTTGTGTTTTTGTTTCCAAAACAATATCCCCTGTTACTGTATTTGGGCCATTTGTGTTCTTCAAAATTGTATCTCACCATAAGGGAGAGCCGTCGGCATTTTATGCACTATACGGCGACTCTCTCGGGGCACCCCTATTAACTGCTGTTAATCTCTTGTTTTGATCGGCCCTCTTCTACTTCTTTCTTTTGTGGCTCAATTTTGGGAGTTCAGTCGAATTTGTGTTTTGGGCTGTGCTCCCGGAGCAGAGTTGTATTGTGTTGCCATCTTTGTTACTTGTAAAACTTTTATTTGATTTTAATAAATGCCACGGGCGGAGTTTGGCCGATCTGGATGCTCGGCTGGGCACCGTGCCGGGGTTTGGAAGGCGGTCTTCATAGGAACTGACGCGACGGCGGGACATCTCTCCGTATGCCCGAGCGAGGGTAGGTCGGATGTATTTGCTTCCATATATTTATCAGAAGAAGGAACTTATAGCTATTTGCTCATTACTTTAATTATGCCTACAACTTAATTAATTCATCCAAGCAACCTAAAACTAGTGTGGATTAATTAGCTTAAAATTGAAATACAAGCAAGAGCAATTCCGTTACACCACATAGATTAGACTTGTTTTTGCTGTTTCTTCCGTTTAATAAGTACTCTAGAATATGCCACTTACCTGCTTCTTTTTCCTTTAGTTCTTTAAGTATGTACTACAAAACAGAAATTACAAACGTAATTTGTATAAAACAAATTATATTTGTACTACTCAAATCCATAAAGAGACGTCGCTAGATTTTGACAGGCCGTAGACCAAACACTTCACACAGCTGTTTCAGTTCTCTCTTTTCTTGTTTCATATACTGTCAAAATTCCGGTAAAAAGTATCGGGACAAAAAATCCTAAATATCATAATTTTTATACAGTATTATTTACTGTAAAATCAAATAATTGAACAATCGAATTAAAGAAATATAACTGTAAATATTACGATATGAAGTTTTACTGTAAAACGGATTTAATGGATGCCGCGCTCAGGAAGCCAGTACTTTTTTACAGTCGTTTAATCCGGAATTCGATTTTTTTTGTTAAAAGAAATTTAATTTATTTTTTAAATTTTATTCCTTAGAAAAGAGAGCTTAAGCAATTTTTGTTCAATTTTCTTCCCTACAGTTTTAATGTTATTTACAAATTTAGAATTATCTATGAGTTTTTTCGGTGATATATTACATATGAAACATTAAGAAATTCTCTGTTTTAAGAACCTTCCCTAAGTAATTATGTGAAAATGTTTAACTATGTCATATTTTCGAATTTCGTGAATTATATTTCTATGATTAGAAATGCGGAAATTTTTTTTTTGCAGAAGCCATGCTTTGCTGATTCCATCTGTAATATAGATAGATGTGATATCAACTAATAGAGGCATGTAATCTGTATAATTGCAATAGAAAACAAAGCTTTCGTACTTTCAATACCAAAATTAGATTTTCAAAAAATTAAAATTCTTATAATTGTTAAATTTTTTTAGAAAATTCTAGCGTTCTCGAAACACACATTTAAGAAACAGAATTTTAAGATTATATCAACAATTTAGTAGGTAAACAGCAAGGTACATTAGTTACGTCTCACTGGAACTGCACAATGAGCTATTGGCGACGGTCTGGGAAACATCTCTGAGAATGCTCCGAAGACATGTCATCATAATTTGGATCCTCTGCGAAGGGGATGTCTACTCAGCGTCGGTAGAGTGCGAAGTCGAGCACTTTACGGTAGAACAGTTTAACACGGACCGATACCGCGTGTCTGGGTCCTTACGCAGCGTTATCATAGTGGTCACCCAACCGCTTACTGGTCACACACATTTATGCTTGACTTCGGTTTTCTGCTGAGAACCGTATCTTTATGATCAGCCCAATGCGTAACCAATAATTTTGTGTTTTATCAAATAGGGATTTTTATTTGTAACACTTATACTCGCCTAGTAACGAATATTAAAAAAAACATTAAAGTTGATCCTCTAGTCAAATGGTTGATTAAGTTATTGATTTTCAGTCATGGCTAAAAAATTTATAATCATCAAATTTTTTATCTATAGCAATAATAACAGTTTTTTTTTAATTTAAACTTTAGTTCGCAACAGTGAATGAGATTTCTATTCGCAGTTCTTATGAATATTTCGTTTATGAAAACTATTTAATGATAATTAGTTAGCAGATATTAAACTAGCTAATATCTAGCTTTGCATGATAATATTTAGCAAAGAGCTAATCTCTAGGAAGGTAAATTAGTGTGCATTTAATAGCTAATTTATCACAGGCAATAATGTAGCTAAGACAAGAATTCATCACACTTGGTCATATATTTATCGTAGTTCAGTTACATGATTCAAAGTCTTCTCTCAGAAGCTGCTTTTCAGTTTTATCACTCAAATAAAATTATTTTCTTTTTATTATGAATATCATATTTATTTTTATTGACCACGATAAAGATTTGTCCAATTTTTACAACGCTTTTAATTATTGATTTTACTAAGATAATTTTAATTTTATGTTTGTATAATAATAATTGCCGAGAGACACGACACACTATGCGAAATTTGAAAGATCTTTTTTTATTTTTTGGAAGTGAAACTTCTTATGCGACTTCAAACAAGGTTGCGTTAAACGTTTAACGCTACCGTTGTCATGGAAACTAGATTTCTCTTTTCGTTCGTTGAGCGCACGAGGTAAGAGAAAAACAGAGTAGGTAATATTGGCGCTAAAGAAAACAAAGCGATATTTTTTTTAAATTCGCCAAGAATACCTTATTGAAATTTAGAACATTTAGAAATAAGCTGATTTCTTATTATAATTTTTTTTTAAAATATATTTTATAATCAATATTTTTTAACCAAGCGAAATTTTTTTTTAATGAAACAAAGTATTGTATTTCAAAAGTTAATAAGTATATTTTTTTATTAAATACAATTAAAAAAAATACTTTGATGCACATAGATACTCTGCTTTAGATACTTATTTTTCTATGTTTTTTTTATTTTTGCCGGTTATTATTTTATAAGTGAAACTTCTAATGCGACTTCCAATAAGGTTGCGTTAAACGTTTAACGCTACCATGGAGGGGGTATAAAAGCACTGTTGCGTTAAACGTTCAACGCTCCTGGGGAGGGGGAATAGAAAGAGACAGAGCGAGAGTGAATGCGTGGCACTCGAACGCATGCGCGTAGAAAATGATAATTAAAAGATGCGATCAATTGTGAATTGTAAGCAATGTTAATAAAGTTTGTCTAAAAGAAACAATATGATTTCACTAAAAATCAATTTCTACCCTTTCCTATTTTCATTTCCACATTACGAAGTTTTTTTATTTTTAATTTTAATTGGATTTAAGAAACTTAAAAATTCTATCACTATTTTGAAATTCATTGCATGCTGCCAGTTTATGTTTTTCATGTCCTTTTATGTGTGCTCAGTAAGATAAAGATTGTCAATAGCAGTTCTTTGTAGAATAATTTTGCACTTGATTTTAATTTACCAGATTATTTTTTTACGTTAACACGTTACGTTAACTTATTACCGTACTTAGTAACCTACAGTAATGGATGGTGATAGATGTATATTTTTTAAAGTCATAGTACTACGAACGACTCTTCTGTCGTTATAAATTGGAATTATGGTCAATTTGAACGAAATAGGTCAAATTGTCCCATATATATAATAATAAAACTTCTACATATACTAAACATTTCTCAGGAACTATTGGGCAAACTCTGTTCAAATTTTGTGCTTTGCCATATAAATTTACATTTTTTAAAATAATACAAAAAAATTGTATACTTCGTTCCGAAATTTTTTAAAACTATTATAAAGCAAACAATAAATTAATGTATAAATAGTTCTTTTTTTGCAAGGATTTACCTTTTGATACACGAGATTTATAATTGTGTACAAAAAATTTTTCAATTCTATTAAAAAGTTCTCAAGGTATATCGAAATAAGCAAAAAGTAAAATTAATATTGACTTTGGGCAATTCTACTGATCAAATCAAATGGGACCTATTTGAACCATTGAGATCCAGGACGTGAAAATCCGTTAATTAAATCAAAAGTTGTTCATGGTGATTCGGATTTTTTCTTTCTTTACATATTGAATGTAAATTAGATTAAATTTTATCACAAAGCAAAAACACCCAGATAGCACTGTTGCCAGATTGCAACTAAAATGCACTGAGAATAAACAATCACAAACACACATTTGTTTTTGCGCCGTCGATGTATTATAGATCGAAAAAGGTTACTATGTTCGCGTTTGGTGACATCGCATTTTGACGTCACTCAAACGTCAACATGAGAACTTAATGAGACCTTAGATTATTAAAGGATATATGAAATATGCCAATATAAAATGCAATAATCGAATAAAAATTTTATAAAGGAAGTAAGGTTAAATAAATTAACATTTATTTATTTTTAAACTAACATCCTTTATGTGACATTTTTTGATAAATATTTGAAAATTTTATGTTTTAATATATTTCTGCTTTCTTTGAAATGTTTAACATATTGAGATGAGAGAAAAGGGGAAAAAGAGAGAGGAAAGAAAAGAGAGAGAGAGGGAGAAAGAAAGAAAGTGAGGCAGAAAAAAAGATTATACATTTCTTTTCACAGCTGAAAAGATATTTTTATCCAAGATTATTTTTACCTACTCTAAAACGAAGTTATTTACATTTTATATCAGTCATCAGTTTTCGAATAGATGAGTCAGGATTATAAATGTAACTGTATCATCCTTTGTGATGAGAATTTTTAGTTACTCACGTTTAAATTGCAGTTAGAAAATATTCCTTCGAGGAATTCAAAGAAAAGTTACAATTTCAACCGGTTAAGAAATAAGTCTAAAAACAAAAGGAAAGTAGCAAAGAAAAGTGTAGAAAAAAAGATGCAGAAGTAATGGATTAGTTTATGAAATATATCTAAGTTAATAAATTATAGTAATATAGTAAAAATCATAGTCAACTATTTTTAAAAGTGACTAAAAACATAGAAAATGAGGAAATGGCTGTCTTCATATTTAGGTATGCAATTTATTCTAAATTACATTTTAAAAGCGAATTAATTTTAAATAAGTCAATTAATAATACTGCAGTATTTAAATATTGTTAGTATACTATTGATATATTTTTATATTTAAATGTTTTTAATATTATAGTTACTATTTATTAATTGTTTTCATTGTTTAGGGAACAAAATGAAAGATTGTTTAAAGAAAAATTAAAAAAAGTTTCATGATAAAACAATTTTATTTTGTTTAAACTTAAAATGAGTTTTATTGATAATTTTCAAACTTTGATATTTTTTTAAAGATGTGACGTTGTCCACTGATTTGCTATTGTTACAATACTCAATGTTACGAGGATAACAATATTCAAAAAATTCAGCAAGAAAAATCTTGCTTTTTTTATTTCTAACGATTGATTAAAATATTTTCAGAAAGTTAAGAAATAAACCTACAAATGTTTTAAAAAAAATTAATGAAAATTTAATAAAAATAATTATGTAATAAAATTTAATTATTTTTTATAAATGTAATTTTGTTTTCAAACAAATGTTCAATTAGAAGTTAAAATTAAATTATTGAATTAATTTGAGGAAATTTCTAATATTACAATGTGCAAAAAAAAAAAAAAAAAAAAAAAAAAAAAAAAAAAAAAAAACCACCCGGAATAACTTTTGATCCGGTCAATTGATTTTATAGCCGAGAAAGCGAGTCTGTCAATTTCATAACTGACAGAACGGGGGTTCGAGTCCCAACATTAACATCGCAGTATTTCCCCTGTTACACATAAGTTTCCAGTGTCCTGCACCCTAATTTGGCAACCTGGGCTGTAACAATACGATACTCTCATTAACGCATTTATAACAAAGCTGCTAAAATATCTTAAATGTCCAGTTAAAGTTCTTATTTATGGCTTTGATACCATGCTAATTGTAAATGGTTAAAAATCCGTATAGTTTTGTATTTATGGATTTTAATCTTACTAGTTTTAAGCGGATTCAACACTGTAAAGGGAAAAAGTATTCTTTACCGTAAATTTTACGGTTAATCAGGTATACAAACTGCTGCCGGGTATTTTACCATAATTTTAGAATAGAAATTCTAACAGTGTACAGACGAATTTTAATTTACAAAAACAAACTTAAAAACGATTACAAAATTTAGACATTTTTGCTAAGAGATTGTACTTTTCAAGCGCAACCAAAATTTAATCAACAAAATCAAAGTGTTTTTTTTTTTTTTTTTTTTTAGTATTTAAATTTTGTTTTAAAAATTTTTTTAAGCATTTTTAGAGAAATTTTCATAATTTTAATGCATTGATGCAGCAGAAGATAAAAAGATTTGCCCTCTTCAGGAAAATGGTGTTTAAGAACTCTTTAGGACGACTTTTTACAATTTTTCATAAAAGTTTAAAAAAGGTTTAATTCGCTTTATTATTTACGTTATATGTAACAGATACGTTGTAACTAGGAATTGTCTTTTTACTGGAAAAACTATGCAAAAAAAGGAAAAAATAATATTGTACTTATGTATTAAGAGTATAACTGAAATTTTGTGGAAAAAAACTGAACAATTCAATAAAAAATTTAAAATTCTCTGTAATTTGTCGAAAAAATTGCGAGTAAGATAAGTGTGAGTAAGATACAGGCAACATTGCCTTAGAATTAATTAAATAAGTAACAAATTACTTTTAAACCTTTTGAAGGAGGTAAAAATTTTTTACAGAATGAAAATTATATACCTATTTTGATAATGAAATAAATATTCTATTTAAAACTGTTAATATATGTGTATTTCTAAAACACACAGGAATATTTAATTATTTAATCAGATTAATTCCATAATTATAAAATAGTTTAATAAGTTTTACATCAAACGTACGCGTTATTTCTTTTGTATAATATAAATAATATTGTACTTTGTCTAATTAGATATTGCGTATTAGTCAAATTAAATAATAAAATTAAAAAATTTTATTTCGAAATGTATGAAAAAAAACGCATTTGAAGTTTTGTGAGAACTTTTGTAGAAACATTTTTAAAAATATATTTGTTAAAAATTTTGCGAGAAAGTTGAGTGCTGCTATTTATTACACTCTATATGAGTCCACAAACATTACTTTTCTTACGCTACAAGTGAAAGGAAAAGTATAATTTTTGAATTTAAAAAATAGCGAAGTAGAAGTAGATGGACACAATTGTAACAAAAATGACAGAAAATGTTTAGCATTTTCTTTTTGTAGCTCTTGAATTGTAACCTCAAAATAGAAACAGCAATCCTTAAATAAGCATAAATATTAATGAGTATCATCGATATAACAATTGATTTAGATAATCAAAATAACTTTCTGCGTGCCGGAGTTCATTTTTGTTTGAAACGTATTGAGTAAAGTTTCTTCTCTTATTTTTACAATAAACGTGGCATGAACTTTTAAAGGGATACTTTTCAAAGAAAAATATTTGTAAACTTCTTCTTTCGAAGAACATTTTAATATAAATCATTTGATGATGGAACTTAGTAAGTAAAAGTTTGAACTGTTTTTGGCATTTGAAGGGAAATCGTCATTGTAATGTAAAAGAAAAATATTTTTCTTTATTACGAATAAATTGAATTAACGGATTTATTACCTGTTTTTAAATTTATTAAGATTTCACTAAGTGACATAAATCTATTTAAATAGATACAAGAACCAAACGAAAAGTAGCATCAAATCGTAAGAGCTAAAAGCATTTCCGATTATTTAAAAAAAAAAATTCTTTTGTGTCATTAAAAATATCTAACTTGTTAATTTAATTAATAAAAAATGTAACATTTTAAAACTTGAATACAAAGAATAAATATCTAATTTAATTAATTCCACAATTAAAAAGCAATTAAAGGGTGTTTTTTTTAGTAAATATGCACGTGATTTTGTTCGAATATTTATTAATAAAGTTTATTTAAACTTTCATTTTATAAATTAGAAATGAACGTGAAACAACTTTTTTGTTTTTAATAGAGGGCAGTATCAGGGTTGTAAATTTTAGATGCACTAAGATAATTAGAGCTAATTTAATTAACAAAACACTAGAT
Source organism: Parasteatoda lunata (assembly GCA_949128135.1). Lineage (NCBI taxonomy): Eukaryota > Metazoa > Arthropoda > Arachnida > Araneae > Theridiidae > Parasteatoda > Parasteatoda lunata. Next base: position 52,246,677 of record OX421977.1, read on the forward strand.
TATTTTTAGCTAAGACGTATAGTTTTTTTTATTTTTGTTTTGAAAAACTCCCTAATTCACAATCCATTTTAGTGAGTTATTTTTGAAAAAAAGCATGCTAAAAAAATTCTTTTCTTTTTGCTTTTTTCATCCCTTTCAACTTAGAAACCCAAGATCACAGGCATAGTTAAATAAATCTTTGCTTTAGATATACATTTTTAAACATTAAAGCAGAAAACTGAAAGGAAATACTATGGTTAATTTAAACTTATTAAGTAAACTTGTGATGGATACTAGCTTTTGAAAGGTTATAAATTTAAAAAAAAATATTATGTGCTTTAAAAATAGTTACTTATATAAAAAAGAAGCAACACCCTTATAATTGGTGTTGTATCAATGGCAATTTCAATGTAAGTAATAAATGAATGACATTTAATGATGAAAAAGACAAAAAATGAATTTAACGAATGAAAAATTATTCTGAATGGATTTACCAAACGAAAAATTGCAATTAAGACTTTTTTTTTAATTAAGTCAGTAATTAAATGACGATATACCTACAAACTCAATCGAATACATATGAAATTATTGATTTTGGATTTTTAAGAAATTATAAATAAATATTCAAAAAAATCTAAGAAATAATTATATAGGAAAGAAGATAAGAAATTATTGATTTAGGATTACTGATATTTTATGAGAAACCATTTATGATGCATCGTATATGCATATTAATAAATATTTTTTAGTTCATGGATTTTTACAAAGAAGATACGTAGTTACTCTACTGGGCTTCTTATGTTCTATAGTCACTCAATCTCAAAGATTGAATATTGCCCTTGCTATGGTTGTCATGGCGAATTCCACTAATGTAGAACCCAAAGTGTTTAGAAGAAATTACACTGAATGTCCAATAACGACAGGGGAAAAAGAGTATACTAAACTTGTAAGTAAGATTATTTACATTGCTTTTTAAAATTGTTTATTTTATTAAGTTGTTTCGGCATTGGTTTTGATTAAAAACAAATGAATTTTAATCCAATCAATAAAATTGAATCTGGAATTCAAACTTTAATTTATTATGTATAAATTTTCAATTATTATTTATGCATAATCAGTACCTAGTTAATAATAGTATCATTGTTCACAAAGATACTTAACAATGATAATATTGTAAATTTTTTGATACGCATTTTCAGAAGTGCAACTCTCTTTTTTAATGATTTAGTAATCCTTGAGTCGTGATTTGTTATTTTTGGACAGTCATTATATCACGAAATCATGGGTTTTTTGACGTAACACGAGTTTTAAATTCTTTGATAAAACTGATTTTCGCATGAGTCATATTTCCATTCATTTTTAAAAACCTCTAATATGATTTATTTGATTTTATAACACTTTGCATAATTAGTCGGGTAGAAATAGAGGTTAGAGTCTTTGCCCATCAAGCAGGTGTCCGGGATTTGGACCCTGGAGATGACCCAGATCATTTTCCTTTTACTCCAGTTTGATTTTCAAATCAGTAGTGTTAATCATTATGTTTTTGAAAATCTTTCAAAACATATTGAATCCTTACATATTATATTTATACATATCATATTATATTTCAAAATATATTGATTCCTTACATATAAGATCCATATTATTCCTTAAATATTGGATCTTTAATTTAAGGAAGTGTTCGCTTCGATTATTTCCAAGGAAAGTTTTGTAAGAAAAAGAAGAAAATGTCTTGAATTTAGAGCATTTTTTTGTTGCACAAAATGAAAATTGTAAACTTTTGTTCATAGTCCAATTTTGTTTCATATCATTATCAGAAATAAAATGTATTTATCTTTAATGAGAAATAATATTAAACAAACAGAAATCATTAAGATATTACGATATTTTTATATATAGCTATAATAAATACAACAATATAGCTAACAATATAGTAATCTGCAGCGCTCAGAAGAAAAAAAAATACAAATAAACGGGCCCCTTGTATAGCCTTTGATTTGATGCTGGGATCTTCACGTTTTAGGAATCAATTTTAATGGTTAACCATATCAAATTAATAATTTGAAAAAGTCGTATTTTAAAATTCGATTTATCAAGAACTAGTCGACCGGCTTCGCTCAAATCATTTTTTGTACCTTATCAAAATTGTTTTGACTATTATTGAATAAATAATAAAAAAAATACTAAGTATTTATTAGACAGTATATTTTGAAGGGAATAAATATAAAACCAAATTCTTGTACATTCTACCTGTAAGAATATTATAAAGAATAGAAATATCTGAAAATAACTTATATTCAAAAATTAAATTTCTACAATTTTATATTCGTGTTTTGTAAATATCCACGTGCCACTAAAGAATTAAACTTTGAATTCAGGCATAAATTTTTATTTTTTTCGTGCTTGAAATTTTATTGGCAGTGCTACAAATTTTGACTCATGTATACGACTCATTTTGACCATGTATAATTACTGTAGCCCGGATTTTTACGAACAAAAAAATTTCCCCAAATTTTTTTTTAAAAAATTGCGTCCTAACCCACTCACGATCCAGCAAGTAAAAAGTCGTATTTTAACATGCAGGCTATTCCATATAGCATCATGTTATTAGATAAAGAAATAATGTATACGGGAGAAACATCCGCCCAATTTTACTCAATTAAACCATCAGTGAGTTAAAGGCATTAAAAATACTTTTAAATTAAAAAAAATTAATTCTTCTTATTAAATAATAATTCCAAGCTAAAACTTTACTTCTCACTTAAATTCTCATAAAACTGGATTAAATTCGTATTTTAAAATACAAATTTAATCAAAATCTGAAATCGCTGTTAAATAAGAAAAACTTAATGTATGAGGGAAAATAACAGTACAGAGACATAGATAGTTACGATGTCAAAATATATAATAATAGAAAAATTTCAGATAAAAATAACTCGATAGTAATCTTAAATGTTACAAATCAATAAGTCCCCTAAAATGTAAAAAAAAAATGTTCAGAAAAATACCCCAAAATGTTTTAGAAAAATAAATAAAAATAAAGACGAGACAAAACACAAAATATACAAAAATGGCAAATATTAAAATTCTGGGCTTTAAATATTAAAACCTAACCTTAAAACCTAACCTTTAAATATTATAACCTAACCTTAATTATTGATAACATTATATTATACTATCATTATATAGGGTAATTCAAAATGAATATAACGATTACGCAATGAATATACGAATGAATATAACGCAAGCGCAGTGAAACGGAATCCTGCGCATGCGCGATATAATAAGTGAAAATGGCGAGTCATGTGCATTCTGCGTTAACAATTGCCATTCTGTTATCACATTTCAGAGAAGATTTCGTCACCGTTGCAATCAAGAACCTTAAAATAGGAACAACATACGCGTGGAATTCTTCCACTGTAATTGAACTTGAGCATGACTCAGCGAAAGTTAATGTGTTCTGCGCGATCTCATAACGTAAATTGTACGGTTCTTTGTTCGATGCGTGAAGTGTTACGTCAAATGTCTATCTTGACATGCTTGAGATAGGGTTAATGCCACAGTTAGATACTGATTCTACGGATTTCATCTTGCAGCAAGATGGAGCACCCTCACACTGGGGTACGATGGTTCGCACATTTTTAAATCAATATCTTCCGAACCGTTGGATCGAAGTGGAGATGCCGGTGATGTCTTCTGCTCTTGGCCACCGAGATTTCCGGACTTGACACCCAGCTATTTCTATCTATGGGGTTATGCGAAAAACTTGCATCCCGCAGTGTATGTTTTTCCCATGCCCAAAACAATTGTTGAACTCAAAGAACGCATTTGTTTCGGTGACCTGCACAAATACTTCAGAATGTATGGCGTGAAATGGACTATTGCTTAGATGTTGTCCATGCGACAAAGGGAAGTCACAGAAAGAAAATCTGCGACGCATCCATACAAAATTTTGAAGTTCCTTCTACATTCTGCGTAAATTTCATCGATAAATTCTTTTTCATTAAATAGTTATACTCGTTTGTAATAACTATATTCATTTTGATTTACTCTGCATTACTATTATTACACTGATATTAATTATGAATTAATATTTGTGTAAATTATTTATTTTTATTAAACAAAGGCTCGAATTTTAATTAAAACCAATGTTTTTATATTGAGGACTAACTTTCTGAAACTTTTCAGCATCAGTCAGAATTTTCTTGGGATCCAGAACTGCAAGGCTACATTTTGAGTGCAGGATACTTGGGTTATATTTTAACTCAGATACCTGGAGGAATACTTGCGGGGAAATACGGTTCGAAAATCCTTATTGGGGGGAGTGTTTTATTCTCCTCTATATGTAATTTGCTTTCTCCAATTGCTGCAAGACAACATCCTTATGTTTTTTTAGCGGTGCAAGTACTTCGAGGTATGAGCCAGGTAAAAAAAAAATTTCAATTTTTTTTTTCCTAATATATTTAATAATATTCATTGCGATATTTTCTTTTATTAATATTTATTACTATCAACCGGATAACTAGACATTCTTTTGTTCGAGTTTGACTCTTCGAGTTCTCTCTAACTTTAAAGTCGTCGCCATGTTTACATTTATATGCAGTAGCTTGTGTGCTCTTTACCAAGGTAATAGGTAGGTCGGTTCTTTATTTACGTCACACTAGAGTTGCACAATGGGCTATTGGCGACGGTCAGAGAAACATCCCTGAGGATGATTCGAAGACATGCTATTGCAATTTTGATCCTCTGCTGAGAGGATGGCTCCCCAGCTTTGGTAGCCCGACGACCTGCGAACATAGTCGAGCAACTTTACGGTTATACAATTTAACGAGGACTGATACCACGCACCCTCGGTCCCTATGCAGGCTGATCAAAGGGGTCATCCATCCGCTTACTGGCCGAAGCCATTGATGCTTGACTTCGGTGTTCTACTGGGAGCCGTGTCTTTACTATCAGTCCACGCGGCACCCAAGATAACAGATGATACGCTTTAAAGTAATATAGCGTAGAGATACACCCAGGGTTACGGCGGGATTCGAACTCGCTTCTTCCAATTTCTTAACAATTGGGTTACGTTGCCGCTCGTATTTCACTTAATCGATAGAAAAGACTGTTGTTTTCAATTGTTCATGCACTTGTAATATTATTAATAGCGTCAAAAAAGAAAGTTAGCTGAGAGCTCGAGCAAAATAAAATGATTTTTTATCTGAGATTCAAGCTGTTTTCCTCAAAACTCATTTTTGATTCATAAAACTACAGAGGGTACGTTAACTTTAAAATGGTGCGCTACTTTAAATAGTTAAACTTCTTTGCTATGACGATATAATGTTATTTTAATAGTGTATTTTATGCATTCAGTTTATTTTTGTTTTTTAGGAATGTCTTATTATTAATGTTATTTATTTTTCACGTGATTATTTTTAAGATGGTTTCATTTCAAATTTATAAATATACTAGTTAAAAATAAATATTCTCCATTATTTGCATGTAGCTCTCGAAAACAAATACTTTAAAGTATTATTGTTTAATGATCATTGTTTGTGAATTTAAAAATAATACATTTCCCTTTGCGCTGATTTTACATTATAAGATTTATTAAAACATGTTTAAGGAGGAAAGTTTATTTTTAAAAATTCATGGTAACTGATTACCTTTCAAAAAACTAATTTACAGCATTCGAAATTTACCACAATTATATTTTGAAAATGGTCCTAATAATCATTTTTAGAGATTTAAGTGTGCAAAATATTTTGAACCCTTCTCTGAGCACTTAGTTAAATCTGAGACTTCTCTGAGATTTCACATAATTAAATCTGAGACATTACATAGTTAAATCTGAGATTTCTCTGAGACTTCACATAGTTAAATCTGAGACTTCCCGCAATTATTTAAGTTTATAAAAAATCATTTTAAAACTTTAGACAGACAAAACAGAAAGCTAAGTTTACATAATTTCTAACATAGCTTTGGTTACTACAACGCTTTATCATTTTAACACTGAGAAAATAAGCTATGGTCAAAACTACAAGAATATGGTCAAACTTACCATGTTCCGTTTTCTATAGGAACACCAATGGGCAAAGTAATTTTAACCAAAGCACTTTGGTAATTTTTTTTTGGTAAAATTAATAATAAAATATGGTTTTATTACACTATTTTTTGTTACTGTTTGGTAGGAAGTGCGTAAAAATTAGGTAATTGGGTACTTGCAACTCGAAAAGAGGACGATCACTGATACTCAGACTTGTGACTTATGACCTTAGCACCAGTTTTCTTATAAACAAGATAACGTGTTTATGTCGAGCTATGTTTCCCACATAAATTAGAATGTTAACGTGAATTTAATTAAATGTAACGCCGTATCTCACGTCGAATTTGTTCAAATACAATTCTCTCTCGTCTACTTATTTTTACTTAACTTTATTTATTCTTTGTTTATGTATTTTACTATCACCGATGTATATTTATATTCCGTGTACCTAGCAAATTCAATGCACTGCTTATATTCTATATGGCTTCATGCCTGTTTTAGTGTTAAGTAAGAAATATATAGTGAAAGAATTGAAATCTTTGTGAAAGAATAAAGAATGTGTTACTTAAGAGAACTGTTATTTGATGATCTTGACTTACTCGAAATAGAATGGAAACAACTGTTGCTAGCGTAAACAAATGCAACGTTCCAGCAACCAATCAGGATTAAGATGCCCACACTACGTCACTTGCAAATATTTTAAGCAAAGATCGGTAATTTAAACAGTGCAGTTTTAATAGTTTGAGATGACGAAAAAGTGTTCATTTTGATAACCTCTATTTTATTTAGCAAACATTTGTTAACTTTATTTTATAATTTTTTTCTATGTAAGATGTTAGTTAATATCTATCAACATTTAAAATTATAAAAAATTATGCATCCCGTGGTTCAAATCCCGTTGTAACATTCGATGTATATTCTTCTCAAAATTGATTCGTAAAATTGTGCTATATATTTTTCAAACTGGAAAGAGTTTTCAAGCCGTTCTTTGTATTTACAAAGAGACGTTATATATGTGACGTTAATAAATAAATAAGGACCACTTCCTGAGTGATTTAAACGTAGAATGATTAAACAATAAAATGATGATTAAAATGATTTAAACAATATCCCCATAGCATGATACAACTGAGTTTAGAGTTAGCCAGAATTTTTTTTTTCTACGTTAATGAGTAAACATACTTTAACTATATAAATACACTAAGCTTAGTCCCAAAATGAATTTTTCAAATTATGCCCCTTTTTTAAGAGTTCATAAATTAAACATAATCCTCGGGGATTGGTGAGCAACAGCGAGTATAATATAAAAATATAAGAACAGCCGTTTAGAATATTAAAAAAAAAAAAAACTGTTCCTTTGTAATAATGCTGTTTCCGTAAAATTCCAAAATTCAACAGATAAATCAATATGAAAAATATTTAAAGCAATATTTTTAAAATACACTGTATACGAAAAATTTAATATGCAAAGTAAAAAATAGTGATTAACGCAATAATAATGATCGCCAATCAGAAAAATCACTGAAAAGTTAATAAATACATAGAATTTAGTTAGTCAACAAGCTTTTATTTTTCTTAATATTGCTCTTAAATTTAATCATTAAAAAAGAATATTTAATAAACCTTTTGAAATATTTGCAAATCATAGATTGAAGGCAAATCGTACACTTATTAAAAGGAAACATTCATACAGACTGACGTGCTATTTTATATAAATAGAGATGAGTAAATTTATAGACATATTATATAGCAAATCCTGATACCTGTTTTTCTATCAATATTTAGTAGACCTTGTATATGTCACAATATCATTCTGTTTAAAAAATATTGCTTTGTTAAGAAGCACGTTTAAACATACAACCAAAAGAATGAATTCTTTTAGTGCATTATGCGTGTTTATACATAAGTAACAATCGTTAATAGAATTTTATTCTTGTAGATATTTCTGAATCATAAATAAATCAAAATGAATAGAATTATAAATAACACACGTAGCGTATAATAATAGTTTTTGAGTTAGTAATAAAAGTTTTATTTCATAAATGCAACTTCATTCATATTTTTTTTTTATATATTTTTTGAATTTGAAAGAAATCTTACCCTCACCCTCGAAATGTGTGAAGAACACCGACTTTTTCTTGCACCTAAAACCTTTGAGAACATTTTTTCAACTAAAATACAAATTCTATCAACTTCGTCGTTTTTTGATTTCATTGTCTATCGTTATTTTAGAAAAATAGAATTCACGGTTTCCACTATGTTTTTCAAGTCATAAATAGTAATTAATCTTTTTGAAATACAAAAATTATAGCTTTTCATTAATTCACTTATTTAAAAATATGACTACGCTGAAATATAACGTTTCCACACAAATGTTAGAGCATGTAAAAAAAAAAAAATTTTTTTTTTCGAATCGTAAAAAAATGGCAAAACTTTTCGATGTGTATACTAACTGAATTGCATTAATAAGTTTAACTACAAATTGGACGATGAATTTATAGTTCTCTTTCATCATTTTTAATTAAATCTATGAAATTGGATGCTTGCTAGTGTCTTCATCGTAAGTAAATAGTGTCATTTGCCGATACAGAAACCAATCAGGTGTGTCACGCACGCGTGACTTCCCATGCTGGTATCTAATTGAATCTTATTTAAATAACCTAGTTAGACAAAATCACTTCATTTCTCTTCGACTTGCAAATATTCAATTCTTTTTAATCGTTTGGTTATTTATTTTAGTTCCAAAAAATATTTTTATGTCGTTTATTTAAAAGATGTTGAGGGTTGATGAAGGCAAAGTATGGACATTATTTCCTCAAGATAATTGAATATTTTAACTTTTTTTAATTTTTTCTTCTTCAATTTATTTCTATATTGACTAGAAAGGAATTCGAGTAAAATTACCGTACTGTATGGCAATGACATTTTTGGTAAAAAAAAGAAGTAATTTAGGCAATAATAACCAAAACGTACGGTATTTAAACCATTAATTTGGTAATTTTTTCTTTCATATAGTAAAGGTTTACGAAATTCTTGCTTTCAAAATTATAGTTTTTATTAACTCACATTTAGTAAAAAATAAAAAAATTGAAAAGAAAATTTAACCAAGTAAATCGTTTTTATACGATGTTCTAAGGTATCAAAATAAAATTTCAAAATTTTACCACATTTACCAATTTATTAAGCCATATTTCTGTAAATTTTACCAAAATTATTGCCATGGTACTTCGGTACAATATACCTAGCTTTTTGGTATTCCCATATGCGGATAATTTTATCGTATTCTGGTAGTTTTGACGATACTCTTTTTCTCTGCGTTGAATAAATGCTTACAAGTTTGAGATGCATCATTATTTTTTTTGATCTAATTGAAAAATAACTAGTTATTTTGAACAATTGCTAAGCAATTTCTTAACGATAAATTGTTAAAATAATTTTTTCCATGCTGTGTGAAGTAAAGTTCATCATAGAAAATAAAATAAAAAGGAAGTAAACAGAAGTAAACAAACTATTACAGAGATGTTAATTCATAAATTATAGAGGGTAAACTCTTAAAATCTACATCAGTTATTTACCATTTCCTTTTAGTTTTGCTTAAAGTCTGTATAGTTTTTAGGGCGAAAAAAAACTTTAAAATTATGCATGATGATGACGCCGCTGTGAATAATACCACTTAAGATTTATTCGTTCTCTTTGTTTTGTATAACAAAGTCTATAGTAAGCAGACGATACTCATATTTTCAATGGAGACATACAGTTACAATAATGCTACTCCTAATTTAAAAAATGCAATATCTCAGCATTAGTCGGATGAGTTTAATTAAGCGCGAAATATAATCTTCAAACAATTTTAAAATTAATTTCCATTTATTCTTAAAATGAATATTTTTAATAGCATATACATTATATAGATAAAAACACAATAACTTTACATGTACTTTATCGGAAATTAGGAATTATATTATTTATTGTCTTATTTTATAATTACTTTCTGAATTACTTATTTTATAAATTATATTAAAAATTATATTATTCAGATGGCCAGTTTTTCATTTTAAGTATTTTCAGTCTAAGTTAAACTGATCGAAGAATTTGTAACCCGGGAAGTAAACATACAATTATTTAAAGCTTAAGACATATTTATTTTCTGTTTTATTAATTTAAAAAAAATAAAACTTCAGCAGAGGTGAAACATTTATATCCGTCCTTGAGATTTCTGAGAGTTTTGAAATTTTAGTTTGATCAACATAATTTTATTTTAAATACAAGTAAATATCATTGGAAAGCGTTGAAAAAATTAAAAAAAATATTTCTTTTCTTATTTACATTTTTACATAAAAAGTATTTAGCGTATTTTTTTAAAGTAAAAAGTTAAAGTTCAAATAAAATATTAAAGCAGTAAAAAGTTATTAAGTAAGATAACACCTTATGAATTTATGCGAAACAAATGTAATAATTTTTATTTAAGTATATTTTAAAACTATGGGCATAATGATTTCTCTAATTTTTAAACCGATTTAATTGACAGTCTATTAATAGCATGTACAGTTTATACAAAATAAAAACTGACCATCTCGAATAACTTTTGATCTAATGATTGGATCTCCACTTTCTGGAATTCACTCTTACAGATTCGAGCGGAGTGACCTCAAACATAATAATTATCTAGTTTAAACAATGTTTTAAGTTACAAAATCGGACACAAAAACGCACTTTCTCTGAATTAATATTTCTTTTTTTCGACGGATTTCGATTTCTGACTCCAAAAGTATAGGGGGTAGCCGCAATCTGGGTAATATGATCACAATTATTTTGGTCAGGAGTGTGGTCCAAAGTTTGGACCCCTTAATGTTAATTTTACTTTTTCTCCATTTAATTGTAATTTTACTTTACCATATCTCCAAAAAAATTATAAGCTAGAAAAATCTTTGCACAAAATTATAAAATTCGTTTCTCCGTAGAAAAATCAATGCAAAATATAACTTTTATTGAATATTTATTATTTTTTATTATTTTACTTAATATAAGTCAAAAAATATTTTATATTGTAATGTATAATATTTTACTTCCTTTATCAAAATGCAACTTTAAGTGACAAAATCAAAATTTTAGTGTCGAATAGTTTTGGAAAAATCAAATTTTGAAAAGTTTGTATTTTTAAAATTTGATTTTTCAGAAACTGTTTCACAGACTTTGCTCAAGGTTTGGATTTTACGATGTAAAATTAGTTCTTTAAAATCACATAAAAAATTATGTGTATCATTCAATATATTTATACGACACGGATATGTATTTAATTAATCAGCTTGCTCTGATGTCATGGGTCACATCTGTGATCTTTTTCTTCTTCTTGAAGTTTTAGTATCTAAGTTGGAAAAATCGCTGATTTTGTATTATATTATTTTAGGGTCCAATTATGCCAGCTATGTCTCTTTTGATGGCTCGATGGTTTCCTAAATGTGAGAGAGGTTTTCTCTCTGCATTTATTTACTGTGGTTTTCCTATCGGAGCTTTCATTTGTTCCATAGTGTCAGGCCCAATTTGCGAAATCGAGTTTGACAATGGTTGGCCGTTTATCTTTTATATTTTTGGTAAGCAAAAACATTATCTTAACTTCCAATAATCAAATTAATGTCACTATTTTGTGGCAATGTAACAAGTTAATCCTGTAACACCTGAATTTTTTTTTCTACCCTGTTCAATACACGAAAAAGTATTTGAAAAGTTAAAAAATTCTAGACATGAAAGAATTTTTTTTTTTTTTTTGTATAATATAAATCTATAAGACTTAACTGAGAGGACAAAGTAGTTTAAGCACTAAAATGTAAATGCGAATTATAGGGGTTCTATTCTCGGAACGACTTGAAGTCTCTCCTGCTTCACTTCGTCAGGCTACCTTAGCTTATCTGGGAAGCTAAGGTAGCCTGTACACAACACAGACCTCTCTGCTATCTTCATGCCATTCAGCACGAAATTTTGATGCCTTTTAACTTTTATGATCCTCCTGGCCATCTAAGAGCTGTAACGGGAATATTTTACGTTACAACATTTTAGTTCATTTTATAACTGGCGTTGGACAAATAACAGACTTCTGAATTAAGGCAACCTTGTAACTTTGAATCCAACCCAGAAGCCAAGAGAACTCCTTGATCAAGCATTAAGAGAAAATAGCATTTGTGAAGGACTTTTTGATGAAACTAACCAGCATTGGTATTGCATGGGGAGGAAAGCTACAAAAATCTCCCACGGTTAGGCCAATGGAAAGGGGGTTCTAACCCATGATTCGTCTACCACTGAGGTTATTTTACATCAGCAATGTGCTCTGTGGAAGCCGAAGCATAATTCGTACCAACCAGCCACCTCTGGAATTCAAACCTGGGTTACCTCTTTGGGTGGCGATTGATCTATCCCCTGAGCTACCGTGGCTCAAATTACTAACATTTTTAAAACAGCCTTTTTTGAAATTCCCCTAAAAGGTTTGATGGGTATCAATACGAGAAGCACAAAAAGTACTCTCCTATATATCTCAAAAGTGAATGTAATTAATCATCTACTCACGGATTAATTATTTGAATCACACAGCATGTGCTAAGCTGCACAAGGAATGGGAATTCTCGTGTTAAAAATGAAATACTCATTTTTATTCGATATTCATGGAAAACTGGCACAATTAGAATGTGTTACTCATATGCTACTCACTGTGAAAATTACTATACTGGATCTATACCGGATCTTTTTATCATAATTTTTTAGAAACATGTTACGAAATAAAAAATGGGATATGCCGTAATTTTTGCAGTAATTTTTACCGTTAAATCTCCGAACCACTCGATTTGAATAAATATTGCTTTTAAAATAACGGTATAACATTTTTCTCTAAAAATTGATTTTACGGTAAAATTTATTTTACTTATGAAGTACCCAAAGTGCCTATACTTTATACCAGAATTTTTTACAGTGTAAATCTATGCTATCCCTATCATTATTAAGAGTATTTCGTGATTCCTTAGGTACTACTCAATAGGTACTTCTTATTATCCTAATGGGCACTTTGGGTATATATATTAAATAGAGCAATTCATTTTCTGTTTCTTTCTTTAAGTACTCTATAAAATTACTATATATGTAAATTTCTTACTTAGGGCTCTTAGGTGTTTTAGTCTCACTGCTTGTAGCAATATTTTATGTAGAAACTCCATCTCAAGATACAAAAATATCAGAGCACGAACTGCAGTATATAACAGAAAGTTGCAATAATTCATCAGGAACAGTAAGCATAAAAGTTGATGTTTAATGTCTTCTCATAACGCCACCCTCAGCTATAAACTTTAAAAGTCTAGGTGAAAGTGAATTAAGAAAAGAGTGAACTAAAATGAAATTAAAGAACCTATAGAACGATAATAATAACGAAGCCCTAAAGTAAAATTAGACTAATTAAATCATACGACGGATTTTTAAACTTATTCTAAACATCTTATAATTTCATTTTCTATATTTGACATTAGTTCACCACGCTCCATTTTTGTGCGAGTTACTGTGATGTACGCTTGCAATGGCTTCCTCTGTTTAAGCCTAATTTTTAAAATAAACTGGATGCTTAAAAATGCAATAAAAAACTTTCAGTCAAGGCACATACTAATGATAGAAAATTTCTCTGCTGGAAACGTTATTCTACGCGTCTCCATATTTTGGTACAGCTGTTCTTACCCGCTTGGACGTGGTTGGCCGATTCCATGGTCCCCATGATACATACATATGTACAAACAAGCTTGGTCCCTATGATTTATTAAGCCTTAATTTCTTCATGTGGTTAGCTCTAAAAGATTTTTATCACAATCCAGCGGAATCTGCAGTGAATCTCGCAGAGACTCGTCGTCTGTGCTGTTGCTAGACTCAAGGAAACTCTTGATCTTTCATGACCGGCAATTAATGATTCTTCAATGTTAGATATGCGTGATGCATGATGGTGCATTCTTCAAGCATATGTTATAACATTGTGAACTATATTCATTTAGTACGACTTCTGGATTGATTATGCACTATATATTATTCCCAGTGATCCCCCTCATGTTGTCCTTTCAGATCATCTACCTCTGCGGCAACTTTACCACATAGTCATGGTCATGAGTAATGGATTCTGATGCAATTTTAAACTCTTGCGTTGTGCACTAACTCCCCAAAATGTTTGTCACTACACTTTTGAGGCATCTGAGATATTAAAGACTCGTAAAAGAAAACAGCGAGTTTTAATAATGCAATTCTAATTTAGTTAAAATGATAAACTAAGAATATTTCAGTCGGGTCAGAATCAGTCAACTAACTTCAAGTTTCAGCTAAATTCAGCAGACTAAAGAAAATATATGCGCATGGTTTCCAACTATACTGTAAATGAAATTTTTTAAAAAAATGAGTACACAATTATTAATTTGATCTACCTTATTTTAATAAATAATAAAATATGTTTAAAATTCATTAGTAGAAATTTCAAATGTCTTACTATTGAGTATCGCTTGTGATTTAGAAAGAGAATTATTTTATATTCAGTGTTATATAGAGTTACACTAATTGCATATTTAGCACATTCATTCTCACTAATAGTACTTTTTTTATTCGCGTTTATAGCGCCCTCCAACCCCCTGGTGTGCTATTATATCATCAATTCCAACGTATTCATTAATTATTGCTTTGTTTGGACAATATTGGATGGCTTTTTACTTTTTGGCTGATCATCCTACTTATATGGGAACAATTCTTCATATACCTATCAAACAGGTAAGCAAGTAAGTTCTTAAGTCTATGCATTATAGCTTACTAACTATTCCACACTTCTTGTATTAAATTTACTAAGTCCATGGAACATACGGAGTTTGTCTATCTATGTGAAGAACTCCCCTCGCCATCATTTGGAGCAGTGGCGGTGACTATGGTTTCGAGGTTTAACTCTTTCAAGTAGGGTAGTTTAATCAATACTAAGCCAGGTTTTTTCTCGGGTTTGCGAGGAATCAGGCTCCCCTCTTTAAAATGCGATATTTCTCGTTCTCATAGCAGCGAACGGCTTGAGACTTCGTGATGAGGGGAGTTCTTTCTGCAGACAAACTATAGCCTATTGGCTAGTTCAGTTAGGATAAGCGACAACCACAATAATAACTACTCATAGAATCGAAACTATAAGGACTTACAAATTCA
This sequence comes from Parasteatoda lunata, assembly GCA_949128135.1. Classification (NCBI taxonomy): domain Eukaryota; kingdom Metazoa; phylum Arthropoda; class Arachnida; order Araneae; family Theridiidae; genus Parasteatoda; species Parasteatoda lunata. The sequence continues at coordinate 52,261,873 of OX421977.1, forward strand.
GTAGCTGAAAGGGATTATTGAGAAATTAATGGTATTCTTTCACTGGTTATTTAAAATTCAATTACTTGGTTGATTATCAGCTGAAATGAACAAAATAAATGAAATAATAATAAATCTTCCAATAATACAAAGGAGGATGCATTAGACAATTAAAACTTTCCTAAATCTCGTCACAATGAAATGTCTAATTCTCTTTACTATTTTTATGTTATTTTACTATAATATTTATATAATAATTCATAATGGCTCAAAAAATATTATTTAACAAAAATATTATAAACTTCTAATAAAGAAACATCATGATGGTTAATAAGCCAGCTTACTATACTCGTTCTTCTTGACTTTATAACTTATTTTTACATAAAAATTTAAAGTTATCATTTAAGCAGGTTTTAAGTCTCTAAAGATGATACTAGAGATATGTGATGTTCTTATGGTTCATATATGGGTTACATTTTAAACCAAATGCTTGTTAAGTATCCTAGTTGACTTTAACCGGATTAACTCAAATTTCGAAATAATAAGTGACATAACCACTGCACCATCGTGATATTTTTTTTCTCATAAAAAAAACTGAAATATTTTTTTTAAAAAAAGAACGAGTAAAAAATTAAAAATACAATCTTTGACTTGAAATTAAATAAAGACTATCTTTATGAAATTTTTAAAAAAAAATCGTGAACACTAGTTATTAAGAACAATTAGACAAAATAGCAGGAACTAAAAATGAATTCCAACTCCTGCAAATTTTGATATAAATTAAATTTTCAAATTTAACATATTGAATTTGATTTTAGTTTTATTTACCCAAGAATTAAATTTAATACTCGTTAGATTCACATGATTTACGTTCTATTTTTAAAAATTTCATTTTTTTATTTTATTTAAATTAAATTGAAAAGGTAATTGTTTCGATGGCTTGAATATTTTTACACAACTACAAATTTAAAATCATAATACTAAGGTAAACAATTTAAATATTTACAGAATGGTATTTTGTCGTCGTTTCCTCATCTGGCGCAATCCCTGGCTGGTTTCGTGGCCTGTTGGTTGTCTTTTTGGTTGATTCAAAACGATGCCTCAAAAGTCAATTTAGTCAGAAAAGGATGCAATAGCATAAGTGAGTTTCGAAACTTTTAATGAAATATTTCAAAGATTAAAGATATTATATTTCAACATACAGAGTAATTTATATTCTTCAAACCTAAAATAAATATATAATAAAATTTATTCCTCATTAGGTTGTTTCGGTTTTGTTTTGGGAATGATGGGTGTTTATTTTTCTGGATGTGATAATACTTGGAATGAAATATGTTTATTCATAGCTACTGCAGCCGTTGGATTTGGCTTTGCTGGAAGCTTAATTGTTTCTGTTGATATGTCACCAACATTTTGTGGTGAGAAATTCATTTAAAATTTTGCTGCAACATAAACTTAACCAATACAGCATTGTGAACGAATCTGGTCCATATAATCTAGTTCCAAAAGCACTAGATCGGGCATCTCTCTATCCGTAAAAAAGACAAAACGCGTTGCAAATGGACCTGGTGGTGCTCAAATCTGTTAGTTTTTTTCTTTGGAAGGAAGAACGCTTTTAGTTCGTTTTCTAGGATTCAATGCAATGCTGTATCGGTTAATAATTTTTTTTATTAACCTATCATTTGCTTCTTATTAAATTGGAATGAAATCTTCACGCCAAACGTGCCAAAAGCACTACGATCGGGCATCTCTCTATCCGTAAAAAAGATTACACGCGTTGCAAATGGACCTGACGGTGCTCAAATATGTTAGTTTTTTTCTTTGGAAGGAAGAACGCTTTTAGTTCGTTTTCTAGGAGTCAATGCAACACTGTATCGGTTAATAAAAATTATTTTATTAACCTACCATTTGCTTCGTATTAAATTAGAAAGAAGTCTACGAGCTAGAACACGGCCCGGCCCGCATTCTCAAAGGAGCAAAACGAATGCTAAATAATAAAATCAGAACAAGCTAGGAATAAGTTAAGGCACTGTTGCCACAGAATTAAGAAACGAAACAGTTCGTTGGCAACTTTTCATTTTCTTTTTCCTAACCTGCTCTATATTCATCATTTATGTGCTGTTGTCCTTAGAATCGGTGGCATGTTCGAATGTTAGAAATATGACGACTTCTTTCGACTTTAATTGTGAAGCAAATAAAGTCCTTATTGAGTATATATTTTTGCGCCAGTTTCTTGAGATCATTCGTTTCAACAAAACTAGTAAGCGATAAAAGAAAAAGAAATTCCGTGAGAAAAAAAAAATTTATGTATTGTATAGTAATGACATTTTTGGTAAAAAAATAAAATAAAAAATGAAACTTAATTCGGTTTAATAAAATCAAAATTTACTGTATTTAAATCATTCATTTGATAATTTTTCCGTTCATATGGTACCGGTTTAACCCGAATTTTTGTTTTCACAATTATGTTTCTTATTACCCTTTATTTTGTAAAAAAAAAAAACGATCACAAAATTGAAAAGTAAAACCAACCAAATAAATATTTTTTATCCCATGTTTTAAAGTATGGGATAAAATTATCAAATTTTACCACATTTATAAAATTTTATCACATATTATAAAACCATATTTTATTGTTAATTTTACCAAAATCTTTTCCAAAGCACTTCGATAATAATTACTGAGCTTTGTGTTGTTCCCATAGAGCCAGCAACAAAGGTAAATGTTACCATATTATGGCAGATGTAAGCATAATTTTTTTCTCGGTGTAGGTACATAAATTTGTTTTTCAGTGTAGGTACAAAATTTTTTTTTCTCAGTGTAGGTACATAAATTTGTTTTTCAGCGTAGGTACATAAATTTGTTTTTCAATGTAGGTACATAAATTTGCTAAATAGTATTAAAAAATAATAATTTAATTGAAATCTTTTGGTTAAAGGCATAGTGATGGGAATAACGAGTAGTTTAGGCAGTTCAGCTGGGATAGTTGTGCCTGTTTTGGTTGGGGAGCTTACCAAAGAAAAGGTAATTTTTCATTATTTTCCTTTTTTATTAATGCTTTTCTAATATGTACGGCTGTTTAAATGTGTTTCAATGTTATTCTAAGTATTTAACACGTTAAACCTTACGACGTTATAGGTAATTTTTTTATCAAATATCATACATTCTTGCTATTATAAAGAACTTTTTTTTTCACAAAAGTTTTCCTTTCTTGATTTTAAAAAGAGCTGCAATAGTATTTTTTTTTTTTTTTTTTTTTACAAAAACGCTATATTTTGCTGAAAAAATAATTTTTTGTTTTAAAAATCTATTTTTTCTTTTTTGCTTAATACAACAGGGTGTACTCTAGGAACATTTTGCAAAAATATGTTTTCATTAGAACTATTTCTTTAGTTTTTTTTTATTCAGAACAAAGCTTAATAATGTATGTAATTCCAATGCCGTTGTATGTAGGAACGTTCTGATTATAAATATAATTTTTTTTATATAACCTAAATGATAAACTCAGACTTTTGAGTTTCCAATCAAAAAATACAAAAATAATAAAAAATATTACTCAGAATTTCACGCTCTAAGATGTAACTTTCATGGCCTGAACGACTCACTTAGATATTCAAACCTAAATCTTTAAGCAAAAACGAAAAAAGCGTATATCATATATCAGAATCTCTTATTATCAGAATTTCTTTTTATTATCAGATCTTGTTTATTGTTGAAACATATTCAAAACTGTATAATCACGTTTAGCGCAAGTTTTTTAAATAATTAAAAAAAAAAATATGTGCACAATTGCTTTAAATTGGAAATTATAGCTTTGCTCAGTTTCAAAGAAAAAAAAGAAGGAAACATACTTAATTTTCGGAACAACTAAGAAAATAAATATTTGGTGACACAATCTATTCTTTTCCCCAATTCCTCTTAACATTTTTAATGTAATACATAAATTTATTCAAAGACTGTATTTAGGTGTTTTGACTGTATTAATATTGTAATTGAACTTAGTGGGGGAAGAAATAGTTAATTAAAAAAAAGAAAAAGGTTTGCGTTTTAAAATTAGATTAGATATATTAAGAAATACATCGATCCAGGTGGCGAGGTGGAGTCGTATTTGATGTCATTATTCGGTTTTAAATATTCAGCATTTTATTTTTATTTTCTTCGATATGACTTGAATTATCTGTTGGGGACATGGTGGCTCAGCGAATAGTCTCCCTACGCTCGCCTCCCCATGAGGTGACCTGGGTTCGATCCCAGCGATAGCTGGTCGATTCAAATTCCGCACCCGGCTCGCACAGACCACAGTGCTGACGTAAAGTATACTGAGTTGTAGGCGGATCGTGGGTTAGAGTCTTCTTGCCGACAAGCTAATAGAGGAAGTTTTTGAGGTTTTATTCTCCATGTAACACAAATGCGGGTTAGTTGCATCAAAAAGTCTCCCAGTATTTGATCCAGGAGTTCTCTTGTCTTCTGTATTAGGTTCAAAATTACAAGGCTACGGAGTTGAACATAAAGAAGAAAGTATATGTTTGAAAAAGTTTCAATTCGATTTCATTCCACGATTGCAGTGCCATCAGTGAATCAGTTTTTCAAGTCAGAATTTGATACATTTTTTAACGCAGTCTAATCTAATCAATCATTCAAAATTCCACTCATCATATCATTGTACATTTTTATGGCTAATCCAAATGAGCAATTGAATCTGGGTGTTCCTGTTTAATATTTTCTCCCACTCGTCTTGGTTAGATAGAGGGTCGAGTTTGGAATCATTAAAGGTCATTTTTTAAATTAATTCCCGCGTGTGATTTTTCCCATTTCTGATCGAATTCGTATTTTTAGTATTATTCCCATTATTTTTGGGTACGCTGCATATGTCCGTATCAAATTTTAATTTTGATACGTATGCTTACTTTTAACTTTTCACTGCATTAATTATTATCGTTATAATTTTTTTAGCAAATCCTTGCACAGTGGGATAAAATGTTCATTATCACAGCTGCTATTGCGGCTGTCAGTGGAATTGTCTTCCATGTCTTCGGCTCAACAGATACCCAGCCTTATGACCCAAGCTTCTCAAAAGATGTCAGTAATGAGAACGTATCAAAGCAAGATGACTGTAATAAAAACCAGAACTCTACCAAGCTTTGATGAATGGGATTAGAGAATTAGCATAAAGAATCATTTGATCATGGAATTCGAGTATCTGATCTAAACATATCCATTAATCAAGTTGTGATACATCTAGAATAAAAATTTTATTTTGTAAAAAAAAAAAAAAAATTCCGTTTTTTTTTGTTGCAAATGCTTATTTTCGTTTAATTTCAAGACAAATTCGTGTACCCGGAGATACCCTTTTCTTCAATAGGGTTTGAAATTTTATATTTGGCTTTAATTAGAGTACACTGATTCGGATTATTTTTTAAAAAAAATATACTACTAAAATTTTTCTTATCCAATTAGAATACATCGTTTAAATGACTCTAACTCAATAACAAGTACACAGCTACAATAACTAGTACAGTGCGCAAAAAAAAGAAACAATCTAAATAACTTTTGATATAATGATCGGATCTTCACGTTCTGGAACTCAATCTTTATGGTTCGAGGGGGTGATCTCAAATATGCTATTTTTTTAAAGCAGATATTATTTTAAGCTACGAAATCAGACATAGAAACGTACTCTTAATAAACAAACTTATTTTTCGATGAATTCGGATTTCTGACCCCCAAAGTATAGGGGGAAGCCGCAATCTGGGAAATATGGTTCCAATTGTTTGGTCAGAAGAGCGGTGCAAATTTTCTGACCCCTTAATTTTATTTGTATTTTTTGCGTATTTCCCCGTATCTTGATAACTTTTTAAGCAAATTGTAATTTATTTGCGCACCATTTAAAAATTCGTTTATCCAAAGATAATTCCATAAAAAATATAAATTTTAGCAACTATTTATTATTTTCTTATTATTTAATAAAAAAGTCAAGAAAATTTTGATCTGCAAGATATACAATTTTTTACATCATTTTGAAAAATGCAATTTTAATACAAAATGTGAGTTTTTTTTCTTTCAATGAGCTGCATGATCACTCTTCCTGATGAGGAGACCTAGTGCGTTCTCCAGAAGTGGTATTCACTCTTTCAGGACCGCCACAATGGGTGAGATACCGTTGGCCATGGTAATTTGGACGTCTAGTTTTTGCCACACTAGATGGAAGCACCAAGACTCTATTCGGATGCTAAAGTGCACTAGGAATTTAATTTTGCCGGAAATGCCAGGAGCCAATAAGGCACTCCAGGGATCTTTTACATGCCACATAATCATACGACATGGCCGCTGAGGATTTTCTATACAAAATGTGAGTAAAATTGGTCATAATGCTCCTGAGAAAATACAACTTTAAAACAGAGCTTTTTCAAAATTTTGAATTTTCAAGAACTATTCGACCGATTACGCTATATATTTTGCTGCTTAAAATTGATGCTCCTTAAAATGATGTAAATATTGCTTACATTGCAATTAAAAATTTCAAACTATTATTAAATAAATTAATAAAAAATATTAAAAAAATTTACTAAAAGTTATAATTTGCATTAAATTATTTTTGAATAAACGAATTTTATAGCTGTTTACAAGAGTTTTATAATTCTCTTAAAAAATTATCGAGATATGGTGAAATACACTAAAAATAAAATTAATATTAATGTAACATAACTTAGGACTGCTCTCCTGACCAAACTTTTGGTACCATATTTCCCTAATTACGGCAACTCTCTGTATTTTGAAAGTCAGAAATCTGAATCCATCGAAAAAAAGGTATGTTTATTTAGAGAAAGAATGTTTTTCTGACTGATTTCGAATTCCTAACATCGCTTGCATTAGTTAACTATCATATTTGAGGTAACCTCTTTGAAATATTAAGACTGAGTCCTAGAACTTAAAGATACGATCTTTAGATTAAAAGTTATTCAGGGTGGCCTTTTTTTATGTTGCTCACTTTAAAGTAATAAAATGACTCTGACTTAACACTTCCAATATTTCGGAGAATGGTGAACCTTAATAACTTCTAACTTCTGGCAGCTTTACTGTACTAAATCTGTTCACATTATCGTGCTTTTTTTACTTGGACACGATAATATTATTCAATTTTAACAAAAATATATTTTACTTTATTAAGACCGCTTTCTGAAGGTCACATTATAAGGGCGCAACATTTACATGATATTAGAAATCAAAGTATCAATATTATGTTTTAGTGTTCAACCATTTTTATTGCTTTGTAACTTTTTTATAAAACAAAAAATAGCAATTTTTATTTCATCATTTTCTTATATTGAAATTGCTTAGAGTAATATAAATGATTACAAATGTAAAGCAACATCGAAAAAAAATCAAATTTTTTTATCCTATCTATCTATCTATCTTTATATATTATATATATATATAAATTTGTGTGTGTCCTTTATAGACTCCTAAACCATCCGACAGATTATTTAGGAGAGTGAAATGATGAAATTTGTGATGAAATTTGGGCATACAGATAGTTTCAAGCATAAGGAATGTCACTGTCAGCGCTAGAACATTCTACGATAAATCGTTCTAGCAGGATAAGCGAAAAACCTAATGGAATTTTCTGATTGGTTAAGCGTTAGCCATTGTTTTAAATTTAAAGAATAAATTTTCACATATTTTAAAGGTACATCAGTGATAATTGCTAGCTTATAGCTTCGTTTGATCAAAAAATAGTTTATTGCACGTAATTGAATATTTAGTTATTTTATATTCGCTATGCCAGTTGAATTCAGTGAACATTACCTTGTAGCACGCGTGGTCTGCGTCACAAAATTTATACTTTGTCTCACACCACGTGCTTTTATTTTATTACCACGTGCCAAGGGAATCACCGGTGACCTCAGTAATTAAATGTGTCACGAGTGATTACAAAAATTAACTGTTGTGATGTAAATAATATTTCATCAAAATATGGAAAGCATACGAGAAAATCATTTTTGCCAGACTGGCAAGCCATGTAAAATTAAGTGGCATTCAAAGTGTGAATGGGAAAGTGGAACTAATTCGTTTAGGAGAAACAAAAAATTGGCACCAATGAGGCTTAATTGCGCCAATTATTCTTAGTTAATTAAGTTAATATATGTAGATTGAAATTAAAGAAATAAGCAATATACTAGAAAACAAATGAAAAGGAGTAAAGGTATTTATTTTTCTTCCAGAACAACAGTAAGAAATCGTCATACTCTCATTGACGACAATGATGCTTAATTAAAGTTGATAATATGTATTAATTGAAATAAAAAAATGTTACTTCTGAACTCAAAAGCAAAAATAAGTAGAAAAAATACTCATTCGAGTTTTGGGTAACCGTAAAAAAAATCTGCATATTATAATTGACACTAAAGCTCAATTAATATTGATAATGTATATTAATTGAAGTAAAATAAAATAACCTATGCGCTCAAGAGCCAAGCTCATGGAAGAAAGATAAATGGGAAATTTGTTTAAGAAAACCGTAAAAAATTCTCATTCACAGATGACGCTTAATTCATATGTATCACTTCTGGTATTATGGTAATTAGCGAATTGGTTCGGATAAGAATTCTATAACGGGTTTTTGCAGTTTCAGAAAATATTTTTTCCAGTGGTATTAATATCCAGTGTATTAATATTTTTAAGAATTAAAAATAAAGGAATTTTTTCCACCACTACTCATAAATATTTTAGCAATAAATTAAAAGTCAGATAGAGAAATGGTCAGGCTCCATAATTCTTATGAAGTTCGAATGTATATATTTTTAAAAAAATTCGGCTTTAGCTGGCAGCCACTGACAAATATGTATAAACTCAAATCTTGAAGGGTTATATAATAAGTACCAAATATACTTATATAGGTATAAAATATTATATTGATATATTTGGTGATTTTTAAAACTGCACCAAGAAGTTTTAACACTTTATACTTTGGAATTAAGTGTTTAATTTAAGAGGAATTTTAACTATCATGAATCGGCCGTGAGCAATAGCATCATGCCAAGAGATGTTAAATACATTTTATCTTTATTCAATGGTATGAAGTACAAAAAACGAGCTTTGCTTACTTCAATAACATAAAGCTACCGTAGATAACATATGACATTAAATTAAAATATTAAAATTATTTTAGTTATATTAATTGAAAAACTTGTGGAAGAAACAGGTTAGTGAAATTTTTAGAACAATAAAGAAGTTGCATCTGAACTATTTTATTACCAATTTATTAGAAACTGGGACAAATATTTCGTTGTTTTTATTTATTTACCATGACCTAATTTGAAATAAAAATCATGCAAGCATACTGAAAACTGATGTAATTAGTTATGTTAAAATATGAGAGAAAGCAAAATTCTGTTACATTAAACATACCCGTATTTATTCAGCCAATTTTTTAAAATCTCATTCATTCTGATTCATTAATTCCCCGAAAAATATCACTTATCTGGTTCTTCCAAGTTCTTTAATTGCGTCGGTATATGATTTTCAGCTTGATTTCATAATTTCGTAGTGTTTTTCAATACAGATTTACTGATTTTTTTTATTGATTTTTAAATATTCCCGTGCGAAGAACGGGTCTTTAGCTAGTGTTAAAATAAAAATATTGCAATAAATAATATATAAATAAACAAATAATATTCATTTCATTTTCATACGTAATGAAACATATATTGATTGTCAAGGTATATCTTTCATTGTATAAAGAAGTGAAAAAGAATGAATTGTAGATTTTCTATCCTACACTTATTTATCAAATGCCAAGAAATAGAGCTTGTTTGGTTAATGGAAAGACACGAATATATTTATGGAATAAATTCTGATTTCTCGTATCAACTATATCATCTCTTGGCGAACTCTTCGATGCGAAAAATAACATTTATTCGTAAGAAACGTTTAGCTTGAAGGACAAACATATTTATTTTTTACTCTGATCTGACATAAATATGCCACATCATTTTTGTGAGCAGCGGATTCTTCAATTACTAGCGGGAAAATATTATAGTGTTAAGAGGTTGCGTGAGTAATTTTAGATGATAATGGAAGCAGTTTATTTTTTTTATTTATTTTTAAATATTCCCGTGTGAAGAACGGGTATTCAGCTAGTATATTATAAAATTGTATTCAAGTTCAAATCTGTTCATCTCAATGATAAATTAAAATCGAGAAAAGTTTTATTTGGAAATTTAATACCAGACCGGTGATATTGTAATAATAAAAAAAAAACGATAAATGTTACAGAAAAAGCTTTTTACCTTGGATTTTATGATATGACGTTATGTTTATGTAAGGCACCCAGTGCAACAAGTTATCAATACTATCTGATGAATTCTGTTAGATCTGTGACTGATATAATTTGCTAAAAAAATGGGCTCTTTTTTAAGCTGCATTTATTTCAATTCATTGCTATCTTTTATAATCACTAAAACCTTTTGACACAATTTTTATGGAATTATAATAGAACTGAAAATTTGTTTACCTTATTTTAGTTTATTGATAATGCTTTTTTAATTGGACAAAAAGTTCATAAATAGAAAAGGATTGAAATGGAAAACAATATGGAAAATTTATCAAGTAAGTGACTTGTTTACTTTATATTAACATTAATATTTAATGTTAATAAAGGTATTTAATTTTCGAGAATTATGTTTTTAGTACCTTTGCTTTGTTTTTCTATATATAAAATTAAAAAAAAATTTTTATGAGACTCTATGCATTTACATACCATAAAAAGAAACTGGCCAAAAATCGTTTCATTGCTGACTATACAATCCTAATTAATTGAAAAATCACATCATGGGGTACTTAATTAAAAAAGCATACAAACAGTGACATATGTCTAAATAGCATGAATATTATTAGTAAGAATTAAATCAATGCAAGTCTCAGTTATAAGTAACCTATTTACGTTGTAAAATTCAATGAAAAGTACAAAATAAGTAGCTTCGTGGATAAGAACTTTCAATGGAACTTAACGAGCGGTCAAGATGTCTTTTTAAAAACATTCATAAAAATTCATTCTCTTTAAAAACATTCAAAGTACATTGAGCATTCAATAAGTAACACCTGCTGTTAATAACAATATAATAATGGGGCCAATGAAGAAGTCGGTTTTATCTTCATTAAATTGTAAAAATACTTTTCAATTTAACTTGTTGGATAAAGTCATAGAAGAAAACTTTTTGATTTGATTTAAGTGGGAAAATACCAAATTTTATTTGATTAAAAACTGCATCAGAAAATTTTGCACTGCTATACCTTGTTTAAAAAATGAATTTATAAACAAAAATAATGCATAATGGGCAGATGCATTTGTCGAGATCTAATTAAAAAATCCGCCTCTTTACAAAAGTTGCCGGTAATTTGCAATGCACATGTCAAATGGAAAAAAGTTTTCAGTATTTTACAATCCACTTGATATATTTTAAACTTACTACAATTAAGCTTGTATGCTTTTAGGACAATTAGGAAACATGGGAAGAATTAATTATGAACTAGTTTGAATTTGCTGTGGTGTATTACAATAAACCATTTTTAAACCTCTTTAAATGAGCCAACACTACTATAGGTTTATTTCAAACTGTTTGGAAAAAAAATCGGTCTAACTGAAGAATGGATGATATATTTTCTTATTAGTCTACATTTGTGTGGGAGTAAAAATACTGTGGTATGTAACGTTATTGAATGTATGTGGCATGTACAGAAGTAAAAATACAGTTTATGGGGGAGTTAGCCTAAAAATTGTTAAGCTGATTAGACAACGAGATCTTTAAAATCAGTGCATTGCAAAATTAGGGGGCTGTTAGCAAAGAGCCGGATAATCCAATTAGCCTACGAAATATATTAATTTATTGAATTTTTTTTAAACAATCAATTGTATTTTGAACAATAAAGCTTTCAAACTCAAATTTTTATCTTATAACTATAATTATTATTGAAGAAGCTGAAATATTCTTTAAGCTTATTTAAGAGTTTAAAAAATTCTCCTAAAATCTGCTAACATGATAATCAGTGGTAATTAAAAAAAACTTTAATTTTATTTAAAATATGTATTTATTACTTAAGATATTATTTAGTTATGCAAATAGGACAAAATTGCGTTTTTTGATCCGATCTATGAACGAATATGGTACTTAAAAGTTTTTCACTAACGTCTTCTTAAAAAACTAATAAAAGTTTGTGACTGAGACGTTGCAATTTTTAAAAAGAAAACTATTTTAGATTAAGCACTATATTATTTTAAAATTTTTTTATGTTTTAAGTTTTCGTTTTACATTTTGAAGGTAGATAAGACATCTGTTTTAGCTCAAAAACACACACATCTTATACATATACATCTGCTTTAACATAACAGACTGTAGGCACAGCATTTATAGCTTTCTGGATTTTTACAAGCCTGTTTCTATTACGAATTGTGAAGTTTATGAAATAGATTTTTATGATGACATTAAATTTCATAGCTTAATCTAGAAACTAGTGCATATCTTCAAATATCTAAAGCATTTGAACTTGTGAAATATATTTAATTTTCTTTTTTTTAAATTTTAATTAGGATGATTTACCTTGGGTAGATAAAAAGTAATACTTCAGGTAAAATACCAATATAATAATTAAAATTATAAAAATTACCAATCGATATTTTTCTGTTACATCCATTATGGCAGTTGCTATCCATTATAGCTCTAAACAGTGTGAATCCAGAACCTTTTGTTTAATTCTTTTAGAAATTAATATACTTATGTAAAAATAAAGTCAGGAGAGTTAGAGAATTATATACGGTCTAACCGTGGTTGTATCGGTAACTAACAGACTTCAGAGGACAGCTGCTTTGTCTAGTATTGTTATATTCTCATTTCCAAAAGTTTTGAAACAAACATTTCGCGAGTAGCTCAATAGTGCACTAAATCCTTTAGTATTTTATAAGGCAGTACATTACAGTGTGGTAAAAATTACGATAACAAAAAGGTAATGGCACAAACGGTAAGATCGTGAGTTAATGGGCATAATCCAAATGATGGAGCAAAGCATGCACTTATAGTGGAGATATGACCTCCCAAAGGACAATGCAAGCCATATGAAGATATTGAACCCGGCTTAGGAGGTTACCAAAAGTATTGAGACTATAAAACTTAGCTTTTGAAAAAATAAAACTCACTCCTCCATTAAAACAGATTTAGCTAAGGAGAGTTCTGAGAGGAGGTGACTAGATCCATTTTCTTAGTATATCAGACTTATTTGAAGGGATTTAGTTCTTAAAATCTGACTGGTTACTCTCTCCTCTGAATATTTTCAGTTTCAGAGTTTTCTTTTACCAGACTAGGAATGTGTGGTATCATTGAACAAACTCGGGGCTCATCAGCGAAGAGAATATGGGACCAATGCGCCTTTGTCTAGAATTCCAGAAGAGCCATTCTGAAGCTTCAGGGATACACCCTGACCTCACTCCCAATGAGGTGACACAGGTTCGAATACCAGCAGCGACTGGTTAATACAAATTCTGCCCCGATTCACACCAACCACAGTGCTGAGGTAAAATATCCTCAGTGGGAGATAGATCATGGGTTGAATCCCCTTGCCATTCAGCTAACCATTGGAGGTTTTCGCGTTTTCTGCTTGCAAATGTGTGAAGCAAATGAGGTTAGTTCCATCAAGAAGTCCACCACAAAGGTTATTTTGTCCCAATTCTTAAACCAGGACTTGACTCCAATTTCATTCTTTTAGTTTCAAGGTTGAGTTCAAAATTAGAGTGCTACTTAATTGAAACATTGCTAGTCGCAAAGTTAGAATTGGGTCAGTTGTTTAACTCTGGTTGTAAAAAAAAAGTATATAGGGTTAAAATTTTAGAGCTTCATGTAAGATTGTTCAGGGAAGCAATTGTTCCTCAGTTTATTTTCTCTTAATGGACGGTAACATGAATTATTAAAGATATAGCTGGTCGGGGAGAACCATGAAACCGAAGATTTTTAGAGTATGTAAGTGTCCTGTCAATCATCAGACCTGATTCCCATAGATAATGCGGAACATTTCTGAGAAGGGGAGCTTGCTATCTCGTTCTCTAAACTGCTTTAATGTAGGAGTTGGATTTATCGTCCCAAGATACATTATCACATCAGGAGGAGTTAGTACCCCATATTAAATCATTCTCAATTGCAATTTTGTTACATCATTTATGAACTATGAAATTGTGATATTCATTAATTCGTGATCCTTTTCCTTCTCATATTTTTTGGTCATACTTCAATCTATTTTCATAAAAAACTCTATTTGATTTGACCTAGTTCTTGAGTTGTTCGCAAAAATTTGTATGTTCCTTAATTTTTGGGCATGATAATAGTTAGGGAACAACAAAGCTTCCCGTACTCTTTGTTTTACTATATTGTTTCCAAACAGCTGAGATATCTTTTATTTCCAGGACATGCCATTTTCCAGCGGAGGTACCTGATAGCATTTTTGTTTTTTCTCAGTGTCGTTGTATCACAATCGCAGCGTTTAAATTTGAGTTTTGCATTAGTGGATATGGTGAATGTTACTGAACATCATTCGAATGGTTTAAATGCAACTGAATGTCCTGACCTAAGAAATGACACTCATGCAAAAAATGTAACTATGTACACTTTTATTTGATTTACGAGGAAATAATTTAAAACCTTAATAATCACATTCGCAATACTAAATATATTTTTAATTACTGCATGCTTGTATAGATAAAAAGAAATAAGAAAAAATTTCAAGGAAACTGATACAGGTGGAATCGTAGATAGCAGGCAGCATTGCGGCAAACATTGTATTTTCATTTTCATTTGATTGGCATAGAAAGATTGACTAATCTTTTTTTTTAAAATTTTTTTTTAAAAAAAAGCTCTTATTACTTTCTTTTCACATTGGTATTGCAACTCAAATGCGAATGTAAATGCTCTCGAAGGCAACGGGGCCAGTGTTAAACTATGAAGAAGTGAGTTCGTATTTTATATTTTATTTTATAACTGTCGCTTAACAGCCGACCCAATTTCTTGGATTTACGACAACCAAAGTTCAACTCCGTAGCCCAGTAATTTTGAGCCCAATCCAGAAGACAAGGAAACTCCTGGATCAAGTATTGGGAGAAATTTACTTTCGCGGAAGACTTTTTGATGGAACTAACCTGTATTTGCATTAAATGGCGAGGAAGATCATGAAAAACTCCCACAGTTAGCATCACTGCAACGGGACTCTCACCCATGATCCGTCTACCACTGAGGATATTTTACGTCAGCACTTAGTCAGTGCAAGCCGGATGCAGAATTTTTACCGACAAGCCATCGCTGGGATTCGAGCCCGGTTCACCTCATTGGCATGCGAACGCTCTATCTCCTGAACCATCACAATTCAATGAAATCATATTGACGAATATAAAGAGGGAATTTTTATCCTATGCATTTAATTTGTTTCTAAAATTCCAATGCCATAGAATCAGAGTAATGTGTCGCATGGAACAGAATCAATATGGAGCAGCGAAGTGGTGTTTCCGTGAAAACGGAAAGGAAGGCCAAAAATGTGGGTTCGTGAAGGTGAATCTGTCTGTTGCTGCATGTGCTAGTAATAAAATGAAACGAAATTTCAAAGCATTTGTTTTTCAAGTGGTCCAGCTGAGAGAAAATAATGCATATTTTGTCACACCTAACACGAATAAAAAAAAAAAAAGACATGAAACATCACATTCAACATTTGTAATAAACTTCTTATTACTAGCGAAATCGAAGTTTATTACAAATTAAATAGAAGTTACTCTAAAATTCCTAAGTCTTTTGAAAATTATGTGCCTTAAATTTTCTGTTTTAAAATTGCATTATTTTCTTTATTATTAAAAATTATTATTTTCTTTATTATTAAAATTGCATTATTTGCATTATATTCACTTATTATTAATGACAAAATTGCATTATTTTCTTTAACCGATCTATTTAATAAGAACAGTTTTTAAAATGTTATTATTTTATAATTCACAAAATTCATTTGAAATTGGCATCGCACAAGTACGTTAGTTTGTTTTTATAAAAATAATCTGACAAATCTAAGAATATTTTTAGAATACCGTAAACATTTTCTTAAGTTAGATGCGTTTCATCATTTATGCCTTTTTCGAAAACATGTTTCGAAATAGTTGGAAAATGTTATGCACATTTTTTTTATTTATTACACAAAATTGGTATTTTGGTATTTATATATCAGTAATATACTTAAAAATGTGTTTTATTTAGTTATTTAAAACTGCTTTAAATATTATATTTGAAGAGGATCACAAATAATACAATGATAGTGAACTATTTTTAGGAAAATGCAGAGTTTCCTTGGGATGCGGAACTTCAAGGACTGATTTTAAGTTCTCAATACATTGGATATTGTATCGCGCAGTTTCCAGGAGGTCTTTTATGCGAACTATTGGGTGTAAAGAAAATGATATTAATCAACATAATTATTGGTTCGTTGTGCAACTTACTCTCCCCAATTGCTGCTAGAACAGATCCATATTTGCTTTTTGTTGCACACCTCATAAAAGGAGCGGGGCAGGTAAACATTTACCAAGCATGTTCCAGATTTCATTTATTAGTTGCAACAACATTTAAAGTAGATTATCTCATGTAATTTAAATTCTCACAAACAAGGAATTTGGTTTTAAAACAAAATTGATCTACATTCATAAAATTTACGATGGGCAAGAATTAAATTTAAAAATTAAAATATTTCAAACTATTTCAATTTGGAGCACTTATTCATTTGGGGGGCTGTAAAAACATGTTTCCACCTCAGATTACCACAGTACCTATATTTTACTCCTATGTTGAATACCTACATTAGTTATTAGTTTCCAAATAATTAGTTACCTATTAGTTACGTAATTAATTAATCTTCAGTTCCGTCAAACAGCACCTCGTAATTTTTTATAGCCCACAAAACGAATATGTACCTGCACCGGCGTGGACATGAAACGGGCCGACAAGCAGGTGTTCAAAAAATTCTAGCAAAAGGGAGGGGTCAAAAGAATGGAAAAGGAATTTTATGGGGAGAGTGTCACAATTGCCTAAAGCAATAAGGGGAGAGAGGAAACGGATGAAGAACTAAGGATTTGTATCAGAAATTAACTAAAAATTAGGATTTGGATGTTAAAAACATGAAATTTAATTGAAAATTGTGACTCAATGTCACAATACCAAATATAGTTAGTGAGTTTGGGTGTCTCTGAAAATCGTCTTTTTGAAGGAATACATATATTTTCTCTTTTTGCAAGAAGAATTTTTTCTTCTACAAAACCATTTTGGCCAAGTTAATTGTTTTCCTGTAGGTTCTTGCTCATCGTAAATGAAAATGAAAATCCCACAGTTTCGTCAAACCAAAATTTCTTATTTCCGAGAATATTTATTTGCTGCGGTCGTAACTAATAAATATTGGATAATGCCCAAGTAATTTAACTTGTAAAAAAATTACATAATTTCATCATACTAATTAAGTAACTAATAATTTGTTTTGACGCTTGGATTCGGTAACACTATTCCTTTCACTTCATTTAGCTAAGATCACAAAAGGCTGGTTCAGTTCCTGTCCAAGAGGTCGATAGCTTAAATTCCGTCGGCCGAAGACTCACTTGTGCGCGTGTATAAAATTGTGACTGGTAAACCCTAATTCTGTCGGGATCATAAAGTTCTCCAACTTTCCAAAACAAATCAACTCCTGAAGGTATTGGATCGGAGAATGATCGTTCTCTGATCAGGTTTAAGTTACGATGAGTGAAGGGATGAGTGACGTGTGAAGGAATCATCCTTAGTAAACGGGCTGTGGCGTATGTATGTGGAAAAAGTGAAATTCTTGATCACAGATGGCACCGCTGGAAAACAAGAAGCGCCCAACCTCTGCCCTGATGCTTGCTGGTATTGGCATAAGACGACAACAAAGTCTCAAACTTCATCGATTTCTTACCTATCTCCATTTTGAACTTTGACAGTAATGACACATTCTCTGTAAATAATGAAGCTTCGTGACAAAGAATTTCTTTTTGTACTACTTCGATCTTTTTTGTTTGACAAACACCATAGGGAAATTGTTTACTAACAGAACATTTTTTGGTGCATTGTTTTCCTTTTTCAGTACTTTTAGTTAAACAAAATTGTATTTAAGCGTTATTAGCCGTAAACAGTACAAAATTTAAGTTACTGGTTTATCATGTACTAAACTTCTTAATCTTCTAAATGCAAAGTTTCCGCTTCAAAATGGGTTCTGTCTGCATTGAACATTACTCCAAAATATGTTCTTTGAATACAATTAAGGCTGTTTTTCGAAGGTTCCGTCGTAAAATGAAGTGATACTTTTTGCTATTAATATGCTATTTTTATAACTGTTGTGAGTTTACAATTATTACTCATGACTGGTAGGTCAAGTTTCGCCTATGTAAAGCCAGCGTTGTCCACATTATTTTGAAATTGTCGCAAAACGTCCATATGGAGAAAAGCCACAGTTTTATGAAAATGAAAATTGTTTGTGGTCTGATTTTTTTTATATTTAAAAACTTACTCCAATGCAGCATTATTTGGGCTCATAAAAATTTGCAAAAACTGAGAATAAGGCAGTGATTTTGATAACTTTCATCTAGATAGAAAATATGCCAATTGGCGAGTTTTAAAAACAGTTTGATACAGTCTTAAATATTTAAGTTATTTGTCTGTTCTAAAGCCCAGATAATTCTTCACGTTAAGATTATATATATTGTTCAAAATAATCGCATTGCTTCGAGTGTAACGCATTAAAACTATGGCTTTTTTTATTTTCTTTGGCGACAGAGCTTGGAAAAACAGCATTAATGTATTATTTTAAAATATGTTCCACGTATTAAAAGTGGAATAAAAAATATATATTAGGGATGACATCTGGATATTTAATCAGAAAAAATCAAAATTATTATACCCCGATTAGTTTTTTTAAGCTTTATATTAAGTGTCAAGGATTCTGAAATTTTTAATTCCGTGTGGTGATTACAACATACCATATAACACTATAGGTCTGAATGCCGTGCTTTCAGAACACCATGTGTCTGAATGCTAGGCTTATCAGAACATATGATTACGGAATACCATGTGCCTGAATGCTAGGCTTATCAGAACATATGATTACAGAACACCATGTGTCTGAATGCTAGGCTTATCTGAACACATGACTACAGAACACCATGCGTTTGAATACTAGGCTTATCAGAACATATGATTACAGAACACCATGTGTATTAATCTTGTAATAATGATTATCGTAAAAAATTCCAGGGTCTACCTCTTTCTGCTCAAGCACTTCTATCAGCTCGATGGTTCCCGAAACCTGAGAAAGGATTCCTTTCTGCATTCGTCTTATCAGGTTATTCTTTGGGAGCTTTTCTAGGGAGTGCAATATCTGGCCCAGTGTGTGCTTTAGAATTTGATGGTGGTTGGCCATTGGTTTTCTATATTTTTGGTACAAGTATTTCGATTAATACATATTTAATTTAATTTCCATACATTCGTGCTTAAGAATTGTTCTGAAAAAATCTGAGTGATTTAAAAATATAAAGCAGATAAATTAAAAAGAAATTGCTCGTATTTACATACATTTCAATTCCAGCAAAATTCTAACTTTTAAATGAGCCAGTTTTTTTTTCATTCGATAGGTTTTATTTTAGGCATTCAGTATGATATAAATTATAATTCAAATAATATTTTGTACGTGCAAAATAATGATAGAAAAGTGTGTTTAAAGTACTGTGGACTATAGAACATTTAAATGATTGCGTAAAGTAAGAGGAAGATCTCGATGTTTTTGAAAACACTTTTTACAATTATTATTTTAATAATTTAAACAACTTTAATGATTTGTGCTCAATATTCATGGACAGAACAATGTGCTAAATCATTTATTAATCTTGAAAGGTAAATTCTTTGAAATAATTATGTCTAAATATCGAATGATTAAAAGCGCTAAATATTTATTACTGGACAATCGGCAGTTAGCCATTCTTTTTTCTCTCTCATTATTCATAGTCAGATATTGTGAGATCACTGTAGAATTGCTACACTCTGAACATTTTTGGTTTGTTTCGAACGAAAATATGGTTCAACGCAACAATGATACTGTATTAAATTAAAACATATAATCATGCATATTAATTTTTTAAGTTTAATTTCACGATGTTATGGTTCAACTTTAGCGTAAGTACGGTTCATTTATCACTTTATTAAGGTTGCAGCAAATTTTCACCGTGTTATAATTCAAGGCACCGATATAGTAGTTCCTCGTTAAACCAGTTTTTCGGAGAGTAAAAGTTAGTAAGGTTTTTCTTCATTATTAGTAAGCATAGTTGTTCATAAATATAAATTAGCACCGCCATTTACGTTTATTTTTTTCAGGATTTTTTGGAATTTTTATAAGCCTTTTTATTATGATATTTTATGCTGAAAAACCAGCTGATGATCCTAACATATCAGACAAAGAGCTGATGTATATATTAGAAAATACAAACTCAATGGATACAGTGAAAGTAAGTCTGCAAATACATTCTAATCATCTTAATTATGACTAAATATTTTCAAAATAATATATTATTTTGCCAGAAACTTCTTATGATAATTTTTTTTTCAATATTACGTATTCTTTTAACATTTTTGCGTTTATGAATCAAAATTTTACAGCCATTAAAACTCTCAAATATGTTTTATTTTTCTTTCATGTTTCTCTTAATACAAATAATTTAAGCCTATTTTTTTTATTTTAAAAAAGTTTCTGCACATTTGGCAGTTCTGGAGCAATTTTTTTCTCCCATGGTAACGAAAAAGAAGAACGCTGTTCCCATAAGTATTAAGACAACGTTTTTGAAACTTTTTAATGTATGTACATACACCTTGGATCAATGAATGTTTTTTCTAGACTAACTGATATTACTTTTTGAATTAACTCTTCAATTATACTAAGTGAAATAAAAAAATAGTTCTTTTAAATATCGCGCTTTATCTGTTTCATTAAAAGCGATATTAAAGTACCAGATTATAAAGCATGCGTTATAAAATTGTGTAAATAGTGTTTAAACATACCTTTAGTTTAAGTTACTTTGTTTTCTGTGGAGTGTTTTTACCATTAAAATTCCAATATTACTCTTAAAGCTAAATTACAGCGTTTAATTGCTATTAAGAAAATTGAAAGTAATTGTATAAATTTATGTTCTTTTTATTGAAATTACTTTTTAATTTTTTAACGTTTATTTTCTAGGACCAAGTAAAAGTGTATGATGATTAAAAGTTAAGATTACGTTTCAAATATGTTGTGGTAATTAATTAGTTATATTTTCTATTTATTTTTTTCAAACAGCGTCCTCCTACACCATGGCGTGAGATTATGACTTCAGTCTCAACTTACTCTTTAATATTAGCATTGTTTGGACAGAATTGGATGAGTTTTTACTTTCTGACGGTCCATCCATTATACATGGACACTATTCTTAAGATACCTATAAAAGAGGTAAAAATATTTTTGAATTGGGATTCAATAAACTTAAATCTTAACTTACAATTTCAAAAAAAATTAAATTGGGTTTCAATCAACTTTAATCTCAACTTTCGTTTTAATACTAGCAATGCTTGGACAGAACTGGATGATTTTTTACAATTTGACTGACCATCCATTATATATGGACACTATTCTCAAGATACCTATAAAAGAGTTAAAAATTTTTTTAATTGGGATTCAATCAAATTAAATTTCAACTTACAATCTCAATAAACATTTTAAAATTGGATTTCAATCAACTTCAATCTCAACTTACTCCTTAATACTAGCATTGCTTGGACAGAAGTGGATGAATTTTTACCATTTAACTGCTCCATCCATTATATATGGACACTATTCTCAAGATACGTATAAAAGAGGTAAAAAAAAATTAAATTGGGATTCAAACAAATTAAATTTCAGCTTGCAATCTCTATAAACATTTTTAAATTGGGTTTCAATAAACTTCAATCTCAACTTATTCTTTAATATTAGCATTTCTTGGACAGAACTAGATGGATTTTTACCATTTAGCCGTTCCATCCATTATATATGGACTGGACACTATTCTCAAGATACCTATAAGAGAGGTAAAAAAAATATATATATAATAATAGCGTTTCTAGAAAAAAAAAATTATCATAACATTCATATTAAAAATTTTTCATCATTTTTGTTGTTGATTAAATCACTATTCTATATTGTTCCTGATGTCAATTGTAATTGTTAGAAAATTGTTTGAATGTTTTAACAGTTTATCATTTTGTTCTGAATAATTCACCAGGTGAATGGTGCGGAGTCTATGTGAATTTTGTGAATTCGCGATCGCAAAGCTCGAATACGCCATTTTGGAAGATGACCGGTTCAATGTCTTGGCCCTCCCCCTTTCCCTCTCCTCCTCTTCTCAGTTGTATAGGAATAAACTACGGTGTTTTCCCCTTTCTTAATATTTTTCGTATTTAACTGTCACAAATGTGTAACTTTTTTAAAATTTCCACGATGCTTTCATTTTGAACTGTGTTCAATGTAGTTTTCAGTTCTATATAGTTTCCTAACTTAAAAGTTTTTAATCTATTTGAAAATCAAGATAGAAACTAACGTACTTCTCTCTAACCTATTTCTCTAACATGATAATGGGGAAAGCATGCGAAGTGTTACACTAGGTAGAAAGTTCTGCTCCACGCCACCTGTAACCCATTTCGCCCTTTATAGTCACTTAAAACAAATTGAAAGTCAGATAAGCATATTTTTTCCCCGTATTATAATTACTTGTATTTAACACCCCACTTTGAAAGTTAAAGACAAATAGCATAATTTTCCGTCTTTGAGTATAGAATTACTTTCTTTTAATTTCTTGAGATATTGTATTTTTGTTCAATTGTATCATGGTATTCTTACATTTTTTAAAAACCTTGTCTCATTCAATTATCATTGTGCAGTGTTCTCATAGAAACACTTTCAGATCTTTTAATCAAACTTTTTGTGTTTTTACTTCATATTTTTTAGTAGGTGACTCATTCCGTGCAGGGTCTCCCTATATTATTAGCTATTGAGTAAAACAAAAATTATTAACTTTTATAGAATGGATTGCTTACATCAGGACCTCATTTTGCACAACTCGTTGCAGGCGTCACAGTCTGTTTGTTTTCTTACTGGATAAATAAAAATGATACTTCTAAAATAAATATAGCTAGAAAAGGATGCAATTCGATTGGTAAGTTATAAATAGTAATGAATTTTATAAAAGTATTTAAAATTAACTTCAATGTTCAGACTAGTGTCACAAATTTAGAATTTTTATTGAGAAACATGCTAAAAAAATGCTCTAATCCTTCTGAACTTTTATTCTAAAAGAGCTAATATTTTATAATTTCATAACCATCGTTAAACAGCAGACCCAATTTAGGGTTTACGGCTACTAATGTTCATCTCCTTAGCCTTGCAATTTTGAACCCAAACCAGAAGACAAAGGAACTCTTGGATCAAGTATTGGGAGACATTTGCTTTCGTGGAGGACATTTTGATGTAACTAACCCACATGTGCATTACATGGAGAGGAAAACCGCGAAAACCTTTCACGGTTAGCCTAACGAAAAGGAGGCTCCATGATCCATATACCACTGAGTTTGTTTTACGCCATCACTGTGGTCAGTGCGAGCCGAGGGCGGAATTCTAATTGGCCAGCTATCGCAAGGATCGAACCCGGTTGCACGATTCCATATGCCAACGGTCCTCAGCCTTAAGCCAGGGAATATTTGATTTTTCCCCTCTCTCTGGGAAAAAAGATTCTGTGCAATGACGTCAAAAACAAAATAGGTCTATGCGCATGTACCTCTTCTGGAAAAGCACAGCATGTTGATATGCAGCATCGAAATGTTCGAAGCTAAAATTATTATGCCATCTTCATTAATCAAAAGAAAAGATTATTATCAGCTAATTTCCTTGGTTGGAGTATTAACACATTAATTTAATAAAGAGTTCGTGTGCGATGCTAGGTAAGTCTAATTTTCTTAAGAGTACCCATAGTTTTTTTCACCCCCATCTATGAAGTTTTAATGCTTTTATTTTTGTTTGTTTTTCCTTTAAAACTCTTACCCAGATAAGGTGTTTTCCTTTGAAACATGTTGTGCACTTTGCACTAAGTGAAATTACGTTCAATATGTAAATAAACAGTTGATAGTTGAATTATTAAACATTATAAAAAAATATTTTTTTTAAATGTTTCTTCATGTCATTGTACAGCCCTAACGCGGCGTAAATAAAGTATCTATTACCTATTAATCTCTTTATAATAAAATATCGTGCGTGACTTTAGTTTTCGTCATTGTTTTTTCTATTCAGTTAATAAATATATATATATCATCTATTAAATTAAATTTAGTTAATATCTGAATTGAAAAAAATAAACAATATATTTCTAGTAACAAAATATATAACATCTTAGTTTTAAAACACCTTTTAATTTCACAATGTATAGAAATTGGGAATTTAATATTTGTTGTTACTATTTTTTTGTTTTGCTGCGCCAGTATATTTTTACATTTAAGATAGTATGAGTAACTAATTAGTTACATATATTTTAACGTTTAAAATATCAATCTTTATATTTTCAAACACTAAGTTTTTATACAAATCCATTTAATTAACATGCACAGGTGTGGGAAAACCAGGGACAATTTCTTCTGCCTGAAAAGTGGCATCACAATATTTTTACTACAGAAGACTAAAATATATTTTTAAATTAGAAAGAAAAAAAATTTAATAGATGCATGTTTATTAAAATTTAAATCTCATGAACTCATTTTAATGCTGATGCATGAAGAAATTAATGTACTTATGTATTTAAGGGGCAATAAATAAGTGTAACCAAATTATTTGTGGTGTTTAATTAAATGTGGATAATGGGGAGCATAATAGAAATAGTGTTTTTCTGACTCCAAAGATTGATAATTAACAATATTATTCTTTTATTGAAAATTATTATTTCTAACAAATTATTCATTTTCCTTAATGTCCATAATATTTCAATTTTAATATCAAATTTTTTTATTAAAATTGTTTAAAAATCGTAATTTATCCGAAATTGTTTTCTTACTCTTACAGCAAGTACCTACCTATTGAAACATAAAATTTCTCCATTAAAACAATGTTGGTATTCTATTTATAGTAAATAATTCCAAGTTTGAGTATATTTATTCGTTAATCAGATACCCCTTTGATGGAATGCTTATGTCCTTGTTGTTTCTCTGATTCATTCTAGTTATTAAATAATAAAAAATTGTGCTTAATGGTTTATAGTTTTCTTTAATGCCAAGATTGACTTTCTTCCTTTTTTTTTTAAATTTTCAGCTACATTTTTGCAGACAGCTCTCTATTTGATGGGTGTGATGATTTTTCTACTGTAAAGAGATTTTTTATTCAGAAACTAACTTTGATATCTAAATTGAGGACACTGGCTAAGATGAACTAAATATCACAGGGAAACATCTACAGTGAAATCACCAGTGCAATTAAGACAATGACAAACGCTAGTGATAGATCATCAAACAAGGTTTTTACTGATGTACCAAGTAACCTCCCTAGACCAGCGGCTGCTACTAATTATCACAGGTTTCATAATAGTTTACTATGCTCTACATTATTTATAGACATCTTAAGTCTTTTTTATTCTTTTCTTTTTGAAAAAAAGAGCTGTGGTAATAGACTGAAATTTATTGTACTTAAGGATTTTCAGCTGCAATTTTCGTTTTTTAATATTTTGAAATTTCTGTAACCTTTATATTTTTTAAGCAATTGATTAAAATATAATATAAAAAAAGAAATCTGTATTCATGAAAATGTCTTTGATAAATTACATTTTTTTGTAAAATAATTTCCATGCTTAAAATATGCATTAAAATTTCGTGAAATGTTATACTTAATCATATTTTATAAAAAAATTCATTGATGTCTTAAACAATTTTGTGTTAAAATAGTGGTCACATATGGTAGTAACTTAAACTACTTTCTTTGTCTGGGAAAATCATTGAACATACATAGCATTATATTAAAGTACTCTATTTCAACAATGCTCATTCGAAATTGCTGTAAAATTTATGAAAATCTTTAAAAATCAGACAAACAGTAAAGGCATATTGAATTCAGATTGAACACTTGTTGAATTTAGTTGCATACAACAACGAGCAAGTTCATTTCGGCCTTGAGTGAGATTGTTGCCTAGCACATTGCAGGTTCAAGTGAATTTGTTTTGAATGCCTGTGCTTGCTCAGTTTTATATTATTTTAAAAACAAATAATTATGGATTTTATTTGACACGCTATGCTGTTGATTTGAATTATTTTCTTTGATGCCTTGAAATTCACATAATTTGATATTAAATCTATGTAGCAAAATTTTTTCCTCATTGTTTTATCTGGTAGATGAATTTTTTATAAACAAATAGGATAGATTTGTTTTGTATGGTGTGTTCTGTTTTGACATGCTTTCATTGAAATTCACTCAATTTGATTTTAACTGTATATAGCAAATGTTTACCTCCTTTTCTTTTATCTTGTATAATTTTTTAAAAATATCCATTTAATTTTTCTACTATGCCTATCAGTCAGCTTACTAAAAGGCATATAATATATAAATTATTAGTCTAAAGGGAAAAATGCTTTAAGAATAATGAATGTTAAGAATTTTTTTAAATTATATTTGGCAGATCAAGTTAATTACTGCTAATTTCTTATTTCCCTAGGTGTGGATTATTTTTTCTGCCTGTATGCATTAATTAAGTTTTATATTTGATCTGAGTATGAGAGACCAGAAAAAAATGCAAGTTATTTTCTTAACTGTACTATTTTTAATTATTGATTTCTATTTTCTTCATAACTTTGAGGTTTATGTTATTTCACCTGTGCATATTACAAAATGTTTAAGTCTATTATATTGTTTATAAAGTAGAGATCTTAAAAGTGCTTTGAAATTTGTGTCCATAAAAAATAATTGCAATTACTAAAATATATATTAATAATTTATTAAATTGTTATTCTTTACATGCAGTCGACAGTAGTATTATTTAAACCTCATTTACAAATCCAAGTTTATTCTGTTTCAAATATTAAAATTTTTTTATTTTCTGTTATTTATGATAAGATATTTTCTTCTGTAATTTTATTAAAATTGTATTTCCAAAATTCTGCTTTCATCTACTTTTCAACATTTATTTTAACTGCATTTTATGATATAGTTTATTCCACATTGCTTAGCAATTAGCTTTTTTTATAGTTTTAGTATTACATGTTTTATAATAGTTTCATAATCCACAATGGGTATTGAAGAATTGTAGTTTTTTTCTTTTTATTTAATGAATAAACAAATGTAAACTTTACTGTCTAGGATCGGCACATACTTTTTAATAAATTTTAAACTTTGCAAGTTAGGAATTCTGCAACATTTTTTTTTAAAAATAAAACTTCCAATTTTTTTTTTATTTAACATATTTTATTGGTGCCAATGTCTTTTTTCCCATTACCCTATCCTTAAATTTTTTGGTCCCTGATGATCTACAAAATATTAAGAAGTGTTAATTTTTGATTTCTGGTGAAAAAATAGATAAAATGTAAGTAAGTTTATATGAACTAACTTTTTTATTCTGCCTTACTCAATAGAAACTCAGTTTTCCATAGTTTTTTTTTTCTCTTCTTAACACTCTACAAATCTAAAAAAACAACAATCATAGGCATTCCATAATTTTTATATTCTTTTTCTTTTAATGATTATGCAAACATGATAGCTACATAAAAATTTGACTAACTGTAGACTTCGTAAATTTTTTATGCAGCTTTCATGTTTGCATAATTATTAAAAAAAATTGATAAAAGAAAAAGAATGTAAAAATTTTGTAATGCCTATGATTGTTGTTTTAAAAAAAAAAAGTATAAAACTTATGTAAACTGGATGCCATCAAACGTTTGTTAAAAGTAAATATTATAAATAAAAAAAATTTTCTATTGAGTTATAGATCTTGTATTTATCCCTTTTGTAACCTTTATTTTCCTGTACTGTACAATTTGCATCTTAAACAGTTGCCCTAAATTTCTTTTTGAAGTTCATGTGTCCTGTTGCAAAGGATGACTCAAGTTTTACAGAAAAATTGATTTAATTATTGTGTTGTATTTTTTTAAATTAAAAACTATAAGGATTATTACAATTCATATTATCTGTGGAGTGGAAAATATCTAAATAATAATGTAATGTAACACTTGTGAATTATTAATAAATAATTTGTTCTTTATTATTGTGTTTCTTTCATGCTGCATACCTAAAATTTTTAATTCTACACTATTTGCTTTATTTACAAAATTTTTTGGTAAATTTCCTTGTCTTATAATCAAAATTTAGATTATGTTTTTAGAGATAAATTGAAGTTCTTGATGTCTTTATTAAATAATATGTTAATTTATAAAAATTTTAAACTTCCGAAAATTGATAATTTTTTTCAAAACTAATTATTGATCTTTCAAATAGTTCTTAATGGGAAAATTACCTTTTTAAAATAATCTAAACTGATATTTTCTTTTTTAGTAATTAATTGAGCTCTTCAGGATGAAAATTTTCCCAGGATTTATGTTCATAAAACGAATAAATATCTTACAGGTTAAAAAATATTCTTAGAAATAAGCGATAAGATATTACCAGATTAAAAACTTCATTCTTATAAAAAATATACAAATAGAAAAAAAACAGTAGACATATTTCAAATGCTCAAAAATAGGCACCAATTTTCAAGAAATACTAGACGGGAAAGAGAAGTGATTTGAAATATAAAATGTGATGATTTGTATTTTAAATCGCTTGTTTCTTCGTATTCACGTCTATAAAATGCAAGCTTTAAAAATGTCGATTGTTATTTCCAGCGTATCTTTTTCTGAAGAAGCGAATATTTTAATCAAAATATGTCTTCTAGGTTGTTTTGAATACTTGTTGCATATTTAAAATAAAGTAATTCACAAAAAAAAAGTATAGTATAATTATTAAAAATTAAGTAATAAAAAAATTTTAAGTTTTTATTTAATTAAAATCTGAACATTTTTAAATTTAAAAATCAGAATCAATCGAAAACTAAAATTTATTAATAACGCTTTTATGTGTGATTACTTAACTTGAGATATCGCCTGCCAAAATTAATTAGCATATTTAAGGTTATTTAATTTAATTAATATTTAAGGCCCCTCAATATATTAAGATACTATCTATGGAAATATATGATTGCTAAAGCTTTTCTAATTCAAACTATTATGACACTCTCCCCTGTTATAAAACAAAAAAGTCGGTACGTGCCTTTGAGTTGCCTATTTGTATGCTGTGTAGTTTTTGTGAATCATTACTTAAACTCCTTTCTTAAAGTCTTTATACCTAGAAAATCTCATTTATAGCTTAATATTTATAGGCTTATACAATTAGTCCAAGTACATATAAATACACACAATTTCTTCCTCACGAATACAAAATATATATATTCGAATTTTTTTTATCTTTATCTTATTAAGAACACTTGTTCCGAATTGTAGCATTCTAACTTCTTGAGAATTAAAGATTCATGCACTTTCATTATCTATTTTTAGAATTTATTGTACAAAAATGGTTTAGTTGTTATTGCTTAAAACCAATTACAAAATTCTGTAATTTTCAATGAAATATTTCAACAGTTTTTAAATTTAACATTAAATAAAAAAGCTCCTCAGAAAAGAAAAAAAATACTCCAGTCACGAGATATATTTTTTCCTATCTCTGGTGACCATAGTTTTTTATGGTAAGAAAGTCGGTGAAAGTCCTTTGATTTCACCTATAAAATAAATTATAAACCGTATTTAAATTATATTACGTAAGGTGCTTCAACTCCAGCACTCACCCTGGTTTGGAAAAAAAAAAAAAAAACCACTAGAATAGCTCAGAACTAAAAAGTAGATGCAGAAGGGCTGGCAACCTGTAGTTCACGAGCTTTGACCCTTTTAATGTACAGTTGCAACTCCCCAGTTCCATACGAAAAAATTAATAGTTTATTATAAAAACTCAGAAAGCAGAAATTGGCATATGGACTGCTGATGATCTACAAGACAACATTTATTTATTTATTTCAAATGGCAGAGGTGAATTGACATGTTAAAAAGCAAAAACACAGAAACAAAACAAGAAAGTACAGTCATTTCTTCAGGAGCGCACTTGCTTCCCAATAATAGAATAACTATAATTCTGTATCTAAAGCAGTTTATTTTAAATCAAATACATATATGAGCAAATACTATAATACTAAGTCAAAAAGTTTTATGTAGCTCTCTAAAAACTGAGAAATCTTATAAAGTACAACTTTTGGCTCTTCCGTTTCAATAGGTTGCCGACCCCTGACTTAGGGCCACTCGAGGTCCAGCATAACGGATTACCTAAGAATAGCATCCATCATCCTAGGATAATTAGAGTTTCAGATACACTTCTGTGAAATAGAAAATAATTTTATATAAAAACCACTGTTTTAGACTTACCCTGTGAAATTAAGAAATATATGCAATTATAATTCTTAGTTATAACTTTACTTCTATTACAATAAAAGAGTAGTTTAAATAAATTGTTATTATGTGTTGTTTTTTAGGTTATTTTTTCCTTTTATTACTTTTGTATTTTTCCTGCTTAAATTTTAATTTAAAATACCTTAATGTTCTATGGCCATTTCCTTTTTGATGAGATAATTAAATACATATATTAAATTCAATGCTAACTGAATGGCTATAAAAATTGTAATAAATACTACAAATTCTTTTAATTACAACTAAATAAAAAATTTTTAAAACTTATTCTTTTGGTTATTTTCTGCTGATATTTGGTTAGTTCTCTGCTATAAAGCTTAAATGTCAGACTATTAGTCCCCTCCCCCAGATATATGAATGAGTTATTTGCTCAAAATATATTTTGAAGATTGCACTTCAGTTTATTATAAGTTTGAAGTATTATTTGAAATAATTTTTTTATTAATAATTTAACATTATGTAATCTAATTCTTTCGCTTGTAACCCTTACCAGTTACAAATGCAAAAAATTTTAATGCTTTTGTTGTTCAACCTTTACTTTTTAAAATACCTGTAATGCTGTTATTATGAATGAAGTAGGTAAAGTTTCTTGTCTTTAAATAAGTTTCATATTGAGCAAAAAATTTGAAACTCATAATTTATATTCCCTCACTTGAAATGATTCAAAATATTTCAGGTTTAAGAAACTATTATTTGTATAAAAGCATTGCACACGTTTTGCAAAAGAAACTCAAAAACAAATATCATTAAATTGAGACAATTTTTTTGGTGTGTAAAAATGAAACTGAATAAGTAAATTGGACAAATTGAAATATTGATTTCCTATAGTGAAATATTTGAATACATATTATTATTTAAATCTATTAATGAAAATAAACTTCAGAAGCAGTTAATGCTATTCAGGCAAATAATACAAAGTTACATAATTGTGATGGCTTATATTATACAGATAATTTATTTTTTTAAAAATGCACCAATAACTGTCTTTATTTCCTATTATGGTAATTTAAGAACATATTTTATTTTATTCACAATAAACTTCAAAACCAAATAATGTTTATTTCCACATTCTCTAACTGAATGACATTCTTAAAACGCCTTTAAAAACATAAGAATCAATTTTAAGTTAAAAAAAGATATTTTCATTTCACTATTTTTTTAAAGCAGTTGAGGAATGACAT
The DNA here is from genome assembly GCA_949128135.1 of Parasteatoda lunata. Classification (NCBI taxonomy): domain Eukaryota; kingdom Metazoa; phylum Arthropoda; class Arachnida; order Araneae; family Theridiidae; genus Parasteatoda; species Parasteatoda lunata. The sequence goes on from OX421977.1 coordinate 52,293,662, forward strand.
GGAGTTCAATACATTCAGAGACAATTCTATTTCAAACAATTACTAAATCTAATTAAACTACTGATTATTTACTAAAACAATAATTTTCACTTTAATAAAATACTTTAAAAAATTTTAATATTTAGCACAACTAATCTGTTTTCTTGACAAATGTCTTCTCCCATAACTTATTATATAAAATAAGAAATGTCTGACATAATTTTTTATCGATGTTGTCACTATTCGAAATTAGCCTATTTGTATTGAGATTTACTCATTCAACTTCCTATTTTTTGATACATTTATTTCAGTCACAAATCTTCAGTGTTAATAGTGTAGAATTTATTTATTTTGCACAATTGAAACTATCATTTTTATTTATTGTAATATTTCTGTATTATATTATGTGCATAATTAGAAGGAAAAAGAATGCTTATATTAAATTATTACAAAAAGTTTCAACCAAATTATCCCAGACTAGGTTAAGCTGTAATATGCATATGCCTTTATTAATATATATGTAATGATATCATATAAACAAAAATTAAACCCCAACAATTTGTTTTCTTGTTCATGTACTTATTAAATGTGGGAGCATTAAAGTTCCCATTCCTGCGGCCCTTTTGTTGAAATATTTAAGAAATTACTTTATTTTATTTTTTTGTATTTCATTAATTATTATATGTTACTTGTTTTAATTTTTATATGTTTATTTGAATGTGTACTCAATTCATTAATTAAATATTTGAGAAATGACTCAAGATTCTATTTCAATTTTTGTATGTTTATTTGCAACTAACAATAATTTTATAAAATATAATATTTATTATCTTCCATTTTCACTACAAAATCTTTATCATTAGTTTATTTATATCATAATTTGTTAACAAAATTAAGACTACTGAAAAAATTTTTGTTTTACTTATACCTACATTTTTATGCGAATATGTATAGTTTCTGATTTATATTTATTAGAGAAATAGTTAATTTTAAAGCACAATTTAATTTCCTAATTCCAAAAACAAAAAAAATTAGAAATTTAATTTTAACTGATATAATTTGAACATTTCTCTTAGTAGGTTTAAGCTTTTTTTCCTTGATAAACTCCGGATAGTAATAAAATCAATAGATATTGAACTGTCCGAAGAATGTCGTATGGAAAAATTAGAGGTCTGAATACTGAAATATCAGATATCTGAAAATACTCATTGGTCGCCAAGACCATGCAACCAAGTTATAAGCTACAATATAACAACCAAGATATAAACTACAATAATACACCTAAATAAATATCTTAGTCATAATGATAACAATACATCTAGTATTATACTGAAATCATTATCAATAACACAATAAATCAAAAAAATAACATTGTGATTATAAACAATGACTTATGTACAATATTAGTAAGAGGTGAAAAATATTATTTGGTACCAAAGATATTGGCCAATGTTAAAATAACATAAATTATAGAAATATATTTTTAATTATTATATTATATATCATAAGACATTTGTACTTTAAAGAATTTATTAGGAGTTTTAATTTAAACTAAATGAAAACTATCTTAGTAAAAAAATATCTGAATGACAAATTCTTAGTAATAAATTCCTTTATTTTTTAACTTGAAAGCTCTGGGATTAGCAATAATTATTTTAATTATAAATGGAAAAAAACTTATAATTTAATTACCTTTTTTGACTAAAACCAACCATTGCTTCTCCTTGGGTGCATTTGAAAGATAAAAAAAATTAATTCATTTATTATTGAATACTAATTAATAATAATGCTTCTTTAAATATATATATTTTATTGTATAAAACATTCTATCCTGAATCAATCATAAAACAGTCTTCTGTTTCTGAACCAAAACAACTGGTTTTATCAGTTGCTGCTGTACTAATATGTTTTTCTATAGGAAACTCCCATACATATCAGAATTAATGACGTGAATAAAATTTATAAAAGCTATTTAAATTTTAATATATATAATTATTTGTTTAGTCTTCGCTAGTGCCATATCTACAGTAACTTCTCTTCCTGGTAATAGTTAAATCTCTTTTCTGAAGCGCATCAACTTTAACTAAACAATTTGCACATGGATGTTACAACAAAAGTTGTCTAAAAAAATTTAAATACTTCAATTTAAAACTTTACATTTTCGGGACATAACAGAAAAACGTTACAGCACAGCATTATTCAAATCTTTTACTACTGTAATATTGCAAGACACGTGAAACATTTATAATAATCAATAAAAATCAATACTATTTAAATGTTTATATCATCATTGCACGATTTAATTATAATTTATCAAATTCTAAGATTGATTAAGGAACGATGAAGTATCCTCTATATATTCCGAAACTTTAATTAATGCAGGGATAAACAAATGGCACACACACTATAATGAGATATATGGGGTGTTAAATAAACAGTCAACGTAAAACAATTAATTGAAAACAGAAAATATATTAAAATTTGTCAGTTGTAAATACAAACAAAAGTTTAATGAATATGATAAATTACTTACTTCACTGCATTATTAATTCACAATTTTGCGCTATATAGTTTCAACTGAAAAAAAAGTAAACATGGTTGAAAAGCTTTACTGATTCCCGCCACATCACAGCGCCTCAGAAGAGTACATGGGATGGTGCGCGCGCACAATTCAGTTCTGACGTCATTGCACAGAATCTTTTTTTCCCCGAGAGAGGGGAAAAATCAAATATTCCCTGGCTTAAGGCTGAGGACCGTTGGCAGTTGGAATCGTGCAACCCGGTTCACCTCATTGGGAGGCGAGCACTCTATCCCCTGAGCCTCCACTACTCTAAAAGGGCTAGTAGTGAAAAAAAAATGCAGGCGTTGCATCGTAATCGTAAAAAATAACAAAAAATGTTCATGATTAAATGATAGAACGCAGAGTTTATTAATGCGGGAATTGGAAGCGGCTTTACTTCATTAAAATGATTTAATTTTTTGGTGAGAAAACCAACGGTGTAAAATCTAAGCCAGTTGCAGAAACAAAAAGGAAAAATCAGATTAGAAAATACATTTTTTGTTCAGTGGAGGTTTTGAATTAGAAATGAATGCAACCAGATACAAGCACAAACTGACCGAGGCGATTCTTTCATTAAATTAGGGTACTCACAATATATATATATATATATATATATATATATATATATATATATATATATATATATATATATATATATATATATATGAGTGATTCTCACATAATATGAATCCCTTGCTCCAAGATCTAATACTATAATACTAAAGAAACTTTTAAAAAAAATTAATAAATAGCATTGCTGTTAGCATTTTAAAATGACTTTGCACTAGTATTGACTGTTTTGTATATTTAAAAAATTTAATTGAATATCAAAATGTCATTTTCCTGGCATGTCCCAAACAATGTTTCCAATAATAACTAGCTTCAAAACTTCCCATAAATTTTTCATTATCTATTTTTTTTATCTTAACCGGAGTAAGCATTTCTATAATATGCGTAGAGGGTATTATTTAGAAAAACTTCGTTTAAAAATTTTTTTCCGTCAATAGTTTTATTGTCCCAAGAAAATCTGTCATTTTCCTGGCTACTTTTATTTAGTGGTTTATAACCAAAATAGATAGAGCCAGCAATCAATATCTTATGTTAAGAGATTGATTAGATACCCTCCTATATGAACATGTCTTGTTGCATGAATAAAGAACCAATTTTCTGGTTCAAAATTTATTTCAAAAAATTTTTCAAGATGAGTAGGTTTTTGTGTTGCCATTTTCCTCGCTTCTTGAAATCATTAATAACATAAACTACATAGATTTATCTGAGTTATTTTAAGAAATCTTGTTGTTTTCTGCAGAATATAAACGTCTTAGGCCAAAATATAAAATGAAACTAAAGTTATATGCTTTAAAATAGCGAATTTGTCATTAGCCTGGCTGCTATTTTCCTGGCTTATGAATGCCAGGACATTGAAGTGTTACCAGAATTTTTTTTAAACTGCTAATACTGTAAGGAGGGAAAGCAAATATTAACCTAATACCAAGTTTATGTATGATTGTAATATGCTTGGATCTAATCAAAGTTATTCATTTATTTAATGATTGATTATTATACACAATTTTATTCTGTAAATATCAGCAACAAAAACATTTTTTTGTCTCCTTCTACAGTGGATAAAAAGAATTAGTTTAAGCAATTTATGGTCCATCTAACATGAAGGCTTAAGTTGAGTTACTTACTATTAACTTAAAATAACTGTTTTTTAAACTTCTAAGCTAATATGTCATTTTCCTGGCATTTAAGATTTGGTTAATTTCTATTTAGTTTTTTCCTCGAGCAAATGTCAATAAACTATACTGCTGTCTGAAAGATCTTAATAAGTGTAACTAAAGAAGTATACAAAAAACTTTTTAGATTATTTTAAAGACTTTAAATTTGAAGAAATTTTTTGGTCCGAATTGTCATGTTTAAAAAGAATCACCCATATATAAAATTGCGATTCGATTGTATTCTCAAACCGATACTTTAACTGATTATTTTATGTCTTTAGATATAAACTTTTTAAAAGTCAAGTTGCCAGATATTTTTATACGGGTAGATCACAACAGTCTTAATTGTTCTTACACTTAATTATGATTTCAATGAGTAAGATTTTTAAGATGAAAACAGTTTAAGATTTTTTTTTCATACCGAGACACTAAAGCTACAGTAGCTCAGAGCACAGAGCACTCGCCTCCCACTACGATGGCCCAGGTTCAAGTGATAGCGTTGATTGGTAGTACAGATTCTGCCCTCAGCTCGCGTCGATCATATTGTAGACATAGTCATTTTGTATAATTTTTGAAACGGAGTTTGTTACAATAACAGTACTCATCTACTTAGAAAACAGGCGTCTGTTTTAAAATAGCAATATTTTTCTACACTGTTAGAAATTTCTTGGAAAAATGGTTAAATAACAATTGATTGCATGGCTATTTTACCATATTTAATCAACACAGTCAAATAACCATAAATAAAATGGTAATCAAACTGTTGAGTTTAAGAAAAACTGTTTATTAACTGCTTTCACCTAATACGGTTAAACAGCCAGAATTTCACGCACCAACTAGAACCACCAAATGAAGCTACTTAGCTCTTCGCTACTGCGTGCATATCATAGCCGAGCTGGCATATCTCATGACCTTCAGAACTGGAGTTCGAGTCCTTGTGTTGACACTACAATATTTCCTCTATTCCGTTCAACACGTGAAGAATTCCCAGTGTCCGGCACTCTCCAATGACCATTAACTTACGAAAAGCCGAGCTTCTATACCATAAAGGAAAAATATTTTCTTTTCCGTAAACTTTACAGTTAATCGGATGGACAGACAGCCGCCAGTTATATTACCGTAATTTTAGAAGGAAACTTTTGACAGTGTATGAAATAAATGAGTTATACTGGCAGACCTGCTGACAGTTTTTTTTCCGTAAAGTAAAAAAATTATACAGTGTACTTAAGATTCACCAAATCGTTCCAATATTTCGGACTCCAATCTTAACACATTTAAGAATATTCGTGGATGTATTATAATTATTATCTCAAGCATTTCAATTATGGTTTTCATTTTCTTTTTCACTTTTAGCTGTGATATTATTTGTTTTTGGACTCGGGGGTATTTATTTGTCAGCATGTGATATTCTTTGGAATGAATTCTTTCTTATCCTCTCTACTGCAGCACCAGGTTTTACTTTTGGAGGATGTTTGATAGTTGCTGTTGACATGACGCCAACATATTGTGGTAAGTATACATACCGGAAACATATTCGATTTAACAATTAATAAAAGAACAATGTATTCAATTCTAGATTTGATTCAATTGAGTAAGGGATTGCAAAGCAAACTGAACTGATAGGTCAAACCGACCCTTCCCATTATATATTCGGTAAATCTGCAGCTATCTAGAAACAAGGAAATAAAGTTGATGAAAACAAGATGCATTTAAAAGAAGCAGGTTTGGTTAAAGAAATTGACTATGAGGTACTTAGATTATAATATACGAATGGTTAATATTTGGTGACTGTCTCACTACCTCGAGGTATAGTTATTTTTATTTAAAAAAAGAACTACCTACTTTTTAGTTATTTGCTATCACGTGTATATCCTTCAAACAGAATTTTGACCATTATCCGACAAGCTAGAACATGCAATCCTCCACTGGAGCTCCGTGACCTTGAACGTTTCAGTTTTCCTCATTCCTAACCTATGAAAACATATATTTTCGCGTAGTTATTGCTAATGGAGTTCATCATCATGTGCCATCAATTAGAATTCTGACTATTTTACTCATAGTGCTCAAATTATAACGAGCACTGTGTGCTTGATGACTATACAAACAAAACTTATCACCAATCAAATTTCCGATCACTTTTAAACATGGACAAAGTAACAAATACAAAACAAAAAAAACAAGAAAATAATTAAGTTAAGAAATTAAAAATTACGTTTTTCAAATGGACATAAAAGAAAAATTAAATTACATTACCACACAAAATGAAAAACGTATAGTGCATTACTTATCTAACAAACTTTTATCACCACTAAAAACTACCACTATGTTACACGACTTTCCGTTTTACACTACTTATGTAACAGAACTATTATTTTGTCGTTGTTAAAGAAAACGGAATGCATGTTATTTGCTGAACTAAAATTATTACTTTCTAATCGTAAAAGGAGAGATAAATATGATGTTTTGAAAGAAAATCTCGGTAAATTTTAATTTAAAATCAAATCATAGTGAATGTGATCTACTCTCTATTGCACAACGAAGAAAAATATTGCATTTTAATGCATGTAACACATGTACTTTCAATTATTTTTGCTGTGAAAAAAAAACTTCCTTCCATTATATTATTATTCTATAAGAAAGTTGAACATTGAAGAAAATATTTCATAATAAATTACCGTGTACTTTCTAATGAATTAAAGAAGATTTTTGAAATGTATTTTGATAGTTGTTATCAAGGAACATCAAAATATGCATTTATAAATACATTATACGCATGTTTAGGTCCTCTATTTGGATTGGTAAGCACAATTGCTAGTTTATCTGGATTTATAATACCGATTCTAACTGGAAAATTAACAAAAGACGAGGTAAGTTTAATTTTTCTATATTTTCTTGACATAATCCAATAATATTAATATGTTACTAACAAAGTTAAAACTTCGGCTTGGTATACAATATACAATACAGAAAATCATCCAGCAAAGTATGAAAATGATTAAATATTTCTTAAATTACTTATGCAATGTCAATAATAAGCCAGCAAAATATAGAATATAAATATTTCCCACTTATAATTAGTGTGATTAAGATTCATTAGTATCAATTGAAAGTAATATCGTAGTACAACATATAAGTTTATAACTTATTTTGTCTCCTTTAATGAGAAAAGTATTTAATTTTAATAAACACCATTGTATCACCCAGTTGCTCCCCTTATTATTAATCATCACATTAGCCTGGATGGATTAAATAGGATAATTACTCGGTGGAAATGTGTTGTCGATTGCCCGGTATTTATTACACTGGTTATCATTTTGCGCTTAAGGGTTATTTTTCAGTATTCCGTATACTGATGTTTATTATAACTGTATATTATTGGATTGGATATAATCTGTCTTTCTTAAGATTTATGCATTAAATAAAAAGAATGTTTTTTTTTTTTTTTTTTTTTTTTTTTTTTTTTTTTTTGTAAACTCAGTAATATATTTTAAAACAAGAAAACAAAAAAAAGTGTGCTGTTTCTTTCTCTGTGATTTTCATACTTTTCATTAAAACTTTCATACTTTGCTTTTTAATTCTCATATTTTAAAATTTTTCAAAATTCACCTGGCATAATATATAATGCCGGTATTCTCATTAATATTCAATGGCTAATGCACTTCGAAAAAGCTTTTGAAAAGTTGTATAGTGTTAATGTAAGCTAAGAAAATAGCAAAAAGTTAATTGAACATTGTAAAATATTTTGATAAATAGTTGCCACCAGTTTTGGTGTTGAGGTAAACAAAACTATTTTAGAGGGCATAACTCTCACCTTTTTATTTACTTTTTCATTGTTATGGTTTTATATATTTATTTATTCATTTTTTGTCTGTGTGCTTACTCATAACACAAATTCCAAGTGCATTAGAATCAATTTAACTATTTCATCGCAAAACCTTTCATTGAAAAAACAAGTAAAATTTTTGTAATATATTCACACGAGTTATTCCAAACAATCATTATTTTGGCAATTTGAAATAAAATTTTGCATGATAACTACAATTCTCTAGGCAGTAAAAAAACTCTGGAACAAATTACGGTAAAAACTACTGGCACTCAAGGTATCAGTGCTTTTTACCGGAACATGTTACGGAACAAAAACTCTGTGTGTCGCAATTTTTATTGTAATCACCAAATAATCACTGAACCAAACTAATTAATTAAAGAGGAAAATGACGGTATAATATTTTACGGTAAAATTCGATTTTGCGGCGAAGTGGATTCTACGGATGATGCACCCAAAGTGCCAGTACTTTATACCTTAATTTGATACGAATTTTTTTTACAATGTACTTAAAAATGTATGTAGTTTACCTCAACACTAAAAATGTGAGCCCATACTGATTTTTACATTGAACATATATGTTGCAATTTGTTTTAAATCAATTAGTTAGCCACGAAAGTAATCTCGACATTTTCGTACACAAGCTAATAAAATAAACTGGAGAAATACAAAGATGTTGCCCAATATTGAAAAATACATTTATCTTAATTAGGAAAAATATTATGTCTAAACTTATTTTGATTATTAATATACTATTACTGTTTCTATATTTTCAGCAAACAATGGCACAATGGCACAAAATGCTTCTGATAACCTTTGTTGTTGTAACTTTGAATGGTGTGGTGTTTCTTCTTTGGGGTTCAACGGAGATTCAGTCTTATGATCCAGCTTACCAGAAAGAAAAAGCTTCCAAACGTGAAATAAATACATCAGAAATTACTTCTACGCATTTATGACTATATCAAAAGATTTAAAGAATACTGATTTGCTCAATAAGCATTTTAAAATAATTATAAAAGAGAGTTTTGAAACAATTTAATTCATCAGAAGTGCCCCAACTTGTATGTTTGTAATACTTTTTTAGCATTAAATGCAATAAACTACATTTGCTTTTTTCTACAACTGTTTTTTTTCTATTCACTGAAATAAATACGAAATTTGTATTAAAATATTATAACGTAAACTAACAGAAGTAAAATGAAAAACGACTGTTGCAGTGCTACAAACTGGTACTACAGAATGTAGAAAAAAAACACAGAAAGATGACACAATTAATTGAATATAAATTTAAGACATTCTGTTGATTCCATGATATTTCTCATAATAGGTTTCTTACCAGTGGTCGGAAATAGCGCACTACAAATAGCGAAACTACTGTAGTCTCTACTGTTTTTCGTAATTTGTAATGCAGTGTGCTACTTTTTTTTAAAAAAAAAAGTAGCTGGTGAGCAGTGCGATGCAAAAAAAAATAGTTTGTAGCGATTCCTAGCAACTACTTTTAACGTTATTTTAGAAAAGAAACACGGTTTTACCCAAGTCTAAATTCTTGATTGTTCCATCAAAATATTTTGATGGTTTATGTTGGTTTCAGGGCAATTAATGATTGTCCCTATCATCCAACTTTTTCCATTATTTCATGGATTTTGATAGGCCACCAAACTTCCATCATTTCATGGTGCAAAATGCTACTTTAATACTATGATGGTTAACCATCAAGAGAAGTTTGAATGTCATGGACCAACAATCCATGATGATCGGTATGGTTCCAGCTATACATTTTCAAGATGGTTTAATGGGAATTCTCGTTCGTGGTCCGGAATATACCATCAAACTAATTTTGGTTTTTTTTTATGTTAGAACCATCATAAGTCAGTCCGAATTCCTACATTAAGATGATGGCTGTTCATGATCGTTCTAACATTTGAATTCTAAGAAACTATGATGGAAATTTGTGATGGCTTATAAGATGAACAAACCATCAAACGAGTTACTCTTCTTATGTTGGACCATCATAAATCAGTCCAAATTCCTACTTCGAGGTGATGATTACTTATGTTGGTTACCATCAAAAAATATAACGGTTTATGATGGAATCATTGATGACTACCATCAAGGTTAAGTTGGTCCATGAATGGAAAACCATCAAAAATTTTGGCTTGGGTAACGCAACTAATTTTTCGAATTGGATCGCTACGAATCTTCGTGGGCCCATGAATGGATGCAATGAAAATGACTCTGTAGTTGCAGCTGAGCGTTAAAAGAAATTACTTATTTAAAATCAAGTATTTGAACTACCATTTACGAAAAATAGGCAATTAACCACATTGGTCACACTTTCACATGCAAATGCACACTCGTGAAACATTCATATAATTTCAAAGGAAGAGAGCGTATTTTCGATGTACTTAATTTCTTAGAGGAAATAAAAGAGTATTAAACAAAAAAAAAAAGTAAGTAATAATTTCGCATTTCTTAAATTAAATATTTGCAGTCGAAAGTTGAAGGTTAAATGAACAAATTCGAAAAAAATCTTTTGGAATAACAAGCAGACTCATGTAAATAAATATTTCTTAATTATTCCCTTACATTTAATTTAAGCCGATTTCTTATTCAAGACCATTTTGAAAATAGGTGTAAATTAAGTTCTCTAGCAAAATTTGTTTCTTTAAATTAGTTGCTAAATTCCAAAGTAGTTTGTTATCACTACATTTAAAAAAAAGTAGTTGTAGTTAACTACATATATAACAAAGTAGTTGTAGTTAACTACATTTATAACAAAGTAGTTGCAGTTAACTACATTTAAAAAAAGTAGTTGTAGTAAACTACATTTATAACAAAGTAGTTGTAGTTAACTACATTTATAACAAAGTAGTTGTAGTTAACTACATTTATAACAAAGTAGTTGTAGTTAACTACATTTAAAAAAGTAGTTGTAGTAAACTACATTTATAACAAAGTAGTTGTAGTTAACTACATTTGCAACAAAGTAGTTGTAGTAAATTACATTTTAAAAAAAGTAGTTGTAGTTAACTACATTTATAACAAAGTAGTTGTAGTTAACTAGATTTATAACAAAGTAGTTGTAGTTAACTACATTTAAAAAAAGTAATTGTAGTAACTACATTTATAACAAAGTAGTTGTAGTTAACTACATTTATAACAAAGTAGTTGTAGTAAATTACATTTTAAAAAAGGTAGTTGTAGTTAACTACATTTATAACAAAGTAGTTGTAGTTAACTACATTTATAACAAAGTAGTTGTAGCTAACTACATTTAAAAAAAGTAGTTGTAGTAAACTACATTTATAACAAAGTAGTTGTAGTTAACTACATTTATAACAAAGTAGTTGTAGTAAATTACATTTTAAAAAAAGTAGTTGTAGTTAACTACATTTATAACAAAGTAGTTGTAGTTAACTACATTTGTAACAAAGTAGTTGTAGTTAACTACATTTATAACAAAGTAGTTGTAGTAAATTACATTTTAAAAAAAGTAGTTGTAGTTAACTACATTTATAACAAAGTAGTTGTAGTAACTTACAAAAATAATGCAGTTTTCCCGCACACATGGTTGGTACTTACTTAAAAACCGAAACAGATGAATGCGTTTATAGCTGTGCTTCCCGCTCTATTTTTTGTCTACTGTAAAGTTTGAGCTGATAATACTTGATCGATTAGCTTTGCTAAACATGAAATAAATTTACTGGGCTGTAGACTAAGGGACTTTATAAGCTTGTGTTATGCATAGGAAAAAACAGAAAATATTCTAGATTAAGAAAGTTTAGAAAAATGAACAAGTTTATGCTTGTGTAAATTAGGAAATATAGTAAGAATTGAACTTAATTTTATTTTCAGTAAAAACAAAATAATATCTACCATACAAAATCATGGTAACGAAAACAAAAAAGTATTACATAATAAATTAATCAGTGAGGAAATGTTTAAAAAAAAAAACTCGGTAAAGAATTATTATTCACACAACGTATTCCGTCTGAAATAAATTTCACTTGTTAGGAATTTTTGCATGCAGTTATGGTTACGCACTGTTAGATATAATGCCATATATTTTATTGTGATGATGAAAACATGAAGAAAATGAGGTTGTTTTTTTAACTCAAGGAAAGTTTAAGAAATAGGAATTTGATTACGAATCAGAGTCGAGACAAGAAAAAGAAGTGCAGTTTGTCCGCATAATAAAATTTTACAAAAATTTCAATTAGAGAAACATTTTTCATGTAGGGTTATTGCTTAAAACTGTGTGTTATTTTTTCTTAGAAATGCTAAAATTTTAACTCATAAGAATGGTGTGAACGGTTTAATCATTAAATAGAGATAGTTTAGTCATTAATTTGGTAAAGAAGCTTTTAACTTATCATATATTTACATTTTTTATTTGTGCGTCGTGGGTCCGATTGCACTTATAATAAGGATTTTAACACTAGATTACCCAAGGACGTCATTTTGACTGCTTTTTAATTTCAGTTAGAAAAACAATGATGTATATAATGACATAATTTCTTAGAATTTTGTGACTTTTTGTACAATATATACTTGTACTTATATAATTTTTTTTATTGTTAATATTTACTAATAACTTGTTATATAACTGTAAATAATATAAAAAATTATAAAAATTAATTTTAAACAAATTTCTTAACACATTAATTATTCTTTCACAATTCATTCATTTTGACTGCTTTTGGGCAATATAGGTATATACTAAGTTTCAGTCTTTCTAGTGTTAATTTTCAAATAATTCTATTAGATTGAAGAACACGTTTTGAAGATATGTGCAATGAATTCAGCAGGATAGTATGTAGCAAGGGAACTCAGAACAAAGTTTTTTTAGTGATTATTCCTAATAGCTAATTTAAGCTTTTTTTTTAAAAAAAAAAAAAATAATTATGTATAAGCAACTGAAAATATAACTATTAGAAATAAAAAAAATAATGAGAAAAATAAATAAAAAAATAACGTCAAGTAATAAACTGCTGATTTAAAAAGAAAAATTTAGAACTATAATGGAGGCATCTTAAGTACCGAAGATGATTATAAAAGAGTAAAATGATAGCTACTTATTTTCGAGAATTTTATTCTTTTCATGAATCGAGATGGCACAATGGTTAAGGTACTGAACTATCATTGTGAAGAACAGAAGTTCAATTCTGAGTAGAGCATTGAAGCCCGCCGAAATTCTGATCAAAGGAGTTCCCTTGCCTTCTCCAAATTACAAGGTTACGGATTTGAACGTAGGTAGTCGTAAATTCAAAATTGGCCCGGCTGTTTAACGTCGGTTATAAAATTTAAAAAAAAACTCAAAATAAAAATAATATTTTTAAAAACCACGTTTTTGTAGTGGAGAATAATAATTAAAAAACAAAAATTTGAAAAACGAAAAACGTGGGGCGCATGAAATACATAACAGTAACAGTATGTGTGCTCATGAGAATATGTGTATGTATATCTGTAATAGTATCTGAATGTGGATGTACATGTGGAATATGTTGAAGATACATTGAACCCACTATAAATTTTTACTAACTCTGTCCGTAACTGATCCTTTCCCCAGAGTCAACTCTAATTTTCTCGCTTTTTTTACCTCATCACCTGAGACTCCGGTTTGGCAATTTTGATTCTCAGCCAGGTTCTGATGACTCTTCTCTTAACTGGACTTTTTATGACTTTTACAATTTTTAATTTCTTGGTGTTCTTAGGTTGGAGTCATGTTTTCTTAAAGATGTAATTTTTGTCTTACTGTAGATTGCTTATTTTGCTCATCTGTCTTGCTCACTCGCAATGTTTACGGGCTGATTATGTCTTGTGTATTTTTCGTATTTTTGCACTTTTTGTATTTTATGTTTTTTACTGTTTTTACTTGGTTCTTATAAACATTTACCCGTATGCCCTAAATTGGGGCAGGTTGGGGTAAATATTTCATGTGGAATATGTTAGTGTATATGCATGTGTATGTGGATGTATATGTGAATGTGTATAAGGTTGTGCATGTGTATGAGTAAGAAAATGTGTATATGTATGTGTATATGTACTGTTATGTATTTCATGCACCCCACGTTTTTCGTTTTTCAAAATTTTGTTTTTTAATTATTATTCTCCACTACAAAAATGTGGTTTTTAAAAATATTATTATATTTTTTTGAATTTTTTTTTTTTTTTTTTTTTTTTGTTTTGTGCTCACTCTCAATCTTTTCATTATACCCAAAACTTTTCAACTGACATGTGACACTAATTTGAGATAATCGAATAGACAACAAAAGACAATCGCGAAAATATTAATTTTAATTTTATTTTACTTTGCATATCTTTTTTCTCTTCATTTTCATGCATTGTCATCCAATTCTGAACTATGTGCCAAATTTGAAGTCTGTAGCTAGTCGGAAAGTTAGTTTAGAATCGATTACAAAATTTCACCCGAACAGACATACACGAAGGCAAGTTGATATAAACGTGGTAAAATAAAATGTGTAGCAGAGTATCTGGCAGCAAAAGCGTTCGATGTGCAATGCTAATTGCATTTATACCATCACGTTTTTGGTCATGAAATTGTGGAGCCGTAACCTCAATGACTTCACCTGGTTCACAACGAGCTGTACCACGATCACTTCTCTTTTGAACTTAATAAAACACGTCACTTTTTTATTTGAGCTATGCTGGATATAGCTATCAATATATCCACAATTTCAGAATTTCCGGATTTAATAAAAAATCCGGAAAATACGGATTTAATAAAAAATTATTGCCATTTATATAATTTTCATCTAATTTTTCAACACAAACTTACAAATTAAATTCGATAAGTTTGATTAATTCGGCATTTTTTTTATTTTATTTAATGCTAGAACTTTTTTGCAACCCTCTGCTGTGTCTTTGAAAATTCTAAGTACTCCAACGCATGTTTTACAAATTGTCTAATAAGGCGTGAAATTTAAAGCGATAAAACTATGTTTTACTGAAAATAAGTATTGCAATTAAAAAAAAATAAACTGCGAATAATATGATATTTTACACTGTTTCGCACTTTAATGATAAAAAATGTAAATTAGTTTAAATAGCCCTTTTAAAATATTGAAAAATAACCTCGCATTACTAGCGAATTGGGTTTTAATCAAGTTGTTCACTTATTTGTAAATAAGTCTTTATTTTTAATTAAAATAGACTTTAACATGTCAGCTAATTTTATTTAATTTTTCTTGCCTGAATAAAAAAATATGCCAAATTTTATAAAAATTCTTAAGTCTACATCTAAAAAATATTAAATGTTAAATTAATTATAAGGATTTAAACATTTAAATCAAAATATCACTTTAATTCTTTTTAAAAAAATCAATAAATAAAGTTTTAGGTTTCAATACTGTTTCCATAACAATGCCCACTTCAAAACAATAAATTATTCATTATATAAATATCATTTGCAAAATAAGCTTGGCTAACTATCGCAGTAAACCGAAAAAAAAACATGCTAAAATTTCAGTTCAAACTCTGCAGGCATTAAGAATTTATTAAATAAAGCTTTGCTTGAGACAATGATTTTTGAACAATGCCTTTTCATTTTTACGATGGAGATCAATTTTAGAATGAAAAATGCTGCAGAACGAGGTGTGAAGCTTAATTACTGTGAAGCAAAACTCTCATATCCAAACTATTTCAACCAGTTATATTAAAAGTTAGAAACATCAAATTTTCATCTTTTAATATTTTATTTTATTTTTAAATTTTTCATATGGAATATTTAAAAATTTCTTTTTGTACATGGTGCAACATGGTACCTCAGTGCTTCAAAACCTTATTCTAGTTCTTGCTCAGTAAGAATACATCCAATCACGAAATACTTTCATACTGCAAAATAAAGGGCTGCAGAAATCTTTATAATCATTTTAGATTTGTTGACCTAGAGGCATCCAGACTGACATACTTTCCATTGTATATAAGTTATTACGTGTCATAAAGTAAGAAACGATTTTCTTATTCAATTAATTGAACGGGAATAAAAATTCACGTAATGTTCATGCTTGTCATGATTTGTTAGAACAACTGGCGTTATTTGATCATGTGATATGATTCCTCGAAACTTTAACCACAAACCATTTTGTCAGAAATAATTTTATTTATTTTAATTTTTATGCAATTCTAAATTTTGGAAATGGATTTAAGTCAATTTTTATTTTATTTTTTTTTTTATTTTTATTTATTTATTATTATTATAATTTTTTTATGATGCAAAATTTTCAACTTGAATCAAAAAATTTCAAACCTGGGATTTTCAAAATTTCTTAGACTGATATCGCAACATTTAATATTAATGTTAAAAATATTTTTGAAAAAAAATATGCTTAAAATTAATTCGAAACAAAACTAGAACTGAATCTAGTGAATGACATGTGAAATACTTGAGAAAACTAGAGAACTCCAATGGGTTCCTGCCCACTGTGGAGTTCCAGGTAACGAGAAAGCTGACTTCCTCGAAAAAAGGGTGCTTTAATTACGCAAAAAATTTATCGTCCTATGCCTTTCCATACTATTAAAAACCTTATTAAAATATCTATTAAAGCACGTGCTCAGAAAGACCTCTATAACCGTGTTTCCCAGAAGTGCTGGAAGAAGGCCATCTCAAAATTGTGTAATTTAAATTTTCAAGGCAGTCGCTGAATTCCGCCCTAGACCAGTGATTCCCATAGTGGCCTGTATCGACTCCCGGGGGTCGACGACGACCTTCAAGGAGTCTATATCAAGTGAAAAAAAAATTGGGGTCAATGATAGTGGATCTCATAGAAGCAGGTCGTGACTTTAATTTTGACATTTCATGAATGGAATAATCAACATAAACTGATAGTACCTATTTACTTACATTATACTACCTTATACAATATAAAGACATATATCTATATTCTACTTTATTTATAAAAGTAGCTATGAAGTAAAAATTTTATTAAAATTTAAGTTATTAGGATTATTTTCGTGAAAGTTTCAGTTTTTACGTGAAAGCGTTATAAACAGACCGACAATACACCACTACGGTTTTGTATACGAACTTATTTTTGCAATTATAATATTAGTAGCGGAGTAGGGGTTTTATAGTGAACTATTTTATTCCATTTACATATTAATTAAATTAAATTAGTATGTTTCATAAAATTGTGTAAGTTGTTAGGCATTCGCTTTGTGGTCACAATACAATTTGAACTCGTAAAAACTTGTACATAATGATATGCCAGTATAATCATGTTGCATGCATACACATAATAAAAATTTTATTTTCTAGTTGTTTTATATAACAGATACTATATTTTGATTAGGTTCGTTTTAATTTTAGTTTAATTAGTAAATGTATAAAATTAACATGTGTTTTTTTTTTCTTAAGTTTTTCCCCCTACGCTTTACTTCTGTTAGAAATTTAAATCTTTTACAGTAGGACTATACCAGCTGTCAAAAATACATTTGAAGTTGATGAATTGACAAAAAATCAATATCAGGTAAGTAGGGGGTGCACCCAAAACCGAAAACATGGCAAGGGGTCTACGAGACAAAAAAGTTCAGGAACCACTGGCATAGACTCAAAAATATTCCCTCCCTGATATGCACTCTTTGCAGCACTGGAGAGGTCAAGGACTCTGTATATCTACTCCACTGTCCTGCTCTGGACAAGATTTTTCTCTCCGAGCGTTATTGGGAGGCTAGAGATATGTTAGAATAATGAACTCTGTTTCAGCGTTTTTTTTTTTTTTTTGTATTATGTGTTCTTCCTTTTTACTTGTTTTCTGCTGTAAATGTTCATAATCTGTCATTAGAAATAAAATTTTAAAAAACTTAGGAGATTAGCATCGTATATATATATACACTGAGTGGCCAAATTATTATGACCACCTCAGAGCTCGCTGTTAGGATATACCCTATACGGCGCAATGTGCGTCGAACAGTCCGTTCAAAGACGTTCACAGTTGCTCCTTGATTAAGATCACTTGCAATTTGTCGCACTGTTGCTCTCCTATTGCGCTGCACAACCCTGGCCAGCCTTCTCTCTGATCGAGCATTCAGTGCCCTGTGAAGACCACAAGTCTGACGTTCAGACCCGGTTTTTTGCTTGATTGTCCATTCTTTGTACACATTAACAACTGCTGCTCTAGAACACTTCACAAGTGCAGCCGTTTTGCTGATACTCGTTCCGACACATCTCGCACCCACAATCATTCAACGTTGAAATTCAGTTAAATCACTTTTCTTTCCCATATCAGAGCAAGCAACACAGTATAACTGATGACTCACTTGTCCAGCATTCCCGTGTTATAGTTATCTTGCCCTCTAGCGGCAGCACTGTGACGAAATAACTCATTTGCATAAAACTCTGAGGTGGTCATAATAATTTGGCCACTCAGTGTGTATATATATATATATATATATATATATATATGTAAATTTTTATTTCCGTGTGGGAGGATGGATTGTGATAATTCCCTTGAATAAAAAAAAATCGTATGTTCAATTATTTTTACTAGGAAATCATGGATTTCTTTACAAACAATAAAAAATATTATTTTCCTAAATAGAGCAGTACTAGTGGCGCTGTTGCGCAAAGTAAATGAACAACATTTTTGAAAAAGTTTCAGTCACGTTTTGTCACTCATTTTACACACTCAGTTACAAATATTTGTCTAACTTTATTTCATTGGTAGAAGAAATTATTTTTTTTATCCCTTTCTTGTTTTAATGTAATGAAATATTTATTGATTTTTTAGTCAGACAAACTCTCTTTTTTGAGTTTGCATAGATTCAGAAGTTAATGATTTTTGCTAAAAAAAACGAGGCAAAAATAAAAACGCAAAGAAGCAGAAATGGAAACAAACCTGCAGACTGCACCAAGTGAGTAGTATTTGTACTTGTTTCACATTGACGTCAATTAACACTGTTGAGCAAATCAATACTCATTATTTATTGTTCAATAATGAATAACAATAAGTTATTTTTATTTTCCCTTTTTGTTATACTTCTGTAACTAAAATAAAAATGCCAAGCCTTAAAGTAAAAATAACTTAAAATCAAAATCTACTGATTCTAATAATTAAATAACTTCAAATTTATAGAAATCATTTTTGAATTTAACTCTTTTACACAGAATTTTCTTTAAACATATTTTTCATATTTTTTTATTATTTTGTATTAATTTTGATCATCCAAATAATATAATTTTTTTTTCGAATTTTCACTTATTTGCGATTATTTAGATCCAAGGGAAACAGTAATTCCTCGTTCAGTTTTCTAGTCAACTAAATCAGTTTTTGATAAATTTTTGAATATAAATGAAAGCGAAAAATTTCAAACAATAATTTTTGCATTTTATATTTTAGAACAAATATAATTCTGAGAATCTAACAAATTTTTTTATAAACTATTAGACTTTTTTTAATGAAAAAAATGCTAAAATTTATTTTTGCTTGCAATTAAAGCATCAGAAAATATATAAAAGGGACACCGGTGCCCCATCTGCGCCAAAGAGTTAATATTAATTATTTTACTTATGTTAACTATTTTAATGTTAATTGCTTAGTTGGTATGTTATTTCTTTTTGTTTTATACTTTTGTAAACAAAATTAAACTGCCTACAATTTCATTCTGAATAAGACAGATTTCAATTGAACTTTGTTGAAACAATAAATTGATGATACTCCATATTTTATAACAATCAACGTATAGAACATATGAAGGTCTTATTTGAATAGTGTGGGCCAACTTCACTTGTTAAAAAATATATTTTGTTTCATATACGTGTTGATAGAAATATTAACTCGAGCAAGGTTCCTTAAACTTTTTTTTGTGGGGACCCCGCAGTATTTTTTTTTATAACCGCAGATGAACATCCGACCTAATTTTGGGTTTACTACTATTAATGTTCAACTCCGTATCCTTGCAATTATGAACCAATCCAGAAGACAAGAAAACTTCTTGATCAGTATCCCCAGAGGTCTGATTTGTTATGGGAGCATGGAGGACTTAGTGACTTGACAGATATAATGTGAATTAGTCACCATTTACTACACGGGGAGTCATTGGCCGGTGGGGATCTGACCCAGCGCCTTCTTGGACATGGACCCAGCGCTTTACCAACCAGGCTATCCCTGCCCTCCCGTAATTTTTACAAACATTTTGTGGTACGCCATTAGCATTGCGCAAATGCGACAGAGAAACTGCCAGTTGCTACATTTGTACTTTAATATATTATTGCAGAGTTAAGTCTTCAGCTTTATTTTTTTTGATTTTAAGACATCGAATGATATTAAAATTTTAAATAATCAACAAACTTAAAAATATAATACAATATTAAAAATACGTTGAAACGTTTTAGTTTTTTCTTTGTCTGTATTGTCTTACCTTCAATCTATTTTCAGACACATTATGTAAAAATACTTGGTAATAGTAAAATTGTTAAAAAAACGAAAAATAAAAATAAAAACGAATAAGTTGAAGAATAATCAAATTTGGTAAAATTTTGGTGACTCGCAAACCTTATTGGAGTTGAGACCCCCAGTTTTAAAATTTAAGATCTTCAGGAAAGATACCCAATATGAGAAACTCATTTAAAAATTAAATATTAGAGCGTAGCAATTGTTATGATGTTATCTGTTATTTTAATTCATGTTTTCGTGATCGCTATCAATTATAAAGACCAGACAATTTTGGAAAACTAAAATGCACTCCAGTATTAAGTGAATATTTTGCAAATAATATTAAACGTGCTCTAATATGGGAGAGTACCAAAAAAATAAGACATAAACTCTAATTGTTATCATCTTAGACCATTGTTATTTATAAATGATTTTATGAAAAAGAATGTGTAAAACATAACAAAGTAATCACTCGCATTTTACTAATAATAATATTCTTCAACGGTGATCTTAAAAACTCATTAAAAGAAATATTTACAGACATCAACCATGCTGGTACTACAGCCTGCACAAAATTTCTGCTGACTCTCGGCCACAATGAAGATATTTTATTTTATAACCGTAGTTGAACAGCCGACCTAACTTAATGGGTTTACGGCTACTAATGTTCAACTCCGTAGCCTTGTAATTTTGAACCCAATCCAGAAGACAAGGGAACTCCTGGATCGAGTATTGGGAGAAATTTGCCTTCGTGGAGGACTTTTTGATGGAGCTAACCCGCATTTGCGTTACATGGAGAGGAAGACCACGAGAACCTCCCACGGTTAGCCTGACGGCAAGGGGACTCTAACCCATGATCCGTCTACCACTGAGGATATTTCACGTCAGCACTGTGGTCAGTGCAAGCCGGATGCGGAATTCGTATCGACTGGGATTCGAACCCGGTTCGCCTCATTGGAAGGCGAACGCTCTATCCCCTGAGCCATCGCGGCTCCAATGAAGATATTGCATATTAGGGAACATTAAAATTTTTTTTAACTGGTAAGCTTATTTTTGCATCCCGTAAAGTGCACCACGAGCACTTTTGCATCCCGCAAAGTACAACCACAAAATTTTTCAGCAGTTTTAGTAAATAGAATAAAGGTTACGCGATTTCTTCATTCTCTACACTTTCCTCTTCTACATTACCAAATCTCATTTTTCTCCACGGCAATACGCTTTAATAAAAAAAGATGGAATTACTTTCTTGGGGATAAAGCAAGATTGGCCGAAACCAAGATAATGGAGAGGTGAAAGATGCGGAGAGTGGGAAAAATTTGCAATCTTGTGATGCCTATTTAATATCTAGAGTTATCAAACTATTAAAATTCCACATTAGAGTGACAAAAAGACCCAAATTTAAGCATGTCCAGAGAAATACTTGACATGTCGACTGAAGCCTAGCTAATTACTCTAAACGAACCAACTCCGGTTTTAGCGAGTAATACTTTTATGAAGCATAAAATCTCAACTCAATTACACCACTCTAGATCAGCTATTCCTTTCTTCGAAAAATTCTTTTCTGATGTTTTAGGTGTTGACGAATTCCTTTTTTATGTTAATGACGTTTTTCGGGTTTTATCCGAAGGATAATAATACAACAAAGAGACAACGAAACAGTTTAAAAGCAAACTAACTTTTTTGTACTCTAGAGAAATAAAAATTTAAGTAAGTACTATATTTCTAATTTAAAAAGTAGTAATGAACCTTTATAATTTTTTTAAAACCCGTTTCTACTAGCATCCTGCTGTGACGAGCAAATTCTGAGTAATAATAAAAGAATGATAATTAGAAATAATATTATGAAATAAAATAATTAGAAAATTAAACAAAAACTTATCTTTAAAATAATTAGATAGATTATATTTAGCTATTAATATAGTTTTAATAAATGTATAATGAAATAAATAGAAATCATAAAGTAATTTTTATTTATTTACTTTAAGTACTATTGAATCAAATAATTTATTTTTCAGATCGTGTCATTTTCCAGCGAAGATACGTGATAACATTTTTGATTTTTCTTTCTTCCGTTATAATACAATCGCAACGCTTTAATATAAGTTTTGCTTTAGTATGCATGGTGAATGATACTAAAATACATTCAAATGGTATGAATACAACAGAATGTCCCGAAATAAGGAATGAGACCGATGCCGATGAAAATGTAAATATATCACTTGCTTTTTTTAAATTTTTTGTTGCATTTATTTATTTTTTGATAATTTACACAGCCCTTCTTGAGAAAAAAATCTCCGAAACTGCTTCGAATAATTTTGCCAAATTAGTTAAGATGGCCGTTAATTTGTACGGTTGTTACATGAAGCGTCCTTATGTAATCCGGGGAGAACACTCTTTTTAATGGTGGTTACAGTCTTAGGCTACGGACACAAACATCTCGGTTCCGAACCCAGTTGGAGCCAAAGAACAACTCTGAGCACAATCTGAACACTCAACTCTATCAACTATGAAGTTTCTGAACACTCAACTCTATCAACAGCTCACCTTGATTCGGCAAATAAATCACCTGAGTGTGAAATAACGATGAAGCCCAAACTGATAATTTTTATTTGTATAACGTTAGCGTATGGTTAGTAAGCATATAAAAAATTATGGCAGACCTGTATTTTTATGGTCATGATAACTTTACGGGCATATATTTATTTTATGGTTATTGACTGTAACACTTTTTGCTGATAATTTACGCTAATTTATGATCATTGACCCATACATTTTATGAGAAAAAATTTATGGGCTGACCTGTATTTTTATAGTCATGATAACTTTACGGGCATATATTTATTTTTATGGTTAATGACTGGGACACTTTTTGCCGCCAGCTGGCAATCCAGTGGTGAAATGTTTTAGAGTATGATATATACTCGTATTTTTAACTGCAATTTTCCGTAACTTATTTGAATGATTTTAGATAGTATTTTTTCAATTCTCTCCATGTTTATTGTACCTCGTTATTTTTGCCTATTTGTTTTATAAATGAAACGATTTGGTAATTGAATTTTCGTTACATTGAAATAGTGAATTTTTAATTTCAGGAAAATGCAGAATTTTCTTGGGATGCAGAACTTCAAGGACTGATTTTAAGTTCTACATACTTAGGATTTTGTATAACGCAATTCCCAGGTGGACTTTTGTGTGAACGATTTGGTGTTAAAAAATTGTTTCTAGTCAGCATTATTATTGCATCGGTATGCAATTTATTTTCACCATTAGCAGCCAGAACAGATCCATATTTGCTTTTTGTTGCTCATCTCATAAAAGGAATGGGTCAAGCAAGTATTTGCTAAACATATTTCAGCATTTATATTTGATTTTAGTTATTAGTACAACACAAGCAAAGTCATAGTGAGCAATATCTGAAATGTAATCCCTAAAACTGTTATTGCAGAAGCCCTTTGCTTAAAAACTAGCTATATTTGTTTTAATAAAATTCATAATATACGGTAGACTCTCGGTAAACAGGGACTGTTAAAAATTGCTTTTTCCCGGATAAGCTATTATCAGAAATAATTCTATTTATGCAAATTTTAGTGAAAAAAATTATAGAAAATGTAAAATTATGATGCAATAAAATATTATTAGTTAAATTATTTCAAAAGAAAAAGAATCAAGAAGACATTTTAATGTCATTTGGATTCGTACAGTTAAAAAGACAAACAAAGATGTAGTTTACCTCCCTATTTTATGAAGAAAGAATTGGTAGAAGTTTGTTTTTGTTTTTCTTTTACCTTTTGACGAATTTAAGTTTACTGCAAAAAAACTGTTAAATATAAAAAAAAATATCAATGGGTGTGACGCTATAAAACCGTTTATTTCTTTAAAAAATATTTACAAACTGCAGCTTGTTTTTTAAGCAGATAAATACTGTTATTGTAATAAACAAACTCTGCTTAAACAAAAAACTGTTACTTTAACAAAAAAAACTCTATAAAACAACAAGGTTAGCATTGTGTTTGGTGTTAGTCGGGAACAGAATTCGCATAACCAGTCAAGGCTTGGATTCGAACCCGAATCACCTCGTTGAGAGGCAAGCGCGTTGTACCCTGAGCCAAAACAACTCCAGTGTCCGACGATTAAGTAAAATCTTAAAATGTCTATATCTTAAAATCCTAACTTATTGAAATTATATTTAAGTGTAAAGAATTTTAAAACTATACTAGCCTACCCTTATAAAAATGCTGGGCAATTTAACTTACCAAACATTTATATCTAAAGTCAGATAATAATCAGATGGAGTGTCGATACCCAGTTAATGCATTTTTGGGTCGTCGCGGACAATCTGTAGACTGATTATTCGATCCCGGTGAATAAAAATTCTACTATATACAAGAGATATTTTCATTTCCAACTTTTTTTTATGGTTCCCGATGATCCACATACCGGACCCATAATTCCAGTTAATATAGAGTCTACTGTATAAGAAAGATATCTTCATCACTAAATTTTTTGGGTCGTCTCGCATAATCCGCAACCCGCATCATCCGTTTTAAGTTAATGAAGTATTCAAAATTATCTTCATTTCTAGCATTTCATCTTATTAATCTAAATTATTCGTAAATTAATTTATTAAGAATTGTGAAAATTTTCAGGGTCTACCTTTTGCAGCATTATCAATTTTATCTGCTCGATGGTTTCCGAAACCGGAAAAAGGTTTTCTTTCAACGCTCATTTTCTCAGGATATCCTGTGGGAAGTTTTCTAGGCAGTGTGATATCTGGACCAGTTTGCGCACTGAAGTTGGATAATGGTTGGCCATGGGCTTTCTACATATTTGGTACTCATTTTCAGATAAATACATATTTTGTTTGGTGTTCATGCACTCAAACTACTCTTAAAACTAAAATTTTTTCTGGTAAAGTCTAATAGCTTATCTTTGTTAAACTAAAAATGTATGAGGTGTTCCGTTTTGGCCACTCTTAATTTCTTTAGAATCCTTTTCAATATTAAAAAAAAATCCCAGATGAAATAAATTTTTAACATTTAAATTAAAAAATAAAACTCTACTTTAAAAATATAATCAATCAATACTATGGATGGTAATGAAAAAAAATTCCCGTAACAGCTCGTTGTGAGCCAGGGGGTATTGCTCCAAAATTTCGTAACCAACGGTATAATTGTGGCGATGTGATCAGCATTTACTTCCCAGACAAGCTGATTCAAGCTGAAGCTAGGTGGGCCTCCAGCTGCCTCTAGGTTTCGAGCCCCAGATCTTAAAAATGAATGTTCAGTAAGCCGTGGTGACTCAAGGGTTAGAGCGTTCACCTTCCAATGACGTTGCCGAATTCGATTACCAGCGTTGGCTGGTCGATACAATTTCCACCCTCGGCCCACACCGACCACAGTGCTCACGTGAAATATCCTCAGTGGTAACCTGATCATGAGTTAGAGTTCTCTTGCTATCAGACTAACCGTTGGAGATTTTCGTGGTTTTCTTCTCCATGTAACGCAAATATGAATTAGTTCCATCAAAAAGTCCTCCACTAAGGCAAAATTTCTCCAAATACTTGATCCAGGAGTTCCCTTGTCTTCTGGATAGGGTTCAAAGTTTCAAGGATAGGGAGGTGATTATTGGTAATGGTAAACTCATAACTGGATCTGTTGTTCAATGATGGTTATAAAATAAAATAAAATGACTGTTCGGTGCCTTAACCACTGAGCTATCGCTGCTCAGCCTAATTGATAATTTCAAAACTAGTTTGATTTTCAACGGAAAAAGAAAAGCAGTTAAAGGTAGATTTTAGAAACACTTCAGAATTTCATTAGGCAATCAAATTGATCTTGAGGATTTTCACTCGGCCTTCGTCACTAGTGATTCGACATATTGCTAGAGCGTTTGTATTATTTTCTTTTTGAAATTCTAATTTGTGACCCCAAATGTGAATTACTTTTTATTTCCTTTTTTAAATGTATTATATCTAAAGAGTGGTCATTACGTTACACTTTGTATGTATAAAAACTTTTGCTCATACTTTCATAAAAAAAGTATATTTGTTTTTGAAATAGCATTATAATTTTGAAATAGAGATGTTTTTCTTCCAGTTGCTCCACCTTTCTTTTGATATTTATATAACTTACTAGCAAAAAATAAAGCTTTGTAGTTTGTATGAAAATAAATTCAAAATATCCTTTAAGTCAAGTAGGGTATATTTTCAAACTTTCATCATGCTATGACAGTTCATGAGAATTTCAGAATAGATCGAATGCTTTTAAAGAGTATTCTAAATTCATTTTTGAAAATATATAGATAGTTTTTTTAAAAAATATTAATATTTAATATATTAAATATTAAATATTCTAAAATTTTAATATTTAAAATATTAAATATTAAATATTCTAGAATTTTAATATTTAAAATATTAAATATTAAATATTCGAAAATTTTAATATTTAAAATATTAAATATTCGAAAATTTTAATATTTAAAATGTTAAATATTAAATATTTTAAAATTTTACTATTCAAAATATAAATATTAAGTATTTTAAAATTTTAATATTTAAAATATTAAAATTTTAAAATTGCATTAATATTAATATAATATTACATTTAAAATTAATATTTAATATTAATAGAGATTGAAATCTATATTGTGCTGTAGAACTATTTTTCAATATCCATATACAAGCAAACAATTTTTAAAAAATTCTTAATAATAAGATGCTAAATCTTGAATAAAATTATTTCTAACTGTAGAATGTTTTGGATCATTATTTTTTAAATATTGATAGTTATAGGAGCTTTTAAATTATTTTTAATATTCTTGCATTTTTGTAAGTAGATAATTTTTAAATTAAGTTAGATATTATAATAATAAGGCAGAGTATGAAATATTTTTTGGTAAATAGTATGGCAATTTTTTTTCTTCAAATATAAAGAGAAAGGTAATATTTATACAGATATTAGAGATATAGATTTATACATAATTTCTACTTAAAACAGCTTTTTATACTTTCAATTAAAAATAAACGCAAAAATTTCTTTCCAAATTATATGTTATTAGGTTAGTTTATAATAAGTTGGAACATACTTAAAATAATGTTTATAAAACTGAGGTATAATATGTAATTATAATTATAAGTTGGCATTGTTATTCATTTATAATTATGGTTTATTTTTTTATTTTAGGTTTCTTTGGAATTTTCGTTAGCATTCTTATTATGATTTTCTATGTTGAATATCCAAGTGATGATCCTAACATTTCAGAAAATGAACTGAAATACATATTAGAAAATATAAGTTCAACAGATAAGGCTGAAGTAAATATAATAACTTAAATCACCACAGAAGAATAATACTAGAAGAAAAACAAAAGTAAAGGGATAAAACTACAAGATATGTTTCGCTTTTAATAGTTATTTTAATTGCAAAATGCTATTCTTGAATAAGACAATCACTACCTAAACTCGACTGTTAATGTTGTCCTCCAGAGTTAGTTAGGCCATTCAGAGTAACTTAGACAATATTTAAGCAATATAAGTTGTTAACACATACCGTATCACCACATGACAAACATTGAGCGTTCACCTTCCAATGAGGTGACCCGGTTTGAATCTCATCAGTTGCTGAACGATACGAATACCGCATCCGGCTAGCACCGACTACAGTGCTGACGTAAGAATATCCTCAGTGGTTGACGGATCATGGTTAGAGTCCCCTCGTCGCTTGACAATATCATTGTAATAAAGAAAATTGGGACATTGGTGTCATATAAAGTTAAAAAATTTAAAAGTTGCGTCGAACTCGTTTCTTTCTTTGTTTGAATTCAAATCGCTTTTTTTTCCAATGTGTTTTGATATTACACTGTGTAACACTGCGTTCATTTGTGTTACAAAAAAGAAACAAGAATAAGCTATATTTTCCTTATAGTGCAAAATATTACTTATTACAAATTTACGGAAGGCACAAATAATATATTTCAAATTACTTATTGCATTTAAATACTTAATTAAGTTATAATTATCATTTTTTCAGTCTTTCTTTTCCCTATTTTATTTCTTAGTCTTAGTCATTTATTTAATCTTTTTTTTTATTTCAATTCCCTGTTCTCCGTACTTTAAGCAAATTGTCAAACATCAATAAAACAAATCGTGATTTTATAATTTTTCACTCAAGAAAAAAAAAAAAAAGCGTACCTAATATCACTTGGAGCAGAAAATTAAGCTGTTGAATTGCGATCAACACGCAACAATTAAACACTTTTCCAGTTGAACTAGTACCTTAACATGCAGTATTATTTTTTTTTATATTTTAATTACCATTAACATTACGTTCAATTAAGGTTCCCGTAAACACGTTTCAAAACCATAACTATAAACGTATAATTTAGGATCCACGCACAGAGAATTATGGATTTACACATAGGCAAGATCTTCATTTTATTATTTAAGATCTATTTATTTAATTTAATTAATAGTTAATTAATTTAATGAAATTTTAATTAATTTAATGTGTGTATGGCGTAAATCTGATTGAAATGGGATTTTTGTTCTGCACCGATAGATTCCGTCTTAGAAAAAGTTTAGTGTTTATTTAAAATGAAGTGTTGATATAAATTATTTAAAATTAATGTTTGTATCTGAATAGCGTTCTCCTACACCATGGAGAGAGATACTGTCTTCAGTTTCTACTTACTCTTTGGTGATTCCAATGTTTGGACAATACTGGATGAATTATTACCTTTTGACTGTACAACCATTGTTTATGGATGATGGTCTCAACATACCAGTCAAAGAAGTAAAAGGAGTTGCATATTTTTATTCGATAAATGGAATTTAAGTATTAAAAAAAATTTTATGGAGCAATTGACATATAGAAGTATAATGATTTGTAGAATGATGTATGATATTCTCCAATGGAAGGATGCAGGACATATAAACGCTTTTCTTTTCTTTTTTTCAGATCAGCATTTTATTAAATTTAAATGTAAATATATAATAGTTTAAAATTAAGTTTTTATAAACCTTAACGTTTTGAGCAAAATAAAAATAATTTAATTCATAATTTCATCCCTCTTTGGAAGAAGTACAGAAGTTTTACAAAAATTATGTAAGTTTTGACTAAATGAATATATATTCCAAGGCATTAGGTAATAAGTCATTTCAATTAAATATTGAGTAGAAGCAGCAAAAATAAATCAATAAAAAATTTTTTAAAAAAAAACTTTTCTTGCACATCTGAAGAAAAAAAAACTATAAATCTGAGAGCAAAGTGGCTTCTCTAAAATTTGGTATATTTAAACGATACTTTTAGAATCAGAAAAATTAATAAAATATGCAATAGCAAATATAACAGACTCAGACTTTTTGTAGCTCTTAAAAATTGCTTATTATTATTATTTTGCATTTATTTTATTATTATTATTATTATTTTAAAATACATAAAACTGGTAGAAGCTGGTATGTTTTTTCGCACAGGTGAAAGAAAAAAAACTAAATTGTTCAATTTATCTAAACAATCCCATCTTCCATTCCGTTCATTTTAAACAACACATCAATAATCATTCCTTTCAATTTTCAAAGAGTTTTCAGTGTCCTGCACTCTCCCATTTGTTGTCCTGGACTATTAAAATACGATACTCTCATTCATGCATAGTCGGCAACACAATAAAGCTGCCTAATACAAAAAAAGTCTGGTATTTCCCATCTATTAGGATAGATGAAACAACCAGATAAACTAATTTAGCCCCATTCCAGTGTTCATTTTATAAAACACAACTCAACCACAACCCAACTCAAATGCCCAATACCAATGAAGAGCTTAGCTCAAATATACAGTTCAAATTCTTTGTTAAGGTTTTCAAACTATACTAGTTGTAAATGGTTAAAAAAATTGATAGTGTTTTATTCATAGTTTTTTTAAACCATACTAGTTGTAAACAGTTTTAAAACCGTAAAGGTAAAAAAATGTCCTTTGCCGTAATGTTAGAATGAAAACTCAATGAATGAAGTTAGAGGATTTTCACGTTCTTTCTAATTAAATTCTCCCTAATTACGACTATTCTTATTAAATGAATCTGTGCTTACTTACTGTTACTTCCTTTAACAAGATAATAAACAGTAGCATTGTTGATAATCGGAACATTACTCATCATACTTTAAACAATACTAAGAGGTTAAGTTAAGTATAGTTCAAACATAGCAGAAAACTTCAAAACTTTAAATTTCTCAAGCAAGAAGAGATTTCTTTAATTTGGAGCAAAGAAGTAAACATAAAAATTCATCTATAAAATGGCAAAAAAATAAGTTGCATACGTCAAAATAAATGTATGTTATTTTATTAAGGGATTTTAAATTGTCCTAAGATAATAAAGATACTTAAATAATTTTTATTTTAGATTTTTTTAAGTTGAGTTACATGTTAATTACATGTTGAACATTTTTGCAGTGTGTTGACGTACAAATTATTATCATTTTTAGAATGGGCTATTTACCTCAGCACCCCAAGTTGTACAGGCTATTGCAGGTCTAATTGCATGTTGGTATTCTCTCTGGATAAATAAAAATGATACTTCAAAAATAAATCTCGCTAGAAAAGGATGCAATTCAATTGGTAAGTTCAAATTAAGGATTAGTCTAAATATTTTATGCAGTTTTTTTTATTATTTTTTTTTTATATCCGTCGTTGAACAGCCGACCCAATTTTTGGGTTTACGACTACTAATGTTCAACTCCGTAGCCTTGTAATTTCGAAACAATCCAGGAGACAAGGAAACTCCTGGATCAGTAGCCCCAGATGTATTGATTTGTTATGGAAACATGGAGGACTTTACCCCTTTGACAGCAATCATCATTTACGACACGAGGAGTCTTCGGCCCGCGGGGAAAGGAGCCAACGAACTCTTGTTTTTTATATTTTAATATTTTAACAAGGCTTATATGTCCTTAATAAAGTAAGAAAACTGTGGTATCAGTATCGTAATTACAAAGTTATCATTGAATTTAAATTTTAAAAATCCAGCATCTCGTGACCACAAAAATACAAGTTTTTGAAATTAAATATTGAATGTTGTGGTGAATATAAACTTAATAAAATACATCTCCTTATTTTTGCTGCCATATGTTTTAATTTTTTAAGGAACTTACGAACTCTACTAAAAATGAGGCTATCGTATCAATTGCTGATAGTGATGGTGATAATCGTGAAATAAGTTTGAAAATAAAGGAATAAAACAATGAAACATTAAGCAGGTTTAAATGGAAGAACATGTATGGGAGAAAATGTCAGTTTTTGAATATATTGAAATATAGGGATGTTTGCAAATCATGCTTATTCAAGAATTTTATAAAATCTTGTGATTGTGCATCAGAATTGCTAGTTTTTTCAGGCCCTAAAATTTTTTACTGCATCTTTTTTTCTTCTTTCCCTTACCTAAGAGACTCGAACTAAGGTGTACAAGCAAATAGCAATACAAGTCTTCATAAATTTATATTAACTTATGTAAATTTGGTTTTAGTATAAAATTTTCATTCAAATGACGTTAAAACATTTTTAAAAAAATAAATAATGTCAGATAAAAAATTCGACGTTCAGAAACTAAATCTTCAACTAAAATATTGGAAAATAATAAATAATTTATCAATCAATTCAAATTTTATATTCAAAGAAGATTAAAAAGAAGCTGTTATCTTTGTCCAGAAAGCAGTCCCAAATATTCTTCCTTTTTTCGCTTAGCAACGAGGAAAAGCGATGTTGTGCAGCCTTGTCCTTCATTCAGTTTCTTCATGGTTGTTTCCAATTGTTTCATCTTCCATGGTGAGGTAATTTGGCATCTTTTAAAAGTTTCGTCATACATATAAATCTTTATTACGACCCAATTTAAGACCAATTTTTTTCGAAATTTTATCTACCCCCTATTTTAAGGGTCAAGGTTCCAAATATGTTAAAAACAAAATATGTTTATTCAGATGATCTACGTTTTTGAGCCTGATTTCGTAACTTAATTAATAGTTAGTACTAATTAATTAGGATATTTGACGTCACAACCAGGGACCATTAAGGTTTACACTTAATTCGTGAAAATCCTATCATCAGAACGAAATTTATTCAGGGTGATATCTTTTCTTTTTTTTTTACAGACTATACATACCTTAACGATTTTTTATTTAGAAAACATGTGAATAAAAAATTGTTACTGTAAATATTACCAGCGAAAAATGTTGCCATATTGCTTAAGTTTAATTCCACAAAAAAGAAGTACATAAAATGATTATTACTTCTATTGTTATGATAATGATTTGTTTTTTATTTTAGCGGTAATATTTTTTCTGTTTGGACTCGGAGGTTTAATTCCACAAAAAAGAAGTACATAAAATGATTATTACTTCTATTGTTATGATAATGATTTGTTTTTTTTATTTTAGCGGTAATATTATTTCTGTTTGGACTCGGAGGTTTAATTCCACAAAAAAGAAGTACATAAAATGATTATTACTTCTATTGTTATGATAATGATTTGTTTTTTTATTTTAGCGGTAATATTATTTCTGTTTGGACTCGGAGGTATGTATATGTCAGGATGTGATATTATTTGGAATATTGTCTTCCTGTTCTTTTGTAATGCAGGTCTAGGATTTACTTTTGGAGGATGTCTAATAGTTGCTGTCGACATGACGCCTACATATTGTGGTGAGTGTAACAAAAAGTTTCAATTTATTTTCAATAAAATTTTTCCTTCTTTGTTTTTTTGTTTTTTTTTTTGCAAAATATGTCAATATTTTTCTTGCTTTATTTGTTATCTTGAATTGCTTTTCAATAAGTATGTTGCATAATTGAATTGTCCTTTAATAAGTAAATACTTTGCTGCAGTTTTCATTCTAAAATTATGGTAAAATAACGAACAACGGTTTGTCCATCCAATTAACCGTAAATTCTACCATAAATAACATGTTTTACTTTCACGGTTAGAAACCGTTTACAGATCGTATGGTTATAAAACCATGAATATAAAAATATGCGGTTTTTTAACCATTTACAGCCAGCATAGTCTTAAAACCAGAAAATTGAAATTTAAATGCACACTGGAGCTAAGCTTTTTGTTAGTTAAAGGGCAATGTAGAGTGCTTTTCATGTTTTGAAGGGAATGATGTGTAATAATGTCATTGTCAATTGGAATGCCTGTTTTGTCAGTCATGAGACTGACAGATTAGCCCTCTCGGCTATAATATGTACGCAGTTACAAGAAACTGAGAGGCTTCATTAGATGGGTTTAGTTGGTCCGTTAAAATTCTAGTTGTTTAACCGTATTATGTGAAAGGAGTTAATAAACTGTCTTTCTTTCAATTAATCGTTTGAATACCATCTTATTTATAGTTATTTGACTGTTTTGTTTGAATATGGTAAAATAATAATTAAATGAATTGTTATTTAAATGTTATTTAATGTTATAAAATGTTATTTAACTATTTTTCCCCCCAGAAATTTCAAACAGTGTCGTTTAAAACTTTACTATTATTATTTATTCACTTTTGTTAGTTTTATATACAATTCTAGCTTTTTAAAAGATTCTTATCAAATCAAAGAAAATTTGAGGGCTAAAAATTATAATTCTCAAAGACTTAACTCGTAAAATTTCGTAAGAACTTAACCGCTTTTATTTGGACCCTGCCAATTTTATAATAACCTTCTGGCAGCACAACACTTGAAAAAGTCGCATTATCACCTGCCGTTTTCTCTGTAGAGCAAGTAAATTAGTCCTTTGTCAATTAGATAAGGAAACCGTCAAGGGAAAAAAAAACAATAAAAATTTTAAATGTTGTAAAATTGCCAGCTTAAAAGATTCTTGACTCTACTTCGAATCAGAAATCAAAAACGGACTTTAAAACAGCTTGGTTTCCAGAGAACATTTCTAACACTTTATATATTTAATCGCTAAACTTTTTTAAAAATTATAATTGAAGTGCTAAATTAATACTTATATCTTTATTCAGAGGACTCTATAATCATCTGTCTAAAAATGTAAATCTAAAACCTTTGTTCAAAAAAAAGCTAATTAAACTTTAAAATTAAGATAAAAAATCAATAATTATCAGAGAAAAATAAGTGACTATTTAAAAACACGTAAGGAAAATCAAAAGAATAGTTATGGTTACCAACAGTATCAGGGCAATCACATCATGTTTTATTTAAATTTTGCATTCACTTTGACTGCTGTTATTAACGTCAATAATGATAAAGTATGAATATGATGACATAGTTATTTAGTTTTCTATACTAATTTAAGTACCTCAATAAGTGAGCGTCGGTGACTTTATTTCTGACAATTATTTTTTAAGTAAGGCAAAAGCTACGGAACAGTGTGTGTTTTTAACATTAACACGAAAATTAATTGACACAAAAGGTAGTTAATTTCGCAGAATGCATCCAAGTTGCATTCACTGTTGATTCGATTGATTTTTTTAAATCTAAATTCATACTTGATGATGGATCGATTTTATAACTTTTAGGTCCTTTCATGGGATTCCTTAGCACAATAGCTAGTTTATCCGGATTCATATTGCCTATTCTAACTGGAAAATTAACAAAATATGAAGTGAGTCTTATATTACATTATATAATTTTACATATTACTTTTTTATGGTACATATATCTCAATTTATATGCATTAGATGTTTGAAGGAAATAAAGTAGGGGCTTGCTAATTCGCGGTTATCAAGTGGATGGAACTGTGAATTTTTACTGCTCGTAGAGGAATTGAAAAAAAAAGAACGTTTAAGCATGATATTATCAAAGATTGCAAATAAAAAGAGAGAAATTTATTTTAATTTTCTTGGAAACGGTTTAGAAAATCGCTAAGCGGAATGAAATATTTTGCATCTCAATTTGGAATTGAAATACATTTCTTTTACCCTTGGTAGGTAGACCTAAATTAAATATCCATGCCCGGCCGGCCACAGTATTACCAAATTTTTATTTTGAAACATAAAAATTAACAGATATTGAATTTTGTAAAAAGCCATTTTTTTTTTAAGTAAACATTTTCAATTCCGTTGATGACAATATGACAATCATCGATCAGAGCAGATATCGATTCGGAACGTAAAGATTACAATTCGCATAAGTGAACACGAAACTAAAGCAAAAATTTTTTACAGAATCACATTATGGATCTCACATGTTCTTTTGTACTTTAAAATTATTTTTGTTTGTTTTATTCTTGCTTATAGCCAAATATTTTATTTGTTTGATTTGATTACATCGCTCAATAAAATTAACAGTGGGTATACAAATATACTGTCCAAGATTTGCGTTTTTTGTATTTCAACTGCAGTTATTTTAATTGATCTAAATATTACTATTATAACAGCAAAAATATTTTTAAGTAATTATTATTTTTAATGGATATATAATTTCAGCAAACACTGGCGCAATGGCATAAATTGTTTCTGATAACTATGATAGTTGTAACATTGGACGGTGTGGTGTTTCTTCTTTGGGGTTCTACGGAGATTCAGTCTTATGATCCAGCTTACCAGAAAGAAAAAGCATCAGAAATTACTTCTTCGCATTTATGAATACATCAAAAGATTTAAAGAATACTTATTTTGTTAAAAAAACATTTTAAAATAATTATAAAAGTGAGTTTCAAAACAATTTAGTTCATCAGAAGTACCACAACTTGTACGTTTGTAATATTTCTTTTTAGCATTCAAATTCCACAAAGATTCAACCTTATAATCCTGTTTATAAAAAAGAAAAAACATTCTCATCTCAAAGTGAAATAAATACAGCACAATTTGCCTCCTGTCATTTTTGACAGCATTAAAATGTTTAAACATTTCTGGATTAAATTATACTAGTTAATTAATATTTTTATACGAAAGAGAGTTTTAAGCAATGTATTGCTCAAATTTATTTGCTATTGTCTTAAAAATTGAATCATGTAGGTAGTTATATTTTATTGATTATTTTGTTTTATATTGTACACAATAAACTATATTTATGCCTTTTTCAATTTCTACTTATAGTTCACCCTCTTCCTATATATATTTCTATATCTTGCTCAAATTTTCAATCATTAATAAAATACTTTTTATTCATCCACTCAAGTTCAAATACATTTTTTAAACTTGTAGGGGATGATACTTGATTAATAAAATTTTTCCAAATATTGATTCATTAATTAAATTTAATTAATTAATTTTAGTTTTATATGGAAGAAAAAATTTGAATGGCCATTAAAAATGGTACTTCAGGAAGGAATGCAAGTAACAGAATGATATTTATTGGGCACATACATTATAGTTGGAAGAACAAGTGATTAAATTTTCAAGATATTTGGACGTATAGATCTTGAGAAATCAGTACTCAGAGCAATCTCCCCTAGCATCAATAACTGTTGTTATTCTCCTGAGCATCGAATCGAACAGAGATTGGATTGCATGGATGGGTACAACATTCCATGCAGCTTCAACATTATGCTACAATTCATCGACTATAGGGACTGACGAGTGCCAGTCGTTCGGCAACCATTGATCAGACGTTTTCAATTGGAGACAGATCAGGAGAACGTGTTCTGCGTCAAGGAAGGTTGGGAAAGTACGGGCAACATGAGGTCGTGCATTGTCCTGAGATCCTGAAGGGCATTTCATATGACTGTTACGAACCCTTCGATTCCATATTCTCCTAACAATCATGGAATCTCGACAAACGCGAGCAGCAATACTTCGGTATGATAAACCGCAATCCCAGAAGTCCACAATTCGTCCTTGATGAAACTCAAACGCGTGCTGGTAGGCATTTCTAATTCTTACACGAGGCATAACAAAAACTTCTTTTCTCGAAAAACAACTCTCAAATTCAATTTCTCTATTAGAAACTTACTATCAAATCTCTTCTTTTATACACATTGTAGGTGTCGCTACCGCCGCCTGCTCTGCATGAATGCACTGATAGGGTAATCATTTGCATACCACAACATGCTCTATCGGTCCTGCAAATTTCCCGTTCGTGGTGTGTCGCCTTCCTAGTGTAGCAAGTTTAATGTCCAGTAGTGTAGTAACAAACAAAAATGGTAGTCCAACACCATATATGGAAAAGAACAGGGGAAATTTTATAGAAATGCGCTTTTTTTGGCACTTAATATTGTGATTCTGTCATATGCATATTTATATTAATTGTAGTTATTTAATAAAACGTAACTAAAATAAATTTTTCTTTGTTGACCTAAAGTAACAATTGACATTAAATTTTTGTTTATAAAACTTGTTATTGTTTGATTTGTGTTCTCGGAAATGATGGTTTTCTTTATAGTGGACGAAGAAAAACGTGAGGACAATAAAAGTTTGAGATAATTGTCTCCATCTTATAAACAAATATTAAAGTATGAAATGAACCTAAAGAATATTTAAATCATTATATAAAGAAATGATAAATTATGTAAAGAAACGCATTATTATCTTATACTATAATACGAGGAATGATTGCCAAGTCGAAAATCGCCCCAGAATTAATAAACTCCGGTAAACTTGGGGTTCTGGGGTTTTGGGCCACGAGGAATCGATTGGCGCCGGTTTTGAAGCGCTACGGTCGAGCAGTTCGGAGTTACAGATAGGATATTTTCAAACTTTATTAGTTCTGTATTAGTCTGTTTGTAATCACAATATATCGCCCCAGAAGCCTCGCCCAGGCACGAAAATTGTGTTTTGACATAATGAAGAAGTATTTTTTTTCTTTTTCAAAAATTTGGATTAATTTTTTAGTTATCAGTCATTTTGTAAGAAAATCTATACTCTTTCGTCTTCCAAGTGCCGTATTCAAAAAACTTATTAAAAAAAT
This sequence comes from Parasteatoda lunata, assembly GCA_949128135.1. Classification (NCBI taxonomy): domain Eukaryota; kingdom Metazoa; phylum Arthropoda; class Arachnida; order Araneae; family Theridiidae; genus Parasteatoda; species Parasteatoda lunata. The sequence goes on from OX421977.1 coordinate 52,331,965, forward strand.
ACATATCTCTTATAAATGTATGCTAATGCGAACCTTACAATTGAAATATTAATTTTCGACAACTTAAACCAATAATATACGAAGGAATTAATAATTTAATTGTAAGGTTCGCATTAGTTTACATTTATCAAAGTGGAGAAATGTTTAACTTTTGTATTAAAAATGTGGCAACATATTAGATACGTAAATAGAACGCTTAGCTGTCGTTGTTCATAATTGTAATAATAAGTCTTTCCACGATTTAAATTCTTAAAATTTTCTTTGTCTATTGCCTAATAAGTTTCAAGCGGTAACGTGCTGTCATCTATAGCCAATATGGCGAACTAATAAAGTTTGATGACCACACGATTATTTTTAAATCACAAAATTAAGGTAAAACAAATATAAAAGAAAAAAATAAGGATAACTTTGATATTTTTACTAAATTTTCTTTTGAAAAAGTACGATTCTAATTCCACTGTTTTTTATTAAGGGAAATTTGTTAATGAAATTTTGAATTTAGCGCTCGTTCGTTAACTATAAAGATTCGTTCTTTTTGATTCGTTCAAAATTCCAATTTCCAAATATTCGAATTTCCAAAAAAGCATTTAAGGAACTGATTTCGATTTCAAATCACCGTCAACAAAGTCCGACATTTCAACATTCATCAGATTTCAAGCTACATTTTCAACATTCATATTTACAACTCGCATCAACTCGCGGTATTTTCAGCTACTGTTTTCTCCGAGCCGAGCTCGGTAACCCGCTGGTATAAAGAAATAATAAATTTCAAATAAAAAAGAAAAAAACTAATATTAATTTCGTAAATTTTTTTTTCATTCTGTAATTGATGATGTTATTTGTTGTAGTACTTAAGCAGCTTTACATTGTAACCCAAGCAGACAGGTTTGCAGTACTTGTTCCTATTTTATTAACATTATTGTTATTAACATTATTATTTTAAATCTAATTATTTTTAAACATTATCGTTATTAAATACAAATAACCGTTTTTTAGTAGATTATTTGCTATCAAAAAATACCTTAGCCCAGAGTTTCCAAATTTTCTGCTTGTGAAACACTAAACAGTCAAGCTTTCTTTTGGTGGAACCCCGAATTTTAGCTCATTAAAAAAGCTAATTAGCATATGGGAATATGCAAAGAAAAAAATAATTAGCAAACAATGATTGAGAAGAATGAAATTCATTAATTGTTTCATCAATAATAGTCTTAAAATTAGGCTCTATATTAGGCAGTTAAACTCATAGGACCTGCGGTGGCTTTTTATCTTCTTATTTTTAGTGTATACATAAATCAAATTGAATAAAATAAACTGAATTATGAGGAATATTGTCTTCTTACTCTTAGAATGGTTATCAGAGTAATTCGTTATTCTTGAATTTGGTAATTTTATTTTGAATTTTAAAGTTCGATGAGAAATAGTTATGGAAATTAATTTGTAAGACTACTTTTCTTACAGAATAATTTGAAGAAAATAACCGAAATATTAAATTAATTAGTGTGGCCTATATTGTATATATATATATATATAATAAAACTTATTAAAAATTAAAAAAATATTAATTACAACTGGTCTTGGTTTTCTTTGCAATTTTAACTTATGTTATTTATGGGTTTGTGGCTTAACATCCGCTATGAATATTAAATACCAACTATCTAATATATAAGACATGTTAACTTGATTCTATCATGAGGTACCTTTTGATAGATGAAGGCTGACATAGTCTAAGATTAAATCCCTACAATGGTGACTTGCGGATGTGATATGAATTCGCAAACATGATGGATGGTCCACATGTTAGCGTCTGTTACATTAAACAGTTATGTTAAACAGTTGATTTGCTTAATATATACTGCTCAAAGAAAAAAAAAATCGGGTAAATTAAATAAAGTCTCCCGACCAATAAACAAAAATTAAGAAGATAAAAAAAGAACGTAATGCAATAAACAAAAAAATAAAAAAAATTGGAGCAAAATGTTGCCAAAAAAAAAAAGAAAACATAATGAGAAAATATTGATATAAATAAATATACCGCATGAATCAATTAGTGCTATTCGGTCATCGAATTCTATCACAGATAAAATTCTGGAAGGGGAATAATATGGCGTAACTACCACTATGAATATTAAATACCAATTCTCTAGTATATAAGACATGTTAAGTTGAAACTATCTTGAAATACCTTTTCATAGATGAAGATTAACATAGTCTAAGATTAAATCCCTACAATGATGACCTGCGGACGTGATATGAACTCGCTAACATGATGGATGGTCCACATTAAACAGTTGATTTCCTTAATATATACTGCTCAAAGAAAAAAAAATCGGGTGAAGTAAATAAAGTCTCCGGGTCAATAAAAAAAAATTAAGAAGAAAAAAAAGACCGAAATGCTATAAACAAAAAATGAAAAAAAAAAATTGGAGCGAATTGTTAAAAAAAAAAGGAAGGAAGTATAATGAGCAAACATTGATATAAATAAATATACCGCATGAATCATTTAGTGCTATTCGTTCATCGAATTTTATCACAGATAAAATTCTGAAAGGGGAGTAATGTGGCGTAACTACCACTATATGAATATTAAATACCAATTATCTAGTATATAAGACATGTTAACAGGATTCTATCTTGAGGTATCTTTTGATAGATGAAGGTTGACATAGTCTAAGATTAAATCCCTACAATGGTGACCTGCGGACGTGATATGGACTCGCTAGCATATGGATGGTCCACATTAAGCAGTTGATTTGCTTAATATATAATGCTCAAAGAAGAAAAATAGAGTGAATTAAATAAAATCTCCCGGTCAATAAACAAAAATTCAGAAGAAAAAAAAGGAGGAAAATGTTACAAAAAAAAAAAAAAAAAAATAGGAAGCAAATATAATGAGCAAATATTAATATAAATAAATATACCGCATGAATCAATTAGTGCTATTCGTTCATCGAATTCAATCATAGGTAAAATTCTGGAAGGGGAGTAATGTGGCGTAACTACCACTATGAATATTAAATACCAATTATCTAGTATATTAGACATGTTAACAGGATTCTATCTTGAGGTATCTTTTGATAGATGAAGGTTGACATAGTCTAAGATTAAATCCCTACAATGGTGACCTGCGGACGTGATATGGACTCGCTAGCATATGGATGGTCTACATTAAACAGTTGATTTGCTTAATATATAATGCTCAAATAAGAAAAATAGAGTGAATTAAATAAAATCTCCCGGTCAATAAACAAAAATTCAGAAGAAAAAAAAAGAGCAAAATGTTACAAAAAAAAATAGGAAGCAAATATAATGAGCAAAAATAAATATAAATAAATATACCGCATGAATCAATTAGTGCTATTCGTTCATCGAATTCAATCATAGATAAAATTCTGGAAAGGGAGTAATGTGGCGTAACTACCACTATGAATATTAAATACAAATTATCTAGTATATAAGACATGTTAACAGGATTCTATGTTGAGGTATCTTTTGATAGATGAAGGTTGACATAGTCTAAGATTAAATCCCTAGAATGGTGACCTGCGGACGTGATATGGACTCGCTAGCATGTGGATGGTCCACATTAAACAGTTGATTTGCTTAATATATAAAGCTGAAAGAAGAAAAATGGAGTGAATTAAATAAAATCTTCCGGTCAATACACAAAAAATCAGAAGGAAAAAAAAAAAAGCAAAATGTTACAAAAAAAAAAAAAAAAAAAAAAAAATAAGAAGCAAATATAATGAGCAAAAATTAATATAAATAAATATACCGCATGAATCAATTAGTGCTATTCGTTCATCGAATTCAATCATAGATTAAATTCTGGAAGGGGAGTAATGTGGCGTAACTACCACTATGAATATTAAATACCAATTATCTAGTATATAAGACATGTTAACAGGATTCTATCATGAGGTATCTTTTGATAGATGAAGGTTGACATAGTCTAAGATTAAACCCCTACAATGGTGACCTGCGGACGTGATATGGACTCGCTAGCATATGGATGGTCCACATTAAACAGTTGATTTGCTTAATATATAATGCTCAAAGAAGAAAAATAGAGTGAATTAAATAAAATCTCCCGGTCAATAAACAAAAATTCAGAAGAAAAAAAAAAGAGCAAAATGTTACAAAAAAAAATAGGAAGCAAATATAATGAGCAAAAATAAATATAAATAAATATACCGCATGAATCAATTAGTGCTATTCGTTCATCGAATTCAATCATAGATAAAATTCTGGAAGGCGAGTAATGTGGCGTAACTACCACTATGAATATTAAATACCAATTATCTAGTATATAAGACATGTTAACAGGATTCTATCTTGAGGTATCTTTTGATAGATGAAGGTTGACATAGTCTAAATTAAATCCCTAGAATGGTGACCTGCGGACGTGATATGGACTCGCTAGCATATGGATGGTCCACATTAAACAGTTGATTTGCTTAATATATAATGCTCAAAGAAGAAAAATGGAGTGAATTAAAAAAAATCTCCCGGTCAATAAACAAAAATTCAGAAGAAAAAAAAAAGAGCAAAATGTTACAAAAAAAAAAAAAAAAAAAAAAAAAAAAAAAAAAATAAGTAGCAAATATAATGAGCAAAAATTAATATAAATAAATATACCGCATGAATCAATTAGTGCTATTCGTTCATCGAATTCAATCATAGATAAAATTCTGGAAGGGGATTAATGTGGCGTAACTACCACTATGAATATTAAATACCAATTATCTAGTATATAAGACTTGTTAACAGGATTCTATCTTGAGGTATCTTTTGATAGATGAAGGTTGACATAGTCTAAGATTAAATCCCTACAATGGTGACCTGCGGACATGATATGAACTCGCTAACATGATGGATGGTCCACATTAAACAGTTGATTTGCTTAATATATAATGCTCAAAGAAGAAAAATGGAGTGAATTAAAAAAAATCTCCCGGTCAATAAACAAAAATTCAGAAGAAAAAAAAATGAGCAAAATGTTACAAAAAAAAAATAAGAAGAAGCAAATATAATGAGCAAAAATTAATATAAATAAATATACCGCATGAATCAATTAGTGCTATTCGTTCATCGAATTCAATCATAGATAAAATTCTGGAAGGGGAGTAATGTGGCGTAACTACCACTATGAATATTACATACCAATTATCTAGTATATAAGACATGTTAACAGGATTCTATCTTGAGGTATCTTTTGATAGATGAAGGTTGACATAGTCTAAGATAAAATCCCTACAATGGTGACCTGCGGACGTGATATGAACTCGGTGATGACGGATGGTCCATATTAACAGTTGATTTGCTTAATATATACTGCTCAAAGAAAAAAAATATCGGGTGAAGTAAATAAAGGTCAATAAACAAAAAATTAAGAAAAAAAAAGCGAAATGCTTTAAACAAAAACTTAAAGAAAAAGATATTGGAGCGAAATGTTACAAACAAACAAACAAAAAAAACGGAAAGGAAATATAATGAGCAAAAATTGATATAAATAAATATATCGCATGAATCAATTAGTGCTATTCGTTCATCGAATTCCATCACAGATGAAATTCTGGAAGGGGAGTAATGTTGCGTAACTACCACCATGAATATTAAATACCAATTCTCTAGTATATAAGACTTGTGAACTCGATTCTATCTTGAGGTACCTTTTGATAGATGACGGTTGACATCAGGGCTGGGTTGACACAGGTTCTATATATTTGCAGATTATGTGCAGCAAATGAAACTTAATGAATCTTAAGTTTTTCCTTCGTTACATTGCTGCTATATGTTTTAATTTTATTAAAATTCATTATTATTTCTCTCACTTTCTTTTCTACGATCTCATTTGAATGCGTAAGGCTGAAAAAAGAGCCTTGGCAATAAATTAATGCTTATAATAGTCAATGCAAAGATTAATTAACTTTTCTTGTTGATAATTATCCTAACGTATCTCTCGCATTTGATTTTTCTAACGTGACTCTCGCATTTTTGATTTCTTGATGGACGGCGGTGTCCTGTGATGCTGGGCTCTGCAGTCAGACCCTCTGAGCCGTTTACAAAATTTTATATTTTACAAAATTTATAAATATATTAAAAATGAAATTATTATTATTTTTTTTAATTTTGAAGGAGATGCATACTTGCAAAATGCAAGATTTTTTATCAGTTATTATAGTTGATTCGTTTAAAAACAATTTCTTATTTTTCCACACTCTGCAGAATGGAATAAATGAACAAAAGGATAATAATAATTTCCTACAATGATTCATATTTGAAGTACTCTTTCGTCATTTTCAGGGTAAATATTCTTCGATTAATACTGCCTTCCTCCAACATTATTTAAAAATATTTCATCATTATACAGGGTGTTTATAAAGTCCCGGACCAATTTTGATGTTTGATAACTCATAAAATAATAAAGATAGATTAAAATTAATAACATAAATGGTTAGATAGACTCAAAAAGTTTCATGACCCTTGTTAATGAACTTCCACGTGTGCCCCCTTCGTCGCACGGAGAATATCAAGTCGATAGTCAATTTCACGCCAGGTAGCGGCAAGCATGTCGGCATCAACAGCTATTGCGGTTGTAATTCTGACTTTTAGGTCATCAATGTTCGACACGATCCTCCTGTAAACATTATGGGTGTCCAAGGAATTGAACCACCTCGCCCAATCCATCTTCCTGGAAAATGGTCATTCAAAGAACTACGAACGATGATACCCCAATGAGTTGGTGCACCATCTTGTTGCAAAAAGACATGTGCCTGAAGCTCTTCTAGTTGTGGAAATACGAAGTTTTTCAACATGCCTAAGTATACGACTGATAATACCGTCTTTTCTGTAAAGAAGAAAGGCCCGATGACTCGGTCGTGCATTAGTCCACACCACACATTAACCTTTGGGGAATCTCTTTGTACCTCACGGTATTCATGAGGGTTTTCAGATCCCCATAAGCGCTCATTATGGTGATTAACAATGGCAGAAACATGAAAGGATGCTTCGTCGGAGAACATTATGCGCTTCAGATATTTAGACTGGAATATGAAATTATCTGAAATTAGCCACACGTGCAGACCATATTTACAAAGGTAAAGATATTCAAACCTGAAAAGGAAAATATATGAGTTATTCCATCAATAAATGTCATTAAGTTTGTTCATATCTTCATTATTTTATGAGTTATTAAACATCAAAATGGGTCCGAGACTTTATAAACACCCTGTATATATATATATATATATATATATATATATATATATATATATATATATATATATATATATATATATTATATATATATATATATATATATATATAGCTATTTTAATAATTTAATAGTTAGAAAAGTGGGGCCCATGGTTAGCCTAACAATTGCAAATATGTTATAATTAAGGCCCGGATTTTGATGACATTTTTTTGCATTTTTTGCATTTTTGGACATTTTTTGTCCTTTAGAGCATTTTTTTAGATTTATAGGGCATTTTTTTTAAACTTTTGGGGCATATTTTGCATTTTAAAGCATTTTTTTAAATTTTTTGTTAATTTTTTCCAATTTTTATTATTTTTTATCATTTTTCATTATTACACTGGCTTCCAAACAATGAAGAAAATCTCTAGGATATTAACAAGTGAAGCAACATCTTTTCAAATTGAAGAAGAATTGTCAGTAAGTGAGACCGTCTTTTTCAAGTACGCACCAATAACATCAGTAGACGTTGAAAGAAGCTTCTTCAGGTATAAAAATTAACTTTCAGACAAGAAACGCTCGTTTACATTTCAAAATATTAAAAAAAAAATTAATAATCCAATGTAATTCTGATATTTAGTAATATTATGAGATGGAAGTTGTTATATTCATTATAGTTTCTATACAAAATGAAAATGTTTTGGAGTCAATATATTTTCCTTTTTTTTTGTTATTTTAGGATATAAAACATATTTTTCAAACTTTAATGAATGTAGAACAAGTATTGCATTGCTTTATATTTTTTGAAATGACTCATAATAATTTTAAAGAGTAAAAAATTGTTTTAGTTGAATATTTTTACTTTATTTAAGTCATCTCATAAGGCGTTTTTAGCGCAATTTTCGCATTTTAAGGGCATTTTTTGCATTTTTATGGGCATTTTTTGCACTTTTAAAGGGCATTTTTTGCACTTTTTAAGGGCATTAATTGAGATTTTTTAGGTCATCAAAATCTGGGCTCTAGTTATAATTAGAAACTTATGAACTCAATTCACAACAGTATTAAAAATGCATGTTATTTGCTTATTCGAAACCTTATTTCCCCTGAAACAGAAATTAAAATTATCGATGCATCATTCTCAGTTGAAGAATGGTGCATCGAAATTCAAAACAATCATAAATATGTTTTAATTATAAACTCAATCCACAACAGTTATAAAAATGCTCGCTAATCGCTTATTTGAAATTATATTTCCTTTGGAACAGTAATTAAAATTATCGATGTATAATTCTGAGTTGAAGGTCTTTTGGAATGAATTTGAAAATATATTGATGCTAACGATAAACAGATTCACCAACCTTCACTAGCGAAACAGGCGTCATTATTCAAATAAAAAAAAAAGCTATCTTCAGATTTGTTAGTATAGTTCGTAACGGTTCCGATGAGAGATTATGTTATGAATATATTTCAATTGCAGATTTTTCCTGCGCATTCTTGAGTGAAACAGTGATTTAAAATTGACGCAATATTTGCGCTGATAGCTATCTTACTTTTTTGCTCTGAATTTTGGCTGCATTCGTTTTTGCACCCGTGACATTAAAAAAAAAAAAAAAAAGGTACTTATTAGGGAAAATAATTTATATTGCTTACATTTTCTTGATATAAGATGTAATATTATTGAATTCTCACAAAGTGGGTGCTAAATATGAAGAAAGAAGGTAAGTAAAATATTTTTATTAATTATTTAATTATTTTATTAATTATTATAATTTTATTATTTATTTTATTAATAATTATATTAAACTAACTTCTGAAGCATATTTAAATTATTTATATATTTTGTGAAATATTTAAATAATTAATACCAATTATTCAATTATTTAAAAAAAGTTTAATTTAATATTTGATTAATTTATTTATATAATCAGTAAAATTACTGAAATAATATTTCTAAGTGTTCTTGAACAACAAGTTTATTTTCATTTTTGATTATATTATTATCCAAAACTTTTTATTTCGTAAAATTAAAAAAAAAAAAAAATTTATTGAACAAAACAAAAAATAGATAAGTTCAAAATAATTAAAATAAACATTTGTTCATCACCAATTATATATAATTCAAAATATATTTATAAAACAATTCAAAATCAACAATTCAAAATATATTTATAAAAGTAAACAAATTTTTATTTAATTTTCTTTCAAACATGCATTATAAATCTTAATCCTTGAGATTTTAATTTAATTATCTTAGAAACGTGCATTTTAAATTTATAGATATTTTCAAATGGTAACTGATATGGTAATTACTTCTAATAAAAGTAAATACCTGCACACATACTTGTTTCACATTCATCGTTTAATTTGCATTGTTAAAAATATAAGACAGTAACGTTGTATAGCAGATAACTTAATGCAAAAAATAACTTAAAGTAAATATTTATAATTTTTTATTATTTTATTTAAGAACGGTTGAAAAATTTTAAATTGTAATGTACTCAATTTTTTTACTCTATTTAAAGAATGTAATTTTACATGTCGAAATACGAAATTTGAGTGAAATCGGTCGAATAGTTCCTGAGAAATTAAATTTCATAAAAGTCATTACTTAAAATTTGATTTCTCAGGAACTATTCGTCTAATTATGTTGAAATTTCATATTTCGTCTGAAATTTGTTTGAAATTACATTCTTTAAAACGATGCAAAAAATTGTAAACCTTACTATTCAAAATTTTTTCGACCTTTCTTAAATAAAATGATAAAATAAATCTTTACTAAAAGTTATTTTTTACAATTATCTTTGGATAAATGAATTTTTTATTATGTGTAAAAATGCTTCAATTCGCTTAAAGAGTTCTCAAGATATAGTGAAATATGCAAAAAGTAAAACTAACATTAAAAGATTCATACTTTGGAACGTTCTTCTGATCAAACAATTTGGACCACATTTCCAAGATTGAGGCTACCCCTTATATTTTGGGGTTCAGAAACCCGGATCAGTAAAAAAAAGTTATGTTTATTCAAAGAAAGTTTGTTTTTGTGCCTGGTTTGGTAACTTAAAATATCGGCTGCACTCATTAATTAGCTTATTTGAGGTCAGCCCCTCGAGCCATTAATATTATGTCCTAGAATGGGAAAATCCCATCATTAAATTAGAAGTTATTCAGGGGGGGTTCGTTTTCTTTTTGGCTCGCTGTACTTGAATTTACGAAGATGTACAGAAAAATGCATAGGAAGTATGATAAAGTAAAAAAATAACATTTTATATTTAGTTCGAATTATTAACTGTTACATTTGTAGTAAGAATTACCTTGTGGGCCGTTCTACAGCTCTTAGATATACAAATAATGAGTTTAAGTTTGGACATTTTTATTTATGCCACTTTAATTTTGTTTTAAATAATGAGTATACGTTGTTGTGAACTCTTAAAATTTTATGTTCATTAGTTCACGATTGAATTGATGTTAATTAATTATTTAAAAAAAAGAAGATATAAACATTAGAAGGGGCAAGACGTAAATATTAACTTTCAAAGTGAAAATTTTAAAAACAAAAAAAATTTAATTCAAGAGAGATAAAAGCTATATCCAATTTAAACTGTTATAATGTATACCTTTATCGCAAAACAATTAGATATTTCTAGGTCAAAAAAGGCCTCAAAAGCAATTTATGTAATTGCTTTTCACCATATTTAACGAAAACAGTAAAAAAAAAAACTTTAAAAAAAACATAAAAAACAAAACAAAAATACAATATATTAAGTGCGAGAAAAAAACGTTTACTGATTGTTTTTACCTAACACGGTTTAACAACCAAAGATCTATCCTCGCCTTAGGAAACCATTTTGTTACTTGCAGCTGGAACATGATGTAGCTGAGAGGACTACTCCGTCATTCTCCCGACTGACTGAACAGGGGTTCGAATCCCAGCGTTGATAACACATTATTTCTTTCATTGCTTTAATACATGAAGAGTCTCTAGTATCCTACACTCTTCAAATGGTGACTATGGGCTAATAAGAAACGAAACTATAATTCACGCATATATGGCGCAATTTCCACTGAGCTCCGAATTCCGTTTAAATATTGTTTAGTAACTATGCTACTGGTAAGTGGTTACAAAAATGAAAAGTTTTGTATTTGGGTTTTTTTTTTTAAATTTTACCAGTTTTACACGGTTTTACAACCTTAAAACCGAGAAGGTAAAAAAATGTTCCGAACCATAAATTTTATGGTTAGTCGGTTGGACAGACTGCTGCCGGTTATTTTACCGTAAATTCGAAAGGAAAATTCAAATAGTGTATTTATTTTTAACGAGTGCAATTACTTCTCCTTTTTTTCTTTTTATTATGTCACTCATTCTCTGTTCATATATATATTTTTTCAGTTACAGAGGATTGCTTTATAAATCTTGGTATCCCTTCATATTGCGATTATTATACATTAAGACAATGTTATTACACTGTAAAAATGTCAGTTTAACAGAAAAATACAGTAAGCTGGTGTGCTAGTAAAAACCCGCTCCTTTCACAGAAAAATCCTGTTCTTTATAAACGGACGCCTGTTTTCAAACTAGATAAGTACCATTATTTAAATAAACTCTGTTATAAAAAATTAACAAAAAACCACAGTTATTTTGACTAAAAAATAAAAACGCTCTAAAATAATATTGTGGTCGGTGGTGTCTTATAGGTGTCGCCAAAAAGTTTTTCCCCTACCTGAATGATTGATTGAGTAGGCGGAGGGAATCTATTGAAAAAGCACACCTGCTCAAAGAGTTTACTACTCGCCAAATCTTAATGACGCCAAAGACGATAAACGGTCTGAAATGGAAAACCGATTTACTTCGATTTTGAGCGACATAGTTGATTAATTCTTCTTTTAGTGACAGAATAGAACTTGTGGAATTTTTCGGAGGTGCAAGGTATTTCTAGGTAGAAAAGCTTTTTTATTCAGCTCCTATCCTCATATGAAAAGGAATAAATCAGTAAAAAGTAAAGAAATTTAACTAGACAAAAATTATTCAAAGATTTTAAAAATAATTTTATAAAAAATTTGTATTATATGCAATTCAATCATATGCAAGCTTTAAAATATTTTTTTCGTTCAGTTCTCGTAAAATTATTCTCTCGACAACTCTATCTCCGTGGTCGGTACGCGCTGAAAGCAGAATTCGCATGAGCAGTCACCGCCGACATTCGAACCCGGATCACCTTCATGCCGATCGCTTCGTCACGTGAGACCACGCTGGCTGTAGTGCTTGGATATGGAGACAAATATTAAACTGTCTTACTTACTGAAATCATATTTAAGCGTAAAAATGATTCTACTCTCATAAAAATGTCAGGCTATTTAACTTACCCAAAAATTATAAAGACTGATAATAATCATGTAGAGTGCCAATTTCACAATAAAGTCTAATCCTAATTTTATTTTAATACGATGTTCAAAACAATAAATTAAATATAAAAAAATGCAAAAACAAATGTAAAAAATAACCTTATAAAGATTTGAAAACAAAAAGAAAATATTAATTTATCTTAAGGTAAGTAAAATTGCATGGTAAAAACTAGAATTTGAATCGACAGTTTTAATCCGTTTATGATTAGGGTGAACAACAGAGAAAAACTATTTTGTGTACAACAGATTTAAACCGGAAAATATACGGGGAAAGTCTTTAAAAAAAAAGAAGAAAAAAAATACGGAAATTTTTTATGTTACGCGGGTAACGAAAAAAATCTTTGTTTATTGTTTGCCTGTATATATATTTTTTTTCTATAGAAATTACAATCAATTTTCGCAGTGCATATGAAATTTAATAATTATATGCTTTTTTTAACAAAATTATCACTTCATTTTGAAAAAAATATTGACTTCTAAGAAAAAATAATGACTATTTAAAATTAAGAATTAATTATGGGGCTTGATGAATGGAAGAAGCAGAATTATGGACTCTATCCTAAAAATGACCATGGCCATAATCACAGCCCTTTAAAAACCTTTTTAAGAATCTGTATCAGAAAGAAAGTTATAAAATAATACAGTATGGGGTGAAAATTAACACTAGCATTTGATTTTTTTTTCTCATTTGTAAATTAAGAAAAAATACAGTTGTACCATGCGTGTGCCAACTTATGTGGATTAGAACATGCCATGTTTGAAAATTACTTACAGCTTTTCACGACTCATGTCTAGTTCCTAATCCCAGCTGTGAATTTAATGTATTAAAAAATATTTGTATTGCAAAATGATGACAGTAAATTGTTGCCAAAAACACAAAGATCTTACGCAATATAAAATAATGTATCCCCATACAATAAAACAAAGTAAAAATAAAATCAACGTTTTCAAATACAAGAAAATCTAAAAAATATCAACAATATGTTTTAAAAAATAATTAAGCTGGAGAAATAAAAGTTTGATGCAACCAACAGCTAAGCACACACGCGAAAGAGTTAAAAGAGTTATTAGAAAAAAGAATATAAAAAAACAAATGTACTAGATTCAATAACGAAGCTCATGATCGTTTCCCTTTTGTGAGCTCCTGCATGGTCTTACAAGGGGCTTAACTGTAGCAAAAAGCTTTGGAAATCACAAGCGGGTGCTGCTGGTAACTAATCAAATGGCGAACTTCTCCTGTTAGTAAATCTCACATGGACGACCTGCAGCGAACTGAAGGGCGATAAACCTGCCTGTTTGGAGAACCCGTCGAGTATCCAGGAAGATGACAGGTATGATTGAGCACAACTAGTGCTTTAAGATTAGTCAGAACAACATAATCTTCTCTCAATCATACAAAAAATGGAAATAATAATGACAAATAGAAGAAAGTGTCTCTGAGAAATAATTTTATTAACTCCTGTTTTCCTTTCTAATTAAAAAGTTTGACATGTTGTACTGCAATTAGTTTCCAATAAGTATAATCTCTTAAATAGGTTGAATAATATTGAATCCATATTTACTCTTTGCCTCAATCTGTTGAAATAAAAAATTTGCATTTATTCATAAGCGCCAGTAATTCCTATTATTTTACTAATTATTCTAGACAAACACATTTATTTCTGAATATTTCATTTACAAAAAAAAAAAAAAAAAAAGACAGCTAAAATTTTCTTTAATATATAGATTAACGATACTTAAAACCCGTCTTTTACATAACTATTTTTCTTTAAAACTCTATAGTTCCTTTTCAATTTATTATTATTTTTTTTTATTAAGCTTAACATAAAACAACTTAATCGCCAAAATATTGCATGTCGTTATTTATAAACTGATTACAAATTCTAGCTGTTTGCAAAAGAACATTTACTCATTGCCCCCTTCCTGATATACTTACTAGGAAATAAGGCCATTAATACATATCCAGGTAGCACAACGATAATATTTAACACTAGATAAATACAATATAATACGAGAATGCGTTAGACTCTTGAAAAATAGAGTAATATTGGAATTAATGTTATATAAGATTAATAAAATCTGATCTAAGAGTTGAACGTGTAAAATTATCATCTATCGTATTTCATTGCATTTGGGTCCGTACCACTTTTTGTTAAAAGAAACCTGATATTATGAATAAATAAAGTGTGAAATTTGTGAAAAAAAAAGTTAAAATATTGCACGATTTTTTTTTTAACACTACAATTTTAAGTTAGAACGCGAAAGATTATTGAAAGCTGATTCGATTTGCAAACGGTAAACTAGAAGAACTTTTTTTTAATAGCTGTTGGTGGGGTTACAAGGATTGTGTACATTGCCAACTTAAATGTCACTTCAAAGGTATTTATTATATTTTTATATTGTTAATAAACCATCAGACTTTAAATAAATCATAAACATATACTAGTAAATATTTCATTCATAAAAGTTCCATTTTATTAAGTTAATCGATGCTTTAAATGTTACTCATAATTAATACGTTTTTAACGCATGTATGTACAATCATTTTCAGTTAAAAATAGTTTAACGCTTAATCGGATCCTAAAACGAGACACTTAAATGATCTGTTATTTCTTTTTGTGTTCCTAAATTTCTTAATTCTATAAAAACATAAGGATTAGATTTTTGTCTAGAAGTTATCACAAGATATGCAAGTAAAACTGCGCTCAGTTAGTTGAGCAGGGGATTAAAATAATGCTAATTCAATTATAAATCTTTTTCTAACAATAATTCAGACAAATTAATATGTAAATAAATAAAACATATATTTTTCTCTGCATACTAACTGAAAGTTAGTAATCTTTTAACCAAATTTGGGTTGTTAAACATGTTTAAAAGCATTGCTTTTTAGGATTGATTATCAATTGAATACAATCAAAGCAACTTTTGCTTTTAGAATAAAGAATAAAAATTTATTTATTTATATAAATCAAACAAAAATACAAATATGTTTTCTTTTCTTATGTTTTACCTATAGATTATGTATCATGTTAAACAATGAAGGTAAGAATATACTTGTACAATGTTTTCACAGTATGGTGAAGTTTATTTTATAATGTGCTTTGTTTTGATCTAAAACAATTGTGTACTGAAATGGATGTAATGTTTGTCAAGATTTTTTAATTCTTAGTTATTGTAGACTTGAAAAAGAATCTGAAACTTCTGAAAAAAATAAGTTTAAGTTCTTCATTCTATAATTCTACAATTCATTCTTTATAATAAATCTTTACAATTTTAAAAAAAATATGGCTTGGAAGACGTGATGTGTGCATTAATAAAACTTTATTTCATATAATGTTGAAGAATTTTTATAATAGTACTTAATTGGTATAAAAATAATTAAATGTATTTAAAATTGGGTTAATTATAACTTTTGGTGATGTTGTGGATTTTTATCGTCAGTGCGATTTGAAGCAAAAATTGCTTTTTATACAAAAATATCAAAAACAAAATTCCCTAACACTTCTTACCTTTTTCGTTTACACGCTTTTTTGTGTTTGCATACTAAGGTTCATTTTCTCGTTAACTTTCATTTCATTCTTACCTCATATATTTTGTTCCTTCCATCTGTTTTCTTCTTCCTAATAAATAAAGGTCATCATTTATTTATTTTATAAATAGATGTTCTAAAAATTTTTTTGTGAAACCGATTTACTGCGTCTGTAATGCATAATCTCTTATCAGCAATATGGAAATGGAATTTTTTTGTTTTAAATAAAAATAAATTTTATGATAGCAGCATCCTCTAAATAGTAACTGATGGTAGTCACATTTCAATCATTAATACTAAAGGCCTCTTTTAAAAGGTGATGTAATAAATGTATGTTTTTTTATGCAAATTTAACTTAAATGAAACCCAATATTTATTCGTTTTTTAAAAGTGTAAATATTATGCAACTTTTTTTTGTTTTAGTACGAAGTAGCTTTAAATAATTACCGAATTCTTAAGAATTTCTGATATATGTCCACTTAAATTATTTATTAAAATAAAATATTTTTGAAACTTGTTTAAAATATTATATTCTTTATTCAATCCCTTGAAAAAATCTCTACCGGTGCCTTTATGTTTTGTTTCAGGTTTTTTGTTATGTAAAATTTGAGGTACTGAAAAAATAAAGTTAAGCTAGGTATTCCGTCATTAAATTTCAATGGAAAAAGAATTGGAAGTAAATTTATGGGAGTGAGTAAGGGTGGACATTTTACCATAAGTAAGACAAGTGTAAACATTTATTTTCCCACTTTTTGTTAGCAACGTTATGCTTTGTATTTTAAATCACTTTTATTTCTTCTTATTCACGCCTGACAAGTCTTGAAAATTGGTGCCTTTGATTGAGCGCTTGAAACTTGTCAATTGTTATTTCCCTTCTATATATTTTTTAGCGAATGAAGTTTTTTTTTATCAAATGATGCCACAAGAATGTATTTACTGTCGAAATCCCATTTGTAGGCCAATGCCTATTACTAGATCTAATTGCAATGCCAATTGCTGTATCCAATTGTTCTTTACGTTTGGTTTTACATGGATGATCTGTTTTCGCATTTCAAAATTAATTTATTATTCAAAATCTGATGAAAAGTGGTGTGTTTCAAATTCAATTATAATCATTTTGACCGTCAAATTCTTTGATCATTCCGACCACCGACGATCTGAACGCTCAAGATCCCGGATTCTGTCGATATTTTCATGAGGTTTTGCAGTTGAAGGCCATCTGTTGCATAATTCATCTTCAATCGATTTCCATTAACAACTTCCTTACACACATTCTTACCCGCTTTTTTATTTCCATATTATGTGAAAATATGTTGTTATTTTATTGATTCTAAAGAAATGACTGCTTTTCTGCTTTTGAAAAAAATTATTGTACTAAAAAAATCCTAGAAATACAGAATGTGCAACTCTATAAAAAGTAGCAAATGCAAACTAATTTTTATTGTTAACAAAATATAACAATAACTTTGTATGACAGAGTTCAATTGGAAACTGTTTTAATCTTTTTTAAGTCTTTTATATTTGTAAACATTTCGATATACATGTCAAGATTTATATGTAGCGAAATATAGTCTCCCATTGTCTTAATATTAGTTTATTTAGTCATTTTTTGATGCTTCGAAGAACGTGCTTATGAAAGGAAAATCTGGAAAGAGAAATAAAATTTTCTACAATAATGGATAAAACGTCATTAGTTTAAAAAATAATTCGAAAAATGAAAAATTAAATCTCTTAAAATTGTAATAACTTTCAAACCAAAATGAAATTTTTTAAAAGAATGACACATGAAAAATTCTTAAATGAGAAACACCCTTTTAGCACTTCAAATTTCAACTCTGTTGCATCTCAGTGGGCTGAAGATCGTCACGATTGGCATGGATTTATTAAAATGTTTAACAGCTGATTATTCTCAAAATAATAACAGAGTATTTTAAAATTTTTTATTCCATTCTGTAACTGGAACATTTTTTTTACACTTTCGTAATTTTTTTAAGTTCCTAACACTTACAACAGCAAAAAAAAAGCAGTATAAAGCAAAACACGTCAGAAAAAATTCGCAAAAACAGCACTTAAATTTGCACCAATTTTCGGATTAATTGGTACTCTTTTAAGTTTATGAGCAGAACTGGCCCATTTCACTCTGTAGTTGCATTTCGGAGACCTGCAGCAGCGTTTCCGACTCTTCTATTTGTTATCACAAGTCTAGCATTAAATAATTATTATACAATTTAATAATTAATAAATGTTAATATTTTTATTCGATGGTATTTCCTAATAACTTTTACGCACTTTCATAATTTCAAATTTCTAAATTTTAAAATTTAAATACATAGCTATTTCAACGGTGATCAACAAATCACTCTCATTAAAATCACAACAAATTACTAACAACAACAAAGTCCCACTTACTAGTTCTTGATTACAAACGCTAATTTCTAGTGACAAAAAAAAAAAAAAAAAAAAAAGAAGCGCGCCAACTCACGCGTGGTTTTGAAAGGAAAAATAATTCTCGTTTTGTGTAAATGGGTGAGAATTGTGTGTAAGCTAATTCTATGATAAGTGTGTAGACTTGAATTACTCCCTTTAAATCGTACATGAACTCTCGATTTGGTGTTATAACAAAATGTTTCTTCACATGATTTTTTGAATTGTTCAAGAATTTATTCGAAGACGTATTATATCGCAGTTTTTACAGTGCAGAATTATTAAATAACATAACTGGATTATGCTTTTAATTTTTACGTATAGATTGAAAGAAAGCTGTAATTTACTTTTAATATTGCAGGTGTTGTCTTTCAAAGAAGATATGTGATAACTTTTCTGATTTTCCTTTCGTCTATTGTGACAGAATCACAGCGTTTGAATTTGAGTTTTGCAATAGTGGGCATGGTGAACAATACAAGAAGCCGATCAATTGGTAATAACGACGCGGAGTGTCCTTACCTGAGAAATGAGACAAGCATTCTAGGAAATGTGATTATCACAACTTTAATTTCATTTAAATTTAAAACAATAAGTCTTTGATTAAGTAAAATGATAACAATTTACAACATTCAAATTGATAAAGCAAAATACTTTTTATTTTCAATACGCATTAAACTCTAGTGATGTATAACTATGATAATCAAAAAAGGAAAAGTAAAACATTATTTTTTTAAACTTGATTTGTATGGGAAAAGGCAATGAGCATAACTTAATTAGCAAACATTTATTAACATGTAGGAGATAATACAGGACTATTAACATATAAGAGCAGTCTGCCTAGTCAGCTTCCATCACATTCGCTGCGCGGGAAGAATCACAAGAATGACAATCTAACCACTGTTTATTTAAAGGGTTAGGATGTGCGCAATGGGATGCGTGATGAGGTGCGCAATGATGTGCGTGCGCATAAAATGTTGAATACGCTTCCTACATTTATATATTACTAAAGTAATTCTTAATATGAATTACACTGGGAAAAACAATAAGGCTTTAATTAAGCAAAATGATAACAATTTACAACATTCAAACTGACAAAGCTAATAACTGTTTATTTTCAATAGGCAACTTCTAATGGAGTTAAGAAACATCATCAAGATAAAAACTGCATAAGAGTCCATGCCCGGAATTTTCATCCTACACGGCTAGGGATGATTACTTATTAGGATTTGTTCAGAACCACACGAAGAATTTTTAAATAATATCCCTTAATGACTCTATGATTACAATTCCCATCATGGGTTCATATGGTATTTTAATCCTGATAATATTTCCAAACTGCCCTAGAAGTTTACAGCAACATTTATGTGGCCTCTTGTTGTGTATAACGTTTTTAAATTTGTACATTTCACTAAAAAAATTGACTAAAACTGTCATTTACGAAAACTGTAGCGTAGAGAGGCCAATCGATTGCAGATTTAAAATCAGCAGAATGAAAGATTCTAATATCCATTAAAAAATGCAACTGAAAATAGTAACCATCGTGTAACTCAAAAAAAAAAAAAAAAAAAAAAATTCCAATACTATTCATAATATTTAATTGTGTAGCCTGATTGGAGAAAAATAAATAAATATATAAACTTTAATCTCTTTCATAGGCTCAAACATAGGGTGCGTCCTGGTATTTTCAAGAAAATATTTCTAAGCTAGTTTTCTATTCTAAATATTAACATGAAAATAAAAAGGTACTATGATAACAGCAATTTGCATTCAAATTTTAGCGTCTTTGGTACATTTTGTTAATAGATTTTTGTTTTACATTTAATACCGTAAGTTAAGAAAAGACCATTGTGGTAGAGGATTTAAGTAATCATCCGCGACTGAGTATAATTCATTTTTATTTCGTTTTCGAATTACACAAATATGCTTTAAAAATGATTTAAAAGCTTTTAAAAGTTAAACACGTCGAATAGAAATTTAATTCGTAATAACTTTTACGATATATTCATCACAGAATTATTAAAAAAAGATTGCAGTTTCGAAGTTTTACTAGAATTCTAGACTTGGCGACATAATTCGATAAATAAGGAGAACATTCGTTCTTGGAAAAGAAACATATATGACGTTGCAAGAGCACTGGATTTAATTGGACCACAAGAAAATGGCACGTCTGACAAGCCCTTAACAAATCAAATCAAAAGAAATTTTATTTTAGTTTCACTGTGGAAGGAAAATCATCTGAAAGAAACAATATATTATTCTTTCATCAGTTTCTTTAAATGCTAGTAATAGTAAGACGTATATTAGATACGACTTTTATGTATCATTTTTACTAATTCTTATTGCATGTTAATTGATTATTCAATAAATTTTGTTTTCCTCGTTTCACACGATTTAAGAAAGCCAGGAAAAAGAAGGCTCTGCAACGTCGTTTCAAAAGCTGGCGATGTTGAAACGGTTGCGCTGGGAGCTTGGCCTCCATTTGGCGTATACTTAGATGCAAGCAGGTTTTCTCTATAGGGATAATAGTTTTTTCTTAACTTACAACAGAGTCGAAAATGTATAGAAAAGTTATTTTAAAAACTTTGTTTACAGAGAGAAGCAGAGTTTTCTTGGGATGCAGAACTCCAAGGTTTTATTTTAAGTTCAACATTCATTGGCTTTGTTATTACTATTTTTCCTGGCGGTCTTCTATGCGAACGTTTTGGTGTAAAAAAACTGATTTTGATGAATACTATTATTGGGTCAATATGCAACTTGTTATCTCCAGTAGCAGCAAGAACAAGTCCATATTTACTTTTCGTTGCTCATCTAAGTAAAGGACTAGCACAGGTAAAAATATAAATACATATAACAATATTTCCACTCAGAACAAAAAAATATGTTCAAAATTACTAGAATATAGCAAAATTCTCCGTGTTCCTAGCTCTACGGGAACATAAAAAAAAAGAGTCGGAATTTCTACCGAAGTGCTTTGGTAACGATTTGGGTAAAGTCAAGAATAAAATATGGTTTTTTGATATGTGATAAAATTTGGTAATTTAACATCATACTTCTGATCACTGCTTAAAAACCATTTATTCAGTAAAATTTACTTTTCAGTTTTATATTTGTACTAAATGTGTGAAAATGAGAACTATAATCTTTAAAATCAGGATTTCAGGCATACCATTACCATATGAACGGAAAAATTACCAAATGAAAGGTTTAAATATAGTTTATTTTGGTTTATTGAACAGAATTATGGATTTTGTTTGCCAGAAATGTTACTATCATGCTGTACAGTAATTTTTACAAGAAATGTTTTCTCCGTGTGTTTTTGAAACCATTATTGTATGTTTTTAAGTGTCATTTAGTGCTAAGTAAAAGAATTTAGGATATGAGTGCTACAAATGTTTGAAGCAAGCCCAGATTAAATAAACTTTTAAAAAGAAGACCAAGGACAGTTCAGATTTCTTATTTTTCATCGGTCAATAAATATTTGATGGTATTATTTCTTTAGACACCAATACAGCATGTGTCATTTTTTACAACCTTAATTTATTGCTTTGTAGGTTTTAACCTCTCTTTAAATTACCTCTCATTAGGGGGTCAAACCATACTTAAGTAGGGAGGTTTGATCTAGTTTTCCCATTCTTGAAAAATCATTAATAAAAAGGTAGTTCCTAATTAAAGTAAAAAAATAATAATATAAGAAATAATTACGTAAAATAACGACAAATATTATAAGCATTTAAATACTGCCGACTTGTGAACTTTAGTAAGATAAAATTAAAAAAGATATGTCTAAGAAAAAAAAACCAGTCAAGCCTCTCATTTCCTCATATTTATTAAGAGTTAAAATAAAATTTCGATTGATTTAAGTAATTCAGCAGAAAGAAAAGTTTTCTACGAAGTTATTTTTTATTCGTTAATTTCTTACTTTTTTTACTTTAAGAAGGCTTTTATTAAAGACCAATCAATAAAAATAGACATAAATTTTTATGCATTTAAAACCAACTAATTCAATAAAATTAGACTTTTTCTTTGGAAAAATTAACACTAAGATATTTTCTGACAAAAAATAAATTAAATAAAATTTCGATTGATTTAAGTAATTCAGCAGAAAGAAAAGTTTTCTACGAAGTTATTTTTTATTCGTAAATTTCTTACTTTTTTTACTTTAAGAAGGCTTTTATTAAAGACCAATCAATAAAAATAGACATAAATTTTTATGCATTTAAAACTAACTAATTCAATAAAATTAGACTTTTTCTTTGGAAAAATTAACACTAAGATATTTTCTGACAAAAAACTTCGTTTCGTTATTATAAATCATACCTGAAAATGCCCCATTATCTCCTCTGTACACTTTTATTAAAGAAAATAGGGGTGTTTTGTGGGGAATAATAGAATTTCTTTTAGAGTAACATACTTTTCCAATGAATATTTTTTTTACACTAAAATAAATGAAACCAATCTTGAGACGATCGATCCTATAGCTGAGAAGTTATAAGCGTTTTATGTACAAAAGTACAAATTTGTACTTTTAAGCAAAAAATGCAGTACATTTTAGGCATCTTACATTGCTATATAAACTATTAAGGTATTTTTTTCGTATAAATCATTTAATCGAATGATACCAAACAGGAATTAAAGGGGTTAATATTTGAAAAGTTCAAATGTCTTCATATTTGTATAAAAATAACGTTTTGGAAATACACTTTCATAAAGAATGCCCTTATAACTTCAAAACTTCCTATCCCATTGTCACGGAATTGGTGTGATTCAATTCAGCGCAAAAGGTTACATCGGAAAATATTACTTTACATGTTTAGATAGCTCTTGAGTAGGAATGAAAAGTGTACACACCAGTAAATATCAAAAGTAGTTCATTGAACGATGGAGGCTTGGGGGATAGAGTACTCGCCTCCTAATGAGGTGAACTAGGTTCAAAACCTAGCGGTTGCTGGAAGATACGAATCCCGCAACCGTCTTGCACCGACCACAGTGCTAAAGTAAAACATCCTCAGTAGTAGATGGATCATAGGTAACAGTCCCCTTACCATCAGGCTAACCGTGGGATGTTTTCGTGGTTTTCCTCCAGGTTTTATGCAAAAGCAGGTTAGTTCCATCAAAATGTTCTCACGAAGGCTTATTTCTCTCAAAACTTGATCCAGGAGTTTTCTTGTCTTCTGGATTGGGTTCAAAATTACAAGGATACGAAGTTGAACATTGATAGTCGTTAACTCAGGATTAGGTCAGCTGTTCAACGTCGGTTATTGTTATGTTGGTATGTCCTTTTAATGTATTTTATTTCTTAAGGTTGTATTATTTCTGTTAATAATTAGTTATGGGCACAATTAATTTTTTTTTGGGCACCGCGTTTTTAATTTTAAGATCTCATTCATTATTTTAATCAATCAAACCATCCAATATTTTTCCCTACACTACTCTTCAACACCACCCAAATATTTTCCTTCACCCCTACTTGAAAATGGATTGCATCACAGGTGTGAACAGTTGAACGATGGTAGCGCCGCCTGTGGCGCGGATGAATACATGAGCGGGAAAGGAGATGAAATTCGTTTTTTTAGGCATTCCCTGTCTGACGTGCATTGAGGAAGGAAGTGGAGAATTTTTGATGCAGAGTGGCCGGCCACACGCACACACACGCACTAGCTATGCGTGTATTCCCAGCTAAGTTTTATTTATTTTTTTTTCTTATTATTCGTGCCCATAAATTAATTTTTTTTTGTTGAATAGTAGTATTAAATAATGGAAATATTTAAATAATTCTTCTATCTGAAATGTAAGTTGTATAGCAGTAACTGCCATCTTGTCAACCTAAATTGAATTATGATAAATTCTTTAAAATAAAATATTTAGTCTAGAATAGTAATGTTGTTGGATTTGAATCCTTTAAGTTTAATATATCTTTACCTTACAGCTAATCAAGATTAATATTGTAGTAAGAATAATTGTACTGGTAATCCTAATTTAGCTCATATCATTTCTTCTTGTTATATCTGGTAATCGATGTTAAATGCCGGAAAAATAACCACAACGCAATTATTTCATCTTTTTTTTTAAAATCTAATTTACAATTTATTTCTATTCTAAAAAGAAAGGATATAACAATTGGTGCCGTGACCAGCGGCCACGTGTTAATGTTAAAGATTTAAAAAAAAAAAAAAAAAAAAAAACAATTAATTTGCTGGTCGTTAACTTTAAGTATTATATAAATTATTAATGCTAAAATTAATTGTGATTACCAAAAATAAATTTTAATAATAATGAATAATTGCTTAAATCTTGATTGAATTAATTTTGTTACTGCTATACAAGCGCGTTATTATTGTCGAAGCACTACATCTGCGTATGCTTCATTTTTGATCTCTTGTTATTGTTAAGATTTATTGTATTTAATTGTATAATTATGTTCATTTTATGGGAATAGAAAGGAATTTTGGCTCCACATGATCCTAATCCATCGCGTGTGAATTAAGTTTAAAGTTAAAAGCAATATCTCAACTTGTTTTAAAAAATTTTGTGTTTTAGGAATGTTTTAAAATTTTCATTAGATATTTAAGCTTTAAAAAAAAAAAAAAAGAAAAAAAAAAAAGAAAACGGATTACACGTGTTGTAATTTGATAGGGTAAATTATTGAATCGAATCCATAAACGAAATCTTCTTACATCGTGTTTAAAACTAAGCAATTTGTAGAAATAAACAGATTAAATTAATGTTCTTATTAATAAGAAATAAAATGATAATAAATTTAGTAAAAATATTTACATAATTTTAAGAAAAAATAGTCTGATTGTTAAACTTAGAAAAATCGCGTGATGCACGTTTGGAAATAATATTTTAGCATTGAGTTTTTATTCATTATTTTTAATCATGCCTGAAGCCTCAGAAATAGTTCCGACTCAGGTGGTTTATACTAACCACAGTTTAGCTGACTTTCTACCTATAATTCCGTCTTTTAACGGTAACGAACCTATTGCCCCATTTTTTGAAAAACTTGAAGAAATCGCTACCTACTGTGAGTGGGGAAATAATGATAAACTTTTGGCACTAAAACTTAAACTAACGGGTGAAGCTCAGGACTATTTTAATTCACAGAGAGACTTGAAAACAAATGCTTCTTTCGAACAAGTAAAAAAGAATTTAATCGACAGGTTTAACAGTTCAACTTCAATGACGACATCCATAACTAGATTAACATCTGCGTACCAGCTTCCGACCGAATCTACTAGACAATTTCTTTCACGAATTGAAGGGTTGTCGTTTGGGTGCATCCCTAAAAATATCCCTGCGTTTGAAGAATACAGATTACAACTGCTGTTGTCGACCGCGAAGCAAGGAATTAAGGGCGAAATACTACGCGGTATAGGTTCAGCGGGAGTTGAAGATTATGTAAATTTTAAGAAACATGCGATAAATTATGAAGAAACTTTAGCAGTAGCCCGTCCTATCGATATCGTTAGTACAGTAAGATCACCTAGCGAGTCCCAAGAAATAAGAGAGCTAAAATTGCAAGTAGAAAAATTGACGCAACAATTAAGCAGATCTCAGATTAGACGAGAAGAAAGTAGGGAAAATAATCGCGACAGACGAACTGGTTTTCGAAAGGAACCAAAAAGTTGCTACCGTTGCGGCCTCGTGGGACATTTATCCCGAAATTGTAGAACAATGATATGCGGTTTCTGTAAGAAAAGGAATCATACGGAAGATAGGTGTTTTGCCAAAAAGAATTTAAACTAATTGAGGGTGGGAAAATTGAGGTGCCGATTTCTCCCCCGGAAACCCACTTGGTACCAAATTTAAGTACAAATCATATAAATTTAAATTCAGTTTCTTTGCCTAAGATTATGATGTGCGTAAACAAGACAAAATGCCCTGCACTACTTGACAGTGGATCCACATTAAATGTTATCTCTCGTGAAATGTTAAACGAATTTAAATGTAAGCTTAAGTTAGAAAAATGTAACCTTAACATTAAAAATTTTACTGGTAGTGGTGTCAATGTTAGTGAAGTGGTAGAGATCAGGTTTAAAATTGATAACATCGAATTTAAAGAATTCTTTCATGTTGTTCCTAAATTGGGACCGTCTGAGTATTTTGTCATTTTGGGTACTCCCTTTTTCAATGCTAATAATTTTGCAATCAACTTCCAAACACAGTCATTAGTCAGCAAAAATTTTGAGTTTAGGTTTTTAGATTGCCCAAATGAGTTAAAAAATTGTAACGTTTGCATTAAAGATGAAACAGTTAATTTATATTCGAGAACTAAATACATAATTCCCCCTAAATCACAAGCTATTGTGATTGTGCGCACCAGAAGTAAAGTTAATTGTCATACTAACGAAATTTTAATTCAACCAAATAAAGAAATGTTTGCAAACGGGTTATTAATTAGTAGAGTGGTAAATTATAAATGCAATGATAACAATTATCCTATAACTGTTCTTAACACAAACGACCAACCCTATCATATAAATAAAAATTCAAAGTTAGCCTTTTTAGATTGTATAAAACAAACCCCTACTTTAAATTGTAATTGCATTGAGGACTCTTTTGAAGAATTCGAATTCGGTGGTGATATAGATCTTAAGCATTTAAATAATGACCATAAGGTTAAACTTAAAAATTTCCTAGAAAATTATAAGGATATATTTGCTACAGGATTCAAAGATTTAACTGGTTGCGACACATTGTTACATAAAGTTGACTTAGTTGATAATATACCTGTTAGACAAAGGCACTACAAAACACCCCATCATTTAAAACAAGAATTAAACAGGCAAATTAATGAGCTCTTAGAGACCAATATCATAAGAGAAAGTACTTCTCCTTATGCTGCACCCGTTATATTAGTTAAGAAAAAGGACGGTAGTTTTAGATTATGCACGGATTTTCGTAGATTAAATTTAAAAACTCTTCCCGATTCGGTCCCTATCCCAAATATTACTGAATTAGTGGATAATTTATCCGGTTCTCACCTTTTTTCATTAATTGATTTATGCTCAGGTTTTTATCAGCAAAAAATAGACCCTGTAGATACATACAAAACAGCTTTTGCTACTGATAGTGGCCTCTATGAGTGGAACCGTGTCCCTTTTGGACTTAAAAATTCTCCAAATTCTTTTCAACGTCTCATGCAAGTTGTTCTTTCTGGCCTTAAGCCTCACCAAATAGCGGTTTATTTAGATGATATAATTGTTGCATCAAAAGATAATATAGATGAACATTTAGAAAAACTTAAAATGGTTTTTAATAGACTAAAATTACATAACTTAAAACTTAAACCCTCAAAATGTAAATTTTTGATGAAAACTATTAAATATTTAGGATTTCAAATTAGTAATGGAAAAGTTTTCCCTGATGATTCCAATATCTCCGTAGTAAATAACTTTAAAATACCAAAAAATAAAACAGAAGTTAAATCATTTCTCGGTGTTGTAGGATTTTATAGAAGGTTCATTCCAAATTTTGCCGAAATTGCTCTCCCATTAACTCAATTAACTAAAGAAAAGACTTCATTTCAATTTAATCAACAAGCCTTAGACTCCTTTCATAAATTAAAAAATTGTCTTAAAACTTATCCGTGTTTGGTATTACCAAATTTTGAAAAAGAGTTTGTGCTCAGCACAGATGCATCAAAATATGCTTTAGGAGCTGTATTGTGCCAGTATGATGAAAATAAATTTCTACACCCTGTAGCTTATGCCAGTAGGAAATTAAAAGGAGCAGAAATAAATTATTCAACTGTTGAAAAGGAACTTTTAGGAATTGTATATGGTGTGTCCTATTTTAAGCAGTACTTGCTGGGGAAAAAGTTCACAATTTTCTGTGATCAAGCTAGCCTTTCACACACACTTAAACTTAAAGATCCCACATCTAGAATTGCACGTTGGGTAATGACATTACAACAATATGATCACCAAATTATTCACAAACCCGGGAAGTTAAACGTAACTGCAGATTACCTCTCAAGAAATATAGAACAAATAAATAATATAAATATAACATCTATAGAACCTACTTTGTTACAATCTGTGGAAAAAGAACAAAAAGTTGACCCATTTTGTAAGAAAATAATTGATGAACTTGAGAATAAAGCGGATATGTCAAAGCATAAATTAAAATTTTTCATAAAAGAAAATGTTTTATATTGTGCACCAAAATATAAAGTTAGTGTAAATAATGAAGATAGATTAGTTGTGCCTAAATCAGTTGTTCCTGAAATTTTATTTTACTGTCATGACTCACCCACTGTAACTCATCAAGGTTTCTGCAAAACACTAAAAAGAATTAAGTCTAACTACTTTTGGAAAGATATGTATTCAGATATTTGCAATTATGTAAAATCGTGTAATTCATGTAACGAGCGCAGAGCCCACTTACCTAAAAGATTTGCTCCCCTTCAAAGAATGCCTGTTGCTTCAAAACCCATGGAATACGTAGCAATTGATGCTATGGGTCCCTTACCTTTAACTTATTCAGGAAATAAATACTTATTAGTAATGTCAGATTATTTTAGTCGTTGGCCCGAGGCTTATCCTACTCCTGATATCAAAAGTGACACTGTCGCTAGAGTCTTGGAACAATTTATCACTCGACACGGTGTCCCTAGTCATCTAATATCAGATCGTGGTTCCAATTTCCTATCAACATCAATTACTGAGGTATATAAAAAATTAGGTATAAAGAAACACTCAACTAGCCCATATCATCCTCAAACTGATGGAGTCGTAGAAAAATTAAATGCAACCTTAATTAATTCCCTTAGTCACTTAGTAAATGAGTCACACAATGATTGGGACAGGCACATAGAATTCGCACTAATGGCGCATAGGTCTGCCGTTCATACAACAACTGGTTTTTCACCCTCTCAAGTATTATATGGCCGCGAAATTACTTTACCACATCAAATACTCACAGAAGAATCAAAACATTCTTATACTGAAGTTAAAGATTACACTTACGACTTGACAAAACGTCTAAAGAGAAGTTTTGAAAGTGTCAAAAAGAACTTAACCCAAGCAGCTCAAAATCAAGAGAATTATAGACAAAAATCAGCTAAAGATAAAAACCTTAAAGTAAACGATATTATATTTTTGTATGAACCTATAATTAAGACAGGCTTATCAAAGAAATTGTTAAAACCAAATAAAGGTCCATTCATAATTACCAAAATTTTGTCTCCTGTGAATGTTGAAATTCAGTTACTGAAGGATAGGAAAGTAGTTAAACGTGTACATATTGATAGAGTAAAGCGTGTCGAAGAACGAAAAACTATAAAAAATTTAAGTAATCAATCAGATGAACTTTTTGTTGGTCAGGAGGGTAATCCTGGAGAGGAATTGGTACCTACTAACCACGAGGTTATGCGAAGGAAACGTAGAATGAAAATTGTATTACGCCAAAATCAACCAAATTCCAGATATAATCTTAGACCTAGACGTTAAATAAAAAAATAAAAAAATAAAAAAATCTACAAACCAAATTAATGGTAGAAAGTCTAATTGTAAAGGATCTTAATGTCAATAAAAATATTTTTATCATAATAAATTATATAGATTTAATCTTTAGTGATAGATATTTGTTAATAGTGAACTAAGATGGTTTTGCTTTAAAAATTTTTTGATGAATCTTGGTAAGAATATTGAAACGTAACAATTGATTATTGAAATGTAGGCATTTAAAATTAAAATTGGGGTTAGGATTAAATTAAATATTCAAAAAAAAAAAAAAAAAATTAAAAAAAAATTGAGTTTTTGATCTGGAGTATTAACTTTCCCAGAATGATATAGCAAACATGAAGTGTCAAAATGTCTTTATATTGTTTTTAATTGCAAAAATTTCATTTTTGGTCTTTTTTTTTTTTTAATTTTCAAGGAGAAAAGAAATTTTGCTCTCCTTGGAAATGTTAATTAAAAAATTGCAATTGAATGGTTGAAACTGAGTTGGAAAGTAAAACTTGTTGTGAAATGTTTAAATTATATGATGTGCTTCGAGTGATACTCCCAAAAAGAACAGAAAGAATTAAATGGACTTCTCAATTTACCAAATGAACACTTATAAAATAGTTGTTTTGGACATTCATAAATTTCAATGTGTGTGGTCAGTCCAAGCTAAGCGTGTTCGACACCGAGGTGTGTGGTCCAATGTGTCAGAATTGAACGAAACTAGTGTATGTCTGATATTGTGAAACGACGTATCTTCAGATTCGCAGTACCCCTTCCCAGTCGATTCATTACTTCGAGGAGCCAAGCAAAAGGGCCCTTTGCTGTTCCTGTGGGGTGATGTTGATGCTGAAAAGAGAGCTACTGTCTTGCGGAATGTTGTCTCTGATATTTTGAGAAAAAGAACAATTCAAGACCCTGTTAAGGATAAAAGTTTAATGAACAGATGAATATATGGTTCTGAAAACCCGTGATTCCATGAAATAGTCTTTCCATCAAATTCACTACAGCCTGAGTTCCAGTGGTCAAATATGGAACGCCCAAAGCCTACCTATTGCTAAGCAGCGTAAAATCCAAGATCCTCTTTGAAACCTGTCTGTTGAGGGAGATCTCTTAATTACCAAGGAAGGTTGCTACATGGAAGAGAGCAGGACACGCTTACACACATCAAGAATCATCCTGACACACACATGAAAATGTAAAACACGTGAGACCTGCTGCAGAAGGTCTGACACGGAACTTTGCCATACGAACAATTTTCGAATAAACATTTTGAACCACGGTTCTGGGAACCGGAGAAGAATTGAAGAAGATAAATTTTTATATGCAATTTGTCCAACTCAGTGTCCACCACCCTTCCTATTATTCCATCCTTAAAGTTAGAATTTTGGCTCAAACTGAATAATTATTCCAAAAAAAAAAAAAAAAAAAATCTTTGATTTTTTTTTCCCCTTTCCCTGGATGGAATGTTATGTTGGTATGTCCTTTTAATGTATTTTATTTCTTAAGGTTGTATTATTTCTGTTAATAATTAGTTATGGGCACAATTAATTTTTTTTTGGGCACCGCGTTTTTAATTTTAAGATCTCATTCATTATTTTAATCCATCAAACCATCCAATATTTTTCCCTACACTACTCTTCAACACCACCCAAATATTTTCCTTCACCCCTACTTGAAAATGGATTGCATCACAGGTGTGAACAGTTGAACGATGGTAGCGCCGCCTGTGGCGCGGATGAATACATGAGCGGGAAAGGAGATGAAATTCGTTTTTTTAGGCATTCCCTGTCTGACGTGCATTGAGGAAGGAAGTGGAGAATTTTTGATGCAGAGTGGCCGGCCACACGCACACACACGCACTAGCTATGCGTGTATTCCCAGCTAAGTTTTATTTATTTTTTTTTCTTATTATTCGTGCCCATAAATTAATTTTTTTTTGTTGAATAGTAGTATTAAATAATGGAAATATTTAAATAATTCTTCTATCTGAAATGTAAGTTGTATAGCAGTAACTGCCATCTTGTCAACCTAAATTGAATTATGATAAATTCTTTAAAATAAAATATTTAGTCTAGAATAGTAATGTTGTTGGATTTGAATCCTTTAAGTTTAATATATCTTTACCTTACAGCTAATCAAGATTAATATTGTAGTAAGAATAATTGTACTGGTAATCCTAATTTAGCTCATATCATTTCTTCTTGTTATATCTGGTAATCGATGTTAAATGCCGGAAAAATAACCACAACGCAATTATTTCATCTTTTTTTTTAAAATCTAATTTACAATTTATTTCTATTCTAAAAAGAAAGGATATAACATTATAAAATAAAATAAAAAGTAGCATATTTTATACATAATTCTTGCATTTTTTTAACTATTTATTCAGTTTACTTGTACCGCATTCGATTCAGACAAATTACAAGGATATCTCACTTTTAGGTAACAATATAATATGCATAAATCGGAACGAATAAAAATTTGTACTTCTTGCACATAAAACGCCTATAACTTCAAAACCTCTGGTCTGATTATCTCGAATTTGTTCGAGTTTAAATAGCGTTGAGAAAATTACAACGGAAAATATGCCTCACTTTGCCAGCTTAGAAAAAATCCCCCCCCCCCAAAAAAAAACTCGTTACCCTCAAAAATTAGGAAATCTTAAAATCTTACAGAGGAGAGTAGAGGAATTTTCAAGTTCCATTTCTAATAACAGAGTAAAGCTTTATGTCAAAAAATATCTCGGGTATTAACTCTTAAGAAACGCCTTTTTTTTACCATAATTACTGGACTAATAATTTATAGTGTATTATTTATTTACGATATGCATTTTGAAAGAAATTTTTCAGGGTATATCACGGGCAGCTATCGCTCTTTTATCAGCTCGTTGGTTTCCTATGTGTGAAAAAGGATATCTTTCTGCATTCGTCCTTTCAGGGTTTTCTATAGGAGGTGTTATTGGTAGTGCGGTATCTGGGCCAGTATGTGAACTAGACTTTGATGGTGGATGGCCATTAGCTTTCTATATATTTGGTATGCTTACGTTGATAATTAAATAATCTATTTAAATTATTTAAATCTCTCTTTCTCTCTCTCTCTCTCTCTTTATATATATATATATATATATATATATATATATATATATATATATATATATATATATAACATCTTAGTTGCTATTAACTTAAAATTTGTCACTTTCAGGACTCTTTGGAATCTTTGTAAGCATTCTAATTGTATTATTTTATGTGGAGAAACCTGCTGACGATACTTACATTTCACAGAAGGAGCTAAAATATATATTGGAAAATACAAACAATATAACTGCGGCTGATGTAAGTCAAAAACTGAAAATGCTATATATTGATATACTATCGATAATAATTGTAATAATTATTTTTACATAATTTATTTTAAAATTCGTATTACCGTTACAATCTTTCGAGAATAATTTTGTAGATCTTAAATAATAAAAAAATAATTTGGCGTCGAGTATGCGTTACTTTTAAAATACATAATTAATTTAATTTCAAAAATATTTAAATTAAAAAAAAACTAAATATTTCTGGGTGATAAAAATAATGTAAAATTTTCATTAATATTAAAAGGAACAATAACTTTGTATTTTTGAATAGCACCCACCCATTCCTTGGACTGCAATGCTGACCTCCGTTCCAACTTATGCTCTAACAATTGCAATGTTTGGACAATATTGGATGATGAATTATTTACTTATCCACCCTCTTTTTATGGACACAATTCTCAGCATACCAGCGAAAGAGGTATATAATTTTACCTTACTTTAAATATCTTATATAATTGAAGGTTTGTGGCAAGAAAGTGATTAGTAACCAGAGGTGATATTTTTGCATCGTATTGTTTCCAAATGGGTACAGCAGTAATCGCTTTATCTAATTTCAGAAAATAATAACGTATAATGAAAAAAGTATAAAAAAGTTAGAAACCGAATTTTTATTCAGTAGAAATTGATGAAGGAATCAAAGATAATGTTGCTTTTATCCGTTTAATTTTGAAAGAAAACAAAATATTATGATATCATTCAAAAATATTAGAGAAATTTAAAAAGAAAAAATTGTAAAAATAATCTCTCCGAAAAAAATTTTGACCAGGTCACCATCCACCTTGAAAACTGACGTAACAATGCTAAATTGCGCAAATTGTTCTATTTCCAAACGAAGTAACGAAGTAAAAAATTATATTTTTGAGTTTTAAATGAAATTATTAGCCAAAATAGAAAATTTGTATTATAACTAGTAAAGATTAAATGTCAGATGAGTTGATTAAAAAAGGAACATGTTTTACTTACAGGAAAAGTGTGAGGCTTAAAATAAATTAAATGTAGATGGATCCCCAATTATTGATAGAATTAAAATTGAATAAATAATGTGAGAAAATGAAATAAATATGTTTGGTACGTTATACAAGTTTCTAAAATTTCCGCTCTAGGTATCCTAGCGTTTCACAAAAATGCTATTAAACCTATTCTTCCGAAAAATTGGAAAACGCAGCTTATCATTTCAATCTCCAAGTCTTTTAATTATATAGCTCAACTAAATAGAAATGCAAATTTAGTCTGTTGCCATAATTCCATCAGTGATCAAATTGAATAATTGCATTGTTTGTTGTTTTGCAATGTTGCATTGAATTGTTGCCATAATTCCATCAGCGACATATCTGAAACGTGAGCCAGCTGGTCGCTGAAAACTTAAAACTGAGAAGCTCTCGAAAGCGATACTTTTTGAAATTATAATTAATTTTCTTAAATTATTATAAATGTATAATTAATTATCAAACTTTTTAATTACAATCTTTAAATTACCTTGCGCACATCCATATCGAGCCCATCCGAGGTAACTAACAAATTTGACGCTCTTCAGTATTGCAGTCAGAACGTGCCATAAGATATCACTTTATTTATGCTTTTGTTTTCATAGTTTGTAATCTGGCAATCTTATTACGTAAATATTTGAAATCATTCTTGAAAGATGCTGGTACGAGTAAGTTCATTTAAATTCGCTCCTCAATATGCAGATTTCCTCTCGTGTACTGTTCTATAATCTCTTTACATTTTATTTTCTGTTTTTTGCTTGATATATTTTTTACTTAATGTGTTCTAATTTCGTTTTAATTTTTTTGAGTGCTCCGCACACTATTGTATTGATATATTTTGTTTTGGCTATATTGATACAATATTAGAAAGCACTCCTTTTTGCTGATATAATCGTGTGAGCTGATGAAGAGATTATATCCTTTCTTTATTTTGTTTCTTTATATATATATATATGTTACGGCCGAAGCCCGAAGTCCGGCCAATTCGCGATCTGACCGGCCAGATCATGAATTGGCCGGCCCTCTTGTCCAAAGTCCGAAATTTTTTTTATTTTGGGAATTGGCCGGCCAGATCGCGAAGTGGCCGAGGATGGCTGGCCTAAGTCCGAAATAATTGAAGCGATCAGTGAATATTTTACTTTGGCGGCCTTTTATAATTATATAAATAATTCTTATAAATCTTCTACTTTAAAAATATAAAAAATAGAAGTTTTTAAATTGTCTTTTAAACAATCATTAATTTAATAATCATTATTAAATTGTCTATTTAATTGTCATGCATACACCAAAGGTCTTGTCATACGAGGTCTAGTTAAGTGCTACTGCCCGGTATACATTTGCCCGGTATACCCTACACTGATGTTTTTTTAAGGTTCAGTGCCACTGCCCGGTATACATTTGCCCGGTATACATTTGCCCGGTATATCCTACATTGATGTTTTTTTAAGGCCAAATTCCCTGCCCGGTATACATTTGCCCGGTTTGCCCGGTATAATGATTTTTTCTTCCAACTTTGGCTAATCTTACCATGCCAATTCGTGATTTGGGCGGCCAATTCCCGAAATCAAGAGCAATTTCAGACTTTAGCCGTAACATATATATATATATATATATATATATATATATATATATATATATATATATATATATATAAATATATATACAAACACACATTTTTGAACTAATAAAAAAACATTTAATTTTTCTAATAACGTAAGAATCAAAATGAGAAAACAATTTGAAATTAAATATTTTTTAAACCCGACCATAAACTATTTCAGGTAACTAAAAATTGAATGTTTAGTTTTATCTTATACGTATTCATTTGTTTTTGAGGGAGTATTCAATCTTTTTATTTGTTTTGGTGTTATTAATTATAAACTAATATTAAAAATGTAACTCTTAGTGTCAAATATTTCATTTTCTGATTACAAAATTGTGATAAAAAAATTATTTAGAAACAAACATTTTTCTGTAATAGTCTTACAAACTCTTTAAGTAAATAAAAGTTGCTATTTTTAGAATTTTTTCATAAAATAGTTTTTATCGCTAAGAGTCATCTAAACAAGTTTAAAAAATATCATTTGTTTGGCCTGGTCTAGAATGTTTACTAGAACAATGTTAGGTTTTAACAAATTATCTGATTTTGAGATAAATGCTAGATTATATTTTTATGAGTTAGATATCATAACATAGTATAAATGCGATAATGGGCTTAGATCGATTAAGTTTATCGACATGTTATTCATAAAATTTATATGACTTTAATATCTATACCTGGTATAGAACAAAATTAACAATATATCCTCATTCTTTGCGATAGTAACAATAAATCCGTCTTTTTCATTTTTCTAATGCAATAAATGCATCTTTATTAAGCGTCGATTTGCAAAAATACTTATTTATAATAAGAGCATCGATTTGCATTAGCAATTTTCTTCTGTATTTCATGAATTATATAATTGGAATTTGTTTATACAGATCACTATTTTAGTTTATATTTTTTATATCACAATAGTTTAGAATCATGCGATTAAAAAATGCGACTCAAAGACATAAACATCTAAGATTTTCTACAAAATTAATTGCAATCATCATTTTTAGAATGGACTTTTAACCTCGGGGCCTCAATTCGCACAAGCTATTGCAGGTCTTATAGCCTGTTGTTTTTCTTTTTGGATCAATCGTAACGATAAATCCAAAATATATTTGGCTAGAAAAGGATGCAACTCGTTAGGTAAGTTTAAGATATTGAATCACTAATAATAATTATTCTTAGCTAGCCTCCCTTGTTTACCAGCTTGGCTGTCTTCTCAAATCTGACACTTAGTGTCTGGTATTCATCAAGGTGACTGATATTGTGAAGAAATTAAATTTTGACACATTGCAATAATTGATAATATTAAGTGAAATAATTGATAATATCAATCGCAATAATTAATAGTATCAATTGCAATAAATGATAACATCAAGTGCAAACAATTGATATTGCATAAATTAAATATTTAGCTAGATAATGCTCCAACTCGTTGGGCAACATAAAGATATTAAGTCATTCATGATAAATATTCTTAATTATACTCCCTTGTTAATAAGCTTGATTGCCTTCTTGAATCTGGTATTTGATGTCATTGCGTCTGACATTAGGATGATATTACATTTAAACAAATTAAAATAATTGATAATATCAAGTGCAATAATAAATTATATCAATTGCAATAATTGATGACATCAAGTTAATTATTAATAACTTCAAGTGCAATAATTAATAACATCAAATGAAAATAATCGATATTATCAAAAATAAATATTTGAATCAAGTGCAATTGCACTCTAAATTTATCGAAGTTTTTGAGTTTTCTGGTGCTGGAGAAATTTTAAACTTTGTGAGTACTTTCCAAAGATGAAAATAAAATCAGAAGGCATAATATAATCGTACTTAATTCAAAATTAAAAGAATGATAGAATAAAGAATGGATGAATAATGAATGAATTATATATATATGTATGGGCGAAGTAACAGAGCAAAACCCCGTTATTTCTGTGGGAATAATAATCAAAATTACAAGAAAGAGACAATACTCTACACTGATTTTTTATTTAGTACTAGATGTTGAAGACAGCGATTTCAGCCCCTCCCCAGGGCAGGAGGGGGAGACACAGATCTCGTCAAAACTGACGGAGTTTAGTTGGTAATCATAAAACACAAAAAGCCACGCAAAAACCATCGGTCCTGCGTTTTATATGATACTTACAATGGGTAAACAGGGCAGTCATATTGCATTCCTTGTATTCCTACGCCTCATCACAAATCATTTAATACTCATAGAAAATCGTTTAATCCTTCCTTATATGGAAGTGCAAGATCTTAAAATAACTCCTCTTTTGAAACATAAATCTAATTATTATTCATTGGTATGTTTTTAACCTTGGTGTACCAAAATAGAATATCTGCATTTTATGAAAATGAAAGAGTTTCAATGCTTTTCTTAATACAAAAATATTTTTCTAATTTTTGTATTACATATATATATATATATATATATATATATATATATATATATGGGCGAATCTCAGAAATCATTAACCTATGTGTCTTCAAACTTTTCTTATAAATATATAACATAATAAGGGAAAATTAATTCTAATAAAATTACAGCAATAACTATGCATTAATAACTTTAAGATACGTATAGTTTTGATCGCGAGTAACTTGCTTTTGGCTTTCATTTCTTACTTCAATCCTACATTTGACAACTTTCCATTAGTGTCGCTTAGAGTGTTTAACATACTTTTTATTTTTTTTTTCAATATATATTCTGTTTAAAAAAAACTGAAAATCACCAAAAACATAATTTAGTAGCTCAGCTGTACTATCATATTTTATTGAATAATATTTTTCGTGAATATTGACGTTTGCAAACACTTAAAGTTTGTCGTCAAATTTTGGCACGTAACCAGCGAAAATTGAAAAAAAAAGGTATAGAATCCAATTCTGCGAGTTTTATGTTAGTGATTCTCCAAAATCTTATTTAAAGTAGAACAAACTCGTATCATTATTATAGATAAATATTTTTATTTGCAGTAATTATAAATTAATCGAATTGATCACAAACTGTCATTCGGTGAGGTAACAGTAACGATGTCAAGACCGTAACCAGACGCAGATCTAAAAAGTAAATGTTAAAACCAATCAAAATTTTGATCACACGTTTGTCATTGCCTAATTTATTTTCTATGTTGTGTGCATGGCATTGCGTTGCTCCTGAGTAAAGTTTTCTATCTATTCCCTAGTTTGTCCAAACCGTAACCCTGTCAAACCGTAACCTCAGAATTAATTAATCTAATTAAACATATCAGAAATTAGTTTCTTCCCTATGTTTTACTAATTGAAAATATTTCTTGACTGAAAGTATTTAAAGCAAGCCTTTTTATACATTTTATAACAATTTAACTTCATATTAAATATTTTCAATTAATTTATGATACTAATAATTTTTGATGAAAAATAAAAGATAAATATGGAACATTCAAAAATTTTAATTTTTTGTTTATACTTATAAGGGCATCAAAATTTTCGATGTTCACGATTGTTTTCTGATATTTCATACATTTTCAAACAATTCTGGAGGTGTAAAAATATTGTGTCTATTATATTTTTTATATTTTTTTTATTATCAAAAGTTAAAGCATGCTCAAGCATGCATTTAATTAAAAGCAGGACATTTTTCCCTATATTCTCTGTGGGAATCTCGCGACCTATTTGATAAACCAATTACAATTCCTAAGATTTCCCTCTTTCCCTTAATTAAGAATTTTACGGATTTACTTTGCAAGATTTTCCCTAACATATAATCGAGAGCACAAATTTTCGCACACTTTTTCATGACTGCTCTGACGAATAATTAATAAATAAATTTTGTACCCTCCTTCCCGGCCTAAGACCTGTTTTAATTCCGGAAAATCTTTTTAACTAATATACTGTTTTATGCATCGTATTTCGGATATGTAAAATAAATTTAAAAAACAAAAAAATTAAAGACAAGAACTGAAAGCAGTACCTTTTAAGAAGAACTAGATTAGCTTGTGCACTATAATATTATTACGTAGAGCTATAATACTTGGGGAAATGCAAGAATACCTTAATAGACTGGAAAAAATTAGGTGATTTTGAAAACATAATATCATTATCATTCGCACCATAATGCGAGAAAAAAAATGTATTGTAGCTTTTGTAGGGATGATATTGAACCCTATTTCAATTCAAGTTAATTCATAGTATCGCTTAATGTTGTTTAAGAAATACTACTTTATACTTTAACACGTACTGAATTTATTAATCTTTTGCTATTCTGCGCGTATTCTTAGCAATTTTAATATTTTTTGAACAGTTTCTTTAATATTTTCTAAGCAATTGCATCCTTTTTTTAGCTGTCGCAATGTTTCTGATTGGGCTTGTTGGTATATACTTTTCGAACTGCGACGTGGCATGGAATGTTGTTTTTCTTTTTTTTATTTCTGCTGCTCCCGCTTTTACTTTTGGAGGAAGTGTAATTGCTGCTGTTGATATGACACCTACATATTGCGGTAAGTTTCACAATTTTTTGGGAATTAGTTCAGACTTTATGCAATTTTTCTATTTACATATTTAAACTAGTAATATGCCACATTTTTTTTCTCCAAAAGTGACATATTTGCTTCTATTTATTTCGCAGTAATTTTTCCAAATATGTACCGTGCAAGTTTCTGGAATTTCCGCTAAATAAAAATACAATGCGCAAAAATATCCCATTCCTTATCTGGAAATTATCCTCGATACGTAAAAAGTGCGCGCGAGAATATCTATCAAAGGAAAAACTTTTTATACGTAAAAACACTCGCATCTTGAAGTATTAATTTCGATGACTCGAATTTAGTTTCATTAAATTTAGCGCGAAAAAATGAGTGAGAAAAAATACCTCACTTATTTAGATCAGCTCAGTTAATAGATAGTTGTACCTAAAAAATTTTACTCTCTGTACATAAAGCCGTATAACCTCTAGATTATTCGTCGAATTGTCTCGGAATTACTTCTAAACGTGAAAAAATAATCAGAAACAACACCTCACTTGCCTGTCTAGAAGAAATTATATTTTCCCTCTCAAATAACCTTATTTCCTTCAAAAAATTTTGTGAAAAATTTTTTTTTGTGATTGAACATGTCCTATTTTGCAAAAGCTGTTGCTGGAATTTTTGGAGTCACATGGTATATTAACCCGCTTGTTCTAAAATTTGCTCACACGATACTATGAGTTATATTGATTTGTTTAAGGAGAGATATTTATTTCCTATTGCTATTAATTAATATCTCTGACTTTTATCTAGGTCCACTTATGGGACTATCAAGTACAGCAGCTAGTTTGCCTGGATTTCTGATACCTATTCTAACTGGGAAATTAACTAAATATGAGGTAAGTTTGATAAATTTATGACTCCTTGTATTTGATTGAAGAATATATCAAAGTGCCCCAGACTTGTTAATATTATATACTCGTAAGTTGAAAAACTGGAATAAGGAATATTCTTGGGGAATGTTAGTTTGGAGAATATATATGTATATACTAAGTTTATGGAATGATATACTTTAAATTAAACCGAGTGTAGTGTATTAATTAGCTATTAGATCTTAAGGGAGGTCAGTAGGGCATATACCAATTATGCTACACTGTAAAAAATGGATACTAAAATTTCACAAAAATTTCTTCGTTTTTGACTTAACAGTTTTCTGGTGTATCCTCCAAGCAAACATTCTTCACTTCTTCGAAGAAATAAATTTCGTCAATAGTAAAAAAATATTTCGTCATTCTATTTTCTTCCAAAAAAAAATATATTAACTAATGTATCTAACTAATCTAATAATCACTTCATTCTGAGAATCATATAGTCAACCTTAATAGCACAAGAAAGGCAAATAGAACCGAGAGATAAAACACCCATGTCTGAGACAGGATTGGAAACTGAGATCTTCCTAGTAAGAGACCAATTTCATGACCACCATACAACCCGGTCGACTTATTTCGTTTCTTTACTTTCGATCGTCTAGTCGTCATCCTAGTTTCGTCATTCTAGTTTACAATCTCCCACAATGCACTACGGTAAGATTTCGAGTTGATTACACATTTTCGTCAAACAGTTGAGAGTTCCCGTTTCCTCACAAATCCGGTGATTGAGAGACAAAATAAATCTCAAAATTAACGTAATATAGCTCAATTCAGTTTGCTGAACTCAACCTTTCTTAAAAAAGAGTAGCATCTCTTGTCTGTTTGGGACTAGAAGCAGTTATGAGTCAGGTGGAAACGACTAGAAGAGGCATAAGTTGATTTACCGATCTCCCAGAAAGGTCAAGATACCAAATCTATAGATACCAAATAATACCAAATAGATACCAAATCTATTGTTTTAACAGAAACTAAAACTAGTAGTCAAAGTTAGAGAGTCAGTCTTCTTGTTCAGAGTGTTCTACATTTTTCAAGCATTCATCTTTTTCTATGAACCAGTCAAACATCTTTACATATTATATATATTTTTTTTAAAATTTCTACAAAAACATAAAACATTTGTGTAACTTAAAGGTAAATTTATACAAATATAATTAATTGTAAGTACGGAAACTAAATTAAAGCTCTAGTTTCGTACTAAAAAAGAGCTAAATATCATATGCATGAACAACAAATAATCCTAAAATATCATAAGAATTTACAAAGAAAATTTTTTTAAAATTGTTAAAAGTTTTATTTGTTTTGAACTGTTACGATAGGAAGGTCCCTTACATTATTTAAATTT
The DNA here is from genome assembly GCA_949128135.1 of Parasteatoda lunata. Lineage (NCBI taxonomy): Eukaryota > Metazoa > Arthropoda > Arachnida > Araneae > Theridiidae > Parasteatoda > Parasteatoda lunata. The sequence continues at coordinate 52,374,638 of OX421977.1, forward strand.
TTTTTTGAATTGAGACCTGTGAATTTCGATGTAAAAACTCAAAAAATTTTCTTGCATCGGCACAATTTCAATTTTGAAGAATTTATAGCTACAGTTTTAAATTAGTTGGCCAATAATCACCATGTTCATATAAGAATGTTCCGGCCATAAGTTCTTTTAGTTTTAACTGCAATTATTCTGGAAATTCGGTTCAAGGTTGTAATTAAAAAGTAGCTTGAACTGTTTCATGTAAGCATATACGCGAGAACTACAAAAGGCATTAAACAAATGCAGTATGAAAATATGCAAAATAACGACTTCTGATTATAGGGTGACTTTTGCTCTGAAATTTGCTGATAGTGAATCAGGTCAAATTTCATTTAAAGTTTAATTATGATCACCCACGAGACAAAAACATCCACAGTTAGGGCAGAAATTTGAAACTTTCGAATGTTATTCATTCACATTCAAGACTGAAGATCCTTTGATGTCCATTAATGTTAATTTGTTAACCAAAATATTGAACTCAAAATATGGGAGAAGTCAACAAATGAACTTCTTAGGCCTTATAAGAAGTGGTGCACATATTCAACATTTGAAAGAAAAATTAGGTTAGTTTACCTACAATATCTGTGATTTGTTGTAAATAACTTTAATTCAACTGCTATAACTGACCATATGAGCTGGAACATTTTTTTACGTTTTTTATGTGCTGAATTTGTTAATAAATGTTTGGTTTTAATATCATTATAATTTCAGCAAACAATGTCGCAATGGCATAAGTTGTTCTTGATCACTTCCATTGTTGTATCGTTGAATGGTGTGGTATTTCTCATATGGGGATCTACGGAAATTCAGCCCTATGATCCAGCCTACAGGAAAGAAAAACGTCCTGAGTCTAAACCTGATGTTATCGTTCTAGAACATTCTTCTACCTATTTTTAACTGAACAACTATATTGAAAATTTCTTCTTAAAGTCACAGTGAAATTTTATAATTTTAAAAGGAATTTGTTTTAGAAAAAATCATCAAAAATACGATAAATCTTGTGGTTTTTCTTTGTTTTGTAAGGAATTTTATATTTTAATTTATTTATTTTATATTTTATTATAATAAACTACTTTTTTGTGTATCTTTCTTTATTCTATTTTTAGACTCGGTCTCTTGTAAACTATTCATTAATCAATGATACAAAGGCAGAAAACTCTGTACAGAACTTTATTAGTAAAACATGATCAGTTAAAAGGTTTTTAGGGACTAAAAGTTTGAAATAATTTTTAACTATTAAAGGGTCGTCGCATTTTTCTCCTTTTAAAATTTGAAAAGTTGCTTATTAAAATTTGCAAGAGAGCATATTTTATATCATTTTGCAATTCTCTGTTCACACTTCTCGTATTCTTACGTAACTTTTCATTTCAGTGTTCACTTCAAAATGGTTTATGATACGCATACTGAGTCAGTAACGACGGAACCCCCAAACGGCTGTGTTAGGATTTTTTTTTTGGCTAAAGTGATTGTCAAACAAACAGGCTAAGATACCTTATAAAACGTTGCCGTAGCTTAAATGATATTGCTAAAATAATTTCATTCAACATGTATCCTAACAGCAGTAATTATACCATTATGACTTAATTTGACGCTTCTTGATAAGTCGATCGGAAGCATGTCAACTGTTCGAGTAAGGTTCAACCTTACATAAGAAAAATGAAGTAAACATTTTAGGGTAATCTTAATGGAACGCTCTGCATATTCTTGATATAAATTATTCTTCACATGAATAAACATAACTTTAAACAAAATTATTAAATAAGTCAGCCCAATTAGCGTAGGTTAAGCTTTCTAGCCATTGAGATTGCGTCCGAGTGCCTGAAAATTTGATTATAAGATGAAAAGTTATTCAGAGGATATTTTTTAATTGGGTACTTTTTATTTTATTTTATAACCATCGTTGAACAGCCAGTCCAATTTTGGGTTTACGACTGCTAATGTACAACTCCGTGGCCTTGTAATTTTTAATCCAAAATAGAAGACAAGAGAACTTCTAGATCAAGTATTGGGAGAAATTTGTTTTCATGGAGGGCTTTTTGATGGAACTAATCCGCATTTGCGCTTCATGGAGGATATTTTACGTCAACATTGCGGGTGGGGGCCGGGTGCGGAATTCGTATGGACCAGCCATAGCTGGGATTCGAATCGAATTTACCTTATATGAAGGGGGAATGCTCTATTCCCAGAGCCACGACGGCTTTTAATCGGGTACTTTTTATTTTATTTTATGACCGCCGTTGAACAGCCGACCCAGTTTTTGTGTTTACGACTACTAATGTTCAACGCCGTAGCCTTGTAATTTTGAACCAATCCAGAAGACAAGGAAACTGCTGGATCGGTACCCCCAGAGGTATTGATTTGTTATGGGAACATGGAGGACTTTGAGACTCGACAGATTTAACGTGCATCAGTCACCATTTACTACACGGGGAGTCTTCAGCCGGTGGGGACCGAGCTCACGAACACTTGGACATGGGCCCAGCGTCCCACCGACCAGGCTATCCCGGCCTAGTAGCGACAATTTTTTTTTTATATATATTTATTTATTTAATTTTTTTTTATTTTTTTATTATTATCATTATTATTATATATATATACACATATAATTTTATATATATATATATATATACACACATATATATATACACATATATATATACACATATATATATACACATATATATATACACATATATATGTGTATATATATATATATACACATATAATATATATAATTTTTTTTTTATACATTCAACATATATGGTCATCACGGGTAGCTGAAAAGCTCCGGACTCACTGCCTGCCCCCCCAGGGACTTGGAGCAGGGTCAGTGGTGAGGCGTGTGTGGTGATCAACCACGTTGGCTGCTATTGTGAGCCAGTCCGTGAAATTTATCATATGGCTGCGTCTAATCACGTGGCTGTGCATGGCGTATAAACTGCACAACTTTAATACATAAGTTTATTATCACGCCATATCAGTTTTCGGATCAGATTTAATTATATACCTAAGAGCGACATCACGCACCTGTCTCGAATATAAGTGGTTGACACAAGTGAGACGTCGCTTGCAGGTATCTAATTTGTGCACTATGCAAATATATTTTATAAATTCATCTAATTAGTAATGCTTCTTTCTCTATCGAAACCTGAATTAAGGTTAAACTGAAACACAATCTTCCCAAACTCAATGTTTAATTTTCATACAAATGTAAGTAAAATGAAAAAATTTTTTCGGCAAAGCTAATTGATTTAGTTGCATTTTAGAGACAGACATGCTTTCAAGACGATTTTAATTAAATATTTAAGTTTTTAATTTGGAATCACGAATTATGGTTATCTTTCTATTAATCTTTTTGATGAAATACTACGTCACTATTATTATTCGATAACATTTACTAATTTAACATTTTCTCACATTTACTCATCAATAAAAACTAGAGTAAAGAAAAATTCTAAATTTAAATTTTAAAACAGACTATACTTCATATTTAAAAATAAACTATATTTTACATTTAAAACAAGCTATACTTTATATTTTTAAACAAGCTGTACAACTTTTAAAAAATTAAAATTCAGATCATTAAATTAAAAGTTATTAATGTGTTCTCTTTTTTTATTTTGCACATTCATTAAATTTGACTTAAATCTTAGATTATTTAAGAAATATATTTAAATTTAACTTTAAAAATTTTTTTCTCTATGATCCCAATTAAAAATTTAAACAGTATTTTGCTATTTTGTTTAAAAATGTAAAACTAATTATCAGCATGATCGCCTTTATAATGAAACATATTTCATGTCATATTAAAATAAAAATATTGTAAAGAATGATATATAAAATAATAAATCAAATTTATTTCATTTTCATGCATAATGAAACATATGTTAATAGTCAAGGTATATGTGTATAAAGAAGTGAAAAAGAATAAATTGTAGATTATTTATTCAACACTTCCTTATGAAATGGCAAAAAATAAAGCTTGTTTGGTTAACGGAAAGACAGAAATACAATTATGGAATAAATCTTGATTACTCGTATCACAATATCATCTCTTGGCGAGCACTTTGAAGGGGAAAATGACATTTGTTCATAGAAAACATTCTGCTTGAAGAGTAAACATATTTACTTTTTACTCCGATTTGAATTAAATAAGCCACATCATTTTTGTGAGAAGTGGACTTTTTTTAGAAGTGGACCAGCTACTTACGGGAAAATATTATCGTCTTGATAACATTGCGAAAAGTAGAAGCGTGAATAATTTTAGTTATTAATAGTGGGAGATCAGATGTTCGTTTATTTGGCACAATTATTTTGATTAGCTTCTCAGGTTGAAACTTTAAACAGTGTTTAAATTACCGTCAGCTCTTTACCTGTCCTAATATAAACCTGGTGCAAGAAATTATAACTTTATTGAATTGGTAAAGAAATTAAAGTTGTTAATTGAAAAAGTTTGCGAATCGTTTTGTGCATTTTAGTGTCAAAGAAATTTTCTCATTCCTTTCATTTACATTATTCATCGATGTAAGACGCATCTATTATGTCAAAAATGTTAACTGCAATATCTACGATTAAAATGTCAAAAACTGGAAAATTTAATTTAGAAGGAGGAGGTAAGTGAATGTTTTCTTGACTTTATTTAAATTTAAAATTTCAGAAATTTTTATTTATTCATCTTTTTTTAATAGAGGCTGCCAATTTCAATATTTATTTTATGTTGATAAAGGCAGTTAAAAATTTAATATCGATGTAAATTTTTATCTGCCAAACGGCAATTCATTGAAAATTTTAATTGTATACAGGTTTTTTTTATGAATCTTAATAATATTATTTCTTTTTATTCAAATTCAATATTAAGATGTTTCAGGCTATGTTAGATATGAAAATGTAAGCAATTAAAGCATAGAATTTAATGAAACTTTAGAAAATACAAAATACATTAAGAGAAACTAAATAAGAATTATAACTATTAAATTTTGAAACCAATGCACATTCACTATAAAATTCTTGAATTGATACAGCCATTACAAAAAGGGAATTGTGACAGTTGGGACAATTTACCTTTATGAGGATTCACTCCATCCCGTAATGGTTTGAAATAGATAATTATGATCAAATTTATAATTAAATGTAAAATTATAATTTATCATAGAAATATATATTCATTTTTTGTATTTATTAATAATATTGATTTTATTATGAGATTACTTAGCAAAATAGTAAATAAAAACTTATCGTTTCACAAATAACGCGCACAAATAAGATTTATAAGTTTATTTTTTAAGCTATATTTAGGAAAAAATATCAGGTGTTATTTCATTTTCATAGTTTTCATAATAAGTTATCTTATGTTTTCATAATCTATCATTTTAAGATAAATGTTTTACAAAATTCAATATTTCTTGAAAATGACTTTTTTTTTTTTAATTTGTAACTTTTAAAAAAATCAACTCAGAGAGTACACGAAAGTTTTTTTTTCTTCATAATTTCTATAAGAAAGTGTTGAAAAGAGAGTTAATAAGAATAATTTTTGCTTTGATATTTTAATTATCAAGTACTCTTAATAAAATCAAAAGTACTCTTCTCTAAATTAAAATAGAAATCTTCAATAAGATGAATATATTTTTTTTCTTTTTTTTATCATTAATAATTTGTTAACATCGTCATAAATGTACGTAAACAATATCTCAGCAAAATGAGGATTTATTAAAAAAATATCCTTCTATACAACTGATACAAATCTGTGAAACCGAATGGATGACCTCCCGAATCGCATTCAGAAAAATTCAACTGATTGTTCGAATAAAAGTTTTTCTTCCCTTGATTAAAAATAGAAATGTTTATGTTTTACTTTGATATTAAAAGATAAAAGCATTTAAACTAAACTTTGCCTCGTCTAAAATTTTTCCGAAGCGTTCTGATGGTTTCCAGATAATAACATTAATAATAATGATGTTTTTAAATTTGCAAATTTTGCAGTAAGGCACTTATATTTTTCTTATATTCTGTACTTTGACTTTTTTCTTTAAAATTGAAAAAAGTTCGTATTAATTATTTTTTAGAAAAAAAGACAGAAGAAAAAAAAGTGAAAAGTAAAAGAAAAAAATACAATACTTAACAGAAACCGATACTTAACATTTTGAAAATTTAAAAAAACATTCACTGATGTCTATTTTTTTTTTAATTAAAATCGATTTGTATTTTGTTACTCGGATACAACTTTTTCATCTATATGGTTAATGCTATTTACCAATTTAATTGTTCAGTTGATAAAATTTACTCTAATATTCATAACTTTATATGAATTGTGTGAGCTAAATGTTCAATATTCCATTTGCTTGAAAGGATTAATGGTGTATTTCATTCATATTAATGCGTATTATATTCACTATTGAAATAAATGTAAGAATAAAAAAAGTTATGCGAAATTAAAATATTAAAAATAAATTGTTATTTGCTTTAACAAATGTTCTTTCTCTTCAAAATCACACGATATCCTTAAAGAATTAACATCTAAGCATTTCATTGAACTAAAATAAATAAAATAAACAAGCGATTACAAAGGACTTCCCGAATTCAATTAAAATTAATAAAAGAAAACGATAAACTCATCTAACTGACTAGTTCTTTTTTCTCTAGTGTGGTTTTAAAAACGTTAATTCTATAGTGCTCCAATTTGGACCCTGATTGATAAAAAAAAAAAAATAAATAAATAAAAAATTTTAATAAAAATGTAGCCCTTTTTATATGTTCTAAAGTTTGAGTTGAAGAGTTGAAGTAAGTAAAAAAACGATGCCAAGGCCTAAACTTATCGAGGCTTTGTAGACGGGAATACCTGAAGCGTTACCCACAAACGTAAAAACGAAAGAATTCCGTTAGCAAACGCAAGCATGAAGCCCGTCTCTCACAAAAGTACCAAAGCGGTTGGAAGAATTATATCTTACCTACGAGCGAATGGTGACTCTCCGAACCCCTTTCATGTAAATACGAGAACCGGGTGTTGATCACCAGTTAGGGATAAAAGGATCCATTGTCAACGTACCCAATAACTTACACAAGACCGTAAACTGTCTTTAAAATTAAAAAAAAGCCTAGCTTTCAAATCATATTTCATGTATGAACTTGTGAATCCTAAACGGGTGTATGGTGCAGCTTGCAATCTCCATCAAACACCATTGTATCAATCCAAAAATGTTAATATTAATCTCGATCAAAAGAATTTACGCAGAATGAGTCTGAGCTGCATTTAAATATGTCTGCGAAGTTGTGCACCGAGCAGTTCAGGGTTAACAGTTAAAGATGCTCAAGATGTCCAACACAATCAAATTTATTTTCCAAAAAAAATTAGACAACAATCATTTCGCCAATGGGTAACCTGTGATCTCCTTGCCACGATCACAATTTTCTTCATTTTGTAATTAATCGTATTTATATTTTATTTAATTCTTAATTTGTTTTAATAAAATAATACAGTTCCATCTTTTTATAAATTTGCATTTTTTATGTAAAAGAATTGGAATTAAATGCGCGGTGAAATGATTGACCTCTGTCAAACGGTTCCTGAGACTTATGTAGTTGAACAAAAATTCATATTTTTATGGATAGCTTGCACCGTTTCTCTTTTAAAACTAATAGATGAAAAATGCAGAAAAGCGTTATTAATGTAGATTTTTTTTTTTTTTGTTTACAATAGAAATTATTAAATGACAAAATGAAATAGATACGAGTAAATAACAATAATGCAGAAACAGTTTTTAAGAATAACAAAACTAAAATATAAGATGAAAGATTTGACATTAATTAGAAAATGTTGTGTTTCTGCACAAATTTCAAAATACTTATGTAAATCCACGCAATCCAATCTAAATTCAATAATTTTTATCGAAAAATGGAGCATAAGAACTCAAGTTTTAACCTAAAAATGACAAGAAATTATTATTCATTTATAGTACAATTGTAATCTAACAGAAGTAAACAAAATACGAGATATCGTAATATGAAAGAGACACTATATTAAAAATCGTAGAGTGTTAACTTTTAAAGTGTTCTGGTATAGGAAACCATTTTCTCTAAGTGTTGGGAAAGAGCGCAGAGGCTTATTGTTTTTAAACAACGTTGGTCTAGAAGAGATTTTTCGAAAAGCTTTACGATGAGGTTAGAGTTGATTGTCCTTAAGTATGGCTTAAGTTCAAGGCCATGAACAACATGAAGTATGTAGTCATTAAGGTATAAAAAACTTTTTTAAACTTTGTTTCTAAATGGGTACGTAATGTGAAAAATAAATCAAATAATTAAAGTTTATAAAACTTAGATAAATTCACGCAATTCAACCTGAATGAATAAATCTTATTGATATGAAGCAGACTAATAAAAATAAAAAGAAATTTTAAAAAACTCAAATTATAGATTAATGAAGATTTGCTGATCTATTCTTTTAATATAATCGTACATAAATAAGCTAAGGCGTGAGACGGACCACTAATGTTCGTTACCAATTGTTTTGATTTCTATGCTGGTTCGTTTGATAACAAATGAATTAAGTAGCTATTGGACTGTATTTAAGATTTTTATTATCATTGGTGCTACGAGCACGCTAATGCTATATGATCAACAACCAATTTTCAACTGATTAGGGTGACAAGAAACGGTGGCGAGGATGCTAAGATAAAGATGCCAAGTTGGCGCTATATTTCAGAGATATTGATTTCTATGCTTGTTCGTTTGATAACAAATGAATTAAGTAGCTATTGGACTGTATTTAAGATTTTTATTATCATTGGTGCTACGAGCACGCTCAAGCTATATAATCAACAACCAATTTTCAACTCATTAGGGTTACAAGAAAAGGTGGCGAGGATGCTAAGACAAAGATATACTGAATTAAAACATGGACTTACTGACTTAAAAAACATAGACTTATAAAATTATCCTCCAAGACGACATATTTTCGGACTTCTGTATAGATATATTGATGCATATTTTAAAAAGTAAACTCTGCAAAATACTTTAAACTTGGAGTGATGTTAACAGGTTGACAGCTTTATAAATAAATATTTTACTTCAAATTCTGATGCATCAACTGATTTATGCAGCACCAATTACTTTGTTTGATTATAGCACCAATTACTTTGTTTTTGGATTTTTTCTATTTATTTCTCTATTTTCAGGCCATGGAATTTTTCAAAGACGGTATGTGGTTACATTGCTAGCTTTTTTATGTGGTATGGTTCAGCAGACTCAGCGTATAAATATCAGCTTCGCTATCGTAGCAATGGCTAATACCAGCATTACTCTGCCGAATTTGAAAAATAAGACAATAACAGATTGCGAAACTTCATATTTAGAAAGTGAATCTACAAGTTTAGTAAGTTGGTTAAATATGGTTGAATCCTAGAATAGCACCCCCCCCCCCAACATCTGGCAAAATTTTTAAATTTAGCCAAGCGATCTTTTGAAATCTCGCCAAACTAGATATCTGAAAGATATTTCGGGGAGATATGTTGCAACCTTACAAAGCATCTATTTTGATTACTTTTTATTTTCTTTTATTAAAAAAATTAATATAGTGAGTACAAATTCATTCGGTCCGTTTTTTGTGGTCAAAAATGCATTTATTTTAGAACAAAATAAATAACCAGATTAATTAAAGTATTGTCTATCTCTGGCTTCTACTTTTCCCCGACCTCTCAGTCAGTTTTCGTTTTCCATCTCGAAAAAATGTCTTTTGAGGCGATCCAAGTTAGGAACCAATTTTCGATTTCTGCAAAAGAAGTGAACCGGTGACCTGCCAAATCATGCTGCATCCGTTGGAGCAACCAGCAATCAGAAGGAGCAATGTCTGGCAAATACGGCAGGTGCGGTAAAATATCCCACTTGAGCTTTTCCAAATATTTTTTTTACGACTTTTGCGACATGAGGCCTACCGTTATCATGCAGAAGAATAACTTTGTCATGCTTTTGCTAGTATTCCGGCCGTTTCTCTTGTAATGCACTGCTCAAACGAATCAATTGTAGCCTATACCGATCACCCGTAATGTAATCGCCAGATTATAGCAGCTCATAGTGCACCATTCACCATTCATCATTCTTGAAACGTCGAAACCATTCTCTACACGGTTTATCAGTTGGAGCATTGTCACCGTAAACTTTTAAAAACATTCGATGCTCTTCAACTGCACTTTTCTTCCAATTAAAGCAGAAACATAAAACCTCTCGCAAATACTGCTTAGTTACCACAAAATTTGACATATCCAACAAAGTAAAAAACAGGGTTTTTGAATGAAACTCAAAGCGATATAAACTGAATATTATTGACAGATGTCTAACCTCTCTTAAACCACCGAAAGCAGTTGTTACTATGAAACATTCATAACAGCCAGAGTTATGTTTTGAAAACGGACCTAATAAATTTGAAATAATAATTCATATTGTTTTGTATTTTTTTTATAATAAAAAAACAGCATTGATCTAAGTACTAATCGCTGACGTGGCGAGATTTCAAAAAGTTACCAAGGGGGAACTGTTCCTGGATTTCTCCTAAAATATTGCTTCTGATACATTCTTTTAATTACGTAGAACTGCACTAAAGTCCTTCAAAACCAATACACAAATAAAATCAAAGCAGAATTGAGTCTCTGAAAAAAATGGTATTGAAACTCTCTCGCTCTACATGACTTTTTTTTTTAAAAAATAGTATGAGAAATTTTTTTTTAATGGGCAGATAGCAGCTGAAAGTTTTTTAAGCGGATTAAAATAAATAAGACTATAGCTCGAAAACGTAAATATAAAATATGGATCTGTAAAGAAAAAAATTACACTACTAAACCATTGTTACGAGACTCTACCAGAAATGGCAGTGCTCTGTCGTTATCTACCTTTCTCAACTATAATAAAATAATTTTGTCTCCATTTTATAAAGAACAATAAACCTCACACTTTTTACTTACGCTCTCATTTTTTATACAATATCACCGTAGCAACCGATGAAACAAATTCTAACTTACAACTTAAATGTACTCAAAATAACAAATAAATAAAATCTAGCTTAAAACTTACATATACTCAAATAACAAATAAATAAAATTTAATACTTTTAACAACTATAGCTTCGACAGATTACTTAACCCATATTTTACCACATTGAAAGAAATTTATATTTTTGGAAAAAAATTCTATCACTTACTAATGAAACATCAGGTAAAACATAACATTCAAAAAACTCTACAAAACTTTCATGGTTTAGTATTTACAAGCTGTCCTATATATAGGACGATGGTTCAATCCACTACTAAATGTTTTGCAATCAAGCCTCTTTGGTTTACATGAAATGTCTGAAAACATTCAACGCGAAATCCTGAATTACATTTTTGGCACACATTTTTAGGTTTTTTTTGTACAGTTTTTAAACTGACTAGGCGTTTCCAATTAGGATATTTTATTAATATATGTTCAGTTTGTAATTTCAAGTAGTCTGGGTTTCTTTGCTGAAAGTCTAAGCCTCTTCCTGCAATACTTCGAGGTACGCTCAATCCTAAGTAAGCTACTATAATGTGTCGATGAAATTCGGGGAGTTCTAGAGTTTGTTCAGGAACAAAAAGTTTGGAAAGTTTCCATGCTGCAACCAATGATGTTTCAAATGCATAATGACCAATACATTTTTTTCCTTGTAGAAAAGAACAAAATGTTTCCATGAGATTGTCAAAAAAGTCGACTCCATTTTTACATATCTTATGAGAAACAACACGTGATGATTTGTCTTCTTTCTGCTCGAGTCTTCAAAATTGGTACTAATCACATATTACTCTATTATCATTCCAACGAGTAGCTGCAATTACATTTCTTGAGACAAACTTTCGATCAGCTGCGGCTGGGTGGCGCATTTGGTTTGTCGTCGGTCTTCTGAGCCCAAGTCTGCGAGTTCGATCCCCGGCCCAGACACTGGATTTTCGGGATGCAGAAAATCCTCAGCGGCTATGTCGTATGATTATGCGGCATGTAATTACAAGATGTGCCTTATTGGCTCCTGGCATTCCCGGCAAAATTAAATTCTTAGTGCACTTTAGCATCCAAATAGAGTCTTTGTGCTGCCATCTAGTGTGGCAGAAACTAGACGTCCAAATTAACATGGCCAACGGTATCTCCCCCATTGTGGTTGTCCTGAAGGAGTGGATACCACTTCTGGAGAACGCACTAGGTCTGCTCATCGGCATGACTAATTGTGCAGCTCATTGGAAAAAAAGAAAGAAAAAAAAAACATTCGATCTGTTCCATGATCGATTGTGCTATCTTCCCCAACATTTTAAATGATTTTGAAAAGAATCTTTTCTCTCATATTATTTTCTCTAACAGTTTCTGTAACGAAGAAGATTTTACTTTCGAGGCTGATGAAAAGGTCTTAAGATGTGAAAAAGTTATCCATATAAATTTTGTGCTTTGCTGGAGTTTCAACTATTAATAGCAAATTTTCAACAATCATTTGAGATAACATTTTTTCTTTCTTTATGTCAGATTTAATATCTTTCTTTGCTCCTTCATACGGTATCACATAAAAAATATCGAAAGCATCCAGAGTGTATCCAAATTTTACGGGTTTTCCTTTCTTCAAATGTACGTGATAACCACTAAAGAACATAATTCCTCAAAATTTCTTAAATTCGTCAGCTTTGAGATGAAATTTTTGATAATTTTTTTTTTTTGTCCAGCTTACTTGTGACTTTCGTGTACTATTTTTGCAATGATTACAGCCATCATTCCTGAAATCACGTCCACTATTTTTGACGATGTTCACCACGAAATAACTCAGGATTTGACGAAAATTTTGATTAGTTCATTGTGGTGACAAAAATATTTATTTCTTCAGTAGTTTTTTCCCATATAACTTCAATAGTTTCTGCAGTTTCTTTGTGGTTTTTCATCAAATATAGCACGCCAATATTCAATGCTAGTGCATGCATCATGAATGTCTTCATCATCAGTAACTACGTATAGATGAGGTGGCAAAATTACCCTTTTAATGTCAAATTTGATACACATAGACAAAGCTTACTTAAAGACTTAGATCTTCCCTCCAAAATGTAGTGCCATCAAGTGACTAAACCTTATGTCCAATGAGGAGTAATTCTAAAAGCAAACAATGAACTTATGTTCTGAGAAACCCAGATGTAATTGAGTTTCTCAGGTAGACGTGTACAGTAGGGGATTTTACCATTGTCCTCTATATAGGACAGCATCTAAATCACTAGTAAAACCACTTTTAATATAAAATTTTTGATTCAGTTTTTACTCAAATGTAGTAATAAAAGCTTGGGGTTAATAAATTTCAAAGCAAATTTATCATTTTCTTCTCGCAATTATTTGAAATTAAATTTCAATTCGCGTCAAATAAAATAGTAAAAAATACCTATTTTCAAAAATCTAAAACAGAATCGAAAAACTTAAAATTAGTCATAAAATGAGTTTAATTAATGTTAATCTATCTAAAATTTTAATTCAGGAGTGAAAAATAATTAAATAAAACAATACCGGCTGTAAAAATTCAACAAATTGTAGCTGTCCTATATATAGGACGATGGTAAAATACGGGTTTTAAGTACCAAACTCGAATTTATAATATCTTGGGGACACTCCCACTAAAGGCATAAAACGTGTCCTCTCTGACATATTTTATTCTGCCTTGTGCGTTATGCTTATCTATAGAAGTTATGAGTTACAAAATTTTCATCAAAAATAAATTTCAAGAACCTTAAACTCGGGATAAACAGAAAACTTTTCAACTGTAATATTGACATAGTTGCTTACAAAAAATGGTAATTTTTGATCTCCTGTTTGCAAAAGTCTTCAGGCTCTCCCGTACCGAATCGATATAACGGCCTATACTAAATTTGCAATCGTGAACAACAAAACATCATGGAACAATAAATACCAAGCCTCATTCTTAATCTCATCAAATTTTGAATGAAAATTGACCGAATTGAAAAAACTGAAACACGTAATTTCATGAAATGTGCAATTTTATATCTTTTTATAATTTATTTTCCAATTGCAGAAAGCTCCAGAATTCAATTGGAATCCTGAAATCCAAGGATATATACTGAGTGCTGGCTATGTAGGATATATTTTTACACAAATACCTGGGGGTTTTCTTACCGCGCGGTATGGTGTTAAGCGCATGTTGATTACAAGTATTTTAGGTGCATCTCTTTGTAATTTAGTATCGCCTGCAGCTGCCAGGATACATCCATATTTGCTTGCGGTTGCACAACTTATTAAAGGAATGTTCCAGGTACTGTATAGTTTTTTTTAATTTTTTCATTTAGACATAAATTTATTTTTTATTTTTATCAGCAACTGGTAATCATTTTAACATGCGTGGTATGTGGTCTTCATATATATATATATATATATATATATATATATATATATATATATATATAATATATTTATAGCGTGTGTTCTTCCAAATTCTCTGAATTCTTAGCATTGGGAAAACAAGTGTGTTCTTTCGGCCAGAGAGTGAAGTTGACATAGTTGAAAATGTTTGCTCTTCATACAACTGACTTTCTCGAAATTTTAAATTTTGAAAAATACATAAAAAATATTTGCTATTTTATATTAGCAAGGAAATTTTTCAAGCAACACATGCCATTTAAGCTGAATTTTCAAGACAGAAATTATATTTTTTTATATTTTATACTAACAATTTATTAATTTAAAAAAAAAAAAATGCAATTTTGCATTCAGCATACGTTTGTATGTTAAAACAATTCTGATAATTTTAGTTAAGGGATTACTTCTGCTCAATTCAGATTATGAGTAATCACTTTTAACAACAATAAAAATAAATTTTTAAAAACTCTTAGAACCAAAATATATACAGTATCAAATTATTAACTCCTGATTAAAACATGATTTTATTGTTTTACATTTTTTTTAAAGAAACATTAAAAAATTTTGAAACTAATGAAAAAAAAAGAAATTTAGAAAATTTCTAAAAAAAAAAAAGTTACAAATCTTAAAACTGTAGCTTTAGTGACTATCTTTTCGCATTTCAGATTTCAGCGTATGAAACTGGGTCGAAACATTATAGGAGTATTAAGTGACAAAAAATGAGTGAAAATTGAAAGAAATAATTATCTCATTTTCATTACTCTGTTCAAACACATACTAGCAGACACTTTTCGCCCACAAAAATTATGCATAAGTAATGAAACAAGTAATATAAAAAAAAAAAATTCCGACTTATTCCTAAACTTCCTCCTACTTCCTTTCCTACTTTAATTCCTGCCTAGTAGTCCGTGGGCCGAAGTCTCAAAAGTAGCTCTAAACTAATTTTCGTTCCGACATTTGAGGGGCAATTTTATTCTACCAAAATAGAACACAATCTTGGCTGAGAAACATAAATTCATAAAGTTCTCCAAAATCTGACTGGCCATTAATTGATAGTTATCAAAACAATGAGGAACTATTTTGTTTTCTCGAATTCAGTATTTTGCCCAAGAATATCCGAAGAGAAGCGCAATTTGACGTCACTTGGAAATGAATGGACCAATCAGATCAAAAGCAGTTGTCTGCATACTACGATATATTCCCGTTCGTTCACGTTTCTTTTGCGCTAAATCACTTAACAGTTTTTTATAAGTATGTACTTCCACATTTTTACACAATTATAGTTACTTCAAGATCTTAAAATCTTTTTTTTCTTTTCATTTTAAATCATGATGATTTGATAATTCAATATAAAAAGGTAAAACATAGACTATGACAGTTATAGTTGTAATGAAGGGTTATGATACTGCATCTGCGATTATTTGACAGGTTTTTTTTATTATTTTTGTAAAAATACTTAAAACTTGAATTCTATAGAATATATAAATCTTTCCTCCACTCTGTGAAAATTTAAATTTGCATCAACTTTTTAAGAACTGCTACCCTACAGAAAATAATCTGATTTTCTTTAAAAATCTGGAGATATTTCTCCCTTATTTTTTAAGACGATACTTATTTTAGTAAGCTAAAAAATCATTTCATACAAATGAATATTTTGAAATTCAGTTTGACATAAAAATGAAAAATTTCATTTGTGTAAAATTTACAATAAATTTGAATTGATATTTTTTTAAATTTGTTGTTTGGTACACTGTCTTTTACTGAAGCTTTAAAACTTTCTTTACTATATAAAAACCGGATATTTTACACACTGAACTATCTTGTTACATAATTTATTTGAACAATTTAACAAAATTTGGTTTTTCATTATTTAAAATTTTAATGTTTTGGTACAGCATTAATTTTGAAAATAATAATATTGATTTAGAGAAAATATATTTAGTATGTAGAATTTATTGTTTTAATTGAAAAAAAAAATGTTTTCAAGTGTTATTTCAAATAGTTTTTGCAAGTGTAGCAAAAGACAAATACAGAGTGTTCCAAAAAACCTTAGACAGTTATTGTTGAATATATTTTTATTTAGCAAGAGAATATAATACCAGACATTAATATATTTGGAAATTTCCTTATGGTTTGATATTCAATAATTTATTTACATTTAAGTGTAGAGACATTCTTTAACTATTTGTCGAAATAGTGCCTGGTGGAAAATTGATTAAACACATTTTTTTAAACCAATATCTGAAGTTAAATGTTTAAATCATGTTTTGAATCTACACTATTGTTTTCAAATTTAATACAAAAAAAAATACTCAATGATTAAATACAAAATTGTCGAATTTTTTGTTGCTAACCCTACAGAGAAAACCTACATAAATTCCCTTAAATTTCATGATTTATTTTTAGTTTAGATTAGTTAACAGTTTTTTTTATTTTTTATAGAAGAGTAGTATTTACTTAAGAGGAGTATTTTTTATAGCTTTTTTGTAAGAGGGGAAAAAAAAAAAAAAAAAAAAAAAACATAAAAAGTTTTGTTTTCTTTTTTCCGAGTAAGCACATCTTAATAAAAATTTTTAAATTTATACGCCATTCAGAGTTTAAAAAGAAGTAATAATTAAGTAAAATTAAAATGCAAGCAATATAAGATGTGCGCTTTACTCTACAAAAATGTTTAATATCAAACATATTAGATAAATAAGCCATCAAAACAACCATGTTTTGAAACAATACTTACTATAGAACCTTTGTTAGTGAAACAAAAATAATATTTTTTTTAAGAATAATGGATCATTAACGTTAATATATAGCTTTTTTAATCATTTTGGAACTAATATTTTATCTTCATAAAGTAATGAAAATTGTTTAAAAAAATTTTTTTTAATATTTCATCAACATAACCACAATACTTTCATTTCTTTGGTGGGATCTATATATAAATATCCCCTTTAAATTTGTAACTCAGCAAATATTATTAAAATTAAAATAGGGCAAACAATTCCTTCTTATTTTTAAGCAAAGTATATATTTTTGTATCTTAAAATCGGAGTCGAATTCTTGATTAGGTCAGAGAGGCATTGCAATGTGACCGCCTGCACAATTCGAATTTCGGAATGAAAATCAAATATTTATCAGTAAAGCGGGAAAATGAAGCGTTATCAATATATAGCTGGCTCTAAAAAGAGACCTTTATTTAAATTTTAAAAAAAATTCAAAGGATTAAAATGAAATCGAGAAAATTAGCATCAATGCAACCAACGATTTGCTTACAAACATTGCTGTAAGCGACTGTGAGTAGACAATGCGTGATTGGTTAGCTTGGCGGAGGAAAAAATAATTCAACGATTTCACTGGATGAGAGTACGAAAGCATACAGAAAAAGAGTGCGTCATAAAATCGATTGTTATTAAATTATGACCAAATAATATTTGGAGAACTTTATAAAATTAAAAATACTAAAACATTCTGAATCGTTTTGTCAAAAGAAAAAATTGCCCCCAAAGTATCGGAACGAACTTGAACGATAAATGAGTTCGGCCCACGGACTATAGGTCAACAAAGAAATATTTGACTTTATTTACTTTTTATTACAAAATTACAATTTGCGATCACAACGCTTGAGTTCGCCTCCTAGCGGGAGCCTGAAAATATCAGGAATTTATTTATGATGTTTTCATTGAGTTCCAGCAGAATCATCGGCAGAGGAAGACGCCATTTTCTAAGCAGCAAATAAGAAGCAAAATTTCCCTAAGGAAAAGGCCGTAGAACTTGAAAAAACTCTCAGAACATCGGTAAATCTTTCAGAAACAGAACACAGCAAATATTTGAAGAAAAATTCCTCAATAATTTTTAACTTCTATGATCAACAAACATGCAACTGATAACTTCCGATTTCGAAATCGCATACTGTTACAGATGTGTGTATTACGGTAAAATACATTTCTTCCGTCTTCAATTCATTACAAATTAGAGGGAAGTCAGCATTGATTTCTTCATTCCAATGAATAAATGTGAATTCAGAACGTACAGAACTGTAATAGTTATACAATATTATTCTTCTTTATAGAATAGTATATATTTCTGTATCTATATAAAATTTTCAAATTCAATAATAAATTTTCAAACAAAGAACATTTCATTTGAAATTCTCCGGATTTATAAAGTGAATGTTGTTATTTGTATAATAAAAAATTTGCTTGCAAATAATTTTTTTTCTTATTTGATGATAGTTTTCAACAGAATGGTTTTTTACGTCCGATTAAGAACTATAAGAATAAAATAAAGAAACAATATTAAAGTTTTTTTATTTTAATATGAGGAATTTCAAAAATTGTCTTTTTATCCTAAGAATTCTTTATTTTACGTTTTTTAGTTAATGTTTTGATAAAAATTGTTGTCATAACATTTTTTTTTTTTTTTTGAAAAATTAAATGGTATGACATTATGTGCTTATGTATGCTTCTTGCGTATTCTAATGTTTGAAGTAGTATGATTCAGGAAATTATGGAATAACATTTCGGCACTTACGGATTACGTATTCAGTACTTACGACAGAATTACAATATTAAGTCCACATAAAACTAAAATTAATTAATAAAATTTATTTAATGAATAAAGATGGGAAAAAACTGTATTAACATCAAGCGTCATTCTCTACAAGTTTAAAAAAATGTATTTGAACTTGAGTGGTTAAATAAAATGTATTACATTAACGATTGAAAATTCGCACAAGAACTATAAATATATATGAAGAGTGTGAACTAATCGTAGGAATTGAACGAGCACAAAATACACTTGTGACTTGAAAATGACTATTTTTGTGAGACCATATCATATACTCAAAACAACTCTAACTTTTTGTAGGGTCCACCATCTGCCGCGTTTGCTGCTTTATCGGCGCGTTGGTTTCCTGCTCAAGAAAGAGGTTATCTTGCCACTTTTTTATACCTTGGCTACCCAATGGGCGGCTTTGCCGGAAGTTTAATATCTGGACCTATTAGTGAAATTAACTTAGATGGTGGATGGTCATTAATATTTTACTTTTTTGGTAAGTTAATTTGTTCATCTAAACTAATTACGCTGCATTATTATTTATTTTTCGTTTTCAACCTAAGAATCGCATAAAAAAACATTTTATTGAAAAAATAGACATCGATTTTGAATTTCAAATATCCTAAGCATAAAATTGTCAATTATTTTACTTTGGTAAATATTAATTTTTTAGGGTTATTTGGATTACTAGTCAGCGTGCTTCTGTTAACCTTGTATGCTGAAAAGCCATCAGATGATAAGAGAATTTCAGAACGAGAGTTACAATATATTCTCGAACATACAAAAGGCAACACAGTTCAGAAGGTATGAATTACATCCCTAAATGTGACGGAGTCTGTAAAATTTAAAATTTAAAATATAAAAATTATAATTTAAAACTAAAAGACTAAAGCTATTTTGACTTCATGTGTTAACGCCAGTACCTAATACTAGAAAAACTGAACATTGCTGTATAACTTGAAAAATTGATGGGGCCAATTTGGCCCTTTCCAGATTGTTTGGGTGTAGATCAATTAGCCTTCCACAAACTTAAAATATAATCACAATTAATATAATAAAAACATATTACAGACTTGATCATCGAAACTTAATGGTAATTTATTTGATTTGTTTAACTAAATTATTTGATAATATTGAACATTGACTTTTCAATTATGCGCGGACATACATTTCTAAGATAATTGAGGTTTTTTCATCTCACTCAAAAAATAAAAGTTATAGATCTAGTGAAATATTTTTGTTTCTCTAATGAAACTGGAATATCTATACTAAAGGGTGAATTTTATATACTAAAAGGGTACATTATGTTCAAAACTACTTGGGATTATGGGATATCCACCAAAATGCCTAGGGACACAATTGTTAAGTAAGACTTCCTAGTGCTAAGTAAAATGTTTTAGAACTAGAATACTAAAATGTCGAAACCTCTTACTGATGATTGGTGCTATCCATAAGACATGAATTCCTTTAAACTATTCACTTCAAACTACGTGGTTTAGCTACTTAGAATTTATTTTTCTAACTTTTTTTTCTCCTCTCTCTCTCTCTCTCATATTCACGTATTTAAAAGTGTAGTATATATGAAATGTACTATGGTACGCATATCGCAATTATTAATCAAGTTACTTTTTATTTACCAATTAAATTTATCTTTTTAAAAATATATATATCTCGTTGATTCATTCAGAAGTTTTATATTTTGATTCACCTTGCCATTTCCATCGATCCTTAGATAAGAGAAAAAAAGAAGAGTAAAACATATCTCATTGATAGAAAAAACTCATAATATTGAAACTATTAATAGGAAAAGATATAAGGAGTATCGCTGTGCTGTATTATAATAAACAAGAGCACAACGCATAAATTAACATTAGATAGAATTTTGTAAGTTGATTTTTGTTTGCATACTAAGCGAATTAAAAAACAAATCATTGAATATCGGGTGACGGTTAGTCTGGAAAAAAGCTAAAGATACTGTATGGTTTACTATATAAAGCTTCATAACTTTTCCTGGTCAAGGATATATATATATATATATATGCATCCTTTTTCATAGTAGTCTATTGGCAACCAACAAATATCACTCAAGCACGCACTATTCCTAATTGGTGACCACGGACAATGAGAACGCAACTCTTTCAGAATTAAACAGATGGTAGTGCTTAACCACTTAGTTTCATTCCATGGCTCAACTTGAATCGATTAATATATAACATGGATCTCAAACAATATTGAGGGCCTTCCTGCACTGAAAAGTTGCTTCCATCAACTCGACACTTTTCAAAGGAATGTATTATTAATTTTGGCTGCTAATGAGTTGCAACAATTCTTATCATATATATATATATATATATATATATATATATATATATATATATATATATATATATATATATATATATATATATATATATATATATATATATATATATATATATATATATATATATATATGAAACTGTGGATGACCGAAATTGGTGGTTTTTGACTGCTGCCGGTGAATGTTGAAAATCACATAGTCTCTTTGGTAAATGTCCGAAGTATTTACTAGGTCTAGTTAAGCTCCATGGGCCGGGATAATATATATATATACATCATTTTCCACAATGGTTAGAGCATTCAGCTGGAGTCCAAAGATTTCTGTTCCAGTCTCAATCGGTAACCAATTGGTGATCAAGGGTCATGGCTTTCACTACTTGACAGGTCCTAGTGTTGCTACATTAATCCGTCCTGTTTCACGCTTCAACTTGATTTAGCGAACAAGTCACTAATAGATCTCAAGGAACTTGCTGCACTAGAATGGGGACTTTCATCAATGTCACAATGTCTCTCAATCAAGACAAACTCTTATGGCAGACAGCGGATCAGACTTCACTGGGGCTGTTCCGTGACATAGGATGACATTGAATCTTGACATAGAATGACACTTTTGACATTGAATCTACAACGGCTGAGAACTTTCAGGAAACGCGTGAAACATGTCATATCAGTATAATCTTCCTTCTCGTCTCTAAAGCGTTTAAACAACATAAAACTGAACTATTTACTTTCAAACCGTACATTTTTACAAATACTTCAAGTGTCTCATGCCTAATTCGAAGCAATACTTTATATTTGTAACGCAAATGCGGGTTAGCTCCATCAAAAAGTCCTCCACGAAGGCAAATTTCACCCAATACTCGATCCAGGAGTTCCCTTGTCTTCTGGATTGGGTTCAAAATTACAAGGCTACGGAGTTGAACATTAGTAGCCGTAAACCCATTAAGTTGGGTCGGCTGTTCAACGACGGTTATAAAATAAAATAAAATACTTTATATTAACGGTGTGTTCCATTTTGAATTGACTCCTCTTTTCACACTAGCCGAATATTCAGCAAGCACGTCCGCTAAACTGTTGTGATTAAGACACTAATGGAGTAAATCGATTAGAAACCAGCTCACATTTGCATGAGTGTTACATCTTTTCCTGCGTAGCTATTAAACTGTGACACTATTTACTGAACTTTTCTAACGCTTCATAAGTCATATATAAGGAAATTATAGAGGGTAAAAAAATTCGAAAACTTATTTACAAAACATATCATTCAGATGCAAATCATATTAAAACTTAGCAATGCTTATTAAAGTTCACTAGAAATTATTTATATGCTTTTTAAATATTCTTTTAAAGGAAATTTTATTTTCGTTTGCCTATGTTTTCAACAAATATGTTTTCCTTTCATGCTTAATTTTATTCAGTATTATTCCATAAGGCCAATCATAATACATCGCACCAACTTTTAGTGAAATCACCAAAAGATTACAGAAGTTCAACAAAAAAGAAGGAAAAAAAAACAGATTTATTAGTTTATCCTGATAAGTGATAAAATCTCAAACCTTTATTTGTACATTTACAAGTTGATTCTTAAAGAACATTTTTTTATCCCCTTGAATTCTGAATTCCTTGAAATAAACCGTTTGAATCATTCAGTAGCAATATCTGTTGGCCGTTTGGTGGCGCTAATAGCGGCAGAAATAAAATCTCGTGAAATTTTGGCTTTGAGTGCTCTAACTTCAATTGAATCTCAGTGTTATAGAATCTTGTATCATTACGAAATAAAATATATAAACTAAGAAATACAGCGTTTACAAAATATATTGCTAAATACAAAAAATGCCTCCGGTGATTTTTTTTTTTTATCAATGTATTAGATGATTTAATTTTTGCTGACGGGAGAGAAGAATTCGACCATGTCAACCTTCATCTATGAAAAGGTCCTCCCGCATAGAATTGGGTTAACGTGTTTTATATACTAGTGAATTGGAATTACATTTTTGTAGTGGTACACTACACTACACTTTAAACCGTTTTAGTTAAACTTTTATTTAAATTTTCCACAAGCCATTTTTTATTTCACATGATACATTGTCATGATGAATCCTATTTTAAAAGGACTGATATACTTAATGTCCTTTTTAGAATCCTCCTATCCCATGGAAAGGAATTTTGACTTCTTTACCCACCTACGCTTTCTTTATATCATTGTTTGGACAAACCTGGATGTTATTTTATTTACTAACAATTCATCCAATCTATTTGGACTCGATTCTTCATATACCTGTAAAAGAGGTGAGTCGAAAAATAATGTTTAAGTTGAATTTTTCTTTTTTCTCCTTATTATATAAATTTGTCCTCTTGACAATACAATAAAAACAATTATTGCAAAGCTTCAACTACTTTCCTGCTCATTAATAATCCTATGAGACGTAACATAAAGTGTACCCTACCCAAAAGAAAATGGGAACATCCTGAAAAACCTTTGATCTAATAATCAGATTTTCACGTTTTAATGTTTCAGAAACTTCGAATTCTTAGTAGGAAGGTCAAGTTTCGAAATGAATTGGATCTTTAATCTTCAGATTATGGCGGAAGCCGTAATCTAGAAATTTTGGTCCGGATAGTTTGGTTTAAAAAAGAAAAAGAAACATGGAAACTTTAGATCGCTTGATGTTGATTTACTTTTTTATATATTTCTTCATAACTCCGAAATTAATGAACTGAATTATAAATTTTTGCGCGCAAGTATAAAATTTATTTGTAGTAAGATAATTTTATGGAAAAAAATATGTTTTTTATTATTAAATTTAATAATGGTAGAAAAATTTTGAATTATAAGATTCTCAAATTTTAACACCAATTTCATCTTCGTATTTTTTAATTACATAATTTAAAAGTTAAAAAGATTTGGTTAAATAGATCTTTTGAAATAAAATTTAAAAATATGACTTATTTTGTATGGCAAAAAACGTAAAAGATGAAATTAGGTGATCAAAACTTTTTTTTTTTTTTGCTCTTCAGTCTAAACTATTAGAACACTATATAACAGATTACGGTTTAACCCATATTTTGTGAATCACAAATCGAAATCCGTCGAAAAAAGGAGTAAGTTTATTCAGAGAAAGTATGTTTTTGTATCTGATTTCGTAATTTAAAATATCGTCTGTGTCTGCTTTAAATAATTATTATGAATGTTTGGTTCTCGAATTATTAGAGTCTTAGTACAAAAAAATTCGATCATTACTCTGAGAAACAAAGTATGCAGAAAACTACCTGAATATGGTAAAATTGCCGTGTTTCTGATTATATGGGTACACCAATAAGCTTTGTAATTTCCAAAGCACTCTCTTTATGATTTTGGTAAAATTAACAATAAAATATGGCTTACTAATTTGTAACAAAATTTGATAAATGTGGTAAAGTTTAGTTATTTCAAAATGATACCTTAGTGCATGGCATAAAAACCATTTATTCGGCTAAATTTACTTTTCAGTTTTATACGTTTTACTAAATGTGTGGTAATGATGACTATGTGTTTGAAAACCAGTATTTCCGGTGAAATTTTACCGGAGTAAAATTAACAAATGAAAATAAATATTACCAAATGGATACTTATAAATACTGTATATTTTAATTTTAAAATCCAGAATTACGTTGTTTTTTTGTTTTTTTTTTGTTATCAGAAATGTAATTATTACACTGTATGGATGTTTTACCAGAGCTTTTATCCTCCATGTAAATTAAAAGTAATTATGGTTGATCACTTTTTTACTTTACGTCCAGAGTGTTCGTGTGTTTAAAAAAGGAAAAAAACAAATAACTGATGCCCAGAGTTTTTTATTTAATTTTCTATTGATATGTTAATTCAGAGTTGTCACTCAAACATCCCATTTTTTGCAAATGTGTTACCTTCTTGACCGTGGTTGTCCTGTTCTATTCGATATTAATACTGTAGTGAAGTCAAGTTTGAATACTTTTGTAAACAAATATAGAAAAATCTCTGAAATATTGCAACCAAAACAGATGAGATCTATGAATAATGCCAATTACTTTGTTTAATTTACTAAGCGTTTCCAACGTCATTAATTCTATCTAATGAAATGAACTTTAACAGAAAGATATTTTGGGCAAAAGTATTTTGTCTAGTGATAATATTTTAATAGGGAACGGTCAGATTTATTGGGCTACTTCTGCTAGCGCGAGTGGGCACTGACATGAAAAAATCCCTCTTGCTTTCAAAAAAATTTAATTGTAGAGATTTGCATTGAAATTACTTCACAAGAATATAAAATGAAATAATTACATTTGATGCAAATAAATAAATGATTTTAATAGATGAATGCCCCATTGAAATGATATAAATGAAAAAAAAAGCTGAGCCCCCCAAGCTATCAAATATACATATTTTTGTAAATTTATTTCAAATAACGACCGGTCAGATATATTGGGATATTTGTGTTAGCGCAAGTGGGCACTGATATGAAAAAATTCCTCTTGCTCTTAAAAATAATTTTTTTCCATGTCCACCTGGGTTGCCATTCGTCAATTCAGGCTTATTAGGACTGATATCTTGGCCACTCTTTCAGGGGCACCATATTAGGTGGGCCAACGTTGCCCCCTGAGTGAGGAAAGATTACAGAGAATGAAAGAACATCTATGCCTTGTCCGGGATTGCATGCCATGCAAGTTACCTGACCCCTACACAGTCCAGTTGGCACTTTCAAAATTATTTAATTGTATATATTTGCTTTGAAATTACTTTAAAAAAATACTAAATGAAATAAATACATTTCATACAAATAAATTAAACATTTTAGTAGATGAATGCCCCATTGATATAGATGAAAAAAACTTTCGACGCCATTTCAATCATTAAAAATTATCATAAATTTATCATCTTTAAGTAGCATAAATATATTTCAAATATTAAAAACATAAAATTTGAAGATATGTCACAAACAGAACCATTTCTGTTTACTTTTACAATTTGAATTTTGTTTTAATTCTAATATGTGTCTCTTGCTTCCCTGGATTTCAGAATGGTCTTCTAACTTCGGGACCTCAATTAGCGCAAGCATTAACAGGTTTCATAGCATGCTGGTTGTCGGTTTGGCTAAAGTACAGAAGTATTAAAAGCATAAGCTTCATCCGAAAAGGATATAATACTCTAGGTGAGAATAAAAATATGTATTTATTAAAATTTAAATACTACTGTCAATTTAAATTCCGCAGTTATTAGCAGTACTTAAATACAATGCACCAAAAAGTAGCTTTTGAACAGATCTTCATATTCTAGGTCACAATCTTAAATGTACAAGGAGTTGACCTAAATATGCAAATTAATTAGGGCAGACAATATTTTAAATTACGAAATCAAACACAGAAACGTACTTTCTCTGAATAAACATACCTCTTTTTGGACGGATTCAGGTTCACGCCCAAAATACAGGAATTAGCCGCAATCTGATATATGCTCCGAATAGTTTGTTCAGGAAAGCGCTCCAAAGTTTGGATCCCTTAATGCAAGTTTAACTTTTTGCGGATTTCGAGAACTTTTTAAGCGAATTGAAAATTTTTTGCACACAATTGTAAAATTTATTTATCCAAAGATAATTCCATGCAAATTATTACTTGTAGGAAATAATTATTATTTCTTGTTCTCTTAGAATGTATAATAAATTTCGAATAAATTGTATTTTGCCTCATAAAATTACAATCTTTAAAATGAAGCAGAAAACTGTATAACTTATAATTCAATACTTATTGACCATTCCTTAATAAAAAAAAATATTAACTAAAATTTATTTTTTAGAGAGAATCATCTTAGAATTAACGAATTTTATATTTGGGTGAATTTTTGTTTTTATTCGCTTCTACAAGTCTCGAGATATAGCGAAATATGCAAAAAGTAAAATTGACATTAAATGGTCCAAAATTTGAATTGTTCTACTAACCAAACTATGGGGACCGTATTTCCCAGTCTGCGGGTACTCCCTCTATTTTGAAAGTCAAGAACCTGAATCCGTTCAAAAAAAGGTATGCTTAACTAGAGAAAGCACATTTTTGCGTCTTATTTTGCAATTTTAAAAAAATCGTCTGCACTAAATAATTAGCAAATTTGAAGTATTAAAATTGAATCTTAGAACGCGAATGGTATAAACGATTTTAAATGCATATACTGACTAGACACTGTTGCTTACAAAAATTTTTAAACGATAAATATTGCTCATATATGTAAGTAATATGTAGCTAATTATATTCAAAGTTTATAATAATTAAGACTATAAATTTAGCTTCATATTACTTAAATTTATAGCTAATAAATTTAAGTAATATAGAGCAAATTTATTACTTAAAAAAAAAGTAATTTAAGTATCTCATTTTCTGATAAGGATTTAAGATTTTTAGATTTCTGGTTATGAAAATAAAGTTCAATAATTTCTTAAATGCATTATAGTTTTTGCGAATTTTATTCCACTGAAAACAGTAATAATTATGTTTAAATAAAAATTTGTAGAATAAATATACTATTTAGTAACTAGAAAACGGTGTTGATGACGGAGAAAATAGTTCTCTGATTCTACAGCCGTTCTTTTTTTCAGCCAATAATAAATCAGTTTCAGCAATAAATTAATCAGATGTTTTTAGAATTTCAAATATGGTAACACGAGGTAACAAAAAAAAAAAACAAAAAAAAACAAAAAAAAAAATTCTTACTGCAAATTTAAAGTACGCGGCATAAATATTTCTTCCTTGGTTTAAATTCCTCTGACTTAAATTCCTACATTTTTTACAGTTAATTTTTTAAACAAAAAAATAATTAAACACATTATACGATAGTTGTTTGCGGTAGTTGGTGAATACTTCGTAACTAAAGGTAATAGAATTTTTAAAAAAATAGTAATGTAATTTTGATTCGTTAAAAGATTTCGAAAAACGGAGGTATGATTTGCGATAGTTTTATTTAGTTTAAACGCTTACTATCTTCAGGGCGATGTGTCGAAGTTTTATGAATTAAAATGAAGTGGAAAATGGGGGAGAATTTATGCCCTATCATGGAAATTTTCTGCAAGTATTATTTTTTCAACCTTAATTGTTATACCTTAATTATAATTATATAACCTTAATTATATAACAAGCTACTTTAA
Organism: Parasteatoda lunata; assembly: GCA_949128135.1. Lineage (NCBI taxonomy): Eukaryota > Metazoa > Arthropoda > Arachnida > Araneae > Theridiidae > Parasteatoda > Parasteatoda lunata. The sequence continues at coordinate 52,403,062 of OX421977.1, forward strand.
CCAGACTAAAAAGCAAGTTAAGATGCTAATTAAGGTGCAAACAGTCTTAAGTAGATAACTTTGCACTTATAAATGCTATTTCATATTTTTTTTCATTTTTAATTAATGTACAGAACAATATATATATTAAGATTTACGAAATAAATAATTCTTTTGGTGGATTTTTTTTCTTTTTTTTTTTGCAAATAAACCTAGTTTATGAAACCCCTTGGCGGAAATATGCCTTAAAAATTATGTAAATTTTAAACTTTTTCCAATTTTCAGTTTCTTCTAGTTTTTAAAGCAGTGCAGGGACCCATTTTTCTATAAGGTTTTCGGATTTATTACTTATCAAACTATGCAAAGAAATTGAATTTTTTATGCATGCATTTATTTATTTTTAATAATACCCCAAATGTAATTTTAAATTTATCTGACTTATAAGTTGAAGCTCAGAAAAATCTGCTAAAAAACTTTTTAGAATTTCTTAAGCAATTTTGCTCAAATTTTGAAAAAAGCTTTTTTTAAACAATTTATAATATCTGAAATATGATTATAATTTATTCTCTAGAAAATCTAAAAACAAATGTTGAATATCTTAAGTTATTTGGTCCACATAAACCTATATTTTAAAGATATCTTCAGGTTATACTTTGAAGATTTTCTTCAGATTATATTTTGAAGATTTTCCTGAGATTTTATTCTTCGGAATATCTTTAGTTATTTGGCTCACATAAACCTAAATCTTAAGAAAATCTTAAGTTTATATTTTGAAGATTTTCTTCAGATTATTTTCTTAAGATTTTCTCCAGACATTATTCTTAAGAAAATCTTAAGAATAAGTGGGCCAAATAACTTAAGATTTTCATAAGAATAATGTCTGAAGAAATTCTTAAGATTCTTTTTTGTGGGGAGCTCTCATTTTAAGATAAAAATGGTGCGTAAATCTGCCCTTTATATAAATCTATGGTACTTGATTCATGTAAGAAGGTACTTTGATTCTTACATCAATAATAAAATGTTCCATTATGTACGGATTTTCCAGGAGAAATCCCGCCAAGCCTCTATGGAGTTCTCATATACGTTGCTTTCTCATATACCAAGAAAGTGGCCAATATAGCCAGAATGGTTACCAAGTTCACACTTACAGATTATTAATAAGAAAGTCTATTTCTCATAAGTGGATATTGTGTGCTATTAAAACACGTATAATATCCAAGCTAAAAAGTAGATTTTTGTGAAAAACTGTTAAATTAAAATTTGGGAAATGGTTAAATAATAAAAAAATATTAACCATATATTATATTGAGCCAAAAATATCAACAAAAAAAAATAATTGCACGCATTTTCATAAGGACAGTTTTCCTGAAAATAGTGTTAGAGTTTTTTTATTTCTTGTCATAAGATTTAAAGACATATCATCATAATGTGTAAATCTGCCCTTTATATAAATCTATGGTACTTGATTCATGTAAGAAGGTACTTTGATTCTTGCATCAATAATAAAATGTTCCATTATGTATGGATTTTCTAGGAGAAATCCCGCCAAGCCTCTATGGAGTTCTCATATACGTTGCTTTCTAATGTTGCTTTCGAAAGTTCGGGAAGCCAAGGCTTTTGCCAACAAAAAAGTGGCCAATGTAGCCAGAATGGTTACCAAGTTCACACTTACAGACAATTAATAAGAAAGTCTATTTCTCATAAGTGGATATTGTGTGCTATTAAAACACGTATAATATCCAGGCTAAAAAGTAGATTTTTGTGAAAAACTGTTAAATTAAAATTTGGGAAATGGTTAAATAATAAAAAAATATTAACCATATATTATATTGAGCCAAAAATATCAACAAAAAAAAATAATTGCACGCATTTTCATAAGGACAGTTTTCCTGAAAATAGTGTTAGAATTTTTTTTATTTCTTGTCAAAAGATTTAAAGACATATCATCATAATCATACTTTAAAAAATTAAAAGAATGATATAGAGAAAAATCATAAAAAGAAAAAAATCATAGAGAACAAGAGAGAAGCAGCTATATCGATATGCTATGAATATAAAAGGACCACATGGCCTCTCTGTATCGGTCCACAAGAAAATGTTTTGTCAAAGCACAACAGAGAATAAGATGATCAGCATTCATGACCCCTCCCAGATTACAGAAATTGCTGACAGGATTTGAAATTATTCTTAAAGGTGTAAGTGTTTCGGTTGAAAGTCATGGACAGTGGTATGGATAAACTAAGCCACCATTTTATTTAGTACAGAGCTGTCAATGTCACGATATTACTCTGCATATTTCGATTAGAAAAAAAATAAAGATTTCGCAAAAAAGCATTTAGAATTTTAATAAATATAAGTTATAAATAAGGTTTGATCAAATAAATAATGCATCTAATCTTTATTTAAAATGAAAATTCTCTTATTTTTTTTTTATTTGTATCAATATGAATAATTTTTATTTATTTTTGTGTATCTATATTTATTATTTATCTTTCAATGAAAATAATTAATAGCTTACTATAATTTATGGTTTTCAGGTTATTCTTTATACATTCTTGGAATGCTTGGTCTGTATTTATCAGGATGCAACAGAACTTTAAACGAAATTTTCCTCTTCGTGGCGGCAGGCAGTGTAGGGATAACTTTCGCTGGATGTTTGATAGTAGCTGCTGATTTATCACCAACGTTTTGTGGTTAGTAGATATTTAAACTACATTGTAAAGTTAGTAACATATAAAGTGATAGTAGTTCACCAACATTTGTAGTTAGTAGATGTTTCAACTACATTGTAAAATCAGTACTGAATACAAAGAATTATATAATTTCTCGTGTTTGATAGTAGCTGTTGATGTATCAACTAACGTCTTGTGGTTAATACTTTTTGAACTACATAATAATATTAGTAACAATATTCATTTAGAAGAAAAGTAGAAATCTCCATGCTTCTTTTGACGTCACAGGTGTTGTTTTAATGTATACCAAATGCACTAATACAGGTGCAAAATTTTATATTACTTTATTTGGTACCAATTAATAATGCATCAATACAGTACATCTGTAAATAGATGCTGGAGAAATAAGGTTTTATGATCCTCCTAACAGAATTAATACCTGAGGAAATTGCTTGATTATGGATAGTTTAAACTATCAGAAGTTGGCCTCAAGCAGCAGCATTGTCCCGAATGATACTGAATACAGTTATTCTTTGTTTTCATGGGATGAAATTTTAAAAGCGTATTTTGCTTATTCTAACAATGTTAAGCCAACTGAAGAACAACAATTAATAATAATTAAAAAAATATTATCACTTTATTAACGGTATCGGTATAAAACTTTCAAAACACATAATTAAAAATAGAGTTTGTGATTTAAAAAAAAAACTTTTTGGAAAATCACAGTTGTTTCAAATATTCTTCCTCTATGCCCACATTCATGCAATTAAATATATCAGTGTTTAAAATTATCTAACAAAATTTGTCCCACACTTGCACTTAAAAGAAAAAATAAACTTATGCGATCCATTGAAATACTTTTTGAAAAATGACAGTGGCGTCAATAATTCCTTCTTTAAGTTAACATTCATCCAACTCAATATACACGAGAGAAAAAAATTCTGGTAAAATTACTGTACTGTGATGACATTTGACATTTCAAGAGTAGAAAAATTGCCGGTTAACAATATTAAAATATAACGTATTTAAGCCATTCATTTGGTAGTTTACCATCATATTGTAATGGTTAACCGATAATTCTGGTTTTCAAAATTGCAGTTCTCATTGCCACACATTAAGTAAAAACTACAAAACTGAAAAGTATATTTAACCAAATAAATGGTTTTTATGCCGTGCTCTAAGTTATCATGATAAAACAACCAAATTTTACCACACTTACCAAATTTTATCACTCGTTATAGAATCATATTTTATGGTTGTTATTTTACCAATGCGTTTTGGTAAAAATTATTGAGATTTATAGTGTTCCTCTCGAATCAGAAACAGGGGGAAATATTTTCATATTCCGGTAGTTCGGCCATGTTTCTTCTCTCAGTGTAGCATTGTGTAAAAATGTCCAACAAAGTTTTGATAGTAATTTACAAATAGCAATTTCTATTTTTTTTCAGGAATTATTATGGGATTAGGAAGCACAATAGCTAGTTTATCTGGTTTTATAATGCCTATTCTTATTGGGCATTTAACGAAAGAAGAAGTATGAAACTTTTTTTTATGATATTTACTTATTTTTGATTAATTTTGTGAAGATTTCTTATTATTTTTAACAAAAAATATTGTAATTCCTCATTAATGCCATCTCTAATTAACTGTACTTTGTGTTTACAGTTCATGACAAATTTACTCGTGAAATATAATCTTCCATTAAAACTTTACACCATTTTATTCATAAGCGAAAATTTCGACAAATCCATAAAATAAAAACTCTGTCACAAACATTTTCTTTAATTTGATTACTAAAAACAACTAAAATTACTTGAAGAAAATTATTTTATTAATATATTATTTTTGAAGCCCAGAAAAGAAATCTTTCTAATACGAAACTCAATACTTAGCATTAACAATGCTAGAAATAATTTTTAAAACCATAATACCCGTTTTTTTCGATGAAACACTAATAGATAATAGAAATAAATAAATTGGAAATGCACTGATGTTTAAGAAAGAGCAAGTAGAAAACATAAATCCTATAAACTATTTCTGCAAAGTCTTCTAATCTTTAAAAAGTAATACTTACAACTTCAATACTTACAATATCGCTATTTTTAAAAACCACAAAAGTACGACTGGTATATGCGTGTACGTATTGAATAAAAATAATCTTCAAAATATTTATTTAAAAATCATTTTAAAAAAAAAGATTTAACTCTTCTTACAGTAATTGAAAATTTTATTTATAAGAAAAGAAAAGCAATGCTTAATCGTCTAGCATAGATACAAAAAATAACTAAGCTATCAGTTTAAAATAATATTTATTACAAATTAACAATTGCAATAGAATTGCAATAGAATAGAATAGAATTTTTAATGGAAAATATTTATCTTAGTTAGTAAAACCACGTATTTTATAACAGAACAATATCTTTATGAATTACACTTGTTGAAATTATCTTGTATTTTTTATTCCTCATAAAATTTGAGATATCAGTTAACACTACTTTCTCAAGAATTGATATCCTTATTTTCAAAAAAAACTTAAGTACAACCAGTATATTCGTTGACGTATTGCACAAAAATAATTTTCATAATATTTGTTTAGAAACCATATTTCCCCACAAAAATGACTTAATTCATCTGAAAGTAATTGAAAATTTCATTTATTAGAAAATCGAAGCAATGTCTAATCGTCTCGCGCATAGATACAAAAAGTGACTAATAAGTCATATAGTTTTAAAATATATTTATTACAAATTACAATTCATAGTAAATATTTTTTTTAGTTAGTAAAATCCCGTATTTTATAACAAAGCAATATCGTTATTAATCACATTTGCTAAATTGCCTTGTATTTTTTAAATCCTTACTAGAATAGAAATATGAACTAAATGCATCGTAGGATCTCTTTTTTGTCACTTCTTATCACGACAAAATGGTTCAAAATATATGTCAAAAATGTAGAAAATGTATAAAAAGGCAGGTAGAGGGGACCTAAAGAAGCATAATTCATAAAGGAATATGCCAGCGAAAATGCCGCTTTGTGCCGACAGAGAGCGCTGTTTTTTAATATTATTTCCTTGCAATGCAAATGTTGCATACTTTCGAGAAGCTGCTATAAACTGAAATTGATTGTAATATAATTGTGAACTGCTGATTGGTAGTTATTGTAAACTGTTTATAAATCATTTTCTTTTGTCGTACATTATTTTTTGCTTACTTATGATTAATGCTTATGCTTTATGTTCTATGTATGCATTTTAGCATCTACATTCTTATACAAAATAGAACAGTTCGCAATAAAATTACATTCCATTACAGTTTACAACTGGTGATCGAAAGAGTGATGAGCAACAGGGGTACCAAATTCACATTGCTGTTAAATAGTAAGCAATAGCTCACTCTATCGGCTTAACGCGGTATTTCAGCACAAACATTTCTATACGAAATATGCTAATTTATTATGTGTATATATTTATAATGCTTCTACCTACTTTTATTGTTTGACATATGTTTTTTATCCATCCGTAATAATGGATTAAAAATTGAAGTATGCGTAACTTATTTTGAATTTTTCATTTTAGCAAACAATGATCCAATGGCATAAAATGTTCCTTATTACATCATGTGTTGTTTTTGTATCTGGTATGACCTTCCTAACTTTAGGCGCTGCTGAAATTCAACCATATGATCCAGCATATATAAAAAACACAAAAGTGGGAACAAAAACAGGTTTCCCTTCAAAAAAATTAGACAAGAAGGAAGCTACTATCACAAGATTTTAGTATTTTTCTCTTTTACAAATCAACTAGTGTAATTGTTGAATTAAGTGGAAACGATTGTCTGCAAAGTCTTCTAATCTTTAAAAAGTAATACTTACAACTTCAATACTTACAATATCGCTATTTTTAAAAACCACAAAAGTACGACTGGTATATGCGTGTACGTATTGAATAAAAATAATCTTCAAAATATTTATTTAAAAATCATTTTAAAAAAAAAGATTTAACTCTTCTTACAGTAATTGAAAATTTTATTTATAAGAAAAGAAAAGCAATGCTTAATCGTCTAGCATAGATACAAAAAATAACTAAGCTATCAGTTTAAAATAATATTTATTCCAAATTAACAATTGCAATTGAATAGAATAGAATTTTTAATGGAAAATATTTATCTTAGTTAGTAAAATCACGTATTTTATAACAGAACAATATCTTTATGAATTACACTTGTTGAAATTATCTTGTATTTTTTAATCCTCATAAAATTTGAGATATCAGTTAACACTACTTTCTCAAGAATTGATATCCTTATTTTCAAAAATAACTTAAGTACAACCAGTATATTCGTTGACGTATTGCACAAAAATAATTTTCATAATATTTGTTTAGAAACCATATTTCCCCACAAAAATGACTTAATTCATCTGAAAGTAATTGAAAATTTCATTTATTAGAAAATCGAAGCAATGTCTAATCGTCTCGCGCATAGATACAAAAAGTGACTAATAAGTTATATAGTTTTAAAATATATTTATTACAAATTACAATTCATAGTAAATATTTTTTTTAGTTAGTAAAATCCCGTATTTTATAACAAAGCAATATCGTTATTAATCACATTTGCTAAATTGCCTTGTATTTTTTAAATCCTTACTACAATAGAAATATGAACTAAATGCATCGTAGGATCTCTTTTTTGTCACTTCTTATCACGACAAAATGGTTCAAAATATATGTCAAAAATGTAGAAAATGTATAAAAAGGCAGCTAGAGGGGACCTAAAGAAGCATATTTCATAAAGGAATATGCCAGCGAAAATGCCGCTTTGTGCCGACAGAGAGCGCTGTTTTTTAATATTATTTCCTTGCAATGCAAATGTTGCTTACTTTCGAGCAGCTGCTATAAACTGAAATTGATTGTAATATAATTGTGAACTGCTGATTGGTAGTTATTGTAAACTGTTTATAAATCATTTTCTTTTGTCGTACATTATTTTTTGCTTACTTATGATTAATGCTTATGCTTTATGTTCTATGTATGCATTTTAGCATGTGCATTCTTATACAAAATAGAACAGTTCGCAATCAAATTACATTCAATTACAGTTTACAACTGCTGGTCGAAAGAGTGATGACCAACCAAATTCACAGCGGTTCATGGATTGCTGTTAATAGTAAGCAATAGCTCACTCTATCGGCTTAACGCGGTATTTCAGCACAAACATTTCTATACGATATATGCTAATTTATTATGTGTATATATTTATAATGCTTCTACCTACTTTTATTGTTTGACATATGTTTTTTATCCATCCGTAATAATGGATTAAAAATTGAAGTATGCGTAACTTATTTTGAATTTTTCATTTTAGCAAACAATGATCCAATGGCATAAAATGTTCCTTATTACATCATGTGTTGTTTTTGTATCTGGTATGACCTTCCTAACTTTAGGCGCTGCTGAAATTCAACCATATGATCCAGCATATATAAAAGACACAAAAGTGGGAACAAAAACAGATTTCCCTTCAAACAAATTAGACAAGAAGGAAGCTACTATCACAAGATTTTAGTATTTTTCTCTTTTACAAATCAACTAGTGTGATTGTTGAATGAAAGGAAACGATTGAAGCTAAAAAAAAAAAATAATATTTTTTAATAAATATGTTTAGTTTTTTTTCTTTGGTAACAAGTTTTGCATACTTGTTACCAAGCGAATTTGTAAGCACACTTTACATTCATTTCTAATAACATTGTGTTGCATACTTTTAACAACTTGTTTAAATCTTTGAACAAGAAGGTTGGACTGCGGGTATTTAGAGCTGAGAATCGAGTACTCACAATCCGTTCCGATTTTCGATTTCATTAAGATTCAATATTAAAGTAAAAACCTTGTTAAGTTGATCATTTCTGCAACTTGATCATCTTTCTACGTTTATCTTATAATCAAGTACAAAACTGGCTAAAAGGAATTGGTTTCCCCATTATAAGTTGACCTTGTCTAACTGAAATACCAAATGTTTGTCTCACATGTGTTCAACGTACACAGGTTTCACTGCGTATTTTATTTTTATGTTTTATCAAAAACATCTAAAAAGAGTTATCAAAATGAAAAAAAAAAAAAATGCTTAATCTTTTATATACGTATAGTGATCATACATATTCTAGTACATACACAACACTTAATCATTCCTGTGGAACAACACATCATTTAGTGAACAATAGACTACATTTTTAACACATTTTCTAGCCAACTACTATATTCACTATTTTCCCATTTATGGGAAATGTTAATGGATTACAGTAACTTTTGCTCAAATTATTGCAAAATAAATCATATGACATAATTTTCCAGATAAATATAATAAGCTAATACTACAATATTATTATTTATATCAATTCTCATGAGCTCTATGTTCCTCAGGTTCTTTTAAACTGCAAAATTATAAAAATCCAACAAATGTCATGAAACGGGAAAATTTAAAAACATCAAGTATTGCCATCTATTGGGAAAATGGTAAATTGCATGAAGCATCGGATGGACTGAGTTTGGGTTTCACAAAATTGAAGAACCTATTTTTCTCTTGTGCGAATTCAGGATCGGCATTCCAAAATTGGTGCATTTGCGTTGCCGAGTTAGGGCGTCCACAAGATGATTATACAAGATGATTATAAAATAGTTTTGCCGACATATCACAGAGCATACCGTTTGAGACGACTGAATATAATTTTGTACATAATTATTGTGATTTATGCGCACAAGAATAATGTAAAAAATTATTACATAAGTCTCACGGTTACAGTTACGATGAAAAAATTTCGAAATTTTTAAATGGCAGAATCTGTTTTTTAATCGAAACATAATAATTATATTAACCCCTAAAGTGGAGTTCGAGCGGTATTTTTTGTACAAGAAATTGCGACGATAGCTCCGTGACAAGCGTCTCCTTTTTTCGAGACCAGTACCAAAAAAAGAGTGTGATTAAACCCACTAAAAAAGGAATTAGTTAAAAACAGGGAAAAAATTGCAAAGAAAACATTTTATGTTTTAAAAATCTTGGCGATATCCATCCTCACATTTCCGACGTGCCCCTTGTTTCTACAAACTTTTTTTTATTTCATATCATTTATTTCAATTTAAATTTTTTGATTTCAATAACGTATAATTGACTTAAAATTAGTTTATTTTAAAAAGAAATTAGTTTTAATAATTGCAATAATTGATTCAAATTCGTAAAATTTTACTCTAGAACACGTTTTTAACGTAGTAGTAAGCATGGCTTGCAAACCATACCATATAACATTGCTGCAAAATTTTCGAATTATGGGGGGCGTCAGCAAACTGGGGACGGAGCCCACTAGTTTTATTCATTTTTTATCATAATATTTATATATATTTTTCTTAAATTTCTTTATCATCAAGCCAAAGTTTAATTCTCATCAAAAAATGTTTCTCTTTTCGTATTAATAAAAAAAATTAGTATGACCATACAAATGAAAGAAAAACTCTAAATTAAAAAAAAAAAAGAACTTTAAATTTTTCACTAAAAGAAGTTAATTAGATACCTTGGTCAGCAATTGCTCATTTTGTTCAGTACAAAGGTATTAATTTGAATGACATCAGAATTGTTTTATAGATCCAGCCTGAGTTCATATAAAGGCGATTCAAATCCGATTTACCTCATATAAAAACGAACATCCTATCCCCAACCCTCCTTTTAATTGGCTACTTGAAATTTATCACAGGGCTGTGTCGACTCACATGGCTCTGAAATGGCAACTTTAATACTTCGGTTTATTATCACGTTATATCAGTTTTCGGATCAGATTTAATTATGTACCTAAGAGCGACGTCATGCGTCTGTTTTGAATGTAAGTAGTTTGCGAGATGTCGCTTGCAGGTATCTGTTAGAGTGGTTTGTTATTCCCCTGAACTCATTAAATGAACAGAATTAAGTTTCGGCCGTGTGTTGGCAATAGATTATTTTCTATTCAGATAACTTAAGTGACATCATTCAATATGTTGTTGTTTCCGGTGATGATGTACCATATATTGTTAAGCTGTATTTTAAGTAATTATTTTCAGTTGTTTGCTGTATCGAGATAGTACTGTATGTAATAAAGAAATATTTAAAATCTACAAGTTTCCTCTTATGAGTTATCACACTCACTAACTATTGTGCATGATCTGCTAACAGTATCCAATTTGCACACTATGCAAATATATGTTATAAATTGTTCTGATAAGTAATGCTTCTTTCTCTATCGAAGCCTGAATTTGGGTTCAACTGAAACACAATGTTTCCAAACTCAATATTTAATTTTCATACAAATATCACAAGTAATATACCTTTTTTTCTCCAACAAAGCTAATTGATTTAGTTGCAATTTTGATTTAGACGTGCTTTCAAGATGATTTTATTTAAATATTAAAGTTTCCATTTTTAAATCATGAATAATTGCTACCTCTTTATTAACCTTGCTGAAGTATGCGTCACTATTAATATTCGATAACATTTCTCACATTATTTCATTAAAAACTCAAGTTTAGAAAAATTCTTCATTTATATTTTAAATCGGACTATACTTTATTTTTTAAAATAAACAATAATTTATATATCTAAAACAAGCTGTACTTTATATTTTAAAACAAGCTATACAACTTTTAAAAACTTAAAATTCTGATCATTAAATTAAAAGTTGTTAATGTGTTCTCTTTTTTTTTATTTTGCACATTCATTTAAATTTGATTTAAAACTTTAAAGATTTAAGAAATATGTTTAAATTTCACTTTAAAAACATTCACATTCTCCTCTTTGATTCCAATTAAAAATTGAAACAGTATTTTGATATTCTTTAAAAACATGTAAAACCAAATATTAGCATGAACCTCTTTATAATGAAACATATTTCATGTTATATTAAAATAAAAATATTGTAGAAAATAATACATAAAATGATAAATGATATTTATTTCATTTTCATACATAATGAAAGATATGTTGATTGTCAAGGGATATGTTTCATTGTATAAAGAAGGGATAAAGATGTATAGATTCTTTATTCTACACTTATCCTGCCTAAAAATAGATGTTTGGTTAACGGAAGGACATGAATACATTTATGGAATAAATTTGATTGCTCGCATCTCTATATCATCTCTTGGCGAGTGCTTCGATGCGAAAACGACATTTACTCAAAACACTTAGCTTGAAGGATAAACATATTTATTTTATACTCTGATCTGAATTAAATAAGCCACATTATTTTTGTGAGAAGCGGATTCTTCAGCTTCTAACGGGAAAATATTATCAACATGATCATATTATGTTAAGTGGTTGCGTGAGTAATGTTAGATATAAATGATGGCAGTTTAGATGGTCGTTTATTTTGCTCAATTATTCTGATAAACTTATCAGGTCAGAAATTTTAAAAGTGCTTAAAATACCGTTAGTTCTCTTCTTGTCCAACTATAAACCTCTGACATGAAAATATAACTTTTTTGAATTGGTTAAAAAATTAAAGTTGATAATTGAAAAAGTTATTCATAGATGTGTGACGTATCAATTATGTCAAAAATGTTAGCTGTAATATCTCTGTTTTTCAAATAATAGATGATTAAAATGTCAAAAACTGGAAAATTTAATTTAGAAGGAGGAGGTAAGTGAATGTTTTTTTTTTTTTTTTTTTTTTTTTGACTTCATTTAGTTTTAAAATTTCTGAAATCGCTGAAAATGACAATAAAAACTCTATTGTTTTCATTTATTTATTTATTTTAAATTTTCAAATTGAGGCTGCCAATTGCAATATTTATTATGTCGATAAAGACAGCTAAACATTAAATATAGATATTAATTTTTATCTGGCAAATTGCAATTCATTGAAAATTATAATATTATACTGATTTTTTTATGAATATTAATAATATTTTTTCAATTTATTCACATTTAATACAAAGATGTTTCAGGCTATGATAGATATAATAATGAAAGTGTAAGCAACTAAAGCATAAAGTTTAATAATTCTTTAGAGAATACAAAATACATTAAGAGAAACTAGGTACGAATTATAACCACTAAATTTTGACACCAATGCACATTTATGTATATAAAAATGAATATTTGTGGATGTATGTGTGTGTTCTTTATAGACTCCTAAACCATGCCACCGAAAGATATTAAATTTGACATAAGGATAGTTCAAAGCACCAGGAAGGTCACTGTCGACAATAGATAATTCTATGACAAACCGTACGAGCGGGATGCCTTTGTTTTAAGTTTAACGATTCAATTTTTCACATATTTTAAAGATGACATCATTTATAATTTAAATTTGATCAAAAAATTACTTATTACTCGTTTATTACTCGTATTTAAATATTTAATTTTTTTTATATTCGCTATGTCAGATAAATTCAATGAACCCAATCGTGGTTTACGTCACCATACTTTGTATGATTACTTTGAATAATACCACGCGCTTTAATGTTATTTAAATTAATTCTTTTAAACCTGTTTCAAAGAAAATACTCATTTAAAATCAACGGTAACAAAATAGTAAAAAGAATATTGATGTATTCAAAAGCAAATTAATGGGAAAGTGGTACCAATTCGTTTAGGAGGAACATAAAAAATGCCAATGAGGCTTAATTAATTAAGGTAATACTATGCATATTAAAATAAAAGAAATAAGCTATGTACTTGAAAGCAAAACTAATGGAGAAAAGGTATTTGTTTGTCTAGAAAACCGCAAAAATCGCCATACTATCATTGACGACAATAATGCTTAATTAATGTTGCTTATCTATATTAATTGAAATTAAATAAAGTAACTTTTGAGATAGAAAGCAATTGTATTGGGTAACTATAAAAAGTCTGAATATTATTATTGCCACTAATGCTCAGTTAATACTGATAATGTGTATTAATTTAAATAAGCAAAGTAAGCATTCCCACCACCATTTACAAATGACGCTTAATTCATATGTACCACTGTCGGTAATATCTACTGCTGGTATTATTGTAATTGGTAAATTGGTTTTGATAAGAATTCTACAATTGGTTTTCCTTACTTTCAGAAAATATTTTTTCCAGTGTCAGCTAAAACAGTGTATTAATAATTTAATGACGTTGAATTAGAAAAACTCTTTTCGACCACTACTTATAAATATTTTAACATTAAATTAAAGGTCAGATAGAGAAATGGTTTTGCTCCAAATTCCTTATAAAGTTTTAATATTTTTTTTAAAAAAAAAAAACATTTTCTTTAGTTCACTGCCAATGACAAATATGTATAAACTCAAATGTTGAAGAGTTATATAATAAGTAACAAATATACAAATATTGATATAGAATATTATATTAATATATTTGAGGATTATTAAAATTGCACTAATACTAAGCATATTTAATACCGATACTTTGGATTTAAATGTTTTACGGCCCCTCGATAGGGATATGTACCTGACAAAATAACTTAATAGTGGTTAATTTTAGCAATCATGGATTGGACGCGAGCAATAGCATCATGTCAAGTAATGCTGAATACATTTTATCTTTATTCCAATGATATGAATTACAAACAACGAACTTTACATACTTCAATAACGTCAAACCACCGAAGATTACAACATATAAGATTCAATAAAAATTTGAAATTATTTAAGCTATATTAATTTAAAAACGTAAAGGAAAAACCAGGTTAGTGACATTTTCAAAACGAAAAAGGAAGTTGTATTCGAATTTGTTTATTATCATTTTATTAGAAGGTGATATTAATAATTCTTTGCTTTATTTTATTTACCCTTGCCTGATTTGTAATAAAAATCATGCATGCATACTAAAAACTAATATCGATTAGTTATGTTAAGATAAAAGGGAAAGCAAAAACAGTTCTGTTAGATTAAACATACCTATATTGACACAACCACTTTATGTTATTATTTTCTAATTCAATAATTCCCCTAATAATGTCATTCACCTGATTCTTTCATCAAGCTATTTAATTGTGTTGGTATATGTCATTCGGTTTTGAGCATGATTGCGTTTTGTTTCTGGGTACTGATTTATTGATTCTTTTCTTTTTTTAATTTATTCACCAGAGAGAAGAAAGGGTATTTAGCTAGCTCACTATAAAATCTTTGAATTAATACATTTTACACAGTATATCTAAAATATGTACTTCTAAACAGCTTTTAATTACCGTAATAATATTAAGAAACAAATTTATGATAATAAAATCAAAAGCACTCTTAATCAATTCTCTAGATTAAAATAGAAATCTTTAATTAAAATAATTATAAATTTTTCTTTTTTTATCATCAATAATTTTTTATTATATCGTCATAAATGTATGTAAACAATAACTCATCAAGATGACAGTTTACTCAAAATATCCTTCAATACAACTGATACAAATCTTTGAAACCGGATAGATGACCTTCAAAATAGGATTTAAAAAAAAACCTCAACAGTTTGAATTAAAGTTTTTCTCACATAACTTAAAAAAAGAAATGTTTTTGTTACTTTTTGATATGAAAGAAATAAAAACAGTTTAACTAAACTTTGATTCTTCCAAAATTTTTCCGATAATTCAATCCTGATGGTTTCTAAGTCATAACAATAATAATAATGCTGCTGCTCTTAAATTTGTAAATTTTGCAATAAGAAGGTTATATTTGCGCAATATTCTGTAATTATTACTTTTTCTTTGAAGTTGAAAAAAGTACTTTTCAAATTTTTAAAAAAAAGTGGAAAGTAAAGAAAGAAATCCGATAATTAATTTTTGAAAATTTAAGGAAACATTTACAGATGTTTATATTTTTTAAAATTAATATCGATTTGTATTTTGTTATCCGGATAAAACTTTTTCATCTAGATGGTTACCAATTTAACTGCGTAGCCAATAAATTTCACAATAGTATTCATAACTTCATATGAATTCGCGATCGCAACACTCGATACGCCATCTAGCGGGAGACTGTAAATATCGTGCATTAGTTGCCACATAACCATTGGCAATGACGGACGCCATTTTCTTAGCATAAAAAAAGAAGCAAAATTTCCCTAAAGAAAAGGTAAAACTTCTTGAAAAAACTAATCAGAACATGCCAAACATTGAAACAGAACACGCCAAGCATTTGAAGAACAACTTCTCAATATTTTTTACCTTTCTATTACCAACAACATAACATGATTTCATGATCACTTGCTGTTACAGATGTGTGTATTGCGGTAAAATAATTTTTCTGTCTTCGATTCATTACAAGTTAAAATGAAATCAACATTGCTTTCGTCATTCCAATGAATAAATGTGTTCCAATGAATTCCATACAGAACTGTAATAGTTATATAATATTCTTCTTCTTCATAGAATAGTATATATTTCTGTATCTACATAATTCAGAAAACAACAATAAAGAATAATCCGAATTAATTGAAAAAGTATCTTTTGTGCTGATTATAAATAAATTTTTTATCGTTTTCTTGGTAAGTGTTTTTTAGTTTTGAAAGAATTTCAACTAGAATACAGCTATTCTGTTTTTAAGCTACATATTAAAATTCATATCGAGATCTTACAATTATAAAATTTTGATGTGTGGTATGTTACCTAAAAGTAATGAAGGGATAAACTATGTATATATTATTTGAGAATAAAGATTTCAAACAAAGAACATATCATTTTGGAATTCTCCGGACTTATAAATCAGGTAAGTGTTATGATTTTTATAATAAAAAATTTGCTTGTAAATAATTTTTTTTCTTACTTGATGATCGTTCTCTACAAAATGTTTTTTTTTACGTCTGATTAAATACTATAAGAATTTAAAAAAAGAAACAAAACGAAAGTTTTTATTGAAAAATAAGGAAATTTTAAAATCGTTTTTATCCTAAGAATTCTTTATTTTACGTTTTTTAGTTTATAATTTTTTGATAAAATTGTTGTCAAAATACTTTTTTTGAAAAATTAAATGGTATTAAATTATATGTTTATGTATACTTCTTGCATATTCTAATATTTGAAGTAATATGATTCAGAAAGTATGGAAGAAAAATTCGGTACTTACGTATTAACCACAGCTACAGATTTGGCAGATTTTTAAGTGCCACCAATCTACACTTAAAATTTTTGGAAAAAATCTTAAAATGAAACAAAAATCAAAGTAGTCAATCGGATTTAGGTGGAAAATGGGCCGATATAGAGTTTAGCATAGATTCAAAACAAACTTTTCTCTCACCTGATTCTATAGCCATTATGAACTCTAATAAATAAGATTCAAAATGAAATAACATTTCCAAAACGGACTTTTACTAAGATAAAGTTTCATGATATGGACATTGGTACATTTTCGTTATATTTCACTCTATAAAATATTTCGCTCTTAAAAAACTAAAATTGCATCTTGTTTTGTTTCTATCAAGTCCCAAAGACGCATTTTCGTAACACTAAAAATGGCGACAAAAAAAGAATAGTTCTTTTTTTGTTTCGTAAGCATTCTTTATTTTACGTTAAAATTTAAATGGGCCTTTCATGTTATACCATTAAATTTAGTAAAACTATTTCTCAGGCATTAGGTTTGAACTTTTATAAGAATATACCTATTTTTTTCTCTTTATTTACAAATATTTTTCCGATGTGTTCTGGATGTTCCTTCTCTAAAAAAAAAGGAGATACCATTTTGTTTTCGTTTGCATAAGAAAGAAAACAAGCATTTTTCTTTTTTAAATTTAATCAGCCACAATAAAGATGGAACGTTACAATGCTACATTAAAGACGTCTCCAGTGTAACTGAATGACTGTTCATATGGAAATCGCAGGGATTCGGCACATACAACAACGCCCCCTATAGTTCGTTGCGATCGCGAATTGCGGTGAGCTAAATGTTTAATATCATTCCATTTGCTTAAAAGAATTAATGAGGTATTTCAACCATAATAACACGTATTATATTCACTGTTGAAATAAATATATGTACAAAAAAAATTATGATTAAAATTTTAAAAATAAATTGGAAGTTGATTTACAAAATGTACTTTATCTTCAAAAGCACGCGACATCAAAGCATTTCATAGAACTAAATTAAAACAAATAAGCAAACGATTTCAAAAGACTTCATAAATTCAATTAAAATTATAAAAGAAAACGATAAAATCATCTAACTAACTAGTAGTTAAGTTTTTTGCAGTAGCGTGGCTTAGTGCTGCCATTTCGAAGAGTATTGATAAAGAAAATTATAAAAAAAAAAAGATGGAAAAAAAAATAAAGCGTCGTCTTTTTCATATGTTCCAGCATTTGAGTGAAAATGCATAAATATTTCTCGGTGCATAAATGACTATATTCTTAGTTCAAAAAACACTAGAGAAACTTAATAATATTAAAATTGTTTGCGCAACAAATCACGTTCTTTCTTTCTTTCTTTGTACCAAAGACACGGAGAATATCTAAAGAGTTTCCTTATCTATGTTATGCTATATAAAAAACGACGCGTTTTTTTCCAATTTTGTCGTAAATTTATTGCACTCGATCTAACAGTTTCTGCTCCTGATGTTGTTGAATAAAAAACAAATATTTATGGGTGGCATGCACCGTTTATCCTTTTCAACTAATAGACAAAAAAAATGAAGAAAATTATTAATGTAGATTGTTTGTTTTTTTACAGTAAAAATTATCATATAATAAAATGCAATAAATAAGAGTAAACAAAGATATGACAAAACAGCTTTTAAGAATAATAAAACTAAAATACAAGCTAAATGTTAGGGTAAAGGTATAGGTAAGGTAAGGTAAGGTAAAGTAAGGTGTTAAATTAAAACTAAGATATAAGATAAATGATTTAACATTAACTAGAAAATTTTGTTTCTACACAAATAAGCAATGTGAAGAATTTCAAAATACTAACGTGAATTCACGCAATGCAATCTTAGTTCACTAATTTTTCTGAAATGAAGCATTAAAGCTCAATTTTAAATTTATAAATCACAAGAAATTATTATTCGTTTATAGTACAATTGCAATCTAACAAAAATAAACAAAATAATATGAAAGAGGAACTAAATTAAAAACCGAAAAGTGTTAACTTTTCAATTTTTCTGTATGAACAAACCATTTTCTTTAAGTGCTGCTGAAGGATACAGCGACTTATTGTTTTTATAAAAAAAAATTGGTCTAGAAGAAATTTTTAGAAAAGCTTCATGATGACGTTAGAATGGACTGTCCTTAAGTATGGCTTAAGTTCATGGCCATAAATATCATTAAGTATGTAGACGCTTTTTTAAGGTATAAAAAACGATTTAAAAACTTTGTTTCTACATTGATGCGCAATATGAAAAAAAAATTGTTAATGAAAGTTTATAAAACTTATATAAGTTCACGCAATCCAAACCTGAATAAATCCTATTGAAATAAATAAAAAAAAATAGCAAAATGAAAAGAAATGAATTAATCTTATTGTAATAAAACAAAATTATAATAATATAATAACAAGAAATTTAAAAAAAAACTGAATTTAAACTATAGATTAGTGAAGATTTGATCATCTCTCTTATTGGAAGATTTGAGATCTCTCTTATAAATATAATCGTACAGAAATGAGCAAAGACATGACAAATATATTGAATTTTAAACTTACATACTTTAAAAATATGGACTTGTGGAATTATCTTCTCTGACGTCATATTTTCAGACATAAGTACAAATTTATTGATGTATATTTTGAACAGTAAAGTCTGCAAAATACTTTAAATTTAGAGAGATGTTAACAGCTTTACAAATAAATATTTTTTTTCCAATTCCGATACATTAACTGATTTTTGCAGATAATATAACAACAATTACTTTGTTTTTGGATTTTTTCTATTTATTTCTCTATTTTCAGGCCATGGAATTTTTCAAAGACGGTATGTGGTTACATTGCTAGCTTTTTCATGTGGTATGGTTCAGCAGACTCAGCGTATAAATATCAGCTTCGCTATCGTAGCAATGGCTAATATCAGCATTACTCTGCCGAAATTGAAAAATAAGACAATAACAGATTGCGAAACTTCATATTTAGAAAGTGAATCTACAATTTTAGTAAGTTGGTTAAATATTGCTTCTAATGCATTTTAAATTTTTCTTTAAATTACGTAGAATTACTGCAAAATCGAATCTTCGAAACCAATGCACAAATAAAAATAACAGTGCACTTAATAAATATAACAATGTACTCAATAAAAATCGAAGCAGTACTAGTCCCTGAAAAAAAAAATGGTACTGAAAATTTTTTCTATGCATGACTTTTTTTATTTAAACAATGTGAGAAAAACATTTATTTTTAATAGCTGATGTTAGCTGAAAGTTTGTATATAAAGTGTGGAAATAAAGAAACAATACTGCTTGAAGAGAGAAATGTAAAATATTGAGCTGCAGAATATAAATAAAATAAATAATTGCAGAACTATTGTTACGAGACTCTACCAGAAAGTGCAGTAGTCTGTCGTTCTCTAGTTTAATCAACAAATATAAATTAATTCAGACTCCATTTTGCAGAGAACGAGAAACATAGCAATTTTTAGTTACAAAAAAATTTGTTCTATAATAACACCATAGCAACCAAATAAGCAAAATGCAACTCACAGCTTACATATGCTACAATAACAAATAAATAAAATCTAGCTTACAGCGCACTCAATTAACAATTAAATAAAATATAATTATTATAATAGCTGTAGCTTCAACAAATTGCTAAAGTTCCAATCTCGAATATTTAACAACTTAGGAGCACTCCAGCGAAAGGCTTAAAGCGGGTCCTCTCAGACATATTTTATTTTGTTGTGTGAGTTATGGTTATCTATTATAGTTATACGTAATAAAATTTTATTCAGATTTAAATTACGAAATTCTTTTTGCTTACAAAAAAGGCTAATTTTTGTTCTCCTGCTTGTAAAAGTCCTGAAGATCTTACCCACACCCACCCTGCACCGAATCGATACTACCGCCTATACTAAATTTGCAAAAAATAATGAAATAAATAAATTCTTAATCCCGTTTAATTCGGAATGAAAATTGACCGAATTAAAAAAAAACTGACAAGAGTAATTTCCTTAAATGTGTATTTTTCTTAATTGCAGAAAGTTCCAGAATTCAATTGGAATCCTGAAATCCAAGGATATATACTGAGTGCTGGATATATAGGATATCTTTTTACACAAATACCTGGGGGCTTTCTTACTGCGCGATACGGAGTTAAGCGCGTATTATTTACAAGTATTTTAGGCGCATCTCTTTGTAATTTTGTATCGCCTGCAGCTGCCAGGATACATCCATATTTGCTTGGTGTTGCACAACTTATTAGAGGAATGTTTCAGGTATTGCATAGTTTTTTTTTTTTAATTAGACATAAATTTATTTATAATCAGCAACTGTTAAACTTGCAGTGCTTGTGGTTCATATATATATATATGTGTGTGTGTGCGTGTGTGTGTGCAGATCTCTAAAACCTTTAACTTTTGATAATAAAAGAAAAATTAATAAAAAATAATTGGCACACTATTTTTACACCTCCAGAATTCTTTGAAAATGTATAAAATATCAGAAAATAATCGTGAACATCGAAAATTTTGATGCTCTTATTATGTTAAACTCAATCAATTAATCATGAGGTTACGGTTTGGCAGGGTTACGGTCTGGACAACCTAGAGAATAGATCGAATTCCATTAATGATTCCTGAGATTCGCCCATATGTGGAATAAATTACATTATAATGAAAAAAGAAGAGAAGAAAATTTTTATAAAAAAAATAAGATATATATATATAAATAAATAAAAATAAAAAATCTGGAAAAAAGATATAATCATCGGGAAACAAAATAACTAAAATATATAATCTCTTCATCAGCTCATACGATTATATCCGCGAAAAGGTGTGCTTTCTAATATTGTATCAATATAGCCAAAGCAAAATATATCAATACAGTAGTGTAAATATATCAATAAATTAGTGTAATACAATAGTGCAATAAAAATTGAAACGAAAATAGAACACATTAAGTAAAAAATATATACAAAATAAACTATATCTAGCATAAAATAAAAAATAAAATGTGAAGAATGTAGAACAAAATCTATAAAGTGAATTGTAAATTCAAATGAACGTACCGATTACTGTTTTCATATTTTGTAATCAAGCAATCTTATTACGAAAATATTTGAAAACTTTGCTGAAAGATTCCGATACTTGTAAGTTACCGTTTCAGCGGTATGAGCGAAAAATGAAATGAAATTTTCTGATTGATTAATCGTTAACCATTGTTTTAAATTTACCTATGGACAATGCAATTTTTAAATTTTTTAAAGATATCATCAGTGATATTTGCGAGCTTAGAGCTGTATTTGATCAAAAAATAATTCATTGCACGTACTTTGATATTTAATTTTTTTTTATTCGCTATGTCGGATAAATTCAATGAACAACATTAATGAGGCGAACCGGGTTCGAATCCCAGTCGATACGAATTCCGCATCCAGCTTACACTGACCACAGTGCTGACGTGAAATATCCTCAGTGGTAGACGGATCATGGGTTAGAGTCCCCTTGCTGTCAGGCTAACCGTGGGAGGTTCTCGTGGTCTTCCTCTCCATGTAACGCAAATGCGGGTTAGCTTTATCAAAAAGTCCTCCACGAAGGCAAATTTCTCCCAATACTCGATCAAGGAGTTCCCTTGTCTTCTGGATTGGGTTCAAAATTACAAGGCTACGGAGTTGAACATTAGTAGCCGTAAACCCATTAAGTTGGGTCGGCTGTTCAACGACGGTTATAAAATAAAATAAAATGTACAACATTAGCGTGGTATCATTTGTCGAAAAAAGTACTTTCTCTGAATAAACATACCATTCTCTCAATCTTGTTGGTTTTACGGTCCTCATAGTATGAGCGGTCCTCATAGTATGAAGGTCAGGAGAACGATTCAAAGTTTTAACCCCTTAATGCTAATTTTAATTCTTGCGTATTTGAAAAAGTTAATATACTTTTTTTTTTATTTCAGCACTTCAAACTTATCTTATTTCAATCAATCAATACTTATCTTATTCTCATAATTCTGTTAAAACACAAGCACACACTTTTCAACCACAAAAATTACATAGCATAAAATACAAGTCTCTATTCACTAATAGAGACTTGAATATGACTATTTTTGTGAGGGAAGCTCATATACTCAAAACATACCTAATTTTTTACAGGGTCCACCAGCTGCCGCTTTTGCTCCCTTATCGGCACGTTGGTTTCCTATACAAAAAAGAGGTTATCTTGCTACGTTTTTATATCTTGGCTTCCCAATGGGTGGCTTTGCCGGAAGTTTAATATCTGGACCCATTAGTGAAATTGATTTAGATGGTGGATGGTCACTAATATTTTATTTTTTTGGTAAGTGAATTTGTTCATCTAAACTAATTACGCTACATTGTTAATTATTTTTCGTTCTCAACCTAAGAATCGCATAAAGAAACTTTTTATTGAAAATATAGACATCGATTTTGAATTTTAAATATCCTAAGAGTAAATATCAATTTTTTTACTTTCGAAAAATGTTAATTTTCTAGGATTATTTGGATTACTAGTCAGCGTGCTTCTGTTTACCTTGTATGCTGAAAAGCCAACACATGATACGAGAATTTCAGAACGAGAGTTACAATATATTCTGGAACATACAAGCCGGAACACAGTTCATCAGGTATGAATTACATTCCTAAGTGAGACTATAAAACTTAAAATATAAAGATTCTAAATGAAAATAAAAAGACTGAGGTTATTTTGACTTCATGTGTTAACGGCAGTGCCTGAGACTGAAATCATTTTCCATAGCAGTTACAGTATTATGCTACAGACCCAAAGGTCTCGTGTTCAATCCCAGCCGGCAGCCAATACATATAACTCGTGCACTCTTTCTTATTGAAGACTACGAATGCCGGACACACATTACACAGCTCTCTCCCGCAACACCAACAAAACGCATTATATAATCCGTGTGTGTGTGTTCTGCAACAAAACACATATATGTGTTGTGTGTGTGTTTTGCATAAATGGCAGCACTGAATAATTGTAAGGTGCTTCATATTTTTTCAACCAAATATATTTCTAAAATTTTTTTAATACGAATTTATTCATTTATGACGCACCATCTTCAATCTAATAATTTGAAAGGATGGCTATTTATGTGGTGGTAATGTGAATGTTTACAAGAATAGAATTTGGTTTTACTCTGTATATGGATTTTAAAAAAAAAATTTCTTATTATTGTTAATATAAAGTCAGTTCGGTCAATCGCAACATGGGCTAAAGCTTTTGACTTTCACCACGTTGCTATAACGAAACGCGACACTTTTTTTGTTCAAAGGCAAGTACTTTTGATGTCAGCTGCTGATGAGTTGCAGCACTTTTTATTATGTTTATATACTATTCTCGTCTCTCAAGAGTGCTGAAACAACATAAAACTTAAATATTTATTCACTGCTCTCAAACCGCACACTTTTACAAACACTTCAAGTGTGTTTGTCACTAAATGCCTAATTCGAAGAAAAAAATTATATTTCCGCTTTGCGAAATTGCAAGGGAAAAAAGCACATTTAGTAGTTTATCTTGATAAGTGATAAGATGTCGAACCTTTATTTATACATTTATAAGTTAATTCTTTAAAAACAATTTAATTTTTTTATCCTTTGGACTCTTAATCTCTTTATAAAAGCTATGCTTTAAACCATTTGAATCATTTAGTAGCTATATTCGTAGACTGTTACCCGCAGAATTTAACACCTCCTGAAATCTTGTCCTTGCGGGATTTTTAATTTTAATTGAATCTATGTATTATGAATTCCTAAATCATTACAACGATTTGTAATGTAATACAAAGAAATATTAATATAAAATGTATTATTAAATAAGTTAAATGCCTACAGTGAACACTTTTTATTAATGTATCATATGATTTTAATGCTGTTTTAATTTAAAATTTTCCACAATCCTTTCTTATTTCACATAATACAATACCATGATAAATTCTATTTTGAAAGTACTGATATACTTAATGCCTTGTTTAGAATCCTCCTATCCCATGGAAAGGAATTCTAACTTCCTTACCCACCTACGCATTCTTTATATCATTGTTTGGACAATACTGGATGGTATTTTATCTTCTAACAATTCATCCTATCTATATGGACTCGATTCTTCATATACCTGTAAAAGAGGTGAGTAAAAAATAATGCTTATGCTGAATTTTTATTTTTTTCCTCCGTATTTTTCCTCTTCATTTCTAATAAATTTGGCCTCTTAACAATGCAATAAAAACAATTATTACAAAGCTTCGAGTACTTGAATAATCCTATGAGACTTAACATAAGAGTACTCTACCCAAAATAAAAAGGGAACATCCTTATTACTTATGATTTAATTATCAGTTTTTTTTACGCTTTACTCTAAGTCTCACTCTCAATGGATCAAAAACATTCAGATTATTACGGAAGCCGCAATCTAGAAATTTTGGTCTAAATGCATCTCAATGTTAAGTTATCTTATGTTAAGTCTCATAGAATACATGAATAATCCCATGAGACTTAACATAAGAGTACCCTACCCAAAATAAATACCATTTATTCGGCTTAATTTACTTCTCAGTTGGCCGACCAGGTGGCCGAGTGGTTAGCGTGCCTGACTGCGGAGCTGATGGTTGCGGGTTCGAATCCCGCTCAGGGCATAGATGTTTCTTTCTTCTTCCGCCCTATAAACGTGTGTGTGGTTGTATGACGTAGGTGACACTACTCCACCGCCGTGGGTTAGCTATAGGTGCTCACTGGGTAACGATAAGAGAGCAGTAATTCTGGCATTTCCGAGGCCAATGGGAAATAGACCCAAGTGACCGCCATTAACCAAAAAAAAAAAAAAAAAAAAAAAAAAAAACAATTCAGTTCAACTTCTCAGTTTTGTAATTTTTACTAAATGTGTGGTAATAAGGACTATATATTTGAAAACCTGAATTTTCGGTTAAACGTCACCAGAGTAAAATTAACAAATGAATGTAAATATTACCAAATGAATGGTTATAAATATCGTATATTTTGGTTTTATAAACCAGAATTATATATTTTTTCAAATCAGAAATGTCATTATCACACATTACGGATATTTTATCAAAACATTCTCCATGTAGAAAATTAATTAAGGGTGATCACTTCACGCCCAGTTTGTTCACGTGTTTAAAAAATTAACTGAATCCCAGTATTTTTTCCTCTTTAATTTTCTATTAAAAAGTTCAAAGTTTTCACTCCAAAATACCAGTTTTTTGTAATTGTGCTATTTTTTTTATCGTAGTTTTTCTAACCTATTCCTTATTAATACTATAATCAAATTTGTATACTTCTGTAAACAAATTTATAAAAATCACTGAAATATGTGGCCAAAACAGAAGAGAACTGTGAATAATGGCAATTACTTCGTTTAATTTTCCAAGCGTTTCCAATGCTATTAATTCTATTTAATGAAATTAACTTATACAGAAAGATATTTAAGGCAAAAAGATTTTGTTTCGTGATAATATTCTAATTACTAAATACATAGGACTATACAACTATAAAATCAAAATTATGTTTTTAAGTATTTTGATTGTTGACCACTTTATTGATGATGATATTTTCCTCAAAATGTTTTAAAATTTTTTGTAGGTTGACTTTGTAACAGGAGATCTCAAAACCATTTGTATCATAACATGTAATTAAGTAATTGCAGTTTCAACATTGCTAACTTATCATTTGTTAAACAAAACAGCGTTTTCAAATTTATCATAATTAGATTTTAAACAAAGGCTTAATATTTTTTCTTCATACGATTTGGAACCTAAAAAAAACATTTTAGAAAACTCTCCACTTTGAGTCTTTAAATTTTGCGAATAATGATATATAACAAGATATCTCAAGGTATCGAAAAAGCAAATCTATACAATTTCTTATTTATTATAATTTTTATTATAACCCATTGTGGATTAGTTGAAATAATTCAATCACGAATTAACTGATTATGATACATTATAAACTTAATAAAATTATTAAATTATGAAATGATCTATTTTATAAAACTACGATATTCTTGATATAATTTATCATAAAAGTATTAAAATGGAAGAATAATGAAATTCTTCTGTATTATGAAGCATGAAACTAAAGAAGTAAAATTTTCTTATCGTTAACTGCTTCATAGTAATTGCCAAGTTTTGGCAACAGTCTGGTAGAAATAGGTAAAAAAAATGCCATTATTGGATAAACTTGAAAAGCTAAACTTGTAACTACTACCCACAGGCTATCAAATGTACATATTTTTGTAAATTTATTCCAAATAACGACCGGTAAGATTTATTGGGCTATTACTGTTAGCGCGAGTGGGCAATGATATGAAAAACTCCCTCTTGCTTTTAAAAAAATTTAATAGTACATATTTGCATTAAAGTTACTTAACAAAAATACAAAATAAAATAAATACATTTGATACAAATAAATTAAACATTTTTTGTAAATGAATGCCCCATTGAAAACATGTAGATGTTAGGGGGAAAAAACTATCGACTTAATTTTAGTCTTTGAAAAATAACATAAATTCATAATTTTAAATATCAAAATATATTTTAAATATTATCAACATAATATTTGGAGTTATGGCACAGACAGAGCCATTTCTATTCAAATTCTATTACAATTATTACAATCTATTACAATTCTCTATTTCTATTACAATTTAAATTTTGTTTTAATTCTAATATGTTTCTTTTGTTTCCCATAACTGGATTTCAGAATGGTCTTCTAACTTCATGGCCTCAATTGGCGCAAGTATTAACAGGTTTTATCGGCTGCTGGTTTTCTGTTTGGCTAAAATACAGGAATATTAAAAGCATTAGCTTTATCAGAAAAGGATATAATACTCTAGGTAAGAATAAAAATATGTATTGATTAAAACTTAAATAATTATGTTAATTTAAATTATGCATGTACAGGACACCAAAAAACGGACCACCCTCAACAACTTTTGATCTAGTGATCAGATTTTCACGTTCTAGGTCTCAATCATATTGGTAAAAGGAGGTGACCTCAAATATGTAAATTAATCAGTTCAGACGATATTTTAAGTCACGAAATCAGATACAAAAACGTACTGTCTCTGAATAAACATGCCTTTTTTTCGATGGATTCAGATTTCTGACCGTCAAAATATAGAAAGTAGCCGCAATCTGGAAAGTATGGTAATAGTTTGGTCAGGAAAGCGCTCCAAAGTTTGAACCCCTAAATGTTAATTTTACTTTTTGCGTATTTCGCTACATCTGGAGAACTTTTTAAGAGAATTGAAACAATTTTACACTCAATTATAAAATTCGTTTATCCAAAGATAATTCCACGCAAAAAATAACTGTTAGTAAATATTTATTATTTTTTATAATTTAAGAAAGGAATAAATTTCGAATAAATTGTATTTTGACACATAAAATTACATTCTTTAAAATGATGCAAAAATTTTTATCATTCTTAAATGAAATAATAATAAAAAATATTTATTAAAATTTAATTTTCACAAAGAATTATCTTCGAATAAACGAATTTTATATTTGTGAGAATCTTTTTTTTTCAATTCGCTTATGAAGTTCTCGAAACACGCAAAAATGAAAATTAAGGGGTCCAAACATTGAATCGTTCTCCTGACCAAACTATGGGGACCATCTTTCCCAGATTGCGGCTAATCCCTATATTTTCGGGGTCAGAACCTTGAGTCCATTGAAAAAAAGGTATGTTTATGCAAAGAAATCACGTTTTGCGTCTGATTTCGTAATTTAAAAAAAATTATTTAGCACTAATTAATTAGCATATCTAAAGTCACCCTCTTGAACCATTAAGATTAAGTACTAGAAGATCCACTCATTAGATCAAAAATTATTCAGCGTGGTTCGCTTATTATTATTATTTTTTTTTGTGCAATTGCAATTAAATATTTGATGTTTCAAAGCATTTCTTTTCATGATTTCATTCAAAAACCTCATTGGGGGTTAGGGAGCTGTTCTGACACGAGCAGATGGTGGAACCCTATAGTTATCATTAAAATTATTGAATTATTTTAGCCCCTCATTCACATTCAATAATATTCGCTTAGCAACCAATTGAAAACAATTTTGAAAGTTACTTAATTAACAATTTAATAGTTATTTTTAAAAACCCTATAATGCATGCATCACAAAATATATTTAATGACAATGGTATGAAAAGTTAATATTTAATAATGATTTTCTGTTTTAATAATATTTAAATTGTATAAACGAATTTAATTGCATAATTTGACTCAGCCCAGTTGTTTAAAAAGTTTTAAACGATAAATATAGCTAATTTATTACTTAAAAAAACATTGAAAAATATAAGTATCTTATATCTTTATAAACTTTTAAGACTTTAAGATTTCTTGTTATGGAAATAAAGTTTAATAATTTCTTGAATAAAGAATAGCTTATATGAATTTCGATCCACTGAAAACTGCAATAATTTTGTTTAAATAAAAAAATGTTGGATAAATATAATATTTAATTGCCAGAAAACTGTGTGGATGAGAGACGGAGAAAATAGTTCTCTGATTCTACAGCTATTCTTTTTCTCCCAGCAAATAATAAATCAATTTAAGTTATAAATTAATCAGATGCTTTTAAAATTTCAAGTATGTAAATATCAGGTAACATAAATAGGACAGGGGATTTTAAAGACTTATTACTTAAAAACTGCGATGTTTTTTATTTATTTATTTATTTATTTTGAAAAAAAGTCTTGCATTCCGTTCAAGATAGTAAGATAGGTTTCTTCAAATTCAGTGATTTAAATTTCTCCGACTTCATTTCCTACATTTTTTTAAGATCACACGGTGGATAATAAATTTTTCAAACAAAACATGATTAAAATGACTATACGATAATTGTTTCATATATATATATATTCAAGACTTTTCAGCCAAAAATTCAACAAAAATATTATTACACGCATTTTCTAAGGACAGCTTTCCTGAAGTACAGTGTAATTAATTTTCATTTCTAATCATGAGATTGAAAAACAACTACTTTAAAAAATGAAAAAAATCATGTAGAGAACAAACATAGAGAACAAGAGAAAAGCAGCTGTATCGATAGTCTGTGAATATATATGGACCACATGACCTCTCTGTAGCGGATCACGAGAGAACGTTTGGTCAATAAAGCTCAACAGCGAATAAGATGGTCACCATTCCTGACCCATTCCAGATTACAGAAATTGGCGATAGGACTTGAAATTATACTTAAAGGTGGAAGTGTTTTGATTGAAAATCAAGGACAATGGTGGGGATAAACTAAGCAACCATTTTATTTACTGCAATGTTATCAATGACACGATATTACTCTGCATATATTAGAAAAAATAAAGGTTTAGCGAAGAAAAAAGGTATTTTTATCGGTATGAATAATTTTTTTTTTATTTTTTGTATATCCGTATTTATAATTTATCTTTTAATGAAATTAATTAACAACAACTTGCTATAAGTAGCCCTGATGGTTTTCAGCTTGTTCTTTATACATTCTTGGAATGCTTGGTCTGTATTTATCAGGATGTAACAAAACTGTAAACGAAATTTTCCTTTTCATGGCGGCAAGCAGTGTAGGGTTTTCATTCGCCGGATGCTTGATAGTAGCTGCTGACTTATCACCAACATTTTGTGGTTAGTAATTACTTTAAATTCATTGTAAAATTAGTGTCATAAACGAAGAATCATATAATTTTTCGTGTTCAATAGTATCTGTTGATATATCACTAACATTTTTATAGTAAGTGGATGTTTAAACTACATTGTAAAATTAGTAACATATATGAATAATTATATTATTTTTCGTGTTTCATAGTAGCTGCTGATATATCACCAACGTTTTTTCAGTTAGTAGTTGTTTCAACTACATTGTAAAATTAGTATTAAATACGAATAATTATATTATTTTTCGTGTTTCATAGTAGCTGCTGATATATCACCAACGTTTTTTCAGTTAGTAGTTGTTTCAACTACATTGTAAAATTAGTATTAAATACGAATAATTATATTATTTTTCGTGTTTCATAGTAGCTGCTGATATATCACCAACGTTTTTTCAGTTAGTAGTTGTTTCAACTACATTGTAAAATTAGTATTAAATACGAATAATTATATTATTTTTCGTGTTTCATAGTAGCTGCTGATATATCACCAACGTTTTTTCAGTTAGTAGTTGTTTCAACTACATTGTAAAATTAGTATTAAATACGAATAATTATATTATTTTTCGTGTTTGATTGTAGTTGCTGATATATCAACTAACATTTATGCATTTTGAACTGCTTTTTAAAATTTGTAAGACGTATTCATTTAGAAAAAAAAGTAGCAATAGCCATGCTCTCTTTGACACCAATGCTGCTTAATTGATTTTAGTAAAAGCTACTAATTAAAAAAGATAAAAGTTCTATAAAAAAAACTTACTTAACAGTGAAATGGTGCTAATTCCCTAAGAAAAAACATAAAAAATCTCTATGCTATTTTGACGTCATTAATGTTGTTTTAATGTATACTAAATACTTAAATACAGTTACAAAATTTAATATTACTTTATTTAGTACCACTTAAAACTGCATCGATACTGTACAGCTGTAAATAGATGGTGGAAAAATAAGTTTTGACGATCACTCTAAAAGAATAAATACTGAGGAAATAAAACTTTCACTTTTTCGCATGATTTCATTTTGTACTGAATTATGAATTATTTTCTTTCTTGTTCTCACTGAACGAAGAACGAGTATTTAACTAGTATAAAATATGCTACCGCCGCGGACGGAATGGTAGCTGCTATAGTCTTCCATTTACAGTAATTTACTTTAAAAGTTGAATAGTATTTATAAGGACATATTTTTTACAGTAATATTTGTTTCAAAATTTTTCAAACTTCTTTTGAGTGTATGCTTTGGAAAGATACTATTCTTTTAAAAAATTTTTACTTTGCTTCCTATCCCCCTCCTTTTTATTTTCGAAACTCTTTATTTTCACATTTTCAATGATGCTTTAAGAATAAGATTTTTTCATTAAAAAAAACTATTATTTCTTTTATTGTCATACTCTGCGTTGTTTCATTTTGTATTAATTTTTAAGGCCAAAAACATATGGAGATTCTATTGTATGATCGTTAATCAATACCGAACTGCGAGGATGGTTCTTAGTCACAAAAGCTTAAAATTTATTTTTCAATAATTTTTTTATGGATAATAAGTTTTTATTATTTTAAATAATTAGTTCAAATATTTATTTAAATGATTTTATTTATTCATAGATATTTTAAAACAAAAAATTTGGGCATTTAAGAGCAAGGCACTTTTGTTCTCATATGATCCCTGGACTAACATTATATTAATGACATTGTTAATGTTTTCTCCAATTCTATCGATAAAGAGTCAAAAATACTTTTTGTAAGTTTCTAAACAATTATGAATAATATTATTAAATTAATACATTTGAAAATATTTTAGGTTTTAAAGCCTAATAAGATTTGTGTTTGAATTTTCTGAGAATTTTTATGCAACAATTGTTCTAATTACGTCAAAGCCTGGGTTCCGAAATTTGTTTTTACTTCTCTAGCTTTAAGCCATGTAATCGAAAACTTTTTAATCTAGAGAGATCGCAGATTGTTCATAATTGCACATACTTAAAAATAGATTATGTGATTTGTAAAAGCCTTTTTTGAAAACTCACATTTGTTTCAATAATTCCTCCTTTATGTCCACATTCATCCAAATCAGTGCTTGAAAATATCTAATAAAGTTTTGCCAATAATTACTTTTAAAAGTAAAAAAAAAACTTTGTGATCCACTGAAGTATTTTTTGAAAAAATGACAATATTGTCAATAATTCCTTCTTTAAGTCAACATTCATGCACCTAAATTCGAATAACAAATTCTGATAAAATTACTGTACTGTAATTACACTTTACATTTTGGGGTAAAAAAATATTTCTGGTTAATAATAATGAAATATAAAGTTATTGAAGTCAGTTTGGTAGTTTTTCATCATATGATTATGGTTTACACATAATTCTGGTTTTCAAAATTGTAGGTGTCATTGCTTCACATTTCGTAAAAACTACAAAACTGAAAAGTAAATTTAACCGATAAATGGTTTTTATGCCATGCACTAAGTTATCATGATAAAATTACCATATTTTATCACTCATTACAAAACTATATTTTAGTATTAATTTTACCAAAATTATTCACTTCGGTAAAAACTACAGAGTTTTATAGTATTCCTATAGAGTCAGAAATACGAAAAATTTAACCATATTCTGGTAGTATTCAGTATTCTCAATGCACAGTGTATAAAAATGTCCAACAAAGTTTTGACAGTAATTTAACAGCATTTTCTATCTTTTTTCAGGAATTATTATGGGAATAGGAGGTACAGTAGCGAGTTTATCTGGTTTTATAATGCCTATTCTCATTGGGCATTTAACAAAAGAAGAAGTATGAAACTATTTTATGATATTTAATTATTTTTGGTAAATTTTGTGAATGTTTCTTATTATTAGGAGCAAATAATATTGTAATTTCTCATTAATGACATCTCTATTTAACTGTACTTTGTATATACAGTCCATGACAAATTTGTACGCGAAATATAATCTATCATTAAAACTTTACCATTTTATTCATGAAGGAAAATTTCGACAAATCTATAAAATAGCAACTCCTTCACAAACATTTCTCTAAAATTTAATTCCTGAAAAAACTCAAATTTCTTGAAGAAAATAATTTTATTATTGTATTATTTTTGAAGCCCAAAAAACAAATTTTTTTGATACGAAACTAAATACTTAGCATTTATAATGCTAGAATATTGTTTTCAAATCATAATAACCGTTTTTTTAACGATGAAACATTAATACAGTAAATAAATTAGAAAAGCGCTGATATTTAAGAAAGAGCAAGTGGAAAACATAAGTTCTATGCACCACTTCTGCAGTCTTCCAATCTTTGAAAAGTAATCCTTAATTAATAATATGCGTATTATTAATAAAATTGTCAATATTAATAATTGAATAAAATTATTTAAAATGGTAATTGAAAAAAAGCAATTGAATAAAGTTGTTAATATTAATAATATACGTGCAAAAAAAATTATTAAAATTTCGTACAACAAAATTAATTAAAATTTAAAATTTCATAAAACAAAATCATTTAAAATTTAAAATTTCGTACAACAAAATAATAATATACTTACAACAAAATTAATTAAAATTTAAAATTTCATACTCTATAAATAAAATTGATAGTGCTACCAAGGTTGCGTAATATTGTATAAATATAGTACTACCAAATTTGCGTAATATTGAATAAAATTGTAATTGAAAAAAAAATTTTATAAAATTGTTAATATTAATAATATACGTACAACAAAATTAATTAAAACTTAAAATTTCATACAGCAAAATTAATTAAAATTTGAAATTTCGTACAGCAAAATTAATTAAAATTTAAAATTTCATACAACAAAACCAATTATAATTTAAAACCCCGTGCAACAAATTAATAATGTACGTACAACAAAATTAATTAAAATTTAAAATTTCGAACAACAAAATTAATTGAAATTTAATATTTCATACTCCATAAATGAATTTGATAGTACAAGGTTGCGTAATATTGTTTCCTCAGAACAGTTTTATCAAAATTGGTGGATTTTATGGCTGCATGAAAACAGATTGAGTTATCAGTAAACACTTCTTCCTCATATATTTATATCCCTATTTTTAGAAACAACAAAATTACGTCCGGTATATTCGTTGACGTTTTGCACAAAAATAATTATAAAAATATTTATTTAAAAATCGCATTTCCCCACAAAAATGATTTAGATCATCTTACAGTAATTGAAAATTTTATTTATCAGAAAAGAGAAGCAATGTCTAACCATCTCGCATAGATACAAAAAGGTCTGAGTCATTAGTTTTAAAATATATTTATTGCAAATTAAGAATTGCAAAACGACATTAAGGCGCTTGGTTAAAGATAAAAATTAAATAAGTTTTCGCGCTAATTTTTATTGAAAAGTTTAAAATATTATATTTTACATTTTTATTGCATTAAATAACAATGATTTTTATCATAGTAAATATTTATCTTAGTTAGTAAAATTACGTATTTCATACAGCAATATCTTTATGAATCACATTTGTTGAAATTATCTTGTATTTCTTTAAATCCCTACTACAAACGAAATATGAACTAAATGCATTATGGGATCCCTTTTTTGTTACTTCTTATAAGACAGTTTGGTTCAACATATATATGTCAAAAATGTAAAGGGGGTAGAGGGGACCTAAAGAAGCATATTTCATAAAGGAATATATACCGAAGAGCCATTACATTATGACCACCCTGCTAATAACATGTAGGACCACCTTTAGCCCTCAAAACTGCTAGCACCCGCCGTGGCATTGATTCCACAAGGTGCTGATAGGTAGTCTGAGGTATCTGGTACCAAGCGCTCACCAACTGGTCCTACAATTCCCTCACGTTGCGAGGGGGTAGCGTGGCAGCATGAATTTGGTTTTCCAAGTAGGACCACAAATGCTCTATTGGATTAAGGTCAGGTGAATTTGGGGGCCAAGGACATGGCATTTGGACATGGTGCATTATCCTGTTGGTAAACACCATCCACCGCAGGAAAAACTGTTGCCATGAATGGGTGAACCTGGTCTGCAACTATGTTCAAGTAGCTTACAGACGTCAGGAATTATTCTATGAGGATAATGGGTCCTAATGTGCCCCATGAAAACATTGCCCACACCATACTACTTCCGACACCGGGTTATAGCCCATTGTTATAGATGGAGGGTGGTCATAATGTAATGGCTCTTCGGTGTATGTCCGAAAATGTCGCTTTGAGTCAACAGAGTTCTGTTGTTTAATATAATTTGCTTGAAATGTTATTGTTGCTTACTTTCGATACTATAAACTGAAATTGATTCCAATGACTGAATTGATTGAAACTGTTGATTGGTAGCTATTGCAAACTATTTATAAATCATTTTCTTTGCTCAAACTTGATTTTTTTCTTACTTATAATTAATGCTTAGGCTTAATGTCCTATGTATACTTTGCATTTTAACAACTACATTCTTATACAAAATCGAACAGCTCACAATCAAATTACAATCAATTACAGTTTACATCTGCTGGTCGACCAATGAGCGATGACCAATAGGGGAAGTAAATTCACTACGGCGCTTCGATTGTTGTATTTTAGCAAGCAATAGCGCACTCTATCAGCATAACGAGGTATTTCAGTTTATTAGGTCACTTCTACCTGCTTTTACATGTTTGACATATATTTTTGAACCATCCTTAATAGTGGAATGAAAAATGAAGTAGGCATAACTTGTGTTTCATTTTTTATTTTAGCAAACAATGAGTCAATGGCATAAAATGTTCCTTATTACATCATCTGTAGTTTTTGTCTGTGGTACGACCTTCCTCACTTTAGGCTCCGGTGAAATTCAACCATATGATTCAGCATATATAAAAGACACTA
The DNA here is from genome assembly GCA_949128135.1 of Parasteatoda lunata. Taxonomy (NCBI): domain Eukaryota; kingdom Metazoa; phylum Arthropoda; class Arachnida; order Araneae; family Theridiidae; genus Parasteatoda; species Parasteatoda lunata. The sequence goes on from OX421977.1 coordinate 52,439,322, forward strand.
AAGTGGAAACAAAAACAGACATCCCTTCAAAAGACTTAGACAAGAAGGAAGTTACTATCACAAGATTTTAATGTTTTTCTGTTTTACAAATGAAATCGTCTGATTGTTGTAGGAATATATGAATATTATGTACAGTAGTCAAAAAGATTGAAGCTAGAAGATAAATGTTATTTTTTAATAAATGTGTTTAGTTTTTTTTATTGAGCATGCCTGTTACCTAACAAATTTTTAAGTACAATTTACATTCATCTCTAATTACATTGTGTAACATACTTTAAACTATTTGATTAAATCTGCCAACAAGAAGGTTGGGCTGCGGATAACCCAGAGGTAAAAATCGACTAGTTTTATTAATTTTTTATCATTTTTTAAAAAAATATCTTTATCATCAAGCCAAAGCTTAATTCTCATCAAAAAATGTTTCTCTTTTCGTATTAATAAAAAAGTTAGTATGACCATACATATGAGAGAAAAACTCTAAATTTAAAAAAATATCTATAAATTTTTCATAAAAAGAAGTTAGTTAGATACCTCGACCAGCAATTGCTCATTCAGTTCAAGGGTGTTAATTTGGATGATATCAGAATTGTTTTATCGATCAAGCCCGAGCTCATATGAAGGCGATTCAAACCCGATTTACCTCATATAAAGACGAACTCCCTATCCCCTACCCCCCCTTTTAATTTGCTACTTGAAATTAATCACAGAGCTGTGTCCTCTCACATGACTCTGCAAAGCGTTATAACTTTACAACTTTCATACTTCGGTTTATTATCATGTTATATTAGTTTTCGGATCAGGTTTAATTATATACCTAAATGCAACGTCATGCGTCTGTTTCGAATAAAAGTTGTTTACACAAGCGCGACGTCACTTGCAGGTATCTGTTGGAGTGGTTTACTATTCCTCTGAACACATTAAATGAACAGAATTAAGTTTCAACCTTGTGTTGGCAACAGATATTTTCTATTCAGATAACGTAAGAGACGTCATTCAATATGCTGTTGTTTCCGATGATGATGTACCATATTTTGTTAAGCTGTATTTTAAGTAATTATTTTCAGTTGTTTGCTGTATCGAGATGGTACTGTATGTAATAAAGAAATATTTAAAATCTAAAAGTTTCCTCTTATGAGTTATCACACTCACTAACTATTGTGTTGCTCCACTTACGATATCCAGTTTGCGCACTTTGCAAATATATTTTATAAATTGTTTTGATTAGTAATGCTTCTTTCTCTATCGAAGCCAGAATTTGGGTTCAACTGAAACACAATGTATCCAAACTCAATATTTAATTTTCATACAAATATCATAAGTTTAATAAGTTATCATAAATAGCTTTTTTTTCCCAACAAAGCTAATTGATTTAGTTGCATTTTAAGGTCAGGCATGCTTTCAAGATGATTTTATTCAAATATTAAAGTTTTCATTTTTGAATCACTAATAATTGTTATCTTTCTATTTATCTTGTTGAAGTAATGTTGCGTATCTATTAATATTCGATAACATTTCTTCACATTATATCATTTTAAACTCAAGCTTAGAAAAATTCTTAATTTATATTTAGAAACAGACAATACTTTATATTTTAAAATTAACTATATTTTGTATTTTAAAATAAGCTATACTTTATATTTTAAAGCAAACTATACAATTTTTAAAAACTTTAAATTCTGATCATTAAATTAAAAGTAGTCAATGTGTTCTCTTTTTTTATTTTGCGCATTCATTTAAATTTCATTTGAAACTTTAAAGATTTAAGAAATATATTTAAATTTCACTTTAAAAACATTCTCCTCCTTGACCCCAATTAAAAATTGAAACAGTATTTTGCTATTCTTTAAAAACATGTTAAACTAAATAATAGCATGAAACTCTTTATAATGAAACATATTTCATGCTATATTAAAATAAAAATATTGTAGAAAATAATATATAAAATGATAAATAATATTTATTTCATTTTGATACATAATGAAACATATGTTGATTGTCAAGATATATGTTTCATTGTATAAAAAAGTGAAAAAGAATCAATTATAGATTCTTTATTCTACACTTATCCAGCCCAAAAATAGATCTTGTTTGTTTAACGGAAAGTCACGAATACATTTATGGAATGAACTCTGATTACGCGTATCACTATATCATCTTTTGACGAGCTCTTCGATGCGAAAAATTATATTTATTCATAGAAAATGTTTAGCTTGAAGGATAAACATATTTGTTTTTTTTTTCTCTGATCTGAATTAAATATGCCGCATCATTTTTGTGAGAAGCGGACTCTTCAAGCTACTTACGGAAAAATATTATCACCATGATCACAATGTGTTAAGTGGCAGGATTGCGTGAGTAATGTTATATAATGTTGTTGGCTGTTTAGATGACCGTTTATTTTGCTCAATTGTTCTGATGAACTTCTCAGGTTAAAAATTTTAATAGTGCTTAAAATACCGCCAATCCTCTTCTAGTCCAACTATTAACCTGTGGCAAGAAAATATACCTTTTTTTGAATTGGTTAAAGAATTAAAGTTGATAATTGAAAAGGTTTGCGAATAGTTTTGTACATTTTATTGAAGAAAAATTATTCTCATTCCCTTCTTTAAGGTCGATGTGTAACGTATCAATTATGTCAAAAATGTTAGCTGTAATATCTACGTTTTCCCTATAATAGATTATTAAAATGTCAAAAACTGGAAAATTTAATTTAGAAAGAGGAGGTAAGTGAATATTTTATTGACTTTATTTAGTTTAAAATTGTCTGAAATCGATGGAAATGCTGTATTATTTTTATTTATTTATTTATTTTTAATTTTTAAATAGAGGCTGCCAATTGCAATAATTTTTTTATGTCGATAAAGACAGTTGAACATTTAATATAGCTATTAATTTTTATCTTGCAAGCGGCAATTCATTCAAAATTGTAATCTTATACTGATTTTTTTATGAATCTTAATAATATTATTTCTATTTATTCACATTTAATGCAAAGATGTTTCAGGCTATGATAGATATAATAATGAAAGTGTAAGCAACTAAAGCATAAAGTTTAATAAATCTTTAGAGAATACAAAAACCATTAAGAGAAACTGAATACGAATTATAACTACTAAATGTTGACGTCAATGCACATCTATACATATAAAAATGAATGTTTGTGGATGTGTGTGTGTTCCTTATAGACTCCTAAATAATCCGATTGAAAGATTTCGAACTTGGCATACAGATAATTCAGAGCAAGAGGAAGGTCACTGACGAATTATTAAAATAAAACAAAATAAGCTGTGGGCTGAAAAGCCAAGGTCAAAGATAAATGAAGGAAATATAAATGGTAAAAAACCGTAACATATAACCGTAAATGGTAAAACCGTAAAAAATCTCAATTCACAGGTGACGTTTAATTCATATGTATCACTGACTGTAATATGTACTACTGGTATTATGGTAATAGGTGAATTGGTTTTGATAAGAATTTTACAACGGGTTTTCCACAGTTCTTTTAATACAATTGATACAAATCTTTGAAACTGGATAAATGACTTTCAGAATTGGAATGAAAAAAATTCAACAGTTCGAATAAAAGTTTTTCTCCCCTGCTTGTCAGAATATTTTCGCTTTAAACAAATTCTCTTGTCGGAAAAAAGGAATGCTTTTGTTACTTTGATGGAAAAAAAACTTTTAAACTAAACATTGACTCTTCTAAAATTTGACAGAAACTTTAATCCTGATGGTGTCTTTGTCATAACAATAATAATAATGCTGCTTTTAAATTTGTACATTTTACAAAAAGGCACTTATATATCTGCAATATTCTGTATTTATTGATTTTTTCTTTGATGAATTTCAAATTAAAAAAAAAGAAGAAAAACGATAAGTAAAGGAAAAAAGTGGCAGCTAAGATAGCTAAGTGGCAGCTAATGTTTTAATGACGTTGAATTAAAAGAACTTTTTTCGACCACTACTTATAATTATTTTAACAGTAAATTATAGGTCAGATAGAGAAATGGTCATGCTCCAAAATCCTTATGAAGTTCTAATATTTTTTTTAAAAAAATAACTCCGACTTGGCAGCCACTGACAAATATGTATAAACTCAAATGTTAAAGAGTTATGTATTAAGTACCAAATATAGTATTCTATATATATAAAAATGAATGTGTGTCTGTCTGTCCTTTATAGACTCCTAAATCAACCGACTAAATGCTATGAAACTTGGCATACAGATAGTTCAAAGCACGAGGAAGGTCACTGTCGGCATTAGAACATTCTGCGAAAAGCCGTTCCAGCGGCAAGAGAGGGTAAAAATCGAAATGGAATTTTCTGATTGGTTAAAAGTTAGCCATTGTTTTAAATTTTGTTATAAACGATTCAGTTTTCAAATATCTTGAAGATAACAACAGTGATATTTTCTATCTTATAGCTCTATTCATTTAGGAAAGTGAATTAAAGTAAATTAAAAAAAAATTTATATTTAATTGTAATTCGCTCAAGTTTCTTTATGTCAGGTGAGCACAAGAAAGTAAAATCGACGGATTTTCGGGATGCAGAAAATCCTCAGCAGCCATGTCGTATGATAATGCGGCATGAAAAAGATCCCTGGAGTGCCTTATTGGTTCTTGGCATTTCCGGCAAAATTAAATTCCTAGTGCACTTTAGCATCCAAATAGAGTCTCGGTGCTGCCATCTAGTGTGGCAGAAACTAGACGTCCAAATTAACATGGCCAACGGTATCTCACCCATTGCGGTGGTCCTGAAAAAGTGGATACTACTTCTGGAGAACACACCAGGTCTGCTCATCGGACGGATCTCTCCAAATCTCAGGCGCTTTCCTTCACTTCGGATTTCAAAATACATCTTCTTCGTGCTGAAAAATAGATATCACACTCCTTTGCTAATTCTTGAGGCTTCAACCAATTATTCCTTTGTCGTATTGTGATATGGGATGCCATTTCTCCGTCTAAAGTTTGAAATATCTTGTCGGATATAATAAGTTCTTTAAGTGCATCAATATCTTCTACATTTCTTAATTTACAGCAATAATCCCATGTTGCTGACATTTGTGAGGCGAACTGGTTGTGTGTTTCTCCTGAGTATCGTTTTACTCTTCTGAAATTTTCCAAACAGGCTTGAGGGGTCGGTTCATATTCTTTTAGAATCAGTGTTTTTACTTTTCCATAGTCTTTTAAATCTTCTCCTTTTATATAAACAAGAACATTAACAGCTTTATCACCGATTAATTTCAATAATATCTCTGATTAGGATTCGTCCGGAAACTTCTTATGTTTAAATGCTCTTTCGATCGAGTCGAAATATATATTCCATGCTTCCGCTTTCTTCGGTACGAGAATTGTCAAGGTTTATCAGTTACTCCCTTTATCAGTTTATCCAGGGAGATTTCGTTTCTCCACGGCTGTATTGAACGTCTGGGGTCGGACTTCTGCTTTCAATACTTCGTTTCGTTCGGATCTTCGCCAGCTCAATTTCGTGTTCCCGTTCTAATCGCAGTTTTTCTTCTTCTAGTTTCGCCTTTCTGCCTCTTCAGCTCTCTTCCTGTTTTCTACCGTCGTATTCAGTATTTCTTTAACAAAGTCCGGATCGTCTAAGTATTCCATGCTATTGTGCAACATATGTTTCAGCTCAGCTAATTTCAGTTCCAAGCTGGCTTCTTCGCCTATCTCAGACAAAACTGTCCCCAATTCTTCTTTTCGTACGTTTTTGAATATTTTCTTATCAGATCAGAATTCTCCAGCTAATTTCTTATTCTACTTCCGAAATTGCTTTCCTACAGGGGCGAATCTCTGGTTCTCGAAACACGAGCGTGTTGTAATGCCTGACTTCCATACAAATAGCCACACCAGATTTTCATAACAATAAACTTAACTTCGTTCAAAAACAAAAGAAATTACGCATTATTTTGACTCAGAGCCTCCAGCTCTTACCAAACAAGGGGAGACCCTCACCCTACCAAGACAAACATACATCTACCTTGATTTCTAACATGCCTCCGAGGTGGTGACAAAATGCGCCAAGTGCGCCTCAACAATCGCCAAACAGTTGCCAAACATTGCAGATAGGTACCATTTTAACATAAAATTGAGAAATCCGCAAACAGGCGAGAAAACCAATAAGAAAGGAGAGACATGGTGTTTGATTTATTCTATTGAATGGCAAAAAAGAGGATTACCACATGATTTGGCTTAATGAAAAAATCACACCATGCCAAATTGGTCAGCTCATATCAGCAGAAATACCTGATGTCATCCTTGATCCAGACTTATTTCAGATCATTATCCAAAATATGTTTCATGGTCCGTGTGCATCACCATATATGTCTGTTTGAAAATGCACTAAAACGATATCCCAGAGAATTGACTGCTGAGACTATCACTGGTTTTTTCATCATTAAAAAAAATTCTCATTTCAAATCATAATCGCAAATCTCATTTACACACTTAAATACAAAATTAAAATTGAAACTGAAAGCGTTGCAACGCACGCAGGGTGCAGCTAGTCTCTCTATATAAAAATGAATGTAATGTGTGCATGTATGTCCTTTATAGACAGATAGTTTCAAGCTCGAGGAAGGTCACTGTCAACATTAGAACATTCTATGATAAATTGTTCTAGCAGGATGAGCGAAAAACCAAATGGAATCTTCTGATTGGTTAAGCGTTAGCCATTATTTTAAATTTAACGAATCAATTTTCACATATTTTAAAGATACATCAGTGATAATTGCTAGCATATAGCTTCGTTTGATCAAAAAATAGTTTATTGAACGTATTTAAATATTTAATTACGTGGTCTACGTCACAAAATTTACACTTTGTCTGATACCACGTGCTTTTATTTTATTTTTATTAATTCTTTTAAACGTGTTTCTAAATAATTACTTATTTAAAACCAACGGTATTGGAATAGAAAAAAATTATTATGTATTCAAAAGCAAGAATTAACACGTTGAATGCCATGGGGGTCACCGGTAACAGGCACTAAGTTTGTTTGTAGCGCCACGGGGGTCGCCGGTAACCTTAGTGAAATAAATGTGTCACGAAAATTAACTGTTTTGTTGTAAATAATATTTCATCATAATATGCAACGCATACTAGAAATCCATTTTGGCCAAACGGGCAAGCCGTCTGAAACTAGCGGGGCATTCAACGCATTAATGGGAAAGTAGTACTAATTCGTTTAGGAGAAACATAAAAATTGCACCAATGAGACTTAATTACGCCAATTATGCTTAATTAATTAAGGTAATATATGCATATTTAAATAAAGAAATTAGCAATGTACTAGAAAACAAAAGAAATGGAGTAAGATATTTATTTGTCTAGAATAACGTTAAGAAGTCGTCATACTATCATTGACGTTAATGATGCTTAATTAATAATGGTAATATGTATTAATTGAAATAAAAAAAAAGTAACTTCTGAACTCAAAAGCAAAAATAAATAGAAAAAAATACTGATTCTTGTTTTGGGTAACCGTAAAAAAATCTGCATGTTATTGTTGGCACTAAAGCTCAATTAATATTGATAATGTGTATTATTTGAAGTAAAATAAAATAAGCTATGGGCTCAAGGGACAAGCCCATAGCTGAAAGATTAATGGGAAATTTGTTTAAGAAAACAGTAAAAAATTCCCATTCACAGATGACGCTTAATTCATATGTATCACTGACGGTAATATGTACTACGGGTGAATTTTAAATTTTTGAAAAAAGAAGAAAAACGATAAGTAAAGGAAAAAATACGATAATTAACATTTTGAAAATATGATGTTTATTTTTTTAAACTTAATACCGATTTGTATTTTGTTACTAGGCTACAACTTTTTCATCTAGAGGGTTAATGCTACTTACCAATTTAACTGCGCAGTCGATAAACTTCACAATATTATTCTCTTTAAAATACTTTAAACTTGGAATGATGTGAACAGCTTTACAATAAATATTTTACTTCCAATTTTGATTCATTATCTGATTTATACTGATAATATATCAACAATTACTTTGCTTCTGAATTATTTCTATGTATTTTTTTCTATTTTCAGGTCATGGAATTTTTCAAAGACGGTATGTGGTCACATTGCTAGCTTTTTTGTGTGCTATGGTGGCACAGTCTCAGCGCGTAAATATCAGCTTCGCCATAGTAGCAATGGTGAACACCAGCATTACTCTGCCGAATTTGAAAAATAAGACAATAACAGATTGCGAAACTTCATATTTAGAAAGTGAATCTACAAGTTTAGTAAGTTGGTTAAATATTGTTTTTGAAACATTTTATTGTTATTCTTTTTAATTACGTAGAATTACTGCAAAATCTTTCGAAACCAATGCACAAACAAAAATCACAATGTGTGGGGAAAGATTCGACTATGCCAACCTTCATTTATCAAAAGGCGCCTCAAGCATGTCTTTTATACAAGTGAATTGATGTTCAATAGTCTTAGTGGTAGTTACGCCACAATATTCCCCCACCAGAATTTTATCAGGGATAGATTTCGTTGCACGGATACCGCTAGTTGCTGTATTTGTAATAGGCCGGGAGAGCTGGATTAAGGCCACCGGCTTCTGAGCTTTAGCCATGTGAACTGTATTAAGCTCATGGTTGTGTGTGTGGACACTCCAGTGTTGCTATTAACTGTCGTGTCTGGTCATATCACGTCCGCAGGTCACCAATGTGGGGTGAGTAGAAATCGACAATGCCAACCTTCATGTATCAACAGGTACCTCAAGATTGAATCAAGTTAACACGTCTTATATACTAGTGAATTGATGTTTAATAATCGTAGTGGTAGCTACGCCACAAATGTACTTCTCAATAAATTTCGAAGCAGCATTAAGTCCCTGAAAAAAATGATACTGAATTTTTTTTCGCTATGCATGACTTTTTATTTAAATAATGTGAGAAAACATTTCTATTTTAATGGCTGATATTTGCTGAAAGTTTGTATCAAGAGAGTGGAAATGAATAAACAATATTGCGTGAAGACAGAAATGTAAAATTAAAAAATTGCAGAACTGTTGTTACGAAACTCTTCCAGAAAGTACAGTGATCTGTTCTTCACTACTTTACTCAACTAAATTATAGTAATTCAGACTTCATTTTACAAAGAACGAGAAGCATAACACTTTTTATTTACACAAAACTTCATTCTATAAAACTGCCATAACAACCGAATAACAAATTCTAACTCACAACTTACATATGCTATAATAACAAATAAATAAAATCTAGCTTACAGCTTACACAAGTAACAAACAAATAAAATCTAATAATTTCAACAACTATAACTTCAACTAAAGCGCCTATCTCAACTATTTAACAACTATAATGAGCACTCCAGCGAAAGGCTTAAAACGTGTCCTCTCAGACTTATTTTATTCTGTTTCGTGCATTATGATTATCTATTGTAGTTATACGTAACAAAATTTTTATCAAATATAAGATTAAAGAACCTGAAAATCGCGGTAAACAGAAAAACCTCTTCAACAGCTGCATTACATACATAGCTGCTTATAAATATAGTTGACACAGCTGCTTTCGAAATATTTTTTGCTTACAAAAAATGCTAATTTTCGATCTCCTGTTAGTAAAAGTTCTGAAACTCTTTCTCCCCTGCACCGAATCGATATTACGGTCTATATTAAGTTTGCAAAACATCATGAAATAATGTTAATTCCTCTCTAATAAGCCTCTTTCTTAATCTCACCCAGTTTTGTATGAAAATTGACCGAATAAAAAAAACTGAAACTCGTATTTCCATTCAATGTGCAATATCTTTTTATAATTGTTTTTAGTTGCAGAAAGTTCCAGAATTCAATTGGAATCCTGAAATCCAAGGATATATACTGAGTGCTGGCTATATAGGATATCTTTTAACAATAATACCTGGGGGCTTTCTTTCCGTACGGTATGGAGTAAAGTGCATATTATTCACAAGTATTTTAGGCACATCTCTGTGCAATTTAATATCCCCTGCAGCTGCCAGGATACATCCATATTTGCTTGCACTTGTACACTTTATTAGAGGAATATTCCAGGTATTGTATAGTTTTCTTTTTGAATTAGTCATAAATTTATTTTTTATCAGCAACTGTTAAACATGTCTGGCAAAAAAAGTTCAAAATGTAGAGAAAGCATGGAAAAAATTACAGAATAATTAAAAAAGAAAAAGAAGATAATTATTTAAAAAAAAGAAATAAATAAAAATAAAAATCCGTAAAAATGAGATATGGAAAACAAAATAACGAAAAGATATAATCTCTTCATCTGCTCACACGATTATAAACGCGAAATGGTGTGCTTTCTAATATTGTATCAATATAGCCAAAGCAAAATATATCAATACAATAGTAAGGGGAGCTCTAAAGAAATTTAAACGAAAATAGAACACATTAAGTAAAAAATATATACGAAATAAAACGTGAAAAAAAAAATGTGAAAAAATATATGGCGCAAAACACAAAGCAAAATCTAAGAAGCGAGTAGCGAATTCAAATGAACTTACAAGTACCGAAATCTTTCAAGAATTATTTAAAATATTTTTTAATAAGATTGCTAGATCGAAAAATATGAAAACAGAGGCGCAAATAGAGGGATCTTTTATGACTCGTTCTTACTGCAGTATTGAAGCGCTTTTGATTTGTCAAGCCTCTATTCACACTTCTGTTTTCATATTTTGCAATCTGGCAATCTTATTACGAAAATAATTTAAAACATGCTTGAAAGATTCCGGTAAATGTAAGTTATCGTTCCAGCGAAAAATAAAATGGAATTTTCTGACTGCTTAAGCGTTAACCATTGTTTCAAATTTACCTATGCACAATACAATTGCTTAAATATCTTAAAGATATCATCAATGATATTTGCTAGCTTAAGAGCTGTATTTGATCAAAATATAGTTTATTGCATGCAATTTGATATTTAATTATTTTTTATTCGCTATGAACAGTATTTTATGAACAACATTGACGTAATACTATTTGTGGATTACGTCACCAGGTTAATTTTTCTGAAGTCATCTGATATACCACGTGTTTATTTTGTTTATAGTAATTCTTTTAAAGTTTGTTTCTATAAAAACAAATAAATGGTAATTGAAATGAAAAAAATACTTACATATTTAAAGGCAAAACTAACAAGAAAAGGGGTAGTAATATGCGTAGAAACGTAAAAAATTGCCTTACTATACTGCTTAAAACAATTAAAGGATATTGAGGTTGTGGGTTGTTTTCTTGCACCTGGAGAATTGTTAGAATGATTGATACATTATCGGTAGACGTAGTAGGCTATATAAGATAAAAATGACATTTGTTTGGCAAAAAAAAAAGCATTTTATTGAGACCAAAAGAAAAAATACAATTTGTGCATATGAGAAAAAAAAATAAAAAAAGGTGTTTCCCTAAAAAAAATCCATTTTTAGTCGAAAGTATGGTTTCCTCGAACGACCAGCAACGTTAAACTCGAGTCATCGAGTCAATGAAGTTATTAATAAGGGGCTGGGGTTTTCTATCTCACTCTTTCAAAAGAGGACTTTCCAGTTCTTGAAGAATTTGTGGGGGTGGTAAGGTGTCCAGCAATTTGTCTGCCTGAAAAATCCAAACAGCTCGACTGGGTTTATGTCCGGAGAACACGCGGGTTAATCCATTCGAATGATTCCATCCTCCAAAAGGAAATGATTCACCAAGTTAGCACGATGTGGCCTGCAACTGTTTTCTATTAACATGAAGTTATCACCCATTGCTGCAGCATAAGGGACTACAGTAGGTCTCAGAATCTCATCCCTATATCGGCGACCGGTCAGAGTTCCATTTCGAATGATATTTCGATTGGTGCACCCATCAATGGAAGGTGCCAACATAGATCATCCCCCACTGCCAAATCTCATACTTTCGTGCACGAACTCAGGATTGTTTCTAATGCAAAGTTTCCTCCAGATGAAAATACGACTATTATCAAGATGAACAGAAAAACGGGACTCGTCAGAGAAAAGAATATTGCGCCATCCATTTCTCCTTTACCTCACATGCTCTGTTGCCTTCTCCCTGAACACGAGGTTCGGCCTTGCTGTTAAAGTGACACACACCATTGGTCGGCAAGCATACAGACCCACAACGTGAAGGTGGTTTTGGACAGTTTGTGGTGAAACAGCGGTGCCAGTAGCCAAGTGAAGATGTTGTTGAGGAAGAGTGGCATTCATATTTCGGTGTCTCCGAGCCGTTAGCGTTAAATAATGATCTTCATAGGGCGTTGTTGCACGTCTACGCCCTTGCCTTTATGTTCGGCCTGCATATCCAGTCTCCAAAAAACAGTTCCTGTAACGGCTTCTGCTACTCTGGCCGTGTTTGGCCCCATTTAACCGACCAACAACTCTCCAAGCTTTTAATTTGGTTAAATGACTTCATTGAGAAATCGCACTCATCTAAAAAACGAGCTTCCTGAATGTCTATCATTCTTTTCCGCTTTGTCTTACATTCAGTTAAAAGCCAAATATAATTCGTTGCCGCTAAAAGCATCGTCTTCGACGTCAAACTCAAAATTTGCATACTGTGAAGTTCGAAAATAAGAAAAATGTGCATTTGTGACTCTTTTCTTTCATTTTTTAAACAAACAAATTTCCTTATGCCGCTATTTCATACAAAACTTACAATATACTTTAATTGTTTTGAGCAGTGTGTTATCAACGCCAATGATTCTTAACTAATTTAGGTGATATATGCATATTGAAATAAAATAAACAAGCTATGTACTAAAAGTTAAAATTCATAGAGTTATTCGTTTAGAGGAACTGTAAAAAATTGCCATTTTGTCATTGACGACAGTGATGCTTATTTACTGTTGATCATCTCTCGATATCAATTGAAATAAAAAAAATAACCTTTTTCCTAAAACCGAAGTTAATGGAGTAAAGATACATATTCGTTTTTAGGATATTATTATTTTTCATGTTATTATTGATACATATGCTTAATTAATATTGGTAATCTGTATTAATTAAAATAAAAAAAAGCTATGTGCTAAGTTAATGGAGAAAAGTTTATGATAACTGTTGAAAATCGTCCTACCCAGATAATGCCTGATTAATTTTAGCAATCTGTACTACTGATACTATGGTAATTGGTGCAGTTTTAAATCTACAATGGCTTTTTCACAGATTCCGAAAATATTTTATATAAAAACTGAATGAATACAGAGTACTTTTAATACCGATACTATTGAAATAAGTGTCTTATGCTACGTTGAAAGGGATATGTACCGGAGAAAATTATTCTATAGTGTTACACTTTTTATTATTATGTGCTGGCCGCTAGCAATATCTTCACGACAAGTTATGCTGAATCCAGTTAATCTATATTCCGATGGGATGAACTACAAAAACCCTTTTTTGCTTTATATAATAGCGTAAAGTTATCAGGAAAGGCTACAAATAATTATAAATAAATAAAAATAAAATTATTTCAGCTTTTTAAGTAGAGGAGCTAGTATGGGAAAAATCAGGTAAGTGACATTTTCATAGAAGCAATAATCAGAGTAAGAAGAAAAAAAGTGGCCTCATTATAACCGATTTATTATAAGGCGGGACTAATATTTCTTTATCTTATTTTATTTACCACTGCCTAGTTTTAAAATAAAAACCATGCAAACTTAGTAAAAATTAATGCGGGTTGTTATGTCAAGGTTAAAATAATATAAAAAAAACAATTAAGTTACATTAAACATACCCTATAGAGGCAACCACTTCATGTTTCTTACACTGATTCATAAATAACCCCTGAAAATGTCACTTACTTGATTCTTCTACTAAACTCTTCATTTGCGTCGGCATATGCCTTTCAGTTTTACGTATGGTTTCATTGTGTTGCTCAGTACTGATTAAATATTTTTTTCTATTCACCCTGTTCAAAGAACGGGTATTCGGCTGGTATGGGTATAAAAAAATTCTCTGCAATTTTCGTTTTAAAAAAAATAGTCAATAGGCACTAGATTTTTTCTAAGAAATTTCAGTTGGGTCAATTTGGTCACGCCCCCTCTTACTTCTCCTTCGTGCATGGCTTTGACTACATCACATATTACATGCATATTTTTCGTAAATTTTCATGTAAAATAGAAATGTCTGCGACCATTTTCATGAAACTAGAAATTATACTAAATTAACTCTACGAAAAACACTAAATTTCTCGTATAGTTAACATGCGTTCCCGATTTTACAAAATTAATGAACCCTAACATTTTACTCAACTAGTAGGGAAAGACCGGGTGATTTTAATATTTCTAGAAAAAATTCATTCATAAAATTATATATCATATATCATTATAGTACATCTTTGAGTTTTCAGAAATAATATATTGTACCATGAGACAAATAAACAGAACACCCTAAAAAACTTTTGATCTTTTAAGACTCATTCTTAATGGTTCAAGGGAGGCACCTCAAATGTGCTATTTAACTAGAGAAAACAATATTTTAGGTTATGGAAGCAGACACAAAAAAAGAAATTTCTCTGAACAAACATATATTCTTTTTCAACGGTGTTGAGTTTCTGACCTCCAAAATATAAAGGGTAGCCACAATCTGAGAAAAACGGTCCCCATAGTTTGGTCAGGAGAGTGATCCAAAGTTTTAACCCCTCAGCAAACACAAATCTCTAAGTCCAGCATCACAAAACTGCTGGATGTCGGTAGCTAAAGCGACGGATCACACCCCTGTCAACTCAACAATGCTGGCCTACCCTCGGCCAGCATTGTTCAACACAGCATTCGTCGTCTAAAAAACGCAGGGTGAGTGATTGCCCGACATTCTCCAGCAGAGGGTAATCACTGAATCAACAATTGAGGGTCAACTATCTGTATGCATCCAGAAGCATCTCTTCAGTTTATTGAGGGTTACTAGAGGTCATTGACCTAGTCACAGGGGTAATTGAAAACCCCAAATATATTTATTTCTATTTAATCTTATAAAGAATATTAATGCAATTAATTAACAATTAGCTAAATAAATATTTTAGCCATCTAGGTAATTAATGCATATTTGAATAAATTATTAATAAGTAACTAAGAAAATTTTTTAAAGTAATTTTTATATTTAAATTATTTTTTGTAAAAAAATTTTTTTTTACACAGTTCAACCCCTTAGTCCAGAAGATGTGCCATGTATAAGCCATTTTTCCACTTATTAATACATTTTTAAACTCAGTAAAAATATATAATAGTTTTTCCGTTACTGTGCTATACTACTTAAGAGCAGAATAATAAAACTGTAGTCCAAATTTATAAAAATTCTGTATCTCACAAGTAATTGTGCAAATTTCAACTTGCAGTCAATATATATGTATATAAGTTACTAAATATAAAATAAATATAAAATAAATATATAATAAAGCTAAAAATAGAGTTTTAAAATAAAAGCTGTGCGTTTTTAAAGAATCTGAAGTTATACTATTGTATCCTATACAGAAATAAATACAACCTACTGCTGATGATTTAGTGCTGTATTGATCATGAATTCATGTTTTACTAATATTTAGTCTTGCAGCAAATTTAGCAGTAAATAAATGTATTGTACAAAAATGTACAAATGTAGTTATCTAATGTAATGAATTGAATGTACCCTGAAATTAGTTAAATACATAATCAACACTGTTTCTTACATACATTTTACTTAAATACAAAAACATACCCATAAATAATGCAAAAATTACACAAATTTCTATTTATATTTCATATTTAATTTTAAAAATAATAAAGACAACAGAGAATTTAAATATCTTTGTCCACACAGAACCACTTGGGCTTAACCATAGAAGAGTTCTGAAGAACTTCAACAAAACAACTGTAACAAACAATACTTGACATTATTCAAAATCCTGAAAGAGAGGATATTAAAATAAATATTATGCAAATCAGAGATTTTAAGCATCATAAGTATTTTTGTGAAAATGTGCTTTTAAAACTAAAATTTCTATCTTGAAAAGTTCTTGCTTACGTCATTTCATCTATAAAGTTTGACTCATTAAAATACATGATGTAACACCATGCAAACATAAACTACACTCAGTGGTGCGACAGCCCATAGAAAGCCAAGGCATACTGTGCCCATCTCAGTTTTCTTGACCTTGGGCTCTATGGTGCAGGAGCAGATGTTCCGGTCAGGTGGTCAGCCGAACGTGGGGGTTCCCCCCTGTGTTTAGTTCCCATGCATGTTTGGTACTTATTAATCGACCCACTGAAGGGATGTAGGACTGAGTCAACCTTGCCCGGCCCGAGGATCGAACCAGGGACCTGTGGGACGACAGCGCGAAGCGCTACCGCTCACCCACCGGGCGTCATATACACCTGCCTTATAATTTAGAAAGATATTGAACATAAAAATCCTTTTTGAATGAAATTATTGAAAATTGACTCACAAAACCATTAAGATTGACACCTGGTACATGAGAATCTGACTGTTAAAATGAAAAGTTATTCAGGGTGTTCACTTTTTTATTTTGCGCAGAGCTTTTCTCAGATAATATTTAATTAATTTCAAAAACTTATTGTTTTATTTTCCTTCTTTTTTTATAGTGCTCAATTTTATTGCTTATTTTTTCGCACTACTTTCATGATTAAACTTTTAATTGTATTCTTCTGACAAAAAATTTCAAAATTTACATTATTTTTCAAATTAAAATATGCATCAAACCCATAATATGTAATGAAATTGAAACCAAAAAAAAAAAAAGGTTGCTCAAAATTTGCTATTTGAAAAAGCAGATAATTTTCCAATACTGTAATAACTTTGTAATTTTAATAAATTTTTAAATTACTTTAATGACGAATCAATGTTGACCAATTAATGTTAATTTAACTTCTTACGTATTTCGCCAAATCTCGAGAACATCTTTAACGAATTGAAAATATACTTTTTTTATTTCAGCGCTTTAAACTATCATGACGTATTATAGGCGTATTTTAGTGACAAATAATGAGTGAAAATTAAAAAAAAATATCTTATTAATCTCAAATTATATTATTTGTCGAGTTATCTAATTTTATTTAATTATTATCTTATTAATCTCAATTTGTCGAATTATCGTATTTTCATTATTCTGGTAAAATACATACTAGCAGACATTTTTCAACCTCAAAAATTGTGCATAAGTAATAGAACAAGCATAAAATACATTAATATAAGCTTGAAAATGACTTTTTTTATGAGAAAAGCTCATATACTTAAAACCAACCTAGCTCATACAAATCTAACTTAAAACAAACCTATTTTATTAACGATTGAAAATTTGAACAAGAACTATAAATATATATAGAATACGAATAGTAATAACTGAATGAGCATAAAATACACTAGGGACTTGAAAATGACTATTTTTGTGAGAACATATCCTATACTCAAAACAACTCTAACTTTTCACAGGGTCCACCAGCTGCCGCGTTTTCTCTCATAACGGCACGTTGGTTTCCTATACAAGAAAGAGGTTATCTTGCTACGTTTATGTATCTTGGCTTCCCAATGGGTGCCTTTGTCGGAAGTTTAATATCTGGACCTATTAGTGAAATCAACTTAGATGGTGGATGGTCATTAATATTTTACTTTTTTGGTAAGTAAATTTGTTCATAGAAACTAATTACGCTACATTATTAATTATTTTTCGTTTTCAACCTAAGAATTGCATAAAGAAACTTTTTTATTAAAAATATAGACAGCGATTTTGAATTTTAAATATCCCAAGAGTAAAATTATCAATTCTTTTACTTTCGTAAATATTAATTTTCTAGGATTATTTGGATTACTGGTCAACGTGCTTCTGTTAACCTTGTATGCAGAAAAGCCAGCAGATGATAAAAGAATTTCAGAACGAGAGTTACTATATATTCTGGAACATACAAACGGAAACACAGTTCAACAGGTAGGAATTACATTCCTTAATGAGACGAAGACTATAAAACTTAAAATATAAAAAATCCAAAAGAAAATAAAAAGACTAAGGTTATTTTGACTTCATGTGTTAACGCCAGTACCTAACACTGAAATCATTTTCCTTAGCAGTTACAGTATTATGCTACAGACAAAATGGTCTCGTGTTCAACCCCAGCCGGCAACCAATGCATATAACTCATACACTCTTTCCTCTTTCTTATTGAAGACTACGAATGCCGGACATACCGCTCTCTCCCATAACACCAACAAATCACATAACACCACATAACACCAACAAATTACATATAAAGCAATTCTAATACAAACAATATTATAAACTTATATAAAGCGAGGCAGCATTATTATTTAACACATTACTATAGGGCATTAGCCAGAGATTAATCTCCGCATCCGAAGCACACATGGCAGAGCCTAACTCAAATCATTGTTGATCTTATAGGATGCCGGACGATCCCTATATGTTGTTTCATCCCCCCCGCCCCAGTAATTTAAATTTTAAACTGAAAACAATTAAAACCTAATGAAAAAAACTTTAAAATATGACAAACAAATTAAAGCATGTAATATTAATAAGTTGATGCTGAGTAATATTTCAAAAGAAAATACCATTGCAAATAATTGCCCAATTAACTTCAATACTGTCAACTGACGAAGTATTTTACTTTCAATCAGACAAAAAGCAAATCATATAATAAAAACACATGTAACTGAAATTTGAAAAATTAAATTAAGCTATTTATTTTTTTTTTTGTCATACGGAATACTTATAAAAAAACAAATATAAAATGAAATAATTATGTTATCAATGATCAATAAACATTTTTGTCTGAATTGTTATAAAAAAAAATAAGGTGAAAACAATAAAATTAAAAATTATTGACAATAGATCTCAAAATATTCTTAAAACCTAGCTATGTACATTTTTCATTAATTTTTCTTTTCACACCATTTTGTGTACCAATGATTTGCACTTTTATGCATTATTTAAGAAATATCTAAAACCAATATGAACTATTAATTAATATTTCCGGTTGAACGATTTTTGAAAGTAAGTAAAAAATAATTAAAAGTAAGTAAAAACAATGATTAAATTAAAAATTATTTAGAAAACCTCCTTATATACAACATTTTTTATCAATTTATTTCCCATATCATTTCGTGCACCAACAGTTAGTACTTTAATGCCTTCCTTAGTGCGACACCTTGAAAGTGCCACATATAACTGACCATGTCCAAAGTAGGGTTTATTTTGATCAATGTAAAGACCAACTTTGTCAAAAGTTTGATCCTGTGATTTATTAATGGTCATGGAAAAAGCTAACCTTACAGGAAACTGTGAACGGTGTAAAAGGCAAGCCTTTACTGTCTCTTGCATTTAGAGTAATTCTTGGGATAACTATAGAATTACCCTTTTTATCACCCGTCATAACTGTACAAAAAAAAGCGTTTTTCATCACTTTTTGCACAATTACCTAGTTCCATTACATAACCCATCAGCAACGCAAAGGTTCCTGGCAAACATTATTACAGCTCCGATCTTAAACTTGAGTTTATGTAAAGGCAAACCTGTAATGTTAATTTTTACCAAAAATTCAGGCTGAAAATGAAGCATTATGCTTTCTCACTCTCATCTCCGTCGCATGCAGTTTCTGTATTATAACTTGTGCAAATAATTGTTTCTCCTGGAAACTTTTGAGGAATCAAATCGTTTAAAGCATTTACTAGCTCATTTAATGGAGCCAAAACAACACAACTTGATAATGATGTTTCTAAAATACATGTCCCAAATGTATCTTCAATTATGTTTTGTGACAGCATTTCAGTGAAAATTTCTAATAAATCATTTTCACCATTACCTATTGAAATTAACCACTTTCCAAAATCTACAGAATCAGCACGCATATTTCTTGATAGAGAGAAACTTCTCACTTGACGCCAGAGCAGGGGCGCCCATATCTTTGAATTTAGGGGGGGTGGCTCATGAAAAAAAACGACAAATAGCTTAATGAATTAAAAAATTAATGGAAGGAAATTTTATCTACTTAAATATTGTTAACTTAATTAGATGAATAACTAATTAATTTAAATTAATTTAACTTTTAATGATTAATCAAATACGCATATGTTTCATTACGCATATATTTTCTAGGAGTGGGCCCGGGCCTCTTCGGCCCTCCCCTATGGGAGCCCATGCGCCAGAGTGAGGTACATTTAATTATACCATGCACCAACTGATGTACTCCAGCTCGCTTTAAAACTGGCAACACTTGACGGAAGTCCCCACCAAACAAAATACATTTCCCTCCAAATGCACGATCATAATTTATTAGATCTTTCAGTGCGCAATCTACAAGACTTAAAGCGACTTCAGGTATTATTGATGCTTCATCCCAGATTATCAGATCCGCACTCGTTAAATTTTTTTTAGAATGCCTATCTAATTAATGAGGTACAATCTCTTCTTCTGAAGGTGGCATACTGATAAGTAACTTTAATATTCTGTGAGCTGTCCGGCCATTTGGCAGAAGTATTGCAACAATTCCAGTCCAAGCAACACACAGAATATTTTTATTTTGAAATCTCTTATGATGATACAATCATTTATATAGAAATGTTTTACCTGTACCAGCAGGTCCGTCTACGAAAAAAAGTCTATCCATAAGAGCATCGTCATCAATTGATTGATTGATTGATAACTTAAAAAATATGCCTTTGTTCACTGTTGAGTTTTGAAATCATATTTTCAGCTATAAGAAAATGTTCATTTGATGAAAAACCATCATCAGATAATGGGGAAAATTTTGTTAACTGTGGTAGTCCAAAGTCAGATAAATTTTTATCTTCACTGCAAAGACGTTGCTCTATATCACTTAGGCAACTATTTTCATTAAATTGTTTACACATGTGGGATTTAAATTTGTCCCACAAATCTTTAGCATTAATCTGACTGCAATTCAAAAGAAGTGAGCAAAAAAAACTCGAAGTTGATAAGGCATTAGATTTTGAGTTACTTCGATCATGATTTCTTCCACTTTACTATCGTCGTGCCCAAAACCTAAAGCATAGGCGGCTTCCCGGAAAATGTCATATTTAACACCGGCAATAGTTTTCAAATCTTGTAAAGAATATGGCCACGAAATATTTTGTAGAAGATACTTAAAAAAACTTTCAGTATCACGTGATTAGACAGCATATAAACGAACAATAACTTTTTCACCACCACGTTGCCTTTTCTTCCACTTATGATCTTTCTGAACCCATACAAAATTTTTAAGAATATCTGAATATTTAAACTGGACTGGCCTCAGGATTTTCATTGTTAAGAGTGAAGAATGTCAACAACTGTGATACTCAGTTTCTGGAGTCAAGAGCATCTACTTCCCTTCCTTCTTCTAAAGTTATGTGCTGATGGCCAGGTAAATGAACATGAAGACGAATGATATTATGGCTATGGTCATGCAATAGCAACTCTAACAAACTCCAAGGTGCTTCCATTGAACTTACATAGCGGATGTCAATATAATTATCAACTTCATTTAAGTACGATGTGTCATTTGCCGAACCATTCACAATACTGACTTTTGTACGATCATGACCTTTATTCACATACTTAAATATGTACTTTTATGCCATAATGCTACCACAGTACTCAACATTGATGTGAGAATCATATTTCAGTACCAGATATGAATTATAGGACACGACCGTGGAATTGTCAACTGGAACCAACTGATTATTCACATGCCTGCTGTAAAAATACATAGCATTACGATTATCGCCTCGCATGTATTTTGGAAAACTATTTTCAGACATATCAGTCACATCACAAAACGCAATAGGAAACTTTATTTGATATTTACCTTTTAAGGTATTATAACAGGGAGTTGCATCACTGTGTGGTACATGAAGCGTATGCTTCATAACTTTATTGTGAAGGTTTTGAAAATTATCTCTGTCTGGGATTTCAGCACAAATAAATCTGTCTAATACTTCTGGTGTTAAAGGTTTAACCCTTAGATTTAAAATGAAAAGGCAATGTGCATGGGACAAGCCTCTTTTTTGAAACTCAATATTAAATGTGTAACCAAGTATTTGTCCAAATACTTTACCTGTGGTAATTTCACTTACATATTGCGTCAAATCTGCAGTAAAATACCCTAACAACCACGTGAGGAGTATCACTTGTATTGAAACCAGTCCCTTGACTACGGAAAAATCATGAATTTCTGGCCAATTGAGAATTTGCAGTTCACTGCAAATTCTCAATGGTCAGAAATAAGTCAGGTCTCCCCACTTCTCTTGATAATGCTATTGCATCTTGAAAGTGCTGCTGCATCGATCTTGGACTTCCTGAAAACGAAGAAGGATGAATCACTACTCTTTAAAGTCTAATAGGATCAGAAGTATTAGCAGAACTATTTCGAACATGATCTATTAGACCATTCGTAGTTTCTCTGAAAAATTGGTTTTCGTATAAAATTCAAGTGATTTTATTCCATAGTTGTATAGCCATAAAGAATATATTGTTGCATTAAACGCCCAGCAGCAGTAAACCCGTTGAATTCCCTTGTTAGCACCATTCAAAAAACTGTAAGGCAGTTACTCACTGAGAGCAAGCAAAATTTGCAACGTCTAGAGAATAGCCAGGATCTCCATTAGGAAATAATAGAGGAAAGGTCATAGGCTCTACATGATGAGATAATTTACACAGCTTTTGACATTGATATTCATGCTTAGGATATACTATGAAATCAACATTTGGTATATCACCAACAGCACCAGTCACAATAATTGCCGCTACTTCCCCTCTAGCACTTGTGGTGGGAAGATTGTATTTTCATTGATCCTTTACAACTGTTCAATGGAATTGTAATTTGATATCTTCATTAGGATAGTCTTGATATCTATCATAAAGAGTTCTATAAGATTGGGCATATGGATTTATTTCCCTTGTGAATAAGAAGCAAGGCAGATCTAAGACATTTATCTGAAATTCTACTCGACAATGCTGAATCACTGTCCTGAATATGTATTTGAGCAAAGTTGTGATTCTGATTATTAGGAGGGATCAAGCTTGTTGTCGCAGTAACATTGACATCACCTTTAAAAGTAAGACAACTGATCCCTTTTAAAGAAATTTCATGAGATGGGCAAAAAGCTGCCATCGCAAATGCAGGATGTACGATCGAACATTCTGTCTAAAGTTAATTGCATCAGAATGGCTGACAAGTAAAATATCTTTTAATACTTCTGGATATTACAGATTGGCGAGCTCAACTTTGCCATGATGGCAGCAATTAAATTTCATTCTGCCATGCTCTGCTGGAAACGAGAGAGAACCACAGTCTACACATTCATCACTGAATGTTCCAACGGAAAAAGAGGGGTATAATGTCTGATAAAGACTCGCCAAGGTATTCGTTTTCATTTAAACGTCTTGACTCGTCAACGTTTCTTCGCCGCGCGTTCCGCTGTCGCGTATTGATAGCACTACGATTATTTTCCCGGTAATTTTGTGCTGCTAAATTATGTTCAGCCCTATGTCACTGTTGATATCGCCTAATATATTCACGGCGATCCATTTAATGTAACAAAGATATAAGTATTTTAAAGTAAACTCTGTTCAATATATTTCACACATTCAACACAAAATAAAAATCGCAACAAACTTTAGCTGGTAAGTTTAGTTGTAGCATTTCTGCGCGCATCATTATTAAAAATTATTACCTCTTCACACACACACACACACACACACACACGCACGCACATATATATATATATATATATATATATATATATATATATATATATATATATATGTGTATGTATATATATATATGTATATATATATATGTATATATATAGCTTAAGATCCAAAGATTCCTGGTCAGGTCTCAATCGGTAACCAACAAATATCACTTATGCACGCACTACTCTTTTTTGGTGACCTGTTAGGCAACTATCTCACAACTCGACGAGTGCTAGCGCTACACAACATCATCTTGCTCCACGCTTCACCTTGATTCGACTAACGAATCCCCTAGATCTCAAAAAACTTTTCACACTGGCCGCATTAAATTGAATGCAGCGGATACATCCACTAAACTGTTGTAAATAAGACGCTAATGGAGTAAATCGATTAAGAACTTTCTAATACATTTGCGTGAGTGTAACATCTTGTCCTGCACAGCTATTAAATAATGGGGCTATTTAACAATGGGACGCTTCATATAAGTGCTTCATATTAAAGAAATTATAGTGGATAAGCATTAGAAAACTTATTTACAAAACATATCATTAAGGTGCAAATCATCTTAAAATTCAGCAAGATATATTATAGTTCATTCCAATCTAGAAATTATACATATTTCTTAATTATTCTGATAAAGGAAATCTCTTTTTTCTTGCTTATGTTGTCAACAAATATGCTTTCCCTTTGTTAATTTTATTCAGAACTATTCTATGCAGAACGTCATAGTACATTGTTCCAAGTTTTAGCGAAATCAAAAACAACAAAAAAAAGTGTAAAGAAGTTCAAAAGAAAGGAAATAAAAAACTTAAGTAGTAGTTTATCGTGATAAGTGATAAAATGTCAAACCTTTATTTATACATTTTTAATGTTTATTCTTTAAAATCAACTAATTTTTTTTATTCCATTGGACTCTGAATTTCTATATAAATACTTAGTAATAAACCATTTGAATCATTTAGAAACTATATCCGAAGGCCGTTTGGTGACACTGTTACCTACAGAAATAAAATCGCGTGCAATCTTGTCTTTGCGTGATTTAATTTTAACTGAATCTCTGTATAATGGATTTTTAATTCATTACTACGATATGAAATGTAGTACGGAGAAATACAGTTTTTTTAAATATATTACTAAATACAATATATGCCTTCTGTGAACACTTTTTATCAATGTATCAGATGATTTTAATATAGCTTTAAGCTGTTTTAATTTAAGATTTATTTAAATTGTGCACAATCCTTTCTTATTTCACATAATACAATACCATGATAAATTCTATTTTAAAAGTACTGATATATTTAATGCCTTGTTTAGAATCCTCCTATCCCATGGAAAAGACTTCTGACTTCCTTACCTACCTATGCGTTCTTTATATCACTGTTTGGACAATTCTGGATGGTATTTTACCTTCTAACAATTCATCCAATCTATTTGGACTCGATTCTTCATATACCTGTAAAAGAGGTGAGTAAAAATAATGTTTATTTTGAATTTTTATTTTTTTTTTCTCCTTATTTTTCCTCTTCATTTCTAATAAGTTTCGCCTCATTACAATACAATAAAAACAATTCTTGCAAAGCTTCAAGTACTTTCCTACGCATGAATAACATAACATAATATCCAAAATAAAAAGGGAACACCCTGAATTACTTTTGATCCAACAATCAGATTATTACGCTTAAAGTCTCACTCTTAATGGATCAAAAACCTTCAGATTCTTAGTGGGAAGTGCAAGATACCAACAGATTTGGATCTTTACCTTCAAATTGTTACAGAAGCAGCAATTTAAAAGTTTTAATCCATATAGATTGATCAAGAAATCCATCGAAAGTTTATTTCGCTCGATTAGCTTAATTAGTTTAGTTTGTTAGCTTATCTCAATTCATCATATCTCCGAAACTAATGAAGTGAATTATAATTTTTTTGAGCGCAAATATAAAACTTGTTTTTACTAAGATAATTTTATGTAAAAAGTTATGTTTTTTATTATTAAATTTAACAATGGTAGAAAATATAGAATTGTAAGATTCACAAATTTTAACACCAATTTAATATTTGTAGTTTTTAATAACATAATTCAAATTTTGGTTGAATAGTTCTTTGGTAATAAAATTTTGAAAATATGGCTTCTTTTATGAGGAAAAAATACGTAAGAAATTAAATTAAGTGGTCAAAACTTTTAAACGCTCTGCTAAAACTATTAGAATCCCATATTACAGATTACGGCTTAACTCATATCATATTTGAATTCCTGAATCAACTTTAAAAGGGATTTTAAAAAAAAGGGATGCAATTGTTGCTGCTCAACGGGAATGTGGAATAAAATCCTTAAAGAGAAATCGTATTCAAGGTGGAAAGTTTCAAGAACTGGAAAGTATTTTTACAATGTTTTAAAGAAGCTCGTGCTTCTAACATTCCCGTTAATATAGAATTACTTAGGCAAAAAACAGTTCATCTCGCGGAAACTTTGAAAATTGAAAATTTTTCAGTTTCACATGGATGGGTGAAGAAATTCAAGATCCGACATGGCCTTGAAACTCGAACCATATCTGGTGAAAGCGTGGACCAAAAAAAAATTCAGAGGGATGGAAAGAAGACATTTTTAATTGTGATGAAACTGGTTTGTTTTTCAGGATGATGCCTAATAAAACATTGCCATTCAAAGGGGAACCCTGCCACGGTGGAGGAAACAGTAAAGAACGATTAACCACTTTATTATGTTGTAATGCAGATGGATCAGAAAAACACCCCCCCCCTTTTATCATTTGCAAGTCGAAAAAGCCTCGCTGTTTTAAAAAAATGAAGCGACTTCCCCTGAGTACTCAAGCAATAGAGCAGCATGGATGACTTCAAAAAATTTTTTTTACCTTTCTTCATTCATTTGAGAAAAAAATGGAAAAAGAAAAAAGAAAAGTCCTCCTTTTTATGGATCAATGTCCAGCCCATCCACGAGACTTGCCAACATTTGAACATATCGAAGTAGTGTTTTTTTCTGCACATTGCACGAGCAAGTTACAGTCTTTGGATTTAGGAATTATCCGCTCCTTAAAAGTACATTACAGAAAAACATTGATTCTTCGTTATCTAGCGGAACTGGAAACAGGCAAATCAGCATCAGCCGACGTAAAGATTTCAATTCTTGATGCTATGAATATGGTATGCGCAGCACGGAGAAGCATTGGACAATCGAGCATAAGGAATTGCTTCAAAAAATCTGGATTTCTATTTTCAGATGAAAATGAATTTGTGGATCAAATTAACGAATTTGAAGAAGATTAGGATATCAATCTTAGTGATAACGAATGGAAAATTGTATCTAATGGACTTGTTTGTTTTTGATGATAATCTATTAACAAAGGAACTAAGAGACATTGATGACATCGCTAATGAAATGGACGATGACAACGTGAAGGATGATACTGACGAGGATGATAAAATGTCACCAAATCACACAGCAGTATTGGAAGCTTTAGACACTGTTCGTGACTATTTGCAATTTAATTCTGCTTCTGAAACCCCTTT
This sequence comes from Parasteatoda lunata, assembly GCA_949128135.1. Classification (NCBI taxonomy): domain Eukaryota; kingdom Metazoa; phylum Arthropoda; class Arachnida; order Araneae; family Theridiidae; genus Parasteatoda; species Parasteatoda lunata. The sequence continues at coordinate 52,466,539 of OX421977.1, forward strand.
ATCCCATTTATATGAACTGGAAAAAACTGTTTTTGAAATACATTGGCAAAAGCAAATACAAACATGTATTAAGGATTATTTTGTAAGAAAATAAATTGTCTTTAGACATGTTAAATTTTTTCTTTGTATATTTATAGTAAATAACAGTATACATATTAACATTTAATCTTTAGAAATATATTTATTCATATTGTCACTGTAATTTACGATGCGTTTTAGAATTTTGAAGTTTTTCACTTATGCGTCTCTTTCACTTATGCGCCTTTTTCTGTTGGTCCCTTACAGCGGTGCATAAGTGAGAGTTCACTGTAAAGTATTTATAGCGTCATTTACGACAACTAGTAAAATATTTTAATTACTTTAAAATGGTATTTATTTTAATATTATGGCCAAGAAAAAATTTTTGAAGTAAGTTTTTGATCGCAAATAATGTGTTAATTGTGTAAAGTTTGAAAGCTAATATAAGAAAAAGTCGAACTTATTTTTGCAGAGAGAATGATGCAAAGTTTTCATAATATCTTTGCTCGCTGTCTCCGACTTCTGTGTGTGGCATAAGGAGAGAAATCGTAGCTTAGGCTCTTAGAGAGAAATGAACTAGCCCTTCTCTCTTCTGTTTAGTCCTGCATATTTACTACAAAATGCTGTAATATTTTTTGCAGGTTAACTTTGTAATGGAAGATCTTAAAATCTTTTGAATCAATTGACGAAAAAATAAACTTTCAACGCAATTTCAATCATTGAAAAATAATATAAATTCATCATCTTAAAGTAGCATAATTATATTTTAAATTATAAACATAACAATTGGAGTTATGGCACAAACAGAAACATTTGTAATTATCTTTAAAATTTGAATTTTGTTTTAATTCTTATATGTGTCCTTTGTTGATTTCAGAATGGTCTTCTAACTGCAGCACCTCAATTAGCGCAAGTATTAACAGGTTTTATCACCTGCTTTTTGTCCGTGCGGCTAAAATACAGGAATATTAAAAGCATTAGCTATATCAGAAAAGGATATAATACTCTTGGTGAGAATAAAAATACGTATTGATTAAAGTTTAAGTAATAATGTCAATTAAATTCCGTTGTTATCAGTTCTACGTAAATTACGTATGTACAGATCACCAAAAAAAATATTTTTATAAATAAATCTTTGAAGTTTACGAAATTAATAATTCTTTTGATGGATTTTTTTCTGCAAATAAACCTAGTTTATGAAACCGTTTTGCAGAGTGCTTTAAAAACTATGCGTATATCAAATTTTTTTTATTTTTACATTTTACCTAAATTACTAATTTCTTCTAGATTTTTAAAAGCAGTATAAGAAACCATTTTCCTAAAAGGTGATCTAGGACAAACCTCAAAAAATCATAATTACGTTACTTATCAAAATATGCAAAGAAATTGAAATTTTTATGCATACATTAATTTTTTTTAATAATGCTCCAAATCTAAAAAGAAGCAAATGGTTTTAATGCAAAAATTAGTGTGTAAATCTGCCCTGTATATAAAGCTCTGATTCTTGCATCAATAATCGAATGTTCCATTATGTACAGATTTCTCTCGAGAAATATCGCCAAGCATCTATTGAGTTCTCAGATGCTTCGCTTTCTAATGTATCTAGATCTTCAAAAGTTCGGGAAAGTAGCTAAGGCTTTTGTCTCCAAAAAAATTCGCCAATATAGCCAGAATGGTTACTAAGTTAACAGACTATTAATGAGATTGTCTATTTCTTATAAGTGGATATTGTGTGCTGTTAAAATACGAGTAATAGCCAAGCTAAAATGTAGATTTTTTGGAAAATGGTGTATGCTAAATAAAGAAAATATTAATGATCCGTTATATTCAGCTGAAAATATCAACAACAAAAATAATTACAAAAATAATTTTCTTAAGGGCAGTTTTCCTGAAGTACTGTGTAATTATTTTTTTATTTTTAATCATAAGATTTAAAGACAACTACTTTAAAAAATGAAAAGAATCATATAAAGAACAAAGATAGAAAAAAAAAATCATAGAGAACAAGAGAGAAGCAGCTATATCGATATTCTATGAATATAAAAGGACCACATGACCTCTCTGTCGTGGTCCGCAGGAGAAGGTTTGGTCAAAGCACAGCAAAGAATCACCATTCATTACCCCTCCAAGATTACAGAAATTGCCGAAAGGACTTGAAATTATGCGTAACGTTAGAAGTGTTTCGGTTAAATATCATGGATAGAGTTATGGATAAACTAGGCAACCATTTTATTCAGTACAAAGTTACCAATGATGCAATATTACTCTGCATTAAAAGCACTTAGAATTTTAATAAACATAATTTATAAATATGGTTTCATCAAATAAATAATGCATATCTAACCTTTATTTGAAAAGAAAATTTTCTTATTTTTTATTTGCATCGATATGAATAATTTTTATTTATTTTTTGTATATCTATATTTATTAGTTATCCTGTAATGAAATTAACTAACACATCACTATAAGTAGCACCTATGGTTTTCAGGTTGTTTTTTATACATTCTTGCAATGCTTGGTCTGTATTTATCCGGATGCAACAAAACTCTGAACGAAATTTTCCTTTTCATGACGGCAATCAGTGTAGGGTTTTCATTCGCCGGATGCTTGATAGTAGCTGCTGACTTATCACCAACATTTTGTGGTTAGTAATTACTTTAAATTCATTGTAAAATTAGTAACATATACGAATACTCATATAATTATTCGTGTTTGATAGTATTGCTGATTTATCACCAACATTTTGTGGTTAGTAATTATTTTAACTCCATAGTAAAATTAGTATCATAAACGAAGAATGACGTAACCTTTCTTGTTTGATAGTAGCTGCTGATTTATCACCAACGTTTTGTGGTTAGTGATTATTTTAACTTTATTGTAAAATTATTATCATAAAAGAAGAATGACGTAACCTTTCGTGTTTGATAGTAGCTGCTGATTTATCACCAACGCTTTTTATTTAGTAAATATTTCAGCTACATTGTAAAATTTGTATTAAATAAGAAGAATCATATAATTTTCCGTGATTGATAGTAGTTCTTGATATATCTACTAACGTTTTGTGGCTAATACTTTTTGAACTTCATTGTAAAACTAGTAACACATATTAATTTAGAAGAAAAGTAAAAATTGCAATGCTATTTATGACACCAATGCTGCATAATTGATTTCAGTAATAGCTACTAATTAAAAAAAATAAAAGTTATGTACAAAAAGACTAGAAAAAAGTTCGAATTCGTTAAGAAAAAACATAAAAAATCTCCATGCTATTTTTGACGTCAATGGTGTTATTTAAATGTTTACCAAATGCACAAATACAGGTACAGAATTTTATATTACTTTATTTGGTACCAAATAATACTGCATCAATACTGTACAACTGTAAATAGATGCTGGAGAAAGAAGTTTTTTATGATTCCTCTCAAAGAATAAATACCTGAGGAAATTAAGTTTCTAAACAATTATTTATGTTGTTGTTGTTGACGTATGCCATTTAGGCAGAGGGGGAGCAATTGTTCTTTTTTTTTCTAGTGACGCCACCTATGGCCAAAAATTCGACTGCGGACCCATTCATACATCCATTCATTCATCTACAGATCGTAATTTTGACCAGAATCAGAAGAACGATCAACCACCCATTCAGTACCCCTAGAGGTATAGATATGTTATGGAAACATGGAGGACTTTAAGACTCGCCAGATTTAATGAGCATTATTCACCATTTACTACACGGGGAGTCTTCGACTGACGGATATCGAACCCACGACCTCTTGGACATGGGCCTAGTGCCCTACCAACTAGGCTATCCCGGCCCCAATTATTAATATATTAACATTATTATTAATATTATTATTATTATTATTATTAATATTATTTGTTCGTAAGCGAACTCATTTGAAAATATTTTAGATTTTAAAGCCAAATAAGATTTGTGTTTGAATATTCTGAGAATTTTTAAGCATAACATTTGACATTTTGGGGTGAAAAAATATTTCTGGTAAATAATAATAAAATATAAAGTATTTAAGCCATTCATTAGGTAGTTTTTATCATATGGTTTACCGATAATTGTGGTTTTCCAAATTATAGTTCTTATTCTCTAGCATTTCGTGAAGACTAAAAAACTGGAAAGCAAATTTAACCGAATAAATGGTTTTTATGCCATAATCTAAGATAATATGATAAAAGTACCAAATTTTACCATACTTACCTAATTTTATCTCTCATTAAAAAACCATACTTTTGTGTTAATTTTACCTAAGTCGTTACCAAAGCTCTTTGGTAAAAATTACAGAGTTTTTCATTGTTCCTATAGAGTTAGAAATACGGATAATTTTATCACATTCTGGTAGTTTTGACCATGCTTTTTTCTTAGCGTACCATTATGTTAAAATATCTAACAAAGTTTTGTAACTTACAAACAGTAATTTTTATCACTTTTTAGGAATTATTATGGCATTAGGAAGCACAGTAGCTAGTTTATCTGGTTTTATAATGCCTATTGTCATCGGGCATTTAACGAAAGAAGAAGTATGAAAGTATTTTATAACATTTAATTATTTTTGGAGAATTTTGTGAATGTTTCTAATTATTATGAACAAAAAATTATTGTAATTCCTTATTCATGCCCTCTCTATTTAACTGTAATTTGTATTTGCAGTCCATGACAAATTTATTCGCTAAATATAATCTACCATTAAAACTTTACCATTTTACTTACAAGAGAAAATTTCGGCAGATCTATAAAATAACAACTTTGTCAGAAATATTTTCTTTAATTTGATTACAGAACGAACAAAAATTTTGTAGAAAATTATTTTATTATTGTATTATTTTTGAAGCCCACAAAAGATATCTTTCAAATACGAAACTTAATACTTAGCATTTAAAATGGTAAACTTTTTCTTTTAAATTCATAATGCCTTTATTTTTTAACGATGAAACACTAATACAATAATTAAATTAGAAATGCATTGATATTTAAAAAAGAGCAAGTGGATACAACTTTTAGAAAAATCTTTTCAATAATAAAATTGTTAATATTATCAGTATACGTACAACTATAAAGTAACTTAAAATTTAATTCTCTATAAATAAAATAGATAGAACTGCCATAGCTGCGTAATGTTGCTTCCTCAAAACAGTTTTATCAAAATTGGGGGATTTTATTACTGGAAAAAAAAAGGATTGAGTTATCAGTTTACACTTTCTCAAATATTTATATCCCAATTTCTAAAACTAACAAAAGTACGACCGGTACATTCGTTGACGTTTTGCACAAAAATAATTTTCAAAATATCGTATTTGTTCTATTTCCCCACAAAAAATATCGTATCTTATTTCCCCACAAAAATAACTTAACTCATCTCACAGTACTTTAAAATTTTATTTATAAGAAAATAGAAGCAATGTCTAATCGTCTAGCATAGATATAAAAAATGACTAAATTATTAGTTTTAAAATATATTTATTACAAATTAACAATTTCAAAACAAAATTAAGGCGCTTGGTTAAAGTTAAAAATTAAATGAGTTCTTGCACTAAATTTATTAAAATGATAAAAATATTATCATTATTAAAATGATAAATTATAAAAATATTATCATATTTCACATATTTATTACCTTAAATAACAATGATTTTTTGCATAGTAAATATTTATCTGTAGTTAGTATAATTCCGGATTTTATTCTTTAAGAATCATATTTGTTGAAATTGTCTTGTATTTTTTTTTTAAATCCTTGCTACAATTTAAATATGATCTAAATGCATCATAGGATCTCCTTTTTGTCTTTTTTTTATCACGACAATTTGGTTCGAAATATTTGTCAAAAATTTAAAGGCGGGTAGAGGGAACCCAAAGAAGCATGTTTCATAAAGGAATGTGCGTGCGGAAATGTCGCTTTGAACAGACTGAGAGCGCTGTTGTTTAGTAATAATATTTGCTTGCAGTGCTAATGTTGCTTACTTTCGAGAAGATACTATAAACTGATATTGATTATAATATGATTGTAAACTGTTGATTGGTTGCTATTGTAAACCATTCATGCATCATTTTCTTTTGTCTAACTGGATCTTTTGCTTACTCAAGATTAATGTTTATGCTTGATGTTCTTAGCATTTTAACATCTACATTCTTATATAAAATCGAACAGTTCGTAATTAAATTTCAATCAATTACAGTTAACAACTGCTGGTCGAGAGAGCGATGAGCAATGGGGGAACCAAATTCACAGCGGCGCATGAATTGCTGTATAATAGTAAGCTATAGCGCTCTCTATCGGCTAAACGCGGTATTTTCGCATACACATTTCTATACAAAATATGCTAATTTATTAGGTGCCTTCTACCTGCTTTTACAAGTTCGACACATATTTTTGAACCATCCTTAATAATAGATTGAAAAATGAAGTATGCATAACTTATTTTGTATTTTTTATTTTAGCAAACAATGAGTCAATGGCATAAAATGTTCCTTATTACATCATCTGTTGTTTTTGTATCTGGTGCGACCTTCCTAACTTTAGGCTCTGCTGAAATTCAACCATATGATCCAGCATATATAAAAGACACTAAAGTGGAAACAAAAGCAGATATCCCTTCAAAAAACTTAGACAAGAAGGAAGTTACTATCACAAAATTTTAATATTTTTCTCTTTTTCAAATAAAAAAGTGTGATTGTTGGGGGTATATCTGCATATTATGTAAAGTAGTGAAAAAGATTGAAGCTAATAGATAAATGTTATTTTTTTAAAAATATGTTTAGTTTTTTTTCTTTAGCCAGCCTGTTATATCTAGCGAATTTGAAAGAATGTTTTATATTCATCTCTAATTACATTGTGTAACCTCTTTTAACTGCTTGATTTCAGAGGCGTACGCAGAATTTTTTCAAGGGAGGTGTTCATATATTCTGATACTACTAAAAGAAATACGAGTATGTAATAAAGCACTATTATTTCCCTAATTTAGACAGCTAGACAATTTTAACTTTTTATTTAGACAACATTGTTTAGTTAAATTTTGATTTGATTTTTTTAGTTTAAGAGCATAATTTTTTTTTATAATAAGAGGTAAAATATTTAATTTTTATTAAAAAGTAGGAATTAATCAAGCCAGAAAAAAACTACTCATATTGTAACAGCTACCTAAATAATAACCGTAATAAATGTGAATGTTCTATAGAAAATCAATGAATTTGACCAAAAAATAAGAAAAATAATGAATAAGAAATATAATTTTTCAGTCAGTCTCGAAAACTATCACGACTGGCAGGACAGAAAGGAACCAGGGATCGGGGCTCGCCCGTAACAGTATCACGTGAATTTGTTTCAAAAACACAACTCTTTGATAGTAAATGTTTTTCAGTATTCTGAGAAATACAGTGAGAAAAAAAGTAGCAAAAGGCAAATAAAAATATATAGTCTTCAAAATTGATATCCCGCCTAATTTCTACTAAAATTTTTATTTTTGCCATTTCGTCTGAGCTCAAGGGGGTATATAACCCCTCCCTTGCGTACGCCCCTGCTTGATTTAATCTTCCAAAAAGAAGGTTGGACTGCGGTTGACCCAGAGGTGAGAATCGAGACCTACTCACTATCCCTTCCGTTTTCCAATTTTTTTATTATTCAATATTAAAGTTAAACCTGGTTAAGTTGATCCTTTCTGTAACTTGATCATCTTTCTAAGTTGATCTTAATAATCAAGTGCAAAACTGGCTAAAAGAAATAGGTTTCCCTTTTATAAGCTGACCTGGTCTAACTGGAACACCAAATTATTGTCTCACGTGTGGTCAACATACACAGATTTCACTGCTTATGTTATTTTGTATGTTTTATCAAAAAAATCTAGAGAGTACGTAATGAAAAAATTTACGTGCTTCATTCTGTATGTACGTTTAGTGATCACACATATTCTAGTATGTACGCAACACTTAATCTTTCCTATGGAGCAGCACATAATCTAGTATGTACGCAACACTTAATCTTTTCTATGGAGCAACGCATAATCTAGTATGTACGCAACACTTAATCTTTCCTATGGAGCAACACATAATCTAGTATGTACGCAACACTTAATCTTTCCTATGGAGAAACACATAATCTAGTATGTACGCAACACTTAATCTTTTCTATGGAGCAACGCATAATCTAGCATGTACGCAACACTTAATCTTTCCTATGGAGCAACACATAATCTAGTATGTACGCAACACTTAATCTTTCTTATGGAGCAACACATAATCTAGTATGTACGCAACACTTAATCTTTTCAATGCAGCAACGCATAATCTAGTATGTACGCAACAGTTAATCTTTCCTAAGGAGCAACACATAATCTAGTATGTACGCAACACTTAATCTTTCCTATGGAGCAACACATATTCTAGTATGTATGCAACACTTAATCTTTCCTATGGAGCAACACATAATCTAGTACGCACGCAACACTTAATCTTTCCTATGGAGCAACACATAATCTAGTAAATAATACACTAACTTTTTTACACATTTTCTAGCAAACTACTATATTCAATATTTTCTCATATATGGGAAATGTTAATGCATTACAGTAAATTTTACTCAAATTATAGCAAAATATATCACTTGACATAATTTTCCAGATAAATATAATAAACTAAGACTACAATATTATTACTTATATCAACTGTCGTGAATTCCATGTCCCTCAGGTTCCTTTGAACTGAAATATAATGAAAATCCAACATATGTCACGAAAACGCCAAACTTTTAGCGAGAAAATTTAAAAACATCTAGTATTGCCATCTATTGGGAAAATGGGAAATTACATCAAGCATTGGATGAACAGTGTTTGAGTTTCACGGAATTGAAGTATCCATTTTTCTCTTGCCAGAATTCAGGACCAGCATTCCGAAATTGGTTCTTTTGCGTTGGCGAACTGAGTTAGGGTGTCACAATATAAGATGATTATGAAATGGTCTCGAATGACATATCACCTTCAGGAGAGCATACCGTTTGAGACAATTGAATATAATTTTGTGAATAAATATTGCGTTTTATGCGCTCAAGAATAATGTTCAAAATGATTGCATACGTCTCACGGTTGCGGTTACAATGGTAAAATTTCGAAATTTTTAAATGGCAAAATCCATTTTTTAATCAAAGCATAATAATTATATTAATTCCTAAATTGGAGTTGGAATGGTATAAATATGCGGTTGAGCGGTATTAGAAGTTGCGACGCTAGGTCCGTACCAAGCGTCTCCATTTTTCGAAACCACTACCAAGAAAAGAGTTATAAAAAAGAAATTAGTTTTAAAAACAGGAGGAAAATTATGAGGAAAACATTTTATGCTTTAAAAATCTTGACAATATCCATCCTTACATTTTCGACATGCTCCTTGTTTCTTTAAACGTTTTTTTTTTTTTTTTTTTTCATTTCATATCATTTATTTCAGTTTAATTTTTTTTTAAATTTAATAACTTATAATTGGCTTAAAATTGTTTTTTTTTTAAATGGAATTAGTTTTAAAAATTTTAATAATTGATTCAAATTCTTAAAATTTTACTCTTGAACACATTTAAAATGTTTTTAACGTAGTAGAAAGCATGACTTGTAAAGCAAACCATTTAAGATTGTAGAGAAATCTTCGGAGGTTGGGTTGCGCCAGCGAACAGGGGACGATGCGCACAAATTTTATTATCATAATATTTATTTATTTTTTAAAATTTCTTTACCATCAAGCAAAAACTTATTTCTCATCAAAAAATATTTCTCTTTTCGTATTAATATAAAAAGTTAGAAGGACAATACAAATGAGAGGAAAACCCTGAACTGAAATACGTCAGACCTCGGTATAAGGTCATCCGCATATAAGGTCACCCCGCATATAAGGTCACTTTTCCAAAGTCCGGGCCCACTGAATAGGAATTCTTTGTTACAGATTATCGGATATATGGTGAAGTTTTAAAAATCGTTATCGCTTATCAGGTCATTTTTATCGCCCTCTCCAGTTCTGAGGAACATTTTAGAAGTTACGAAATCTAAAAAACATTGTTCGAAAAATGAAACCAAAAACGAGATAGACCTGCTTATTTTAAGATTATTTTAAATAAGGTAAGATGTAATGTATAATTGTAGTACACTTTGAGGAAATTTGTAAACAGCTTAATTTTAAATTTTAAAAAAAAATTTTAAATCTAAAACTTCCTTAATTCTTTACAAATTTGACATTATTTGTCAATAAATGGTAAAATTTATTGACTTAAATATTTAATTTAAGGCCGATCATTTTCGTTTGTATTACCATTTTTAGAAAATTATAAAGTGTGCTATTTACGTGCTTAGTTACGAACTGCTAATGAATCGGTTAAAAGGTCACCCTGCTTATAAGGGTCACTTTTGTGATGTCCATTTGGGTGACCTTATATCGAGGTCTGACTGTATATATATATATATATATATATATATATATATATATATATATATATATTTCATAAAAAAGAAGTTTGTTAGATACCTCGGCCAGCAATTGCTCTTTTTATTCAGTTCAAGGATATTAATTTGGATTATATCAGAATTGTTTTATAAGGAAAAAACTTTTAAAACCTTATCGAATAATAAGATTTTTTCAAGGTCGTAACAGACATTAAACGAAATTTCATTTACTTTTTTAACAACACACCTTTCTCCTAAGAACAACAGTAATTTTTACTCCCTGACAGTGATTGACAAGCACTTCACTGACAGTGATAGAAATTTATGACAACCCATTTTGATTACTTAATTCTCTGTTCTCATCTGTAGTGAGTTCTGAACATGTCTACTATTTTAAATTACCAGATGTAGCAAGAATTTTAAGTTTTATGAAGAAAGGTAAGAAAGGAATTTTTGTATACCTATTTTTTTTTTTAATATGGTGTTATTTTAGTTGATTTAGAAAATAAATTTTATTATTTTAAAGTGAATTTTCTTACTTTTTAAAAAAAAAATAAATAACGCTTTATTACATAGTTTTTTCTGGTAATAAGACACTCTAGAACGCGAAAAAGGAATTTATTTTTGCTTATTTATTTCTTAATTATATAAGAAAATGTGAGTTTTTTCACCAATAAATAAAAGTCAATATTTTCAATAGGGAGTTTTCGTACTTTTATCTTATAATCCGTACGATCCCGTACTTAAGTTTTGAAGAACTGGCGCATACACATTTTAAGTGCGTACGCGTCAGTCCCAGTTAAATTGCGTCCAATGAAAAATATCAAATTTACGTTAATGAAAATAAAAAATTTTACAAAGCCTCATAAGTTAAAAACTCTAACTTAGTGGAATATCATCTTCGACTACAACATCAAAATAAACAATTGCAATGGACGTGGATAATATGAAAAAAACTTCTTCCCATATAAATGCATAGTTAAAATAAATAAACGATCAAAATAAGTAAAAATAAATATCGACTTTTTATGGACCTGTTTTAATTAGATAAATATAATTTTAAACTAAAACCATTCAAATTTATCTTTTTTTAGTAAAACAACCAACAGTTGAAAAATCGCAATTCTATTTTAACATTTTGTAATAACGAATCTACCATCTGTGTTAGCTTTCTTCTTGAACTGAACTTTCTGTAACATGTTCATATTGTTAATTCAAATGTAAACAGAAACCAACATTCAACAGCCATGAACAGCGTGCTTGTAGCTTTTTTAGAGCCGCGCCAACAAAACGTAAAAATACGTAGAATCAAAAGCAGAATAAATAAATAAACCCGGGAGCTTACACGCACCCGCACAAATGTGCAGTCGTTTTAAATCTTACATAAGGAAGAGTACAGAATCTAATGCAAATTTGCAGATTCTCTCTAATATTACATTTATAAAAAAGATATAAAAAAGATATAAAAGAAGATATTAATGCTGTTCAATGCTTAAGCATTTTTTTTTAAAAATATTTTGAAATGCAATATGTAGCTTTATTCGTATACATTTTTTGATTCGTTAATACGAAATGTTACTTTTTCAAAAATTTTAAGTACTTATTGTGTATACAATTTTTAAAGTAAATCTAAGAAATTCTGCTTCCAATTCAATAGAATAAGAAAACAGGTTTAAATATTAATTTTTTGCTAAATTGTCCAAAAGAAATGTTGACAACATTTGCTGATGATGTTTTTTCTTTACTATTTTTCTATTATGCCATTTAATTTAATTCATCAATTACAATCAAACCAATAAATCTCCTCTGTGAAATCAGACCTTTCGCATGGAGATGGGGAAAAAACATTTTGGGAAAGAATGATTATTACATTTCTCATAAAAAAAATTACTGCAAAGCATAATTATTACAATTCTATTTAAAAAAAAAAAAAAAAAAAAAAAAAAAAAAAAAACATAATTCTGGTAATAAAAAACCAAAATATACGGTATTTGAACTATTCATTGGGTGAATTTTCCGTTCATATGGTGACAGATAAATAGATAACGGTATATTCCGGTTTTTAAAATTACAGTTTTTATAGCCACACATTTAGTGTACAAAAATCAAAAGTAAATTTAATCGAATAATGGTTCTTATACCATAATCTGAGATATCGTGATAAAATTATTACATTTTACCACACTTACCAGCTTTATTACATATTATAAAACCATATTCTATTCTGAATTTTACCAAAACCATCCAAAAAACTTCGTTAAAATTAACGTGCTTTTTGTGTTTCCATAGAACCAGAAACAAGTTTAAATGTAAAATAGTCCAGTAGTTTTGACCATTTTTTTTTCCTCAGTGTACAGTTGGTTTCAAGTACTTCGTTCTCTATACCTTTAAGCAATTTTTAAGACTTAAACAACTGACATGCATCAATTTGCAACAGACAATTATCTTTATTCTTTCGTACTTGCATGACTTTGACTCTGATCACTTTATTTTATAAACCTTTGAAGTAGAATCTTTGAATGAAGATTCAAGATTCTACTTTTAATGCACACGAGGAAAAATGGCAAATTATTCTAAATTAAAGGATTATATAGCGTGCAAAATTTGAAAATTAATTTATACCTTAGAAAAAAACTACTTCACAATTTTTCTCTGCTTCAACATTAGGAAATTAAATATGTACTACGGCATATGTCTATCAATTTTTGAGTTCTGATTACAGGGATTCATATTTTGATTCGTTTGTTCACTATTTTTTACAGTTTTTATCAGTCCGTTAGAAAGCTGTACATTGCATAAAGGATTGCCAATAAATGTCAAAAAAGGAAATATTTCATTCATTTTGATAGACGTGAAAAAAAATTATATTTGTAATGACGGTAGCTTCAACCGTACTTTTTTTCTCAATGCAGGAGAAGAAAGATAAAGTATATTGGAAGGAGAAATTTTTATTAATAGCATCTACAGTTACATCGTTAACATTGATGATTACACTTGAATTACATTGCCGTAAAGTTTATGTAAAATAATAAAATAATACACTGTAAGAAATGAATACTCAAATTTCACGAAACTTTCTTCCTTTTTGGCGAAACCATATCTTTTTATATGATACAAGCTAAAAATTTCCGCAAAGTGACGAAATAACTGTCGTCACATCTTCGAGGAAACTAATTTCGTTAAAACTAAAAGAACATTTCGCAATTCTATTTAAAAAAAAAAAATTATAATTATTATAGCGCCTAATGCACCTTACTTTTCTAATAATAACTTTATCGTGGGCACCGTATAAGTGGATCAGTATCGTCTAAATAACACAAGCACAGATAAAACAGAGAAATAAATTACACCCATGCCCGAAGCGGGATTCAAGCCCGTGATCTTGACTCCTTGACTATCATAAAGCCAGTTGGCTTGTTCCGTCTCTTTACTTTCGATTACGTAGTTCAATTTCACCATTCTAGTTAACAATCTCCCATAATTCATTACGATAAGGTTTGGAGTTGAGGAAATATTTTCGTCATATATTTGAGAGTTCACGTTTCGTCACAAACCACGGATTTCATTACGAAATAATTCTCAAAATTAACAAAATATAGCTCAAAGATTCTTATATCGTCCTAGGTGCGAATTTTATTTCTGAGAGTGTATGAGCAAATATTCCACAATAATGATTAATTGGTGATCCTGAAATACAGCTTTGTTAGCTTGTTTTATTTCCTACTACGTAATTTCTCTTTTAATAGGAGCAGCGCTCCACATCTCCTAAGTTGTCTCTCCTATTTCTGAAGGATTAATTGCATAATCTTTTATTTTAACAGAATTGCTTCGAGAAAGAGCCATCGGTGTAAACAGTATTTGCCAAAGTTCGTATCTTTTGAGAAATCATTAAGTTTTAAAAATATTTTATATCATAGTCGTTCAATGGATGGTTGACCTTGTAAAGCTAAGCACAGATGGCGCTGGGGACTAAAATTTGCCATAAGACTTCCAGGTTACTATTGTAGAGTGATTTACACGCCTAAGTTTAAAAAAGCGCACCTTCCAAGATTATTATACTTGCAATGTTTTCAATACAACACGTTCCTTCAATTTAACTTTCAACGAAGCAAACAACAAATAATTTCGGGAGACTTAGTAAGCTTGCTATGGTGCTACCCAAAAAATAACAAACGGCGCTACTTTACCCAAATATAGCCAAATAAGGGATAACACTCAAAATAGGGCAAACCTTCTACTTTATTTATGCTGTAATATTTATTTATTTTTTTTGCATTTGTTTTAGGTTCACATCCTGTTAGAATTTATAAATTATAGAAAACTCTTATGAGAGGTAAAGTTTTACGAGTAAATTTAAACATAAATCACAATATTAAAGTTTTCTAGAATATTAAGCCTGTTTCCACATCGCCTCGTTAGCGTAACATAAGCGGAGGGATACACCGGAAGCTTTCGAATTTTTTTCCGGTTTTAGGAAGCTTGTTATTGTTTACATTCAGTCAACCATCCATAGAAATTTAAATGAATAGTTCTGAAAATTCAAGCACTAGCTTTGGAAAAACGAAATAAAATATCTATGTTTTCTATGTGATGTTTTTAACAATCATCCTGTTCATTCTGGTTCACACACCAATATTGCTTCTATACGAATACTTTAGAATAACAGAGACGACACTGTACTCTTTTCCCTAACCATCTCTACATTCGCAGTCTCATCGACTACGTAACTTTATATTTTACTTCATTTTTTAAATTTTATAGTGGGTGTAGATTTATAATCAATAATTATTTAAATTTTAAATTTCTTTTGTTTAGTTTCTGGACTGAATGAAATAATTTTTCAGCCACCAATGAAAACGCTTTGTTTGTAATTTGTCACCAGAAAAGTGGTGTTTAGTTTTAAAGATATCAGATAGAGATAGAAATATTTCAGATAGTTGCTGGTTTTAGTACAGCGATATTTAATTTAGATTTAGAAAAAAAACATCAGTTAGCTTATACATAGTTTTCAAGTTAAAAGATACAAAAAAAAAAGAAAAAAAGAACTCACTTTTAAAAAATAAAATAAAAATGAAGGACAAAAAAAATAGCAATTTTTATACAAGACTTAGTGATATAATAGTAAATAAAAATTATAATACAAATATTAAATATAAATTTTTAAAATATAAAATGTTTTGCTCTAATGATCAGACAGTTGATGATATCATACATACTAATTAATTATTTATATTTTTAAATTTAGTAGCGAAATTAGAATATGATCAATAGAACAAGTTTTTCAAAATGATCTTATTTTTTATATTGGCTAATTTAAGTTACTAGATTAAAAAAAAATGTTCAATGCAGAAAGATCCATTCGCTCCATTTGCAGTAATAAGAATAAATAGCCTCCCGATTGTGTTCCTGCCTTGTCGGGGCAGTGAGGCTTGAGTGTACCAATGACCCGGAGGGCTGTGCCGGCGGTAGCTTGCTACCGGTAGGGTCTCACAAGCCGGATAGTCCTAAGGGTAGGTGCCAGACGAAAAAGAACACCAACACGAGCTAAGACAGACTTCTGCCTATATGGTGCTGAGATCCCCGAATCAACAGAAGCTGCATCTCACCTCCTCCTTATGACTTCGCTGACCCAGAATCTTGATACTGCATCGTTCGTCGCGCAGGATAATCAGGGTCGCGCTTGTGGTTTAGGCAGAGGGCCACAAGTGTTAAATAATTTACAGTCACCACGTTCTTCGCAATCCTTGAAGATTATACAGTGTAAACAAAACGTCTCTCGTTTTTCGAAGGCAGGAGAATCTTCGAGGTCTGCTCCAAATGTCAAACTGAGCAGGCTTCGCCCGAAGATATCCTGGTCTGTTTGGGACTTTAAAGAGAGGACATATACATATCCCCCCCCCTTCTGGGCCTCGATTTCCTTTGGGTCATCGGTCTAATGGATCTTGTCTGACTTCATCAGGCATTGGAGGATAAGCCACAACAACAACAACAGCAACAGAGTAAATATAAAGTAAAACATTTAATATTCCACTAAGAATTAATGTTATTCCTATTATCTTATTCTATTTAAAGCTAATATGAAGTAATTTGAATATTTGGCTTATTTAATTATAACTATGAAATTTTATTGCAGCAAGTAATTTAATTTTTAAAGGTGCTGGACTTTTAAGAATAAAATAAATCATAAAAGTTAAAAATTATAGTAAAAAAAATTCCTTTTCTTATATAATAAACCAGATGATACTTATTTCATAATACGCTCCAAGTAGTCTTGAAATCGGTGCTTTTTTAAAAAAATCATACGATTTTTCATCTATGAACACTTATGTATATATTAAAAATTAATATTTAACTAAACATATATAAATGTGTCGCTCTCATGAATTATTATTTATTTAAAACCAGCTGAATATTTGTTCTTTGTACGGGGCGAATAAAAAAAAAATTATCAATAAATCAGTTCTGAACAACACGAAACAGTACATAACAACAACGAAATCGCGCACAAAACTGAAAGGCATAATACCGACACAATAACGCAAAAATAATTTTAATGATTTATTTATTTATTATTATTATTTGCTCCTCCCAGAGACTTTTCATTAGTAAATAAAGCATAACACGTTTATTGTAGATCATCCCATCGGAATAAGGATTAACAGTATCACTTTGATGCTATTGCAAGCGGCCAACTCATGATATTCAAAGTTTACCACCATCAAATAATTTCCTCGTGTACTTATCACTCTCAAGAGGAAATAAGTGCATATTTTAACAGTATGTGCATTAAATTTGTCATTATAGGAGCAGTTTTAAAATTTATTAAATAGGCCGGATAGATGGCCGAATGGTTAGTATGCCTGACCGTAAAGTCAATGGCTGCAGTCAATGGCTACTCAGGGCATTGAATTTTTCCTGCTGTGTGATGTGTGAATGCGGCCCACCCTATGAACGGGTATCTGCGTCAGTGTGGCTCAGGTAATGTTGCTCGTCTCCATGACTTTGGTTCGCAGGTACCCGTGGGGTAGCGATAAATGAGCAAGACTTTATATATATATATATATATATATATTATATATATATTATATATATATATATATATATATATATATATTTTATATATATATATATATATATATATATATATATTATATATATATATATATATATATATATATATATATATATATATATATATATATATATATGTTACCGGCAAAATTTGAAATCCGACACTCTATAGAATGCCTGGGCATTGTATATAATACCTAAAACTAGCCGGGAATGTATGAAACGATTTATATTTCACACATTTCCTAGGTATTCTATAGAATGTCAAATGAGAAACCGGTAAAGTATAAAGTACATCTCCGCTTCATTTCGCAGTGTAGTGAAATATAATTAAAAATGTCATTCAAACTTGCCATTTTGCAACAAATTGGTTAATTTCTTATTTTTTAAATGAAAATTTTGTTTCCCTTAATAAGAAAGACATAAATTTTGTTCTGTACAACTTTCATTTTTCTTTACGCATTTTGAATAATTTTCTTTTAAGGGCAATCTCATTATTTTTTCAGAATAACATTACTATTTTTGAGAAATGCACATCATTTACATAATGACCTCATCCGGATGTTTTTTTTTCATACTTTGCCTAAATAGCATTTGTCATTCTATAGAACGCCTAGGTATTATATACAATGCCTAGGGAAAGTATGTAATACTTTTCATATTTCATACCTTATCTAAAAACAACCGGTATTATATACAATGTCTAGGCATTCTATAGAATGCCGGTGTTTCATACTTTGCCGGTAACATTATATTAAATGCATCAACATAATGCTTTGTTCCCAGATTAGTATATTTGGTACTATCACTGTAAAATATTCCGGGTTAAATGACTTTATAAAGTACCGTCACTCCGTAAAATCAATTTTTCCCGTAAAATATTATACCGTAATTTTTACTGTGATATTTATTTAATTAAAGGGATTCAGTGACTTCCTGGTTATTATTTTACAGTAAAAATTGGCGAGTAAAAAGGTTTTCTTTCTTAGAAAATTCCGGTAAAAATGAATTTTTACGGTAAAAAAAACCGGCACCCTGAGTGATCCAGAATTTTTTACAGTTGTTTCTTTATTATTCACATAATTTTGTTTCCATACAACTTAGTGGTTTTTGTTTCATTTGTTATTTTTTGTTTTAGATAGGGAAAGATATCCTCTGTAGATTTGATCGGGATATCTTAGATTTTCTTAAGGAGATATGCTGTTAAAACAAGCGTTGGTTTTGTTTTTTCTCTTGAATACAATTTTGTATACTGTTGAGATGAATACAATGTCCAAGTGTTTAATCCTCATAGTACTAAAATTTTTGGCAATCCTGATATAATGCATGAGTTTTCGTCTTAACTGAAAAAAAAAACATTTGAAGTTAGTTACTTCGATAATATATTTTAATTATCATCAGTAACTGAAATTGAAAATTAATATCTGTAATGCTTAAGATGACTTAAAATTTTAAATTTTGAGTGTATCTTAAAAATTGACATAAAAATCTCATCACCATGTGTCATTTAAGACGTTGGCATATATAATTTGATTCTATACAACCTTTTATGAAGCAAATTTTCAGTATTTTTGTACTTCTATACTAATTATATGTTTTGTAATTATTTGTATACAAGATTTATGATTTGTAAATACCAAGAGAATGTTCTTGAAAATTAGAAATAAAAGTTGCTACTACAATTGTAGACTACATTGAATTCCAGTAATATTATTTAATAATGAATTAATATTGTAAAATTGTTTGATTGTAAATTTAGTTTATCATTTTGTTAAACGCTATTTGCTTTACAAAGGATGTAGCTATCGTGATTTAATTTTAATCTATTTAAAATATCTAGCTCTTTGCAAATATTACCGGCATTTTTCAATGCATCAGGCTAATTGAAAAATATAATCTGGATAATGCTCGTTAGACAAATTATAATTGGCCTTTATATGCATTTACATCAATAAGGAAATGTTCGAAGAATTATTAAATTAGATTGAATTTACATAACCAAAATATGCAAAAAATGTTTGCAACAAATGTTTAATAAGGCTGTTTATCATGAGCATTCTCTTATTAGGCTAATTCATAATTTAATTTAAATATTTCTATTTAGCCTAAATTTATGAATGCTATACTGAAATAACTCTTTAAAGTGTAAGGCTGATAGGCAAATAGTAAGATTTTCAATTTATCTCCAAGCCAATGCAAAATAACAGTGGCTGTTTGCAAAGTTCCAGATAATTTAAATAACCTATGATATTTTTACCATACAACGTTAGCTAATTTTATCATATAATTGAATTATCAGTATTGCATTTTTGATCAATAATAAACAAATACTATAAATCCCAATTGTAATTTTATTTCAATTTACTGGCCATTAATTTACAGCAAAATACATTTCATCATTATTTGTTTTTATTTAAATGCATCTTTATCAGTCTTTTTATATGATATATGAATAAATTTATGTTACAATATTAATTTGTTTTTATTTAAATGCTTCTTTATCAGTCTTTTCATATAACATATGAGTACATTCACATTACAATATCAATTTGATTTTATTTAAATACTTCTTTATCACTCTTTTTACATGATATATGAATAAATTTTCAATGCAATATTCACTTGTTTTTATTTAAATGCATCTTTATTAGTATTTTTGTATGACATATAAATTTATATTACAATTATGACAATTATAATCCATTTATCGTTGAATAATTTATTTTCGTTGTATAATTTCACGTTGCATAATTTATTTATCGTTGAATGATAACTTACTGAAATTAAAATAATTGAAGACGAACTTTGGTTTATTGCAAAACACTTTAACAGCTTTTTTCCGGGAAATATTAATATTATAATTTAATTCTTTTAAAAGTTTTATTAAATATTTAGGACTCTCTTACATATTATATTGCAGGGTTTATAATTTTAGTTCAAAAATCAACTTTAAATAATAAGCAAATGTTTAAAAACCATTTAATAATAAATTCAAATTCATTTAACATTAAAAATATCGTTACTTTACACGAGAATGCAAATACAATCATTTTAATTTTACTCACAGTTTTCATAAACACACATATCATAAAATTTTGTTTTATCGAAGAATTTTAAAACTGCCTATAAATATTTAATATATAAATACATTCATCGTTAAACATGTCTTTTGAAGAAACAACACATTTGAAAATATATTTTAAAAAAGACTAACTATAACTTTATAAAATATAAAAATATTTTTATACTGAAACTGATTATTTATTATATTACAGAACAGAGGAAACAGTTAAAAAAAATTTTTAATTTTTTGCACAGCAGAGAACAGTACGAGGATCAGGTGTCCTAGGTTCGAATAGCAGTAACGGCTCGTCTATATGAATTTTGCCCCTGACTCGCACCGACCACAGTGCTGACGTAAATTGATGAATGGATTATGGATTAGAATCCGCTTGCCACCAGGCTAACCATGAAAGTTTTTCGTGGTTTTTCTCTTCATGTAACTCAAATGTGGGTTAGTTCCACCACAAAGTCTAGTTCGCAGCAATGCTTGATATAGGCGTTCCCTTATCTTCTGGGTTGAATTCAAAATTATAAGTAGAGCTCAGAATCAGGTCAGCTGTTTAACACCGGTTATGTTAACACACCGGCTGTTTAACATAATGTTATGAAATTAAATCCCTTTACATTGTTTTATACACCTTCATAATCTCACATTAGTTTTTAACAAAAAGAAGTTTCCTCAACCAACACAGTGGAACATCGGCAGCGGTGACGTTTAATATTTTTTTAACATAAAGAGATACTTCAATTAGTATTATCGAATGGAGATTAAAAATTTAATATGATTAGATAAAACCGCGTTGTTTACACGTGATATAGTTTTTAATTGAACCATTACAAAATATTCCATATAGATTAAATCCGTGTTTTGTTACTTCTAATTTCCATGCCGTAGTTTTTAAATAAATATTAAAATATAATTTGTTTTTTGTCTCCATTGATAAATTGATCAGTGTCCATTTAAATAGTAGATGAAAATTGTTCGTTTTGAAGCATCCAATAACAACATTAGTCAATCAAATGTGGAGAATTGTTAAGTAATACGGAGAAATTAAGCGAATAGTAATTTCTCGATCACAAACGTTTATGACCTTGTTAAATTTAATCCAATGCTTTGGCACGTGTGATTTTTAAAGTTTTATGCACATTTAAACGGCAATAAAATTATTTATTAAACTCATGAAACCGAAGGATGAAACTGCATTTTACGCTTGTGCAAACAGAAAAAAATTGTTGGCAAGTATATCTTAAATTTACCTTATGCGTTTACAATGCAATGTTGTTTGAAATTGTTTATTAGATTTTTATCAAGTTTATATACAGGGCGAGTGAAAAAAAAAAGCTGTAATCTTTTTTAATTAAAGTGAATCTGTTATAATTGATCCTGATGTTGAAAACTAATGTTTCGCAAACATTTAATTTATATATTCAATTTCCAGGTTAAAATCCTTTAGATACCAACTTAAATAAATTAAACTTTGGAAAATATTAACAATTTGAAACTTTCCCTCAAAGAAAATTTTTTTTCTCAAGTCACAATTATGACAGACTATCGAGATTTTTTCCACAAGTGCAATTATATTTTATAGTGTATACGATAAAAATGAATTAAATATTTCGTTGTAATAATGCATGTATATTTTCCTTGAATAATAGAGTAATAATATTTTAACGAATAAAAATCTCAAAACCTTTTCAGTTTAAATAAATAAAAACGTAATTGAATTAATTTCAATTAAAACGTTATGGACTCTTTGAATTTTTACGATAGCATACTGTGAATTGTCAATAAATTTATACTTTTGTGTAATATTTAATTCTAATTTTGGCTCATATTGTGCATAATTTTAACTTGAACTAATTCTAATTTTTATAATATCTTCTTATGCAAATAATATAGAGACCATTAAAAATTAAATGCAGTTGGCTTTGTTTTAAATTGTTCGAAAAATAATAATATTAAGATTTTTCAATATTTAAGGGGGGGGGGGGACTTGCTAAAAGTTCTAACTATACCCTGGAAGGAGTTAAATGCACCTGTTTATCACATGATTCGATAAAATATTTTTATGGTTCAAATTTGCCTGACAATTTTATGTACAATATGTCATTTTAAAATATTAAAACTAACCAAGCAGACATAGCAGATTCAATTTTTATTGCAAGCATTTTAGAATTCATAGTTAAATTCCAATTCATAGTTCAATTAAACCCTTGACCATAGTTCAATTTTTCCATCAAAAAAATTGTCTTTCAGGAAGAAAGTTGTCTTCCAAAAGAAGGATTCAAAATTTTAAATTGAAACTGAGATTACATTTACGGTTCACAGTATCTAACCGTATTTAGTTGAAACATGTATACTTTTTCCGACAGTTTCTCCGATATTCATTGAGAACTATGACTCATATTGACACAAGCTTCAACTTATCTACAAAAATAGAACTGGATTTAAGAGTTAGCCAGCTGAGTAACAAAGATATTAAGAGGTCTTCGTTGCAGTTCATAAAAATTAAGCCAAACAATGAGAATGAAGGTATTTCTTTATTTGAACATTTCTTTTATTTTTAATACGCTTTTTAATGTTAATTTTTTTTATCTATTTTATGCCATATTTCAATACAAACAAGAGCAATGGAGTAAAAATAAAATATAAAAGGGACGCTTTTAGCAACCTAGACCCATTTCAATGACAGACAAAACTGAATTCAGCACAGCGGCTAAGAACTTTAAGGGGAAACAGGTCACATGATAAGAATGAATAATTACACATCGTAAGAATCGATAGTACCCAAGGCCAAAAATGTCACTGTACACTGATAAGGATGTTCACATATTATATTAGAATTTTATCAGATATTATAAAACTATATTTTATTGTTAATTTTACCAAAATCAGTTCTAAATCAATTCGGTTAAATTATAGAGCCAGAAGCGCAGTAAATTGTACAATATTCTGATAATTTTGACCGTACTTTTTTTTTTCAGTGAAAGCATCCCTTTCAAACGAACTAATATTAATTTTTAATCCATTTTTAAGATCAGAGGCAAAAACTAAACTTTGCATCAACTTTTACAATTTTGAGATCCTAGCACGGACTTTTCTAAAATTATAGGAGTGACATACAGACACAAACATTATCTTTTATTATTATAGCCAAATAAAAGATCGTCATTTCAATAAACCTGTATTATAAATGCAGAGAAAAAAAATACTAAATGTCTAGAACACTCAGAACAATAAAATAATGGATACGTGACATTACTATTCCACTGCGAATTTTTGCGACATGACACAGACTTAACTGTGTAATCAATCAGTAGACTCTCGCATTATCGCATCTAGTATCAAGGTTTTGTTGATGTATAAGCCTATAAACGTCATTCTTCAAACGTTTAAACATGGTTTTTCAAAGATCTATCGCCAAGGGAAATAAAAAATCCGAGGTTTAAGGGACTGCACTCTCGAGAGAAAATAAACACATATTTCAACAGTTTCTGTATTAAAGTTGTCAGTATTGGTGCAGTTTTAATGATTATCAAATATATAAATATAATGCTTTGTACTAAGATTTGTATATTTGGTACCAGCACTGAGAAAAATTCCGGATTAAACTACTGTCTAAAGTATCGGGACTTTGGGTGCATCATCCGTAAATTCCATTTTTGCCGTAAAATATTATACCGCAATTTTTGTAGTAATATTTGTATAATTAAAGTGATTCAGTGATTTTACGATAGTTATTATTGTAAATCTGTACTGGTATATTTTATCGTAAAATCTATAGAAACCATAAAATCCCTTTTTGCCGTGAAATATTATACCGCAATTTTTATAGTAATATTTATTTAATTAAAGTGATTCAGTGATTTTACGGTAATTATTAAAGTTAAAATAGGTGTATAAAATATTTTTTTCCATAATAGTGGCAGGCAAAAATAGATTTTACGATGAAAAATATCAGCACTCCGAGTGAACTAATTAAAAAAAAAAATATTAATAATAGACATAAAAATTTGCAGGGAATTTCGGGTTCCATTTTCTCCAGGCAAACACTAAACCAAATTCGGTCAGGTACAAAAAAAGAAAATAAATAAAAATAGAGGGACTAAAATAATAAGTTAAAAAACTGCACCGAAGAGCCATTACATTTAGACCACCCACCGGTGGCGGGGTAGTATGACGGTGTGGGCAATGTTTTCATGGGGCACATTAGGACCCATAATCCTCATAGAACAATTCCTGACGTCTGCAAGCTACTTGAACATAGTTGCAGACCAGGTTCACCCATTCATGGCAACAGTTTTTCCTGCGGTGGATGGTGTTTACCAACAGGATAATGCACCATGTCATAAGGGTCGAATCGCCATGGATTGGTTCGAGGAAGATTCCAGTGACTTTCAAGTCATGTCTTGGCCCCCAAATTCAACTGACCTTAATCCAATAGAGCATTTGTAGTCCTACTTGGAAAACCAAATTCGTGCTGCCACGCTACCCCATCGCAATGTGAGGGAATTGCAGGACCAGTTGGTGAGCGCTTGGTACCAGATAACTCAGACTACCTATCAGCACCTTGTGGAATCAATGCCATGGCGGGTGCTAGCATTTTTGAGGGCTAAAGGTGGTCCTACATGTTATTAGCAGGGTGGTCATAATGTAATGGCTTTTCGGTGTAAATCTATTAACAAAATTTGCTTTAAAATATCAGTTTTTCTGGAAACTAGAGAAAAATAACTTAAAGTTTATAAAGCATGAGCTCATAAGATGAAATTCAAGCTAATAAAGAAAAGCTGACCTTTTCTGAACTCTTATATTTAATCCATCTTGTGCCATCTTCTTTAATAAAATGTAATCTGTTTTGCAATATTAATTGTTTTCTATTTTTAGCAATTTTGTTTTAAAAACTATTTGTGATCTCCTCTCTATTATAGGAAAATGTCGTGCCATACCAAGTCGCCATATAATCGTGATTTTGAGTTTTTTTAGTTTTATCATCATCAACTGCCAACGAATAAATTTAAGTATGGCTTTAGTTGCTATGGCAAATCAAACAGCAACATCTGTTTTTCCAACAATAAATAGTTCAGCATATATAAATTTCAGTAGAAGATATATTTTCACTGAAGATACTTATCAAGTAAAAAATTGTTTCCTCATTTCTTTAAATTGTTTTCATTATATATATATATATATATATATATATATATATATATATATATATATATATATATATATATATATATATATATATATATATATACAAAACAATAAAACTGTTTCTTACATTTAACAAGATATTTATTTTTTATATATTTTTCCAAAGGTTAAACTTCTCTATTTTATTTGTTGAATTATTAATATTTTTTGTATATTTTATACTTTTTAAAATCTACAAAGATTCCAAGAAAAATTATAACCTGTCTGACACTATAACATAGTGTTTTGTTTTTATTTTTTCGATATATTATAGTTTGTTTTTTCAATTAAAATGGTCCTCTGTCGAGATCGTACCCTCACCTGATAATTGCACTAAAATAACGTCATGCGTGTATCGAGAATCGACAACGAATTTCTCAAATATTAATTCAATCATTTCACCAACTTACTTCATTTTAAATACATAAGAATAATCCTTGTCGAGAATTATACTCCTTGTAAGTAAAATCGGCGTTTCAAGGTTTTCTTAAGAAGGATGTGATAGACAGCATCGCCACTCTTTTTATTCACCCGTCAGTTAAGATGTATCTAAAGCTCATTGTAGTTCCTTTGATTATACATTATCTACCAATAAGTATTTGGACACGTGTGATTAGAAAGAAAAACAAACTTTATCCATGATCAATAGATGGTAGAGCCTCCACGAGAGGCAATTACAGCGTGAACCCTCCGGGGCATACTTTCCACATGTCCTTGTGTGACGGTTAGTGGTATTTTTTTTAACTTGGCTTGGAGAAGACATGTAAGTTCCTTCACTGATTTTGGACGGGTAGTAGACCCCTTAATTCGGTGATCCAATTCGTCTCAGAGGTCCTCGATAGGGCTCTGGGCAGGCCAGTCCATTCGATTAACCCCATTGGCACCATACCAAGCCTTGGTGACCCTCGCAACATGACAGCTGGCATTGTCGCCTGGAAGTAACAGGGGACCACCCCGTGAAACTGCCACAACGTAGGAAGCACATTGTCATCCAAAATAGTGCAGTAGGGATCAGCGTTCTGCTTACCAAGAGTGGGGACCAAGGATCCCAATCTATACCAGGAGAAACACCCCAGACCATAATTCCTCCTCAGCCGACATATAGCCATTTGCATAGGTGTCCAAATACTTTTTGATAGTCAGTGTAGAAGTTGCTTTCGTTTGTTATTCATCATTTTAAACTCGGTAATAAGTTTGTTCGTTTTTAAAAAATGGTATTAAATCGTTTGTAATTTGTGCTCTGCACTGATGTCTGGATGTGGAATCTGATCTGCTCAGCGCTGTCTGATGATGAATAAATGATTCCGTCTGATGATGATGACTGGAGACAATAAAGGATGATTATCTACAATGTCTAAAGCTACTTAAAAGCGTTGGTATCATCTGGACCGAACACTATTTTGGAAGAATTGTTTTTCACTACAAAATAATAATGTTGAAATATTTATAAGGCAACTTTTACAACTTTTGTAAGCATACTTCAGTAACATTTGAGTATCAGCCTTAAAGTAGTAACTAGAGTATCAAAGATCTGTTTCTTAATCTAATTTCTTATTGAAACGTACTGGCGCGGGAATAAAACGAAATTTGTGGATACCATGGTAAAAAAAAATGGGAAAGTGGAGTGAATGGGAAATTTAAATAAATGTTCTACTTGCAAAGATTATAATATAACCGAAGTATAAAGTTCCGTTAAGATCATCAAAAATATATATATTTTTAGAATTTTGTCGAAAACTAAGACAGAAACTTATAAACGTTGAAAAAACTCCCTATCGAAATCTGAAGCATCAGAATTATGGAACACCAAAACCTGCTTTGACACAGTAGACAGAGAAAAGTTTAGAAGTGAATATTAGAGAGGGAATACTAGAGCTTCCGTACGTGGGATTTGAAGTAATTGCACATTCGCACTTCATGCGTATTTTTCTGGTGAAATACGCATGCGCCCGTGAATAAAAGTAAGAGATTCTTCAGAAATCTATAAGATGAAAACGCAAAAGTAGTGGAATTCATCGTAACATCACCCACAAAATCAAAACATGCATTTACAATGGACGGGAATGTTATGGAAGTTAAACGTCTTCCAGCTGAATTTTATAATTACAGTAAATATATTCTATAAATTTAAATAACTTAAAAATGTTTAGTTTTCTGTAGATCATTATATTTAAACAACCATAACTTTAAACTGAAACTAATAAAACATTTTTTTTTTAATAAATCAACCAATTGCTTTAAAATCACACGATTCATTTGAACATTTTGCAATAATGAATCTACCATCTTCATTCTTTATTGAGTTTTTCTTGATCTATCTGCAACATGCCCATGTTAGTTATTTCGCTTAAACAACAAACAGCATTAACAACTAAAAGCAACGTGTTAGTAGCTTTGTAAAATGACCCAATAAAACTTTAATATAAGCAGAATAAAAAACGTGAGAATGCGCATTTGCTTCAAATCTTGCATACGGTAGCAAACGAAATCTGATGTAATCTGCTTATTCGAAACATTTGTACGCTTTGACGCAATTCGTCGGATTTTGATACTTCGTACTACCGCTTTTCAAAATTTTGATTGATCAAGTTTCAATTTTTTTGTAGAATTTTAGTTTGTTGTTACAATTTACACGTTGGTTGTCTTCATTCTAGGCAAGGATTCTAAAATTATGTTTTAAGAGAGGTCTTTGTGGGACACCCTGCATGTAAAGAAGTATGATTCACAATGGTTTTGAAATAGTGAGACATAATTATGAAATCTTTGCAGGTTTTCTGTTTCGATAAGTTAAAAAAAGATATATTACACAATAGCTTCATAGACAATAGCTTACACACACACACACACACACACACACACACACACATATATATATATATATATATATATATATATATATATATATATATATATATAAACAATGCAAAGAGACCAAAATATAATATTTTAATTATTCTCAGGATATAGGAAGCCAGGTCTTATGGGATGCAGAAACTCAAGGCCATATCTTGAGCGCCAGCTTCTTAGGATTTGTGTTAACAAACATACCTGGTGGACGATTATCTGAAACTGTTGGAGCAAAGGAAATCCTCTTATTTAGCTTAGGATGTGCTTCAATAAGCAATGTACTGTCACCACTGGCATCGACTTGGGGTGCTTACGTTCTTCTGGGAATGCAACTTGTCAAAGGCTTAGCACACGTAAATTCTAATCAAACCTTTCATTTTCTGCATATTCAAATTTATTTTGTTTCTTCTTTCCAAACTGTTATCAATTGAGGAGCTTTGTGGCTGAGCATCATAAGTGATATTTTGAGAAATCATTATTCCAAGTTTTAGAACATATTATGCTCGGCTGCGTGGAAAATTATTTAATTCGGACATAAGACGGTTATAGATGGTAAATTTATTTTTTGTTATTGCCTTTATATAAATTTATTCACTCTTTAAAATAGTGGATCCTTATCATCGTTGAATTTTTCAAAGTCACTAAAATGATTTTGTCACTAAGCTTTTCAAATATATTACTTGCATGTAAAACATTCCTGCAAAGACCAGATTATCAGCAAGGGGAGCCTGGAGGTTAAGTGTTCAAAGTTTAAAGATCGTAATGCGGTCAACATTTTGCAGCAGACATCTTCATTTCTCAAACCAGCTGGTATCCATTAGTCTAAAGCTAATTAAGCTTCATTGCAGTGACAGCTTAGTATTTTAACAGCAAAGCCATCCTGGTTCATTTTTGGGTTTAGTTAGTGTTGTTTAGGGGTATTTCAGAACAAGAAGATTCATATTAAGTTCTCAATTTATGAAATTTATTTACTTCCATAGTTTGCACAAATATTTTGAGATATACGCATGGAAAAATATATAGTAATGAAGTGTAGTTATTTGTGTCGCTACGCTACCCCTCTTTCTGAAAGCTCGGTGGAGAAAATGGATTAATAAAAAGATGGCCGTGACGTTTTCCGGTGCGGTTGTATGCATTGATAAAGAGGTGCGTTGTAGCTTTTCTCTTTTTTTCTTCAAGACACAAGTCGTAGAATATAACTTTTCAGTTGTGTCATCTAACGTAAGAGATGGAGAAAACTAGTCGTAACGAAAGACGAAAAATGGAACAGTGAGAAGTGTGATGCTGCCATCTAAATCAGGTATCGCTTAGTGTTTTTCTGTAGTGTAGGTTTACCAATTGCGGTAAGAGAATCTAGCAATGTCGATGATAGACAAAACCATTGATTTGCTGATGAGCTCAGCGGTGAGTTATATCTCGTAACTGAAGGTAATCACCCGACCTCGATAGACTAGGTTACTTTAGGAAGCGCTGGGTCGTTCATCGTCACAGTCCTAACATATCATATTTTTAAAAAAACTCTGACTAATTGAATGAATGTTTATAAACAACGTAATAAATAATCTGTGCATGGAAAATAATTTTAAAAAAATATTTAAAAAATGATTTAATCTTTCAGGGTTTTATTCAACCAGCAGTTAGCTGCATAATGGCACAATGGTTCCCGATACCTGAGAAAGCCTTTCTCTCAAGTGTATCCATGTCAGGCTATCCAGCTGGTGCAATTATTGGAGGTTTTTTATCTGGTGCTCTATGTGATAGTAATTACTTTGGTGGTTGGCCTTCAGTATTTTATCTCTTTGGTTAGTGTAAAATTAGACATATTTACACTTTCGCAACGTTAATAAGTACGAAATATATTATATACATTTTTTACGAAATATAATTCATTAAAATGTTAAATTACCTTGTCATTAATTTTTTCATTTGAAATTAATAATCTCGTAAAATTTTTAAGTGCAAATTGTTTAAATTTACCAATATTCATCATATTAGTCTAATTTGATCTTGTTTTTGGTAAACTATCAATCAATCAATCAACCAATTAATCAATTGATCTAATCAATTAATTCATATTATCGTGCAAATTATTCCTTTCCAAATTTGATTGTAGGATGTATCCATTAACTTAAATTAAATAAAAAATGCATTTTTCATTGATATTTTCAATTTAAAATGGATACATAAAATATTTAAATCGGAATTTTTAAAGCTTCTTTAAATCCATACGTCAAATAAAATTGAAAAATGCAATTAATACAAGTGACATTGAGAATGTTACAACAAAACTGTAACCGTTTACAGAAGCAAATAATATTTACCTTTATTTTAACTTGTATATTTTCAAGAGTATCTCTGAATTTCATAGAAAAAACAGAACATATTACAGGCTGAAATGTTAAGGCCCCAATGTTATTATATCAATATTATCTAAACTAATATATACTATCGGTATTGTTCTTTACAAGCATCATGTGCAATATTAGTTACTTAAAATTAATTTAAATTCTTCGTCGAACTTTATTAATTTATCGGATATATTTGTTAAATTACAAAAACCCTGTTAAATAAGCTCAATTGAGAAAAAAGTATGCATACATCATGTGCAATATTTGTTATAAAATTCTTAGTCGAACTTTATTAATTTATTTGATATATTTGTTAATACAAAATCTCTGTGAAATAAGCTAAATGGAGAAAAAAATCAATCCAAAAAAAATCATAATTTAATAACATTTATTTAACCCTATCTCTGGACTTAATAATCATCTATATTTTGATTAAAAAATGAGTTTAAATTCTTTTGCAAGTACATTATTTACTCGCTAAAGTCGTTATCGCGCAAATCCTATAATTTGCAAATTTGTTAATTTTAGCTTTTTATAAGCTGTTCTAACAAGTGCTCCAGATTTTTATGGAGTTCAAATCAAGTGGTTTTACTGGAAAAACGAAATATAGTTAGGAATGTGCTCATAAAACCAGTCAAATATTTTCCAAGTGCAATTTATTTTTCTGTAGTCATCTTGAAACGTATGATAGCCAATAATAAGCTCATCTTAGAGATGTTGACTGAAATACTACGCCTGTTCACCCAGCATGTTAGAATAAACATGTTGGTTCGTGTTAGTGTAGACTCAGTCATCATCCTCAGTAAACGAACGCAATTCAAAAAAACAGACACCCCCAAGCCACCAAAGACCCACCTCTAACTTTAGGTATATTGTTGAATTTTCTAGGGATGATATTTTTTTTGACGTATGAGCTTTTTTTGAAATTTATTTACATGTTTCTTAACTTACTGTCAAACAATATTTTAACTTGCAAATTTTTTCTTACAGGATTTTGTGGTATGATCTTGACATTGTTTATTTATATTTATTTATCTAATTCACCAGAAGAGGACAAATCTATTCTGATCTCAGAATTGAAATACATAATCAGTTATAGAGAATCAACACCCTCAGAAAAAGTAAGACATCATAAGCTGTATAAATCAAGAAAAACAATAACACAGTTTCATTTTGTTAAAATATCTACTTTTCTTAGAATTTAAAGCAATAAATATCTGTCATCTACATTTAATTAATTTTTATTTAAGAAGAAGTATTAGAAATAAGAAGACGTATTTAATTAAATTAAGAAGAGAATCGTCAGTTTTGTTAATCTAATACGTCATTGATATTCAAATTAAATAAGTCACATTTTTTACTTCAAGAAAATTGCAAAATATTTGTAATACATAACTTTTATAATGTTATTCAAATCACAATTTGTATTTTTCCAAATAAAATAGCAATTTATAATTCATGGTAAACGCTTTTTATTACATACATTAAACATAATATTTCAAAAATTGAATGAATAGTGTTTGATCAATATTTCTTGACTTAAAATTTTTTTTTAACTCTATCTATAAGAGATGTTTGTTAGGAAAGGAATTTTACTGAAGTGAGAAAACTATTTACAGAATTAGATAAATTTTGTACAGTATTTATTGTATTTACTGAATTCGATTGCAATTTATTTATTAAATTCTATTACCTCATGCGCAGAAGAAAATTTTTTAAACACTAATTCCTTTACAAATAATTTTTTTACATATTGTTAATTACGTTTTGCACATTATTTAATTTAAACAAAAAATGTCTTTTAATTGTTATGTATCAAAAATTATGTAAACATTGCAAAACAGTTAGAAAATTTAAGAGTAAAAAGGAAAATTATTAATAATAATCATGAAGCAGGACTGTAACAGAAATTATAATTTCTTATTGAATAAATAAGATTTCATATTTATTTGTAAACAGAATTTCAAACTATGCGCAAACAAACTCATTAAATAATTATAAGCAGGCACAACCACGGAATCCTCTTTTTTGATAAATTATCGTAAGTATAAATAAATATAAAAACTGTGACTGGCATGACATTTTATGTACCCATAGATTTACTCTACATGCTGGAAACAACCGATTAAAACTGGATGCTTTTTAATGGCTAAGAAAACAAAATCAATTATAAAAGATATAGACTCGCATCCTTCTGCTTCAGAATATTACTTCAATTTATACGTTTCGTTGGACATTTATACAAATTCTTAAACAATATTAAAATGTGCCCAGTGATATTTAAGTCTAATTGCATAGAAAACAGTCATTTTTTATAGCATATCATTTTGGTCGGATAAAAAAATGTATTGGATTAATTGCTTTTAATTTTAAAAATTTGATCAAATGGATTATTTCTAAAGAAAACATGTATTGAATCTTACTATTTCACATTTAAAGGACTCAATTATCCCTTGGAAAAGAATATTCTCAAGTTCAACTACATGGGCCGTTTTTGTGGGTATGTTTGGGCAATATTGGCTGATGTTCTACTTTTTGTCTGTTCATCCTATTTATATTGGAGCTATAATGCAATACACAAATACCGAGGTATTGTATTTAGTGTAATAAAAACATATAAAAAACTGTTTTTCATTAAAACGTTAATACTACGATTTTGCTTTATCAAAAATTGCTTTCCATGTTATTTTTCTATTACGTATGTTTTTTTAGTTAAAAATTTTAGTAATTTACAAATTTGCTTTAAATTTTTATCCAATTCAATTGCATTGAGTCTTTTCTTCTTGTTACAAGTTCTAAAAGCCTTGTTTATTCTATACCTAATCTTTTAAATTCATCTATTTCTTGCTAAACCTATTTTATAGCTATTTTTTGTTATTTTAATAAAGGTTAGACCAGTGGAAGTTAAATGTTACTTTAAATGTTAAAAGGAATAAAAACAAACGTGTTGAAATAGATAAAAATAATCACATGAAAAAATACTTACAACTGTAATTTCTAACTTAATTATTTCCATAAATCTCGTGAAGTAAATTTCCTTCTTTTTAAACATGAATATTTTTACTATTCCTATTTAATTACATAATTAGTATCAAGTTATGTTTGTATCAAAATTAATTATGAAATTAATATAGTTTCAGGAAAGACCCCAACACATTGAGTCTTTTCTGCTTGTTACAAGTAATAAACGTATTCGGTATTCTATGCCTATTTTTTTAATGTTAGTTATTTGTTTCTATACCCATTTTTATAGCTTTTTTAAGTTAATTCTAAAATAGGTATGACGAGTTAAAGCTTTAAATGTTAAAAGCAATAAAAACAAACTTGTTAATATCAATAAAATTAATCACATTAAAAAATACAAATACAAATGTAACTTCTCACCTAAATATTTATATAAACCCTATAAAGGAGATCAATCCTCATTTTAAATAAAAATTCCACTTTTTCAAAAAAATATTAATTTTATTTATAATTCCTATTCTATTACGTTACTATTATAAATTTTTATGTTCGCGTGATAATTTAAGGATATTTGTTATCTTTTGCTCCGAAATAATAATTACTTTCAGTTTCCTCCTCTAATTCCAAACAAATATATATATATATATATATATATATATATATATATATATATATATATATATATATATATATATATATATATATATATATAAACTTTATTTTACCTTAAAAAAAAGTTGTTACGAGTTTTTAAATTTGTTTATGTATTCTTATATCAAGTAATTTATATTTCAAAATTTATCATTTTTGCTATTCCTGTCGCTTGTTTCAAAACATTTTAATTAATGATAACATTAGTTTTATGCCATTTATCCATACATTGATTTTTATTTATTTATTTTTAAAAAAATATAGTGTCTTAAACTTAAAATTTTTGTGCTAATTACCAGGAAAATATTTGTCTCAAATTTAGCACCAATACAATTGCTATACTAAGAAAAAAATATATGATCAAAAATACCAGAATATGTTAAAATTTACTGTGCTTTTGACTCTATAAAAAGACCGAAAGCTCGTTAACGTTAACCGAAGGGCTTTTTTTTACTAAATGTGTGGTAATAAGAACTATAATTTTGATAACCAGAATTTCCGGTAAACCAATATCATACGGATGCGAAAATTACCAAATCAATTGATTAAAAACCGTATATTTTGGTTTTTATTACCTGAGTTACGATTTTTCTACCAGAAATATCATAAACATACAGTATGGTAATTTTACCAGAGTTTTATCTTTGTGTTTGCCGTAAAATGCTGTAATTAATCATTTTAATTCTTTTCATCCATTAATAGATTTTAAGCAGTTTCAGTTTTCACTAGTGCTTCGAATTTTTTTCTATGTTTATTTTCAATTAAATTATGTATTTTCCCTTGAACTCAATTCATAAATTTATGTATTTATGCTATTTTTATCTATACAAGGTAAAGCTATAAACTTCAAAGACACATTTAATATAACTCCAGAAAATATTATGTGAATTATGTAGACATTTAATATGGTTTAAATTAACAGACACATGTATGCGAAAACTACTTTTGCATTTGAATGGAAAGTTTTTAATAAAAAAAATAATCACTTTTTCGGAATTCTTTTTAATTTTGAAGTTAGGGTTTTCATAATGCACACGGCATCCTTGAACCTTGTATTCTTGGCAATTTTATTTTTTTTTTTTGGAGATTGGGGAGATGAATCATTTACTATATTCTGCAGGCTGAATTTAAAGATTCTGCAGGTTTCTTGTAGACTTTTTGTTGCCTAAACTGAAAGAGTTTGTTAAAGAAACAAGATTTAAGAAATTTACCTACACTTGATGCAAAGTATTTCCATAGTTAACTGTAAAGTTTTTAAAAAAAAAACATCCAATTCCTTCTACGGTATGTTCTTTCATACTGACCTTAGAATTTTCTTAATGAGCCTGACATCCTTAAACCTTGTTTTTTAAGCAATTTTTTTGTTTGTTTTAAAGTTCGGAGAGATGAATCATTTACTACATTCTTCAGACCAATTTCTTGTAGACTTTTTGTTGCCTAAATTTAAAGATTTTGCCAACGAAACAAAGTATAAGGAATTTACCTACACCTGACGAAAAATATTTCAGTAAATATTCAGTAAAGTTATCAAAAAAAAAATTTAATTCCTCGTGCGGAATATTTTTTTCATTCTGACGATGGTTTTTTTAATAAACCCGACACCTTTAAACTTTAAACCTTTGGCACTTTTTGTCAAAAGAGCTTGCTAAAGAAACAAGGTTTAAGAGTTGCATAGGCATTATGGGCGTCAAAATTAAAGAACATTTTGAAGAAAGAGTTAAATACAATTTAAGTTGTAACCTAACACAGAAAACCTTTATATTAGGTGGAGGTTGCATTGAACCATGTTAAATAGGTACATGCTTCATCTACTATTTTCGGGAGTTCGTATATCAGCTCTGAAAGTTAATAGCCACATCTTGTAAATCTTATGAATATTCTATTTACGCAGAGTGGATACCTCAACTCATTGCCATATATAGGACAGGTCATAATAATTTGGGTATCAAGTTATGCATCAGATTGGTCTGTGAAAAGAAATTATGCAACTGTTAGCACCGTTCGTAAAATTTGCAACAGTCTTAGTAAGTCCATTCAAAACTATTTATTCACAGATATGTCATATTTTTTTGAGTTAAGAAACTACGTATGAAAAAAACTAAATAAATTGTACTACCGTAACAGAATTTCGAAGTTGAATCAGGAACAATAGTATAAAACATGATTGTGTTTCGTCAAATTCCATAAATTTCAGTCAGAATTTTCTAGTTGGTTCTTCGAACTTTTTTAGAGTTAATACTTATAAAAAAACGTACTCCAAGCATTGACTTCAAGCAATTCAAAAATTTTCATTGTTTCGAACAATTCCATTGTTTTGAACAATAGAATTTAGCGATTCCTGATGTATAAGAAATTTAATTTTGAAACCATTGAAAAAAATATTAACTACAAGTATATCATCAACAGTTAATAACTCAATTGTTTTATTATCAATTCCTAAGAAAATGATTGTTTATTAGTTAATTTATTTTAGGTTGCGTAGGATTTGCACTGTGCATGGTTGGCTTAACTATTGTTCAATATAATTCAAAGTGGGATGTGATACTTATTATTATTGCTATAAGTGCTTCAGGATTTGGATATCCCGGTAGCTGTATTGTTCCCTTAGATATGAGCTACAATTTTGCAGGTAAAGAATTCACTAAATTTATTGAATTTAATCAATTTATAGAACAAATTTTCCTAGTTATAGTAATGCACATTTTTAATAATTTACTTCTCTTTATTATTAATAATATGATTTGCTTCATTTCACATTAGAATTATATAGTATATTATAAATTACTCTTACTCATTTAAAATGCTGCAGGTTAACGGTAACTTTGTTCTGCTGTACAACTAATAAGTATGATGCTCAAAATCTTACAAAGTTATCTACAAAAATTTCAAAATGATTTTTTAAACATCTTTTCTAAAAACACATAGTTTTTCGAGTTTAAGAAATGTTGCATAAATACTTATTTCCAAGTAGTTATTAAGTAGCTGAAAATATAATTCATACATTAAATACGCTTGGCACTTCTGTTCAGCTGTAAAAACGGTTCTCTGTAAAAGATTGCTTTAATTTAGCATTCTTTTCTATTTAATCAGAAACTTTATCTGCCTTTAAAAAATTAAAACTAAAATATTAATTTAAAAACTATATATAAAAAAAAGTACATGAATAATAAATTCTTAAGTTCCTGTATCACTCTTATTCTGCGTCACTCTGTATTTATTTATAAGAAATATTAAGTTATTCATTTGTCTTCGAAATGACGCATTTGACGAAATTTTTCTCCTGTCCTTTACAATTTTTTAAATTCTAACTTACATTTTTTTTTTTACTTTACAGATATTTATTTCTCAAATTGCCTTGAAATAGACAAAAAAATTTTCTCTTAAATTAGAACCTATGTATAGTGTCTTCAATTAATTTTTAATATAGTAATCGAATCTTCACAACTTCACATACTAGAACTAAATTATTTAAAAGGATTAATTAGTTTAAAAGCTTTTAAACTAATTAAACTAATTAATCCCCGGGTTCAAGGCGGTGACCTCAAATATGCTAATTCATCAATGCAGACGATAGTTAAAGTTCCAAAATCTATACAAAAATGTACTTTCACTGAATAAACATGCCTTTTTTATGGATTTGGATTCCTTACCCTCAAAATATAGGAGGTTTTAACAATCTGAAAGATACAGTCTCAATATTTTGATTAGAAGAATGATCCAAAGTTTGAATCCCTTTAAATTAAACCTTTCAATCCCCAAAGATTTAATCCCTTTAATTTAACTTTACTTTTTGCATATTTCACCATACTTCGAGAATTATTCATGAACAATTATTAAAAAAATAATATTTAATAATTATTTATAATTATTATTTTATTTAATAAATAGTTGGAAAAAATTTTCAACTGCTTGGTATGCCTATTTTCTACATCATTATAAGGAATGTAATTTAATAAGGCGTAGTATAAAATTGAACAAAATCAGTCTAATAGTTCCCGAGAAATCGAATTTTTATATGTCTTATCTACAAAAATTCTATTTTTCGAGAACTATTTTATCACTTTCATTCAAAATATATACTTTGCCTTATAACAATACATTGTTTAGAATGATGTAAAAATTTGCATACCTTACAATTTAACTTTCTTTTTAAATAAAATTAAAATAAAAAGTATTGATGAACAAAAATATTTTGCAAACTTGAAAGCTCATCAAGCTTTAATTTATCAAAAAACTGAATTTAACTTAGTTTCTTTCAGATTACCGCAAAAAAATTAATTAAATTTATTAATCATTAAATATAGGGGAATATGGTCGTATATTTGAAAATCAACAAACGAATTCCTCGTTCAGTGATTAGCTTTTAAATTTTGAATAAGATTGTTATCTTTAACAGAACTGTCA
The DNA here is from genome assembly GCA_949128135.1 of Parasteatoda lunata. Classification (NCBI taxonomy): domain Eukaryota; kingdom Metazoa; phylum Arthropoda; class Arachnida; order Araneae; family Theridiidae; genus Parasteatoda; species Parasteatoda lunata. The sequence continues at coordinate 52,505,515 of OX421977.1, forward strand.
TCATTTTTGCTTTTAAGTTTAATAAAAATATTTAAAAAAACATAATAGAAATGGATAGCAAGAATAATAATATAGTTTTGAATAGTTCTAGATAACTTCGAAAATATATTAAATGTCATTGTAATTAAAATTATTTTTTTATTTGCATTCAGATATAAACTTACGTACAGTCAAAATAAAATATAATTATATAAGGCTGTTAAATATAAGCAACAAAAAGAACATTTGCTGGTAAATGTTTTTATAAATTTTATTGACTTTGTGATAATTTCCTGACATTAGTTTTTAATAATGAATTCATCTTCTAGTTTTTCTGTTCAGTAGTAATACTCCAATAACAAAGAAATATGGTTTTTGACCTATAGCTTTCCATGTCACTTACAGAAATATTATTTATTAACTTGCGATATTGTTACTAAATGCACGTATTGAGATATGTGAGACGGAAATTTTTATAGCCACTCTTGTATTTTCTGAGACGGCATGACGCAATTCAACAAACAAAACATCCCAACATCTGCTTTTAAACAAGCAATATGATTTTACTCACGTTGTTTTCAGAAAAAAAAAAAGTTTTAATGACATTTTTACTGAACTACACATAAAAATATTAAAGACCCAAAACTTTATATTTTTTTAAAACTAGTATTTTTTTAAAAATAAAATATTTTTCATTAAGCATGTAATAATTTTTTTTTTTTGAATAACTTAGAATCTTTAAGTAATCTAACTAAAATGTGCAAAGCAGTGAGAGTACACCGAAACGTTGACAATTTTACATATTAACACGATTGTTAATGCAGCATTTAGATTTGTTTTACCACGTGTAAAAAATTAGTTGAGCTTTCTATTTTTTCTAGAAACTCAAAATATTTCAATTCATTTTTTTAAAAAAATACAGTTTAATTATTAAATAATATAAACTATTTTTAAATGTTTTGGAATCACGAATAGTGTGTAATATTAAATCAACATATCTAGCACTAGAATCAAAATTCAAAGTTAAGATAAATTTAAAGAATTTAAAAAAAACCATTTATTCTAAATATAAACTTAAATTTGAGTATAACTTAAAATATATAGGTTACATTCAAAATTATGACTCTGTTTAAAAGCCTTGTAAATTTTCAGTTTTTTAGTTAAAAAGCATCAATCTTTTATTCTTTGTGATAGTGTTTTATAAAAGAGTATAGATTTTTATATTAGTTTAACTTTAATTTTAATGCCGAATTTTTTTTAATGCCGAACGTATTTACAAATGTTTTATACCATGAAAATATATATTGAATTAAATATGTTTTTTTTTCAAAACTATAATGATCAACTAACTCATAACTGTAAAAATAATGAAAAATTCTCTAATTTATTAAAAATTCTACCAATGAAATCAAACCAACAATTCAGCAACTGTTTTGCTTTGTCTATGCTGGTTAGATCCATTAATATTTTTATTCTGTGCGAAATTCATAAACCTTCGTAAATATTATCATCAAGTGTTTTGACAAAAACCTTTAACCTTTTATCTTTCTATATTCCACAAACGCTACTAGGTTAGAAAAAAAAATACTTACCTGCCGAGAACTGTTAATTATTTGATATAAAACCTTTCTTGCTACCAGCCGGTTACGTCAATACCCTTTTAATATACGCAAAACTTTCGCAAAGTATCCAATTTAGTGTATACTAGAGTGCCTTCAGTGAACAAGAGTGGCGCCAACCTCCCGACAAAATCTGATTGGCGGAAACTAAATTTTTACCACCGCAGGCTAAATGGAAAATTTCTCCATTCGTTTAACACGGGAAGCATGATTAGTGATGTGAAAACTGAATATTTTAATGCCTATCTTCTGGTAACCCGATCCTATTATGCGCTTGCGCAGTTTTGCTTTTCACCTCGATCTACGCCACTCTTGTTCACTGAAGGCACTCTAGTGTATACTAGTACTCTTTGTTGTACAGCGATGGCAAGGTGGTTAAGACAATGAGAACTTATTGTGAATGATTGGGTTCCAATCACTGATGGTGACTTGAATCCCATCCAGCTTCAAATCAATGGATTATGCACTGTAAAAAATTCCGAATCAAATTACGGTATAAAGTACCGGCACTTTGGTGGAAATAACCATTTTTGCCGTAAAATATTATACTGTAATTTTTATATAATTATATTTATTTAATTAGGATTACACAGTAATTTTGCAAAAATGACTGTAAAAATTACGGTATATTCGAATTTTTTTTCCGTAACATGTTTCGGTAAAAATGGCAAAACAAAAATAAGGGTACCGGATGCTTTTTACTGTAATTTGATTCAGATTTTTAAAGTGTAACTTGTCTGAGTAGTAAAGGTGATCGGGTATCAATGTTAACCACATTTTCATCATCGTAGTGTTTGTCACGAAATTGTGAAGCCCTAACCTACAAAAACCCTTGCCTCGAAATGGGCTGTGATGGGAATGATTTGCTTTCAGTTGTTTGTGCTACGTGCTGTGAACAAAACAAACCGTTACTACCTGAGAAATTTTTTATCTATTCATCAAATTTTTACGCAATGAGAAGAAATCTGCATGGTTTGAAAAATACACGCCTAGAATAGTACAAATGATAACTTAGTTTGAGAAGTTTAGCTTAAAAACAAACTCTCTATTTTTTTTTCCTGAACTTTATTTTTCTCATTGGAATTCTTGAAACAAAAATCTATGGTCACATCAGCGTTTCGAGGAAAATTGTTTCATACTTTGATATTTAGTTCATTATTTAGTTTATTACATTTTTATCACGCACCTCCAGAAATCATTATTAAAATCAATGTAATTTGATATTTATTTATCTATCTCATTTTTCCAATCACGGAAAAAATATTTTTGATGATTATTTAATCACTTCCACTTAATTTAGAAATGTTAAAAGAAAATTCAAGTGATCGACCACAAAACTTTTGATTCCACATAAACAAAATCAAAAATAAAAATTAATTGAGCTTTAATTATTATAATAATAACCGACTCTGCATTTTCGAATACTTAAACAAAAATTATATCTTTGACTTGAAAGTATTTCACGAATAAAAGTTTTTTCATACAGTAAATTCGAAATCCCATGTAAACCCGTAACTCTAACCACAGGTACGTTTATGGGAATAGCATGCACCGTGGCCAGTGCTTCAGGCTTTATCATACCACTTATAGTTGGATCCTTAACAAACAACCAGGTAAGTTTCTAATTTTCAAATTTACTTTTAAATTATTAATTTAATTTAATTAATTTAATTTCATAATTTTCAATTAACTTGTGTAAAATATAGGAGAAAAGTAGTTTTGAAAGTAAATCAGTCACTTTCTGAAATTTAAAGAACTGTCTCTTAAGATTTTGAAGCAAATAGAATAGAATAGAATAGAATAGAATAGAATAGAATAGAATAGAATTTAATAGAATTTAATATAATATAATATAATATAATATAATATAATATAATATAATATAATATAATATAATATAATATAATATAATATAATATAATATAATGTAATGTAATGTAATGTAATGTAATATAATATAATATAATATAATATAATATAATATAATATAATATAATATAATATAATATAATATAATATAATATAATATAATATAATATAATATAATATAATATAATATAATATAATATAATATAATATAATATATTCATAGGACTCTTTTTCGTTGCGAAGTTTTAAAAAATTATTTATAGTAAAAAAACCAACCAATTAAAATAATTAAGATGTCAAAAATAGAGTTCAGAAGTAAAAATAAAATAATTATAATAAAAATTGTTCAATTATAATACTATGTATATATACTTAAACTAGTAACCTTTGGCGACCAGCTTGGTAACCTTCAGAATTATTTTGTACAACAAATAGACTTTAATGGTTTCAGCTGCATTTAAATAATCTAATTCTTCAACCCCTATACCAATCTACACTCCTCAATTAGTTTTTAACAACAAAATTTTTTCACCGTCTAGCTTTTGCTTGCGGCTGGGCGCAAAAGTACTTTAATTTCAATTTTAACTGTCTTCAAAAAATGTCAACTATATCGTTAAAGTTCTTTATAAATCGAATTTTACTAATAATTTAAAAATCCCACAAACCCTCATAAGTATGAGTTTTGTATATTTCAGCATAGTAGACAGCAGAAGTGTTAAAATTATTACCATCTCTGTCGAAAGATAATGCTACATTACTTCCTCACTCACCTCTCGAACCACAAGTTGAGTATGTATAATATAAAATATATATAATATCTAGCAGTTTTTTGAAAAATATGAATATACATGTCATACACATATAAAAATACATGTCCTAACTGACTGATTCATCATCGCGGAGGTTGAAGTTCTAAAGTTGAAATTCTAAACATCAAATTTGGACAATGGGTTAATCTTATTACGTAGGCTCCTAAGAAGGAGGGATATTTTGATGTTTTACCCCTAAAAGTGATAAATTAAAATTGAAATGTTCTTTGAAAATCCGCCGAATTTGATGCAAGCACTATAAAAATTCACTATAGTATTTAGCTTTCTGGTTAAAATAAGAGTTTAGGGCTTGCAAAATTGAGGATTTTAAGTGTATGAGATTATTTTAAAACATATCCCCAAAATGGAACTTACAGTAGATATAAGCTCGTATGGGAATTATGAAATTTTTTATTTTCTTAAAATTGAAGTAGAAATTATAACACAAAATACAAATTTCGCTGACAAAACCGTTGACAACAGTTAGTTAATAATATATTTTATCTAAGAATTTATCAATCATTTCTAGTTAGGGCTTTTAACTTTATTGAAATTTTAAGTTTTAGCATAGTTTAAAGCGCTTTTTCTTAAAAAAATAAAATATTATGAATTATTCTATTTAGCTCTCTTAATTTATCAATAATCATAATTAATGGTAAGATATAAACTACCTATTTGCCTGATAGACTTTCATTTAGAAATATTCAATTTATTCTTTATTCTACTGATGTATTCAAAGGAGTATTTTTTTCTTCTAATTTTAGCAAACACCACAGCAGTGGAACAAAGTATTATATATTTCAGCTGGTGTTGCTTTAAGTAGTGGAATCATTTTCAACTTATTTGGTTCTGCAAATCTCCAAAACTGGAATACTCTAAGCGAGGAAAAGCAACAGGTCGAAGTAATCGGAAAAAGAAGCTTTGAACAAAATCTTGAACTCTCACCCTCATCTCTTAGTTCCATTTCTCACCAAGATTTAAATAATTTATCGATTATTACAGAGAGACTGTAGTATGGAAAACTTAGGAGTCATCTTCATTTAATTCAAAAAAGTTCTGCAAGCCCATTTTGAAACAATTAATGCAAACAACAGACCAAATATTAACAACATTACACATCAAAAAGTTAAAATTGTGAAATAACTTTTACTTAGTTACGATGATTTTCACAACACTACTTTAATCAATTTGAATTTCGCATTTGAAAGATTTGTCACATCACTCAGTGTTTTTTTTTTTTTTTATTCTCTCTTTTGATTATTTATAAACAACGATTTAATAAAATACGATACCTAAAGTAAAGGTTTGAAGCAGTACAGTAATACGCTACTCTTTTTACAAAAATGAAGTTTTCAATCAAACTGTACCTCAGTATTGTTTCCAGATAAAAATAAGCCGAATAAAATTTTTCCTACAATATCCCCTAGATGGCAGCACAATACATAGAAAAATCTTGTTGACTACATGGAAATTGCAATGGTATTTTTTAATACCAAAAATGCTCTACTAAACAATTTGAAAGTATGACTTATTGCCCCAAAACCTTGTCATAAATTCATTTAAACCACTCTCATGTGTAAGCTTAGTGACTATCTTACTTAATTTTAAAGGAAAATGTCACGTATTGTATTATATACGATAAGATACACACATGTTATTCTAATACTTGTGTATATTTATGTATATTAAATGTCTGTTTTAGTCAATAAATGTATTATACACTAAAATATTTCATAGAAGAGTTTTATTATGTTATTTAAAATATAAAAAACAGACTTGAAATCCAAACAAGTGCATCGAGAACTCCGAATTAGGTGATGAAATATAGTTTTGTGTAATGTATATAGAGTAGTTCAGACGCGAAACCTACTTAACTGCACCTAAGGAAATATTTTTTTTTTTCAAAGTTAAAGATCATTATATAATTTTTTTCTCTCATCTTCAAAATAAGCACGTAAACAAATTCTAGATTCTTATTTTTTATTTATTCACGCTATTTTATAAGATTCATTAACATAATTTACCACGATTCACTGCTGATTTTTCATACGAACTGCTCAACTAAAACATAAATCTTTATCATAAGGAAATATATTTATGACGTCATCATAATAATTTTTATTTCATCTCCGGGGCTCAGTGCCCTCTCTCAATAGTTGACAAAAAGAGTTTAATAGAACAGAGAATCGTACAGTGCGTATAAATGTAAGTAAATTTAAATAGTTGACAACCTATCGTTTTTAATTTAGCGACATCGTCTTAATTTTATTTAATACTATACGAATATATTTATAATATGAATGAATTATATTTCTCAATGATTTATAGTTTTAAAGTTGAATTCTTTATGCCTTAAATCAAAAATATTCATTGAATCAAAGATGAATTGCATGAATTTCTATAAGTGTTTTATGTTTATAAAAAAATGTTTTTTATACTATACAATAGTCTAGTAACATAAAACTTTCTAATCGACCACAAATCTTATTTTTATTTCAGTTCTATTTGTCATTAAAAGTGTCTCTATCGTGTTTTCGTTTACTCTTTTGTATTTCAATCAGTTAGGGTAAATTAACCAGTGAAGGAACACTTAAGCTTCGCCTGCCTTTTAAAAAAGCATATTAATTTCAAAATTCGTAATTTTAGTTAAATGACAGTGTCAACATATTTGTTACTAATTGCAAATTATGTAAAAAAATTTTAGAGAACTTACATAATATTGTTTTAAAGTTTTGGAGGTTCAAATAACAAGTAGTAAGAAGACCAAGTGAAGGAACAGCTCTTACCAGTGAAGGAACAGCTCTTACCAGTGAATGAACACCCAGTGAAGGAATACTTAATTTTGGTTATTTTTTAATGCTCTTTATGAATTTATAAGCCATACACATATTTAAAAACAAGCCTATTCTTGAAATTATAACATATAAATACTTGGAAAACGTTAACTTTTTTTTTGTAATCATGAATTGAAAATTAAAGTGTCAACATATTAACATATACTGTTCATTCACTGGGAAATCTATGCCCAGTAAAGGAACATGCCTGTTGACTCACTGGTTAGAAGTTGCTTTTCATATTTTTAACATACTTTTGATGCGGAACATCACTAAAGGTACAAGAAAGTTAAAGTTTATCTTTTATTTTAATTAACTTAGAAAAAAAAACCAGTAAAGGAACACTTGTTCCTTCACTGGTTTTTCAACGTTTGGTGATCCAGTGAATAAACACCCCCTTATCTCAGTACTTTATTATGCTATGATGCTTTTAATGCTATTAATTCCACTTCAAACATATAAATACAAACACTCACCTTATAATTTTTTCAAACAAACAAGGTGCAGAGATAATAACAAACTCAAAAATTTTTCCAGAAAAGTCTATTTGACCAGGTAATCCAAAACATTGCTAGATGACTTCCTATTGTTTGGCAGTAAGCTATTGTTACCAATCAATCTAAAGAAAAACTTTCAAATTCTTATTTTTAATCAATATATATGAAATGTTCCTTCACTGGGTAGTGTTCCTTCACTGGTTGGTTTACCCTTCAGTGTTTCCCAAACTTATGACTTTTGTGTACCCTTTCTAAATTTTTCGTAACGTGGTGTACCACTAACAGAAAAATGAATGTACTTTTTACTATAAAAAAATTGCACAAAATTTAAAAATCACAACTGGCTGTTGTCGCCACTAATTATTAACTGTTAACTCTGCAAAAAATAGCCAATAGAAAGCACGTAATTGTAAATTTTCATGGCTAGTTTTGTTTTCTAAATAAAATTTTTTGAAATTTCCGTTTGTTGCAAGATATTGTGCATAAGAACGTGTACCCCCTCTAAACTGCTCCCGTACCCCTGGGAGTGCGCGTACCACACTTTGGGAAACACTGAGTTATATGATTAATTTTACTGTATACAAAGTAAAGAAAAATTCTACTGAAACAATTTGTTGAAAGGCATTTGTGCATTAAAGTAAATAACGCTTAACTGTATTTATTCTACTTTTTGTTTTAAGGAAAAGAGGTGCGTTACGGTTATTTACGGTTATAAACGGTAAATATGTGTTTTGTTACAACATAGAAATAGATTTAAGAACATGACAAATTGAAAGAAATTATTACAATTAAATTAAATGATAATTTTATTTGCGAATTGTACTTTTCACTTCATTGACACGTGAAATTTTTAAAAAATGAACATGGAAGCATTTTAAGGAACGAAAATAAAACAAATAACCAAACGATTCCAGCGAATTTTATATGCTCAATAAAAACAATAAAAGAAAACGATAAATTTATCAATCTTTTAATCATAGCGTGGTGTTAAACCCATTAAAACGTGTTTCCATATTGTTGCGCTTTAAAAAAATGCATCTTATTTTGCATGTTCTAGCATTATAATGGAAACACATTATATAATTCTTTGGGGAAAATATTTTTCAAAAACATATGTGCAATATCACGCTGAGTACAATTTTTTTTAATGACGTGTAGTCTTAAAAAATATCTTTTACGCCATCGTGATCAATGACGTTTAGATTTTATTGATGTTATAAAATATCTGAGTAGTACAAAAAAAAATTAAAAAGCGACTATATTCTATTCTGTAGTGATATTCAACGTAATTTATTTGGTCCTCATCGTTTATATACAGGGAAAATAATTCTAGTAAATGTATAGTAATGACTTTTCTAGTGGAAAAAAATTCTAGTTAATGAGCCAAAATATACGATCTTTAAACCACTCATTTGGAAATTTTTCTGTCCATACAGTAATGATTTACAGGGAATTCTACGTATCAAAATTATAGTGCTTATAACCACACACTAGTAAAATATAGAAAACTTTAAAAAACATTTAATCAAGTAAGGATTTTTATAAAATGCTCAAAGGCATCATGACAAAATTACTAAATTTTACTACATTTGCCAAATTTTAATACTTATTATAAAACCACACTAGTTTTAATTTTAGTAAATCATTACTAAAGTACCTCGATAAAAATTACCGTGCTTTTCGGTGTTCCTATAGAGCTAGAAACACAGTAAATTTCGGTAGTCAAGTAGTTTATTTAAATATTTATCTAAACATTTTTTAGAATTAAAAAAATAATAATAATCAAACGATTACAGAGAACTTCCAAAATTCAATGGGAAATATTAAAACAAAACGACAACCTCATCATTTAACTGATTAGTTAAGCTTTTTACTGTAGAGAGGTGCTGAATCCATTTAGATGAAAAACGTTGTAATTTGCCTCTCTTAGAAAGAAAAAAAAAACGCCTTGCCGTTTTCATATGCTCTATCATTAGAATGGATATATGTTTTATTTTATAACCGTCGTTGAGCAGCCGACCCAATTTTGGGTTTAAGACTACTAATGTTCCACTCTGTAACCTTCTAATTTTGTGCCAATCCAGAAGACAACTAAGAAACTCTTAGATCAGTACCCCAAAAAATTAAGTCATATACTGTCTAACCTCATTATTATGCGTATTGCTTTACATGAAACGTATGTTTGGTCCCGTGAATCAGCAATCATTTTTTATTGTATTTATCATGTTTAACGTGAGGTTAACATGTTAATTATTATCGCTTAGCATGGAAGAAAACTTGACGCAGCACAGATAAGAAGCATGTGTATAAAGTGCCAATATTCAATTATATTCATTTACATTCATTTTATATTCATTTTAAGGAAAAAAATATTCATTTTAAGGAATGCTATATTTCTGTTTTTCGCTTTTGTTAGAAGTAGCAGAGGGCAAATGAATAAAATAGTTAAACAATTTATTAAAATTTTTAAGCTTATTTTTATTTGTTTGGATATGATAGTAAGGCTTACATACGTTAATGTAGTGCATAATATTTTATTTTATTTTATTTTATTTTACAACCATGGTTATATAACCGAACCTAAATTTGTATTCACGGCTACCAATGAAGAAAAAAAAAGGATTTTTTGATAGAACTAACCAGCATTTGCGTTACATGGAGAGGAAAATCACGAAACCACCCTCGGTTAATCTGACTACAAAAAGACTCTAACCCTTGATCCATCTACCACTGAGGATATTTTACGTCAGCTCTGTGGTCGAGGCAAGCAAGCTGCGGAATTCGTTTCGACCAGCCATCGCAAGGATTCGAAACCGGTTCACCTCATTAGGAGGCGAGCGCTCTACCCCCTGAGGTGCCACTGCTCTAGTACGTAATATGTATTAATAATTCGTAATAAATTATTTTCATAACGTATGGAATAAAAGGAAATCTTATTAACATGAAATAATTACGATAGTCCTGCTAATTTCGAATTAGCGAGATTTGCCGGTATTTATATAAGCTAACAACAAATTTATATTTAGTACATTTAATTGTTTCGGGTTTGGAAAAATTTAGTAAATTATCCATACTTCATAAAACATAGATTAAATTAATGTTTTTAACCATTTCCCCCTGCCGTTCTTTTCAGCTATATTCAAATCAAAATTCAAAACTTCACTGGATTCAGAACGTGAAATAGAGTCGATAAGCAGTTGCTCAAACATAAAAGATTTACGAGTAATTCATATAGTAACCGAAACATTATCCAAAAATTAAAAAAGAGAGAGTTTTATTGAATACCAAGGTAAGGTAGTAATCAATGATATTACGTTTTATTTCTCTTCAACAAACTTCAATGTAAAATGATTGGACGAAAAATTATTAAAGTCAAATTTGACGTAATGGACAACTCAACTCCCAACAACATACATTTATTTCACAATGAAAAATGACATTTATCGTGTTATTTATATACTTAGTCACCATGTGAACTAACGTTAGTAAATTATAATGACGATCATAAATTTTAATAGCATTAATATGTATATATATATCACGACAATTAACGTTGACTAAAGTTACCCGACACTGATTCTATTAAATTGCAAGCTTCGGTAACACGGAAAAGTACACATATAGCCACATTCCAGCAAGTTTTTTTTTCCGGTTAAATAATTTTTATGGAATTGCGTTATTATTTCGACATGATAATTAATTTTTAGGGAAGTAGTCATGATAAATAAGTTTTAGTGAATTATGTGCATGTTTAATTAAATTCATATTGCTTTCAAGTATGTAACTAGCATTTTTTATTCTGTGAACGTAGCGTCAATGCAAGTGTAACAAATCATGGACATCGTGACAGAAATACCGTGTAAAGAGCTGTGTGAAAATGTATCAACATCAGGAAAAGCAAAAAGAGGTGAAAATAAGTTTTTGTCTTATCTTTAATAATTAAAAATATTAAAAATATTAATATTGAACCTGCAATGAAACAGGTTTAGATGTTTTGTACACCCCATCCTTAATTGTGATTTGTTACATTTTGATAGCGTCTTTGTTTTGTCTTCACTGAAAGATCAACTGTGAATCCCAACCTGTCTCTTAATCTTTAAGTTTAAAAAGAAAAAATAACAAGTAGGATTATATTTCTTAAGGGAAAAACTTTTTATTTTTGATGAAGAAATTATTAAAGAACGAAAAAAAATTGCTTCGGTTAAAAACAACTTATTATGGCTTTGACGAACGAAATAATCGAGTAAATATTGTAGACATGATTTAAAACTTTAGCATGACAAGGTGGTTTCGTCCCCTGTACACTTCGCTCACCACTACCCATGGTTGCTTCTCATTCACCATTGAAGATCAAAGGTAAAGAACAGTTTATGTATTATTATATTTATATGTTTTTTAATAAAAATTACGATTGGATTGCCGTGTGTTACACTTCTGAGGATTACTACATCATGGCGAATCAATATCAAAGCAAATTGGTACCCTCCCCGAGAATTATTTCTGAGTGAAGATGGACCATGCTGTGGTAAAGCAGTTGCTGTTCGTGGGCAAATTCGTTGTTTCTTCAGCTTCAATAAACATAGACCGTTTTTCCCCTTGATCTTCAAAAAAAAATTATTTAAAGTCGATAAAAAATATCATAATGTTTGTAAAAAATTTAATTATTATAATTTTATGTAAGCACATTTTATTAATATGTTTAATTGCTACGAAATAAAATGATAAATAGATTTTAAAAATGGCAAAATATATTTGAAAAAATTTGAACTTAGAAATACAGAATAAGCAATAATAAATACATTGAACAATAATAAATATAAACTAATTTCATTTGTTAACATTATGTAACGATAAATTTGTATCATAAAGATAGTTCGCATTGGAAACAGATTTATCCATTAAGTTCATTGAAGCATTATCTCTCTTCAATCTTCATGTTTTTAAAAATTTTGATATAAATGATTCAGTAAAATCCTGTTGTTTTCTATGACTTTTTTCTTATTTAATCGAATGAGACCAAACTTGTATCATTAGGGCTGTTGTTGAACAATATGGGGAATATAATGTTGTAACAATATGGAGAAAATAGCAATGTTGTTACATATGCCACTTGCCAATATTAGCAAACCTGATTGGAAATCAAGTTAATTTTTAAGGCAGAAGAATTGTTTCTTGTTTTTTCAACGGCCAAGAGTAAGACTTCAATTATGCACACGTCACAGCCCGTTTTGTAGGAATTCATTCATTCATCCATAGATCGTAATTTTGACCTAAACCAAAGAGCGATCTCCAATTCAGTACTCCCAAAGGTTAGTTTTTAGTTAACTGAACTTGGAGGACTTAGTGACCCTAGCAGATTTAACGTGCACAAATTATCATTTAATACACGGGTATTCATCGACCGGCTGGATTCGAACTCATGTTCTCACGAAGACGAGCCCAATGTCTTACCAACCAGTCTGTCCCAACCCTCTGTATAGCAATGTAAGATGCGTAAATATGTACTAGTACATTTTGCACATAAAACCCTTACATATTTTTAACTTTTGTCCTATTATATTGAACTTTGTTTCATTTGATTTAGAATTTTAGTTTTTGAAATTTTTAAATTTTTATTTTTATGATTTTTTTACTGCAATATAAAGTGTTTTTATGTGAAGCCTCACAAAATAAAACATCAAAACTTTATAGCTTTCTGCACTATGAAAAATGTAACAAACTACCAAAATATGGTCTAATCTACCAGAATATGGTAAAATTTACCATGTTTCTGGCTTTATGGGATCACCAAAGAGCTCGATTATTTTTACCAAAGTGCTTTAATAAAGATTTAGGCATAATTAACATGTGAGAATTATGGTAAAATTTTGTAATTTTTATCATGCTTCTATAGAGCAAGGCATAATAACCATTTAATCGTGTAAATGTACATTTCTATTTTGTATGTTTGCTGAATAGGTTGTAATACAAATTATAATTTTGATAACCATAATTTACGGTAAACAGCTTCGATATGAATGATGAAATTACCAAATGAATGATTTAAATACCATATATTTTAAGTTAACAAGAATTATTTTTTTGTTTTTGGACCAGAATTTTTTTTTTTTTTTTTTTCATGTATACTCGTTATTCTTTGCATGCTCAATATTTCGGTATTATTCCTACGTTAGTGTTAATATTTTTCATATCACTGTAAAAATCAAAATAATGAATAACTGTCATTAAGTGTTTGTGAAAACAAATAATTCAATTGCTTTACTTCATTTTCAGAAAAGGGAAGTTTAATACCAAGTCGATACATTATAGTCCTACTCGGATTTTCAACAGCTGCAGTGATAACTTGCCAGAGAATGAATTTAAGCATGGGCTTAGTGGCTATGGTAAATCAGTCTAGTTCTATTGACGTGGGGACATCTAACTGGACGGAATGCCCTGTCCCGTTATTGCTCGTTGTTAACGGCGAACACAAATTGCATCACCATGTGAGTAACCTATACGAGTTATTCTTGCATTTAAAAAAAAAAAAGAAATTAATTGAATTTTTATGGAAAAAAAATAGTTATATAACATTTAAACAAAACAAAGAATTTTTATATTTCCAAATTAAAATATGAAAAAAATGAATATTTGTTTCAAAAATTATTTAGTCTAAGAAATTATGTCAAGACATTTTATAGAAAAGAAATTATATATTCATAACAACACTGAGGAACTGTTTTTCATTTACATGGGGACATTTAACTGGACGGAATGCCCTATTCCGTTATTGCTTGTCGATGGCTATTCAAGTTTTTCCTGCATTTAAAAGTAATAATAATAATAATGGATTTTTTATAAATCAAGAAACCAAAAATTAATATTTAAACAAAAAATAATAATTTTTATATTTCCAAATTAAAATATGCAAAAATTAGTAATTGTTTAAAAAATTAACTTGTCTAGGAAATGAAGCCAGGAAATTATGAAGAAAAGAAATTATACATTAATGATAATACTGGCTAACAATGGGGAACTGGCTGCCATTGAAACGTGGGCATCTAATTGGATAAGATCCCCTATTACATTGTCTGTTCCTGATGGCGATCACAAATTGCAGTGTCATTTGAGGAACCTATTCAAGTTAATCTTATATTAACTAATAGTTAATTAATTTTTAAACGAAAAAAAAAATCTTTATATTTCCAAATTAAATAAAATATACGAAAATTGGTAGTGTGTTTAAAATATTAATTAATCTAAGAATTAAAGATAAGAAATTTTGCAGAAAAGAAATTATAAATCAATGATAACACTTAGAGAGCAAATACTTTCTTGTAGTTATACAAATGCTTAATGTTGCCTATTTCGGGATGGGGACTTCAAATCTGAAATTAGTTATGCTCCAAAAGCTACAGATTTTTTTAAATGACGTTTTAAGCCAATTCTTTGTCAAAATGGATGAGTTTAAAAGCGCTCTCTTTTACAAGGATTTGAGTAAACGTTGAGACAAACTTCTAGGGAGTCCATGGGAATCCATGCCCGGAAATTTTCCCTATTATGACCTGTTCAGAAGCACGTGAAGAAACAGTTCCTACTCAATTTTGAACCATTTTAAATCATCCCTCCTGCACTTAAATATTCAAAACTATGATTTATCATCAAATTGCAGAAAATTTAATAAGCTGTAATGAAAGCTTCAGCATATTATACCAATAATATGGTTTTTGACGAAATGTTTCAGACAATTCTTCTTATTAGATAAGCTTAATTAACTGTGGTAAATTTGAAAATAATCTTCTTCTTTGTTTTCAACTGAGATATCTAAATTAATCCTAATTCCTAAAATAATTCTTAAGATGTAATAATCCTCAAAGTGTACTAGTGCAGTTCAATTTGACCATCAACTGGAGTTTTCACAAATATCCATGATAGTATGGTTCAACTAATGAAATATTATCCCCGTATCCCAAAGTGATCCTTGTTAATTTCTGTGTTAACCAGAATTTTTAGCAAACCAGGATTTTTAGATATTTTAGTAAACAAACTATTTCTTTATTTATTAGGCTGAAGGCCATTTTACATGGAACAGTGAAACTCAAGGCCTAATATCAAGCATTAGTTTCTTTGGGTTTATGATAAGTCAGACACCGGGTGGCAGAATGGCAGAATTATTCGGTGCAAGACAAGTATTGTTAATGAGTATTCTCTTGGCTTCACTTTGCAATATTTTATCTCCTGTAGTAGCTGATTTTGGGCCTTTTGCTTTGTTGGGAATCCAGTTTATAAAAGGTGTTTCGCAGGTAAAATATTTCCAAAATAATTCAACATAAAGTTGTTTTTTCGAAAATTTTATTTTTTTGTTACCATGTATTTTGGTGTCTGGAAAATGATCGATGGTTTGAAAAGTCAAAAAAAAGAAAAGAAATATACAAAAATGTACGGTTTGTTAGGTTCTGCTTTGGAAACTACGTCATTTTATCACTAATTGTTTCAACTACTTATACATTTTGTCAACAGATTGCAATGTCAAATCTAAAACTATCTAACTCCATTTTATGTCAGATTATTCTAACTAAAATATTTGAACAGGCATTAAAACTTTTTATTCAGACTGCACCACGAAGAGAATGTGTTTCAATTGCCTGAAACTGAGCAGGGCAATCGTACCTTTTCTTCTTCCATTTTTCTCGGGTTGACTTTTCAAATCGTCGGAATAAAATATTCTTCATGTTCATGTAAACAATAATGAATAACTCAAATAAGGTGGGACCTCTTAACTGTTTCGTTTTGAAAGTTTATAATGCCTCATAAATAACCTCATAAGTAAGGTAATTTCCGAAACAAGGACTAGGTTTCAATTGGCACTATTACGTGCATTTGAATTTATAAGGAAGAGAAAATAGTGCCAGAAACAGTTTTTGTTTATATTCAGAGCAAGGGCGTGGTGGCGCTGGGGATAGAGCATTCAATTTGCAATGAAGTGAATCGGGTTTAAATCCCAGCAATGGCTGGTCTATACGAATTCTGCACCGGTCTCGCACCGACCACAGTGCTGACGTAAAATAGCCGCAGTAGTAGACGGATCATGGATTAGAGTCCCGTTGCCGTTGGGCTAACAATGGGAGGTTTTGGGGGTTTTCCTTTTCATGTAACGCAAATGCGGGTAAGTTTCATCAAAAAGCTCAGAGTTTCCCTTGTCTTCTGAATAGAGTTCAAGATTACAAGTCTACGGAATGGAACATTAACCCAAAATTAGTCGTAAACCCAAAATTAGGTCAGCTGTTCACCGTTGGTTATAAAATAAAATATTCAGTGCAAAGGGAGTTCAAGAGAGTTGAGAAAGCCAATTACGAGTTTGAATAAAGAGTTTAGCATTCAGAAGTGATAGGGAAAAAATTAAATTTTTCTCATGTTTTTAAAATCTAAAAATTATTTGTTAATTTTATCTATGTAGAATAGTTTTTTTTTCTGTTAGTTAGTGGTATTATTTCGTTGGCAGGTTCTTGAGCAATAGACTACAATAGTATTACTATAGAGTCTATTTTTATTAACTAATATGTAATTTAAAACACGAAAAAAGGCTCAAAATGTCCCGTTAAACAGAACTCCCGTTAAACCGAACTCCCTTAAACCAAACCCCCGTTAAACCGAACATACCGAAACTCCCTTGATACAAATAAAACAAATCAAATGTATCGACGAGCGTAAAACAAATACGTCCATCTGCACTCAGTTTCCAATTTATCCAATTTGCATACAAAAGTTTTACCTAATCATACAAAAATAAGAGGTTTTCTAAACATCTAATGCAAAATGTATAATAAATGCGAATGGCATTGTTCTTTATTGTCATTATATGCATTTCTATAGCGTAAATGCATTTTTAAAGGGTGTGCAACAACCAGCAATGAATTGTCTTATGGCAAATTGGTTTCCCTCACCGGAGAAAGGGTTTTTGAGCTCTGTCGTGTTCTCCGGATATCCAGGAGGCTGCATGATTGGTGGACTGATATGTGGAATACTGTGTGATAGTGGCTTTCTAGGAGGTTGGCCTGCTGTATTTTATGTTTTTGGTAAGTTATTTCAAGAAATATTCTATGTTCTTAACCCCTTCCCTCTCACTCCCGTCAAAATCGTGGGGTGAGCTTTCGTCTCCTATTTCTCGTGCTCGTGATATTTCTGGGCTAAAGCGTTGAAAAATAATGCACCAAAAAGGTTTAAATATATTCATCCTTTATTCCTGTATTTTTATTTCTTAATTTATTTTCTAAATGGCTGCACCATACTATTTTTGATTTAACTGGAGATAGTTAGCTTTTTTTATACTTTATGTCAGCACTATCCAAATATAAGCATTTATGATATGTATTTCATACACTTAGCTCAGCTATTTATGATTTTTATGAACACATGTAATTTGTGTTCTGTAATAAAATATTTTCCAACATTGTACACATTATGGAGTCAGAGTAACATAGATATAAGGAATACATATGAAGATTTAATTTCCAAGCTAAAAAAAAATTATATAAACCAAAAAAGAATACATATATTGTACATGCACGTTTTGACATAATTTTTTTGAATAAAAAATAGGCACTTTGTATGACCGTTTTCTTGAAAATAAAAAGATCGTTTAGGGGTTAATTCCGCATAAAAAAACACGGAAATGTAATAAAAATACGCAATAGGAATGTAACTGATTACTGGAACAAACAGAGCTATGAGCTGGACAGAAATGAGAAAGCAAAAACTTATCGTCCATACACATACCAGTGATCATCTAATCCAGTAATAACTAGCGGAGACATTTTCAGCAGGTCGCGTTAATACTCAAAATATACCCAATACAAGATTAACGAAGAAATTTTGACCTGATATCTCACAGTGGGATTTAAAACGGCTTCTTGAGTTTGGCGGCCACTAATCTACACCAAAAAACTTTTTCATATTTTTGAAATCATGCTTATAAATTTTTCGCTGACCTTATATAATACTTTATTTCAGTTTTTACGATGTTATTTATCACATAATTTGTATATCAAATTAAGAAGTATCGTTGTTCTTAAAAAATTATTCATATATAAATGAATAGAAGTTTTTACACAAAGGATTATTACGGACAATTATTCTAATTCGGACATTTTAGAAAATTGAGATTTAAAAGTGAGTGTGAATTTATGTGTTGATAGATAATGTAGATTAATATGCATATGGTTAACAAGACTGCATCTATAAATGAATTTTTATGGAAATGGGAAATAGGATTTATAAAGAAGAACTACGCGAATGTTAGTACGCAATTTTAAAAATAGTTATCATGTATTTACGTATTATAAAAACGTTTTGAAACGTATAGAGCCCCAGTAATTTGCAAATGTTTTTCAACCTTAAAGTTATAAAAAAGTTGAAACCTTATGGTTGCGCGAATTAAAACATTTAAAACTTATTCACGTAAATAAGTATTGAAAATTTGAAAGTTTATGATTTTGCGAATTAAAACATTTCAAACTTATTCACGTAAATAAGTATTGAAAAGTTGAAAATTTATGATTTTTGAATAGAAACATTTCAAACTTATTCACGTAAATGGTCAATCTTTAATAACACAATGTGGAATTTAGGATTTTCTTTAAAATTGCAACAAATTTGCATGATTTTATGCTTCAAGAACTAATGTTATAATCCAAAGTTTCAAGTGTGTATTTTGTAAAATAAATAAATAAATAAAAATAGTAATAATGATATTTTGCGTAAATGATACCATAACATAAAATGTTTGCAAAGAAGCCTAACTTACCTTGTAATTAATTTAAGTCATTATAGCTTTCCTATGATTTTCTTCGTTCTTAATTCACAATATTTTGTCATCTTTGATGGATGAAAGCAGAAATTCTTTTCTTTATGTATCAGGATCCAAACATCAAAATCATCGTTCATGATATCATTGTGATGTTTAAGGTACTGTGATGATCACGTATCATAGGTTTGGAAAAATATTACCAAACATGCCTAAACTTGGTGTCTCCATAAATCTTCGTCATTCTCAAAGTCTATAATTGTCTAACAGGCTTTATATAAAGAGGATAATCTGTATTTTTCTTTTCATTTGCATTTCTTTTTCTTTTGGCATCAGGAGCCCTGGGACTGTTGTTAGTTGTTGCTTTCTATTATCTTTCACCAAATACTCCTGAAGAAGACAGCAAAATATCAGAAGATGAGCTGAAATACATATTGAGCAATCTTGATATAAGCAATACATCAGAGGTATGTATGTTATTTAAATATTGATATTTAAAATAATTGAGTTCTTTTTAAATGGTATAAAGGTGTTGAGACTCAGTGATATTAAAAGAAATGAAAAGTAAATACTATTTTTAGCACATCCTACTGTATAATAAAGTTTTTTTTTCCATTCTTCAAAATTATATAATTATTTAATTACTTTTTTAGAAAGTTGGAAAAAATAACTAAGAACCAATGTATTTTTAACACAATCAAATTTTAATGTTTCTTTATTGGATTGAGGAAAAAGTTACCAAGCTACTTTTAATGATTTAAAAAATTAAAAGTAGTTGCAAGATATTTACGCGAAAACATCTGACTTTCAAGGGTTAAAATTTCTTCTAAAAATGTATAAGATCTCATTGTAACCGTGTTTTTTATTTTCTAGAAAGATGAAGAATTGAAATTCAACATAAATTCGAAAACTTTCATATTTGTTTTTATTCTCTAGCATTTGTAAAACTTCGACTCCGAACACTTCATTGATAAAGTAGTTCTCTTAAAAGAGTATGTTCTTTTGAAGTAATATTTCTCTTAAGTCATAGTCCCTTTGAAGTTATATTTTTGAAAAAATTATGATCAATCAAAAGAGTGTGCAAAATTTAAAAATTTATTTTTACATACATAACTTTGAAAATATCTACTTTAATATTTTTCTCTGCTTTTAAATTTGGAAATTAAAGAATTATTACGGCACATTAGTTTTCCAATATTGATTACAGTGATTCATATTTTAATTCGTTTGTTTATTGTTTTTTAATAGTTTTGCTCAATTCATTAAAAACTGTACAAGGTATAAGCAATCGTAAATAAACTTCGTAAAAATAAGTATTCAATTCATTTTGTCAGAAGGGATTAAAAAAAGTTTTTTTGTTAAATACTTATTCCTCAAATCAATTTTTTTGATTTTTAGCCCATTTTAAGTCTTAAAAGATATCGCCTTTAAATTCGAAGTTTCTATAGTTATTTTCTGTGATTGCAATAATTATAGACCTTAAGAATGACGGAGATTTATGGAGACACCAAGCAGAAGGAGGTTTGGCAATATTTTGTCAAACCTATGATACCACGATCACCACAGTACCTTAAACATCACTATGATACCATCAACGAAGCTTTGATGTTTGGATCCTGATACATAAAGAAAAAAATTTCAGCTTTCATCCATCAAAGATTACAAAATATTGTGAATTAAGAACGAAGAAAGTCATAGGAAAGTTTTAATGACTTAAGTTAATTACAAGGTAAGTTAGGCTTCTTTGCAAACATTTTATGTTATGGTATCATTTACGCAAAATATCATTATTACTATTTTTATTTATTTATTTATTTGTTTTACGAAATACACTCTTGAAACTTTGGATTATAACTTTAGTTCTTGAAGCATAAAATCATGCATATTTGTTGCAATTTTAAAGGAAATCCTGAACATAACATTGTGTCATTAAAGTTAAACTATTTACGTCAATAAGTTTAAAATGTTTTAATACGCTCAATCATAAGGTTTCAACTTTTTATTACTTTAAGGTTGTAGAAAATTAGCCGGTTACTGTGGCTCCGTACATTTCAAAACATTTTTATAATGTATGTAAATATGCAATAACTATTTTTAAAGAAGTGTGCGTAGTTAGAAGCGTGCATAAAAGGGAAATAGGATTTATATAGAGCATTTGCATAGTTCTATATAAATCCTATTTCCCTTTTCTATAAAAATTCAATTATAGATGTAATCTTGTTAAAGATAAGCATCGTAATCTACATTAACACGACATAAATTCTTACTCTTATTTCAAAATACTCTAAAATGTGTGAATTTGAACAATAATTCGTAATAATTTTTTAGGCGAAAACACTTATTCACTATATATAAAAAAAATTTTAAGATCAACGTTGCTTCTTAATTCGATAAACAAATTATGTGATAAATGACACCGTAAGGAAGAAATTTTGCATAAAACATTATAAGCTACATTGAGGAATGAAAATAGCGAAAAAAGCATGCATTTGAATGACAAACGCGAATGTCATTACAATGGCCTTCACATTCTCCGGATCTCAAATCGTATGAATATTTCCTACCGAGTCACCTTAAATCACTAGTTGATATGATACCTAGTGGGGATTGTCATCGCTTTGGTAGACATCAAATGCACACCTGGTATTCTGCAGCAATCCGAAATTCACGTTCGGGGATCATTTTTATGTCATTGTAGACAGTACAATGTCTTCAACAGGCATGAGTGCAGACAACTCGAGCAATAACGTGACGTGTAAACCTGCTTGAGTCTTAGCGTGGTTTGAGATCCATGTTCTATAATAAATTTTGCATCCTATTGTTACCTTTTATTACCCCTCTAAAATTTTGGATTTTGGATTATCATTATTACATTATTTAAAATTTGGAATTTTGGAATTCGTATCAACCAGCCATCACTGGGTTTTGAACCCGGGAAACTGCTCTACCTTCTAAACTACCACGGCTTCTTAATAATTTAAAATAATTTTCGTTTTTCTAAACTAAGGTAACTTATTCAGTGGCGTAAATCATTATTATTTTTCTGTATAGATTCGAGTCACGCCTTGGAAATCAATGTTGACGTCACTTACAACTTGGGCTTTTTTTCTCGCATTGTTTGGTCAGTACTGGATGATGTTTTACTTAATGACTGGTTATCCTATCTACCTCAGCAGTATATTGCATTTCACTCATACAGAGGTAAAATGCTATTAATTTACATAAAAATCATTTAATGGTTTGTTTGTTTTTATCACGGGATAGCCAAAGGTTTCTTCTGAAATCTGTTGTATGGTATCAAGGTGAGAACAAAATTAAAAAAATTAGTGCGTGGAGTCCCTCCACGCGGAAGAAGTGAAACTTCGTAATGTGGAAATGAAAATAGGAAGAGGTAGAAATCGATTTTTAGTGAAATCATAATGTTTCTTTAAGACAAACTTTATTAACATTGCTTACAACCACCTATCTACATAACTTTATTTTAAAATGTTGCACAGAATTACATTACAATAATAATAATAAAAAAATAATTAAAAAAACAATTATCTTAGTTTTAAACTCTTGAATTAAAAGCGTAATAATAGCGGTACAGGAAAATAACATTAAATTAGGGATGCAAAAATATTTATAGAAAAACAATACTTTTATGACTTTTATTAATTTTATGCTAGTGAGAACCAAAACAATATGGAAATGAATGAGGGAAAACTGGATCCTACCACGTGATTTTCCGGCCAATAAAAATGTGGCGTTAAACGCTTAACGCAACCTTGTTGGAAGTCGCATTAGAAGTTTCACTTCTAAAAATTATTTTCTTTTTTTTCCCTAATAATAAAGCCTATAATCTTTATCAGTTAAAGGTCTAAAATAATTGAAGTTCAAATAGTTTTTAAGAAATTTATTCTGTTGAGTGGAAACAGCGAGTATAACATAGCTGTTTTGATTTATAGCTCTGGATACATAGTTTAATAAGTGGCACTCCGCCATTTTGGTGACTTCAACTAAAAATGTAGAAATACTGAGTTTCTATTCTTTAACATCATTTTTTATTGATTACTATTTTCTATATTCTTGAAGATAGCTTAGATATTTACAATTTAATCTTAAATTGTCTTTTCTTTGGAATTATATATTTTATTTTAATTCGATTCAGTGAAAATAATACGTTATAATACTTAGAGTACGTGAAATAATCGCTAGTTAAAACTTTCTCATTTATTCTTTTATAATGTGCAGTAACTTTTCTTTTTAAACTTTTTGAAATTTTTTGGAATCGGTTTTTCAATAGGTTCAAAGTGTGGTATGATTTAAAGCTACGTATCCAGGGCTTTGGTATGATTTATGATTTAAATCGTTATGGACATTATTAATAGTGTTCAAAGAAAAAATATTTTTCCCAATAGTTCAAATCTTTTTTTCTCTTTATCAATACCTACTGTTATTTGGTCTTTCATAATAAACGAACTTTAAGTAAAATTAATTAAATTTAAAATGAAATCTTATTTAAAATTTTAGATGCAAATAACAAATCTTATTCGAATTCTGATTATTAGATATAAAAAATTTATTTTGCTGTATCACAAAATTTTACAATAATGTACGAAATGTTTAAAATAATAAAAAATGTGAAAACTAAGTTCAAATAAGAATTAGATCTCTTTTTTAAAGCGTGCAGTATTTAAATTTATTTAGTTAAAAAAATATTTAATATGTCACACTAGTTTACTTTTAATTCTGGTAGCAAAAGCACTAAAACATTTAAATGTTATCAAAATCCATTTTTAAAAATTTCTAACGAAAAACTATTTAAGAGAAAGCAATATTTGCAGTCTACTTTCATTTCTTTCAGGGGAATATATTTGATACAATTGAATTTGTTAAACCTCCAATTTTAATTCAAAAAAGCGAAGCATATTTGTTTTATATAATTAATAAATAACTTCCTTGTAACTTTTGAAACAAATGAATAAATTATTAATTTCAAACTTATCTCACATAATGCTGCACAACACTCTGCTGTTTTCGTTTGGATTTCTTTTATCTTTGCCAATTCTATCAGCCCTTTTTTTCATCGTTTTTTATTCCGATCTCCAGCAGATAAACGATATAATTTAAAGCCTAATTTTGACTTTTTAAATTTGACTTTTATTAACCCAAATGCGCAACTACCTGACATTATTATTTCAAAAGCATGAAGGAAATAAAGTAAAGAAAAATAGAAATATTAGATTAGATCAGGTACAATAATACTTCATCGTTTAAACTAGTCACCAATATGGCGGCTGTTGACCCATGTGATCGGCGACAGCCAATCTAAATCGAAAGCGGCACAAAGATCGTGGGGGGGGGGTTAATCTAAGGTTTTTTGTGATAGGCTCAGGATTTGTATTTGAAACTGTTTTTTAAGATCAATTGTAAGGGGACGAAGGATGTTTAAAATGCAAAAAAAAAACTTCAAAATCGATTTTTGGGTTTTGTTTTGAGATATTAAAAAAATATATCCTTTTATTAAGTAATATGTAACCAATCGTGATTAAATCGGAGTTCTCCCTATGAAGTTTTAAAAAAAGTTCGAATTTGTGAAGATCTGTGCATTGAAATGTAGTTCTAGTTGAAAAAATTGCTTTTTCTCCTCATGGAATTCGTAATGTTCTCACAACTACAAAAAGTTTCTTACGCATCTGTTATTCTTTTGTTATGAAAATTTTTTCAGATACTCTTTGATATGTCTTGTTTAATTTTAAGTGCATTTTATTAACTCAATACCTGAATTTAATTGTTTAATAACTAAACAAATATAGTTCAGATTTTTTTTCAGAAGAGATTTTTACCCCTAGGTATTTTATAATTTTATACTGTTGACATAACCCCTTAAATTTATTTAAATACCTACAACCAACGTATGTATATAAAACTTTAACTGAAAAAATTTAAATTCATACGCAAGACACCTTTTAATTATCAACAATTAAAAACTACACGTTCATCTTTAAAACCAATTATTATTATTTTTCTCAAACTTTGTACACCGACTTCTATTAATGTTACAAATATTCTATTAAAATTAGAAAAGATCGAATAAAAAGTTGCTCTTTTTTGCTTTAACGTCCATTGTCCCAATCAAGAAAACATTATTTCGGTCACTTAATATTAACTACACTTAGATCAAATTACCAACTGCTCTTAGTTTCCCTATAAGTTTAATATTTTTTTGTTTACGATATAAATAGTTGAAATTGTAGAGACTTCAACTATCTGAGGCTGTTACAAATTATTTTTTTTCAGTGGTAGTGAACTAAAGCAAAATTTTTTGAAACAAATAATTTTAAAATGGAAAACATTGTTAGAACTTAAGCATTCACTTATGTGATCTTTTGTAAATCTGTTTAAATTGTGTTTAGTGGTGGACACAATTCTTTTAATCCAAATTCTCGGAAAAATATTTATTGATACTTCGGAGAATCCATAGAAGTTCTGAAGTTAAATAGGATAGCTGAAGATATATATTTAATAGAATAACTGAAGTTATATAGAATAGCTGAAGTTATTTAGAATAGATGACAAAACTGTTGAATTTTTTCTTAATAGCAACTAAATGAATTATTATTATGTTTTAAAATTTTATTTTTAAACATTGTTTTATCATTCCCATTGAACAATTTTTTTTCAAATCACAAAAATTTTTCAAATCATTTAGATTAGTTCAAATCTGTTTTTATAAGATGGATTGTCCGTTTAGTATTTATAGACAAAAATTCGATTTTTAATTCAATATTTTTTATACTTCTTTTCTACCAATTTTATTTGGACATTTATGAATGCGTGAAAACTATTTCTGCTAAGCTTATGAATTAATTTAAAAGTACCATATCTATTTTGCATTTGTTTCAAAATCTGCACCATATTCTATAAACCTGTAACGTATACATCATTTTCTATAAACCTGTTCGCTGATTTTTTTTTTCTTCTTTTTTTTAACAGAGTGGTTACATGAATTCTTTTCCGTACATCGGACAAATGCTCATACCCTACTTAGCTAGTTTTCTATCTACTTTCGTGGTGAAGAAAGGATATTCTTCTGTAGATTTTGCACGTAGACTTTGCAATTCTTTAAGTAAGTAAACAATAAGTCTTATAGCGAAACTTGTACGAAAATATTGATAACAACTTTGATTTTGAAATTTGTCTATTCGTGAGTTCTCATTTACGATATCCACTAGATATCCATACCCACTTTATTGTATAATGGTTATCGAAATAAAAAAAAAACACGTTTAATCGTGTCATAAATACATTGATAGCAGTGCTATCCTTCCAACTTATAACTTAAGGTAAGCGGAGTGTAGTGAAGATCGTGTAACAACTAATTAGCAATTGCACATGAGAGCATAAATAGTGAATGTAAAGTTCTGCTAAAAAAGGATGCGTCTAAAACAAAACAACAGGTATTTGCTTGTTGTTTTTTTTTAATATAGAAGATATGTATCATCCGATCGATCCCATTCATAGAAAACGCTGTCTAGGGAAAATAACTATAAACAAATGAAGCGTAATTGGTGTTCATTAATTGTTCTGCCGAAAACAAAGCAAGTCAGCATCATTATATAAGGTAAATCAATTTCTACTCTTCATTTACTGATCTGAAGCATTTAAACGATTTCAAATAGTGTCATCAGTATAATACTTAAGGAATGGGTACTATCATATTTTTCCAGTCAATATCGTATTCTTTCACAATGTTCTCTGGACGCATTCGTTTTAGAACGATTTCGTGAATCAGTTGCAGAGAGACTACAGTACACTCATCCCACCTTACTTTACAATCTTCAAGGTGTCGCTGCTATCGTTACTGTATTTACAGTCACTATCATGCGTATCCATTCTTCATATGGGTAAATTTGCTAGGTACTGCAGCCATATTCTTTGATTTACCAAGTTATATACGTTGTTGTATTAATCTAAGAGTTTGAGACAATAAGTTTATAACTCTATTCTTTATATTTTGAACCCAAATTACAAATCAGATAATTCATGGGGGAAAATGAAGAAGCACAAACTCGTCTCGAAGAGGGTTATTCTTGAATTACGAACTCATAATTAGATTACATGGGCGAGAAATTAACTTTAACTTTATAGGTTTCTAAACGATAATAGATTGTAAACATGCTATTAAAAACTTGATTGCGTATTGAACATTTTTTTCCGGCTACAGCCTTAATGTAGTAAATTTAACCATATTATATTCATAATGAAACATAATAACAACTTCAATGAAGACTTGTTCAATTTATCGCCTTATAAAGGCTGCAACAAATTTGTACCGTATTATAATGTTACGCGGTACTAACACTACTGTTTAGTATTGTACCGATTTGTCTAGAAGTGTAATATTAAGAAGACTACTTAATTAAGATATTTATGTATTATTTTATAACCGGTGTTGAACTGTCGACCCTATTCTGAATTTACGAGACTCGGTATTCAACCCAGAAGCCTTGTAATGTTTACCTAGTCCAGAAGACAAGGGAACTCTTGGATCAAGAATAGGGATAGAATTACCTTTGTGGAAGACTTTTTGATGGAACTTACCCGCAATTGCGTTGCATGGACAGGAAAACCACGAAAACCACCAATGGTTACCTCGACGGCTAGAGAATTCTAACCCATTATCTGTCTACCACTGATGATATTTTTACAGAAGCACTGTGCAAAATTATCATCCACCAGCCACAGCTGGGATTTAAACCTGGTTCGCTTCATTTGGTGGCAAACGCTTCATCTCATGAGCCACTGCGGCTTGATCTAAATCTGATATTTAAGAACCATCCACCTGATTAAACGAACAACCTGATGTTTAAAAATCATTGTTCTGCCCATATTAAGCCAGCATAGACATGCTCAATTCAGCCTACGTATATTTTACAGCCCTATTCAGCCTAATTAGGGACTACATAAATTGAGCCAATTCATTCAACATTTTATAGTCAGACTGGGCCATAGGACCATACACCATAGACGATTAACAAGAGTATCAAAGCAGCTATATGTAATTATTTTAGCCATAGTACTCGACAGTACTTAATGCACGAAACAAATTAATCCTTTTTTTATCGAAGTATTTAAGATGTTAGGGAGATATTTTCAGACTGTTATTATATAAACTAATTTAAGACTTACACATGTTTCTTTAATTAAATAGGTTGTCTTTTTTTCTGCCTCGGTTTGATTGGAGTTTCAGTAGCCGGATGTGATCGAACTCTGAATACCGTAGGTTTCTTCATCGCTATTATATCTGTTGGAATTGGATATTCTGGAAGCTGTATTGTAGCGCTAGACATGACGGCAAATTTTGCAGGTATTGAACACCAACTTTCAAATGCTTTTATAAAAATTTGACTCTAATTTTCCTAGTTGTAAAATAATATTTAATCAATAACGATCCTAATGATCAATAAAGAAACATAAACCATCCAATGTATAATAATAAATGCTACTAACCAAAGTATTTTAATAATCGCCGCAAAAGCAATGTTGCTCCAAATTTTTGCGTTTTCAATTAAGCAGGGGAAAAAAAAAGAATTTAATAACTAGTAAAAACGTATACTCTAAAACTTGTATTCTACTTCTACACTAAACTTGTGTACACGTAAGTGTTCTATTTTATCGACTTCGTAAGTATATCTTTAATATTACAGCAAAAATAGAGTGGTTTGAAAGTGAAATAAAAGAATGTTTTTCCCACTGACGAACTATTACTTAATGCCCTTTTCTTAGTAAATGATAAAAATGTTACCAAATCTCGGGCGGTAGGTTTTGATTTGGGAAATGGGGTAAAGGAGAAGAAACTTAAATATTGCTATCTACACAAATGAGGTATTTTCCCCTACTTTTTTAAGCTAAATTGAAAGTGACCAAATACGAGTTAATTGAATTGATAGCAAAAGATGCAATGGTTTAATGAATAAAAAACGCCAATTATGTCATAAACCTATTTATACTTTTAACTCTGATATATAAAAACTATCAAGAGTAATAAGACAATATTCACGAATAAGACCAAATTCTAGAGTAAGTAGTGAAGGAGAAAAGCGTGAATAAGTTCAAGTCAGAATTAGTTCTTTTTGTATAAAAACTTTTGCAACTTTTATGCCAGTGTAAGTCCCAAAATTTATTCGATTCAACTTAAAAAACTCAAATTATCTGTCTATATAGCAATATCAGATGAGTAAATAAGTACGAACTTTTTGAGCGTAAAATTATTTTAACTTCTTGATTATTGATTTTTATCCTCTATTGTAGTGATAGAAAGTGTCACTTATCAGTTTACTAGACATAGTTTATTTTTACAAATCAATTTACACTTATACTAAGCTCTCATCTAGGCCAAAAGTTAGTAATCTTGACAGATTTTGTTTTCAACGACTCGAGGATGTTGATAAAAAAAAAAAAGAGTAAACACAGTTGTAACTACTCAAATTTTTTTATTTGCTGTACCTGTGGATGTTATTGTAAATTTTTAAAGATCTTATTTCATGCACGGAAATTTAATATTTTTAATTATCAAAAGATATTGTTCTAGATCGCAAATTCAAGATCTTTGTCGAAATCACCAATAAATCCAATTGAACAAAAAACTTTATTTTTTATTTTATTTTATTTTATTTTATTTTATTTTATTTTATTTTATTTTATTTTATTTTATTTTATTTTATTTTATTTTATTTTATTTTATTTTATTTTATTTCATTTTATTTTATTTTATTTTATTTTATTTTATTTATTTTGTCGAATGAGACGCTACAATGTTGCGTCACAGTAATACAGAAACTTATTTGAGTGAGAATGTGCCATTCTCACTCTAAGTGCAGATGTGCTTAAATTACCACCACTGCACCGTGCTCAGGTAGTAAATTTGAATGAATTGATTCATAAATAGTAAACACGTGATTCCCAGTTCAAACATGTAAAAAGACTTTGATTCCTACCTTACTTACGTCCCCCATAACACTTAGAACATCGAATTACCGTCGTCTGCAACTTATCTAATGTCATTAAACTTTAATAAAATCAATAGATCTTACTTTTTTCGCAATTTAATGTTACCTGCATTGATATGTAGCTTTTTCTTAATGCTTTCTTATACTTGTACACCTCTGTGTAGCTTAGCTTCATTTTTTGACCACTATATTGCCTTCTAATAAGTCAAGTAGAAAATTTGAAGATATGCCCATCTTTCCTGTATGCCTATCTTACTTCGACTAACCCAAACTTGAATTGTATACTGTTCACTTTTCAGCCCCACTAATTTTAAATCAGACGATGTGGCTCTATAAAATTTCTGCAGTTGCACATTTACTCTATATTTACAAAGTATACCCATTATATAAATTAAATTGCATGTTGTTTGATGCTTTTTTTTGCCCTACTTATTTTGAATAAATTTGAAATGAATATTGTTTAATGAACATTTTGCTTGTACTTTCACGTTATAATTACTAAACTAATTCATACCATAAATTAAATTTGGGTAGTGCATCTTTTTGCCCATTCATTTTGAATCTAACACTGCACAGTTAAATTTGTATACTTCCACGCTATATTCCACTTCCACGCTATAAATAGCGCTTTTTTTTTCATGTTTTAGTTTCACTAATTTTTGATCACACTTATTTATAAATTGCTTCTTTGTAATATTTCAACTTGAAACTTTTCAGGTACACTGTTTGGCTTGGCTGCAACCATTGCTAGCTTATCTGGTTTTCTTATCCCATTGATTGTTGGAGCTCTAACTCAGCAGGTATTTATTTTTGAGCAACAACTCTTTTTAGTCTCAACTAGTGTCTCTGTACCTAACGTAGTTAGAGAATTAACACAAGCACTTAACAATCTGTTATTCGATAACTTATCACGCAGTGACCAACTACATATCTATCGTTATCTAGTGGACTTCTTGATTTTGAAAATAATTCCAACCCTCTAAAAGTATCTTTTATATGGAAAAATAATCTGAAATACCAATAATTTTGGCGAAATTGATAGCTTTAAATATGCATGATAGCTATACTTGGCACTTTTATCAAGTTATTTGTGTAATTAAATGCCAAATAAACTTTTCATTTCATTATAAAATGTTAGTCTTCTTGCAGAAAAGTTATTTTCAGCAGAAAATTTGCAAGTGAACTAAAAATAATGATATATTTCAATCAAAAAAATCTAAATTTTTTTTTTAAATGTATGATACTTACACAACTTTAGTGCAATCTGACATTGTTTGCAGGCTGTTTAAAAATAAAAAATAAATTAATTAAGTTTAATGTAACCTAATATAATTAAATGATTTTGACGCGGAATAAGAAGCTATGGGGAAGAAATATAAGAAAAACTTCGCCAAAGTTAGTAACTAACTTTCGCTACTTTCAATTTCTGTAAATTTATTTTGCTGCTTATCGTAACTTTCTAAATTATGTTAGATACAATGATTCTACTATGAACGGACAGTTTAGAAATTTCCCGCAAGTTTTTGAACTTCTTGTTGTAACTTTCTAGATTGTGTTAGATAGTGGTACTAGTACCAATGGATTGGTCAGAAATTTCCTGCAATTTTTTAGCTGCCTGTCGAAGCTTTCTAAATTACGTTAGATACAGATCATTTTTAAATTTTTAAATTTAGAAATATTTTTAAATTTTCGGCAGGATTTTAACTGCTTGTTGTAACTTTCTAAATTGCATTAGATACTGTGTTTCTAATATCAACGGATCATTTAGAAATTTTTTGCAATTTTTTAATTGCTCTTCGTAACCTTCGTAATTTTCTAAATGACGTTAGATCCTGGTATTAGTGGTATCTGGTACCTCTAAATTTTTAATTCTTTTTTACTAATTAAAATTTACATTGCAGCAAACTTTGGCAGAGTGGAATGTGGTGATTTACATATCAGTTGGAGTCGTTTCGGCAAGTGGAATTGTGTTTCATTTCTTCGGATCTGCAAACCTGCAGCCTTGGGATTCATGGGAAGAAAATGCCTATAAAGATGGAGTGAAAAATGAAGCCTATGAGCATGATGTAAAATATGATCAATTCTGGAAAGTTGTGGAAGACAGATATATTTGTGAAAATGGACACAATTTGCCTGATGTTCTCGTTGAGCGATTATAACCGGTTGTATGTATGAGGAGCAGTTCAAATAGCACGTAGGCATATTGTTGATAACTTAGATGCTTTTCATCCTTAGTAAGGAAACATAAGCAAATCGGAAAATATTTAATATGCTGTTGTAAAAAACATTTTATATATTTTCCTCAAATTTAATAATTATTATTTTGCAAGACATTTTTTGGGTGAAATTTAGCTTATTACTTAAAAACCAGAAAATTGCAACTTTTCAGAAGTCAACGTATTATTTGAACCTCTCCTTATAATGAAACATGCTGGAAAAACTACTTAATATTTGGAAGAATTGAAACGTGTGTCTCATTTAATCTGAAAAACACTTACTTCGAATCTTTGCTTTTACTTGGCAAAAGGCAAGATATTCTCGAAATACTGTCCCTGTCATATGTTTTTTAGAATCATTGTAAAATCGGCTACTTTTACGTAAAAATAAATCACCTATTACAGTATTCTGAACTGTTACGAAAATAGCTATTCTCCTGTTGAACAGTCGACAGTACTCAAGTACAGTCGAACCTCATTAACGCGAAATCCCTTAAAGTGAAATATCGCTTTACATGAAACGCATGTTTAGTCCCGTGTGTCAGCAATCAATTATTATTGTCTTTTACATGTTTTGCATGAAAGTTTAAAACTGATTATCGCTTAATATGAAATAAAACTGGACACAGCACAGATAATAAGCATGTAAATAAAGTGCCAATTATTCATTTGGAGGAATGATATTTCTGTTTTTCGCCTTTGTTAGAGGTTGCAGATGGGCAAATAAATGAAACAGTTAAAATAGTTAAATGTAAAGCAAAATAGTTAAACAAGTAATTAAAAATTTTAAAGCTTATTTTAATTTGTTTGGTACATAATAGTATTGTTTACTTACATTAATGTAGTACATAATATATGTATTAATAGGATGTAATAAATTGTTTTCGTGACATATCGGAAGAGTTGAGATCTGGTCAACATGAAATAATTATGATAGTCTCGCCAACGAGGTTAGATTGAATATCTAGTCTATTTTTTTCGCTAGCTCTAAGTATTATTATTCATTGTAACAAATCAAAATTAATGAAACAGTCGTTCTATTACTTATTAAAGTAAAACTTAATACAGTTTTACAAGTATTTACCTTAAAAAAATAATTTCTCAAATTTTATTAAGCGTGTCTAAATAACTGAATGCTCTTTAAGAAAAGAAATTTATGATTTCACATCACATTAAACATAATTTTAGTTAAAGTTAAATATAAGTTTAGTTAGACATAAATACCTATTTAG
This sequence comes from Parasteatoda lunata, assembly GCA_949128135.1. NCBI lineage: Eukaryota > Metazoa > Arthropoda > Arachnida > Araneae > Theridiidae > Parasteatoda > Parasteatoda lunata. Next base: position 52,539,349 of record OX421977.1, read on the forward strand.
TTAAGATAAATATAAATACCTATTTTTGGCCAAAAAAAAGTCAATTTGAATAATTTCATCATCTGAAAAGTAACCTGAAATCATATATAAATGGAATATCAATTTACACAAGGTGTAATTAAGTAAAATATTGATAAATAACAGTTTCAAAAATTTATAATGAGGAAACAGTTACAATAAAAAAATAAATAATTTCGTGTGACTACGCATTAATTTTTGATTCAGAGTTCCTAACAATTGTTAAAAAAAAATTCGATAAATTGCGCTTTCATATAGTAAATTCAAAACTCAAAAGAAAAGTAACTAAAAAAAACTCAAGTGGTTGATGGTGAATACCAAAATATTTTAAAATTTACCGTGCTTCTGACTTTATGGGAATACCAAACAGCTTGGTAATTTTTATCGAAGCGCTTTGGTAATGATTTTGGTAAAAATTAATCATGAAATATGAGGGTTTCGATTACTCTAAATTTAGTGATTGAGTTTTCATTTTTCTTGTTCTTAACCAATTCTTAAAAGCGACTATGAACTTTGACATACGTTATGACTCATAAGTTACATTTAATGAAACATTAAAGCTTTTTTCTTATCAATTACTAATTTCTCAATATTTGAGAAAATAGTACAGAAATTGTAAATAGTGAATAAGTACTTTCAATATAGCAAATGCATATAAATCAATTTATTATACAGTACGTATATTAAATATTGTAATGTTCATATTTTTTGCCTCCTCGAATTATTGTGAAAATAAAGATTTTTAAATTAAAAATACTTTTGTGCTTTTCAGTAAAAAAGGGAGCTTCAAAATGTGCTTAAGATTTGACGCAACACTTAGTTTAAAAATATATAGTAAAGTTCCGTTTCTTTAAGTCGCCTATACTACATTTATAGTCCCAGTGTGTGTGTGTGTGTGTGTGTGTGTGTGTGTGTGTGTGTGTGTGTGTGTGTGTGTGTGTGTGTGTGTGTGTGTGTGTGTGTGTGTGTGTGTGTGTGTGTGTGTGTGTGTGTGTGTGTGTGTGTGTGTGTGTGTGTGTGTGTGTGTGTGTGTGTGTGTGTGTGTGTGTGTGTGTGTGTGTGTGTGTGTGTGTGTGTGTGTGTGTGTGTGTGTGTGTGTGTGTGTGTGTGTGTGTGTGTGTGTGTGTGTGTGTGTGTGTGTGTGTGTGTGTGTGTGTGTGTGTGTGTGTGTGTGTGTGTGTGTGTGTGTGTGTGTGTGTGTGTGTGTGTGTGTGTGTGTGTGTGTGTGTGTGTGTGTGTGTGTGTGTGTGTGTGTGTGTGTGTGTGTGTGTGTGTGTGTGTGTGTGTGTGTGTGTGTGTGTGTGTGTGTGTGTGTGTGTGTGTGTGTGTGTGTGTGTGTGTGTGTGTGTGTGTGTGTGTGTGTGTGTGTGTGTGTGTGTGTGTGTGTGTGTGTGTGTGTGTGTGTGTGTGTGTGTGTGTGTGTGTGTGTGTGTGTGTGTGTGTGTGTGTGTGTGTGTGTGTGTGTGTGTGTGTGTGTGTGTGTGTGTGTGTGTGTGTGTGTGTGTGTGTGTGTGTGTGTGTGTGTGTGTGTGTGTGTGTGTGTGTGTGTGTGTGTGTGTGTGTGTGTGTGTGTGTGTGTGTGTGTGTGTGTGTGTGTGTGTGTGTGTGTGTGTGTGTGTGTGTGTGTGTGTGTGTGTGTGTGTGTGTGTGTGTGTGTGTGTGTGTGTGTGTGTGTGTGTGTGTGTGTGTGTGTGTGTGTGTGTGTGTGTGTGTGTGTGTGTGTGTGTGTGTGTGTGTGTGTGTGTGTGTGTGTGTGTGTGTGTGTGTGTGTGTGTGTGTGTGTGTGTGTGTGATAACAGGGCTAAAATCCCTGTTATCAGTGTTGTATTTAGCTTAAATAATGCAGTCGTAAGCCATCATACGTTCTCAAGAGGTTTATTTAAAGGTAGTCTAGAGGTTAACATAGTTCACATCCGCACTCCACGAGAGAGGGGATGGACAAAACTTCTGACAATTCTGGAACAGCTTATCAGGATATAAACATGATGAAAAGGACACGCAAAAACTAGTGTTCCTACGTTTTATACAAACACATTTTGGAGTAAAAAGGAACAGTCTCTGAAATACTTGTATCCTTACGCATTAAGGAAAATTATTTAATGCTTCCTAGTATGGAAGTGAACGAGGGAGAGATTCTAAAAATAACTCCTCGTTTGAAATATAAATCTAATTATAATTCATGGTGTGTTTACAGCCTTGAATTCCCAAAATAGAATATCTCTACGCTTATTCTTTAACAAAGACATTTTATGAAAACGAAAGAGTTTTAGTTCTTCTATTAATACAAAAGTATTTATAATTTTTGTATTACATATATATATCCTTACTTGTGGTTAACATTTATTCAAGATATAGAACTAACCTATCTTATTCACATAGTGTGTCATAGTCCATCAAAACCAGAAAAATAATTTTAATTCACACTGCCTTTTTCTCTTTTTCTTGTACACGGCAAAATACTCCTTTTAAAAACTATTACTTCTTCATATGAATAAAAATACAATATAGAACAGTGATGAAGCAGTCATACTTGCCTACACACTTAAAGGTAATAAATAGTAGTATTAGATGAAATAGATATATTTTGATTTAAAAAATATAAATATTTTTAATTTAACAACAACTCAAATGACACTTTCTTTGATTTTGTCCTGCTAAAAAAGCGCTACACCTCACTAGTTCATTTTCTATGTATCATAAAAAAATAATTTTCGTCGTATTCTTCGATTCTCATTCAGCATAAAAATTAAATTAATTATAAATATATTTGACAATCATCAATAAAACTAATGAAAATATTAAGATCATTTACCCCGGAATTTTTTATTTATCTCTTAATTTTATATAAAATCTGTGGAATATCAGTAACGAAAAATGTGAGTATCATTAGTTTGATATTTTTAACGTTTAAAGTTTTTAATGATATATACACTTATCACTTTTATGACACTTTTAATGATATATACACTTATCATTAAAAAATATCAACGTAGGAAATAACGGGCAATGGTCCTTACCATAACAACAAAAAAAAAACAAAAAAAAAAATAAGAAAAAAACAGTGTAAGTGATGCTGAGCAAGATTATACTGAGAAATGTGATTAAAGATCATTTTTATTAATTTTTTCCCATAACCGAAGTTCTTACTAATTATCATAACATTTATAACTAATAACCGGATAAATCTGGAAAATAAACCGGCGGTGAGATTGGACTATATATATATATATATATATATATATATATATATATATATAGGGGTTGGGCAAAATAATGGAAGCACTTCTATGCTAACACGTTTTTTAATCTTTCTTAAAAATTACTTAGAATATCATTTTATAAATTTATAAATCTAGAATTAATTAGGTTATACGATTAAGCATTTAAAGCTTTTAGAGGTTTTAGGGACCGATAATAAATTAGAAACGGAAAATAGTGTTTTTGATCACCCTATGCCAAAAAATGTAATAATAAATTAGTAACTTGTAACAATTATTTTGGTTATTTTCTGCGATAATTGTACAAAATTTTTTAAACCTAGCTTAAATACAGAAAAATGGACATTTCTATGGAAAAAAAAAACTAATTTTTTTTCATACGTTATTTTGCTTTAATTTGAAAAATATTCAATAAAATTGAACAACAATTTTGATGCAATTAATAATAAAATTATTTCTTTAAAATTTGAGAAAAATTTGCTTAAAATACACAATTTACGGTAAATTAAAGTTTTATTTTTATATTGCACATATATCTTAAAAATTTCAAAAGTTTTAATCAATTTTCTAATTAATTTTCGTTCTTTTTAAAAGATAGCTAAAAATGATAAGGGGTTTTCCACAAATTTTATATTCTACTATTAAACAAGATTTATCAAAAATTACACCGGCATTGTTAAGGATCATCCCAAATATCATTTCTTTCCCATTTTTTATTTCTTAAAACTTTCACACTTAGTGCTCCGGTTCATCACTTTAGGGTATTATCATTTGTTAAGAAATTTTGTTTTATGATACAAAATAATATTTTTAGAAAACCCCTTATCCTTTTGAGCTTTATTTTAAAAAATACAAAAACCATTAAGAAAATTGCTTGAAACTTTTTAAATTTTTAAGATATTCAAATTGTACTTTCTTCATTAGTTGCCAAATATAATTCACTACAAAATTCAGAAAAGTTTTTAAAAAATTTTTCTGTGCAATGCGCTGTATAAAAGAACTATTTTAATTACTTATATCTTACACAAATTAGTTTTTAATTTTGAAGCAATTGTTTTATAATTAATTTTAAATTCTCCAAAAATTTTGTTCAATTTTATTGATTTTTTAAAATTTATAACAAAAAAAATGGAAAAAAAATTTGTTTTTTTTTTATAAAAATACCCATATTTTAATAAAATTTAAGGTAGGTTTAGGAAATGTTGCACAATCATTGCATATCATATCCAAAATAATTGTTAGAAAGCTTATTGCTATATTTTTTGGCATAGAGTGTTCAAAAACATTATTTTCCATTTGTAATTTATAATCGGTCCCTCAAGACCCTAAATCTTAAACGTCATAGATATGTATGAGAAATCGCATGATCTAAACACTTCTGAAGATATAAAATGATGATTCAAGTATTTCTTGCGAAATATAAAAAAATGTATTGGCATAGAAGTACTTCCGTTATTTTGTCCACCCCCTGCATATATTTTCTTCTAACTAGTTTATAAATTTCATTATTCGTAAAATTTTTATGTCTACTTTCACACTTTAAAAATGCTACTTTAAAAATGCAAAAAAAGAAGTAAAACACAAGATGTATATTTGAAATTCGAAATTGTGCTTCTGTGGTGCCATGCGACTCAAAGAATTCTAATCAACGGTGTGATTTAAGAATTTAAAGAAACAAAGGACATAAAATGGTAAGTTACAAGTCACAAAACATCACAAAATAAAGAATTAATACAATTAGGGAGAAAACAAAAATTAGTGGGGGGAATTCGAAACCTACATGTTTGCGGTTCGAGAGATGGAGTTAAACTAACTTAGAACTGTTCCATTTGAGTCTCTTTAGTGTTCCTAGATGGCGTTGGCAGGGGGTTTCGATTGTCACACTTCGGATTTATTAAAATAAACAGATGTTTTATTTGAATGCTGCTGCTTCTGAATTGGTTCTTCTTTCTAAATGACTTGCTTCTTCTTTCTTGTTAGAATATTCAATATTTATCCGGAAGACCTTTCGGGCGGAATTTATCTGGGTCACCACCTTCTCTTCCCCACTTATTTGCTGCCTGGTCAGCTTTGGAATCTGCTGTATTTGGACCTTGAAAGGCTTCTCTAGTATTGCTATCAGAATATAAAAAAGATACTTACATTAACGAAATAACCATATATTGATCATTCTCACAAAATACAACAATTTACACTTAATTGCAACAGAATTATACAATAGCATCATACAAGAGAATGATACACAATTACAGATACATATTAATACGAATATCATAGAATAAAATTATGAATTTCTTTTCTAATGACTCTTGGACATGCAAAACTCGACAACCATCAGCCTTGTGAATTAAGTCAGAAATATGCTCATTTCGTTAGACAAGAGAACACCGTAAGGGTAAATGTACATCTTAGTTCAAACCCCCACGGATAGATGGAGATACTACTCATTCCTCAATTTAGACATAGATCTAAAGAGAATAATTTTTTTTTTAAATTAATTCTATTATTGTTAGCCTTTTATAATGATTTTATACTGGTTTAATAAACTATATGCGTTTAAAAACGTATGCTGAGTTTCAAAATGTCATTTTCCTGCTGTGTCACAAGCGATATTGTCAGAAATTACTTGCTTCAAAACTGCAGATACGTTTTTCCCTTTCTAAATTTTTACTTCTTTATTGTTAAAAGCATTTCTGGAATATATGCGCAAGGAATTATTTTCAAAACAATTTTGTAAAAATAAGTTTTTTTGTCAACAATTTGCATGTCACGCCGAAATATGCTATATCCCTCGCCACTTTATTTTTATTTCTCTTTAATAAATGATGCTAGTGCTAATTATTTTACTCAAAAGTATAATTGGTTACTTCCTTAAAATAAATCTTTCAGTGTGAATAGAGATGATAGTTTGACGAGAAAAAAAGCCATTTAAAGAGATTATAAATATCAAGTAAGTTTTTATGCTGTCATTTTTTGCCTTCTCTGTATCATTAATAACATAACCTAGATTATTATGTCTGATTTCTTTTGAAAAGTGTTAGGTCTAAAAGTAGAAAAACAATAAAACATGTAAGTACAAAGAAATAAAATTTTAAAATGTTATAATTTCTGACAGTCATTTTCCTGACACTTGAATGCCAGGATTTAAATACAAATTGCAGATTGTTTGTAAACTACTCTTACTAAATGAATATTCTTTAAAATATAAATTAACTTTTTTTCCAAAGTGTCATGATTGACAGATTATCCTTTTGCTAATGATATATACCTAGCTGTAATGAACTAAGTGACTTCGTTAGGTGAGCCGAATTGGTGCGATAAAATTCTGGTTCTTTAACAACATTGGGTAAAAGCATTTAATAAACGGTATTCTTATAGTTAACAGTTTGCATACCATCTTATTTATAGTTATTTGACTGTTTTTGTTCAATATGGTAAAAAAAACAATGAAATAAATTGTTATTTAACCATTTGTTACGAGAAATTTTTCGGTGTACATATACACTTAATATATATTTTTAAACTACCTTTCAAATATAATAATAAAAAATATACACATTAAGGGTCGAAAATTAATGTTTAAGTGAGGAAAGGACATCGAAATCTGATAAGCCACAATTTGTGAAGGCGGGTGTATGAAACACCGAAACCAGTTTGACTGCACTAAGAAATTTAGAGGAGTTGGAAGACAATTGATGGAAACATCTTCTAGTTTTAACCAGCAATCGATCGGTATAATTATTAAGTTACACCCATTTTCTTTATAATGATTTATCAGATTTCGACAGTTATTTTTCACCTCCACTAAAATGTTTAATTTAAGACAATCTATGTGTATGCTATTTAATCTCAATTTTTAACAAAGATTCTAAAAAGATGCATTAAGAGCGGTCTTTACGGTACACCGTGTATAGGAAGCTTATAGTTCAGAGTTTCCTTAACATACCCCAGTGACTACAAACCGTATATTTTCTTTTTGTTGCATGTTTCTAAAACTCGCAAATTTTGCATAATTTTAAAATTATAATAATGGTGTCTTAATAAAATTTTAAAAAATTCTAGTTTAAAAGTGTTGAAAAAAAACTATCATCTTTGGCAATGCTACTTTGAAAATGCTAATAATGCGGTTACACATGAGGCCGTGAAGTCATAATTAATTTTAATGAAATTAATGAAAATCAAATTAATGATAGATAAAAGATAAAACAATAGGTAAAATAATAGATAAAAAAATCGATAAAAGAATTTCGTTTATATTTGCATATCTTGTTCATGATCAGTTATGCTTTTACCACGTTTGAAAAATCATAGATAAATCCTATTTTTGTTGGAAGAAAGAGAGAAAGAGCACTATGCGGTCGAAACTCAAAAGTATTTTGAAGCCTTTGTGCTGTTGATACAAGATGAGCTAAGATTTGGAAATAAAAGCTTTAAGTTCTAAACCAATTATCTACATTACCCTGCAATAATAGAGGAGACTTTTAGCTTTAGACAGTTTTTTTAAATTCCTCAAGAAATGTTTAGAGTATTATATTATAGTTTTGAAATGTCAAGTTATGAAATTTCTCTTACTTATCGATTAAGTTTAAGACGTTCAGAGATTTGAGAGACCGGTAATAAATTATGAATGAAAAAAAGTTTTTTTGAACACTCTATGCCTGAAAATATTGCAATAAGCTAGTAACTTGCATCGGTTACTGTGATTATTATTTTCAATAATTGCATAAAATTTCGTATACCTAACCTAAATATTTATGGAGATTTTTATGAAAAAACTAATCTTTTGTCTTTTTTTTTTTGCTATAACTTTAAAGATATTCAATACAATAAGACAAAACTTATGGAGCAATTTTTAATTAATAATAAAATTATTATTTCAATACTTGTAAAAAATTTTGAAAATACCTTTAAAATTTGCGTAAGATATTAGTATATTGAAGTAATTCCTTTTTACGGAGCATGTGCGAAAAAAATTAAAGAATTTTTATTTTTATTTTGTAATGAATCGTATTTGGTAACTAACTGCAAACGTTTGATTTGAATATCGTGAAAATTTAATAATTTTCTAGTAGTTTTTTAAGTGGTTTTTGTACTTTTTGAAGGAAGACATTGAATGAATACAGGGTTTTTCAACATTCTTTTTCATGCATTCATTTTCCCATTCATAACTCAGTTTAATTTTTAGGTTATTTTACTTCTAATAATGAAGAATAAATTGAATACCTAATCACTTCTGCAGCCCATTGACCACCTGGTCCTCTTTGAGCCGCGTCATGATTTCCACGTGCGTGAAAGTACTTGTCTGCTCCTTTCCAATTAGCTTCTCTCATGTCAGAATAAGCCCTCCACATGTCCCGAGCACCTTGACCAGCTTGTTTGACAAAATTGAACTGACATTCAGCTGAATTAATGTAAAACAGAGCACAGACAACAAGAAATAAAACTGAAGTGAGCAATCTCATATCTGTAAAAAAAAAAAATAATTATAGTTATACTTTGAAAAATAATTCATAAAAAAAGAAATTAAGTACTATTTGCAACTTGAAAGTAAATGATGATTGATGAATTCACTAACTGCAAAAATTATACTATGTATTTATAATTTAAGGCTATGGCATTTTCTCGTCTATTTTCCATGGTTTCAAACACTTAGGTTAAACACTTTCTATCTCTCTCTTTCAATTTTGTCTAACTCTTATGCTAAGCATAATTTATATCATAATATTGTAATACTTCAGAATATAATAAATTCCTTATTTTATATTATAATTCATTCATTATTCGAACTCATTTCGATTAATAGCGAATATATGATTGATTTTGGAATGTTTGAAAAAATAGAATTTTTACGAGAATATGTAAATAAATTCCAATGCACATTACAAGTGTTTATAAAATAAATGCCTAAACAATTAAAAATAAATTTCCTTTTTAATAACATTAGTATATGTATTTTATAAATACAATACCAAAAATATTGAAATGTATTTACTAGTACAAACAGCATATTTTCTTACGATAAAAAATAAATTTGAAAAAAAAAATCGCTTTTGGAACCATTTTGCTCTTCTTCAGTTATTCTAAATTAGGAGCCGAGATCTAACGGCTTTTCACACAGTTCCCGGGAACATAACTTACGGCCGTAAGTTATGGTAAAAAATTTGAAGATTTTGTTGTACTAAAATTTTAAAAAAAGAGTGGAGACAACTTTAAGGGTCAGTGGGAGCAGGAAAGAAAGCAGAGACGCAGAGATCAAGTAAGCCAGTCTGTACATAAAAAAAGAGAAGATAAGTTTTAGAACAGAGCGGGATCGGGCATGGCCAACTACAAGAATAGTCTCGTAAATAGATGGTATATAAGAAATAACAGAATAAGGGATGAGTTTCTATTGTAATAAGATATTGCTGATAAGAATTTTTTTGATGGCTAAATTCTGTTTTGTGTTTAAATAAATTATTTAACAAGATTCATCTTCAATTGATCATATTGATTCAAATTTAATAAATCATAATTTCAGGATTTGTATAGCTGAACCATAAGGTCCAGTACTGCCACTGATATTTGACTTAACGGTATTTTGTGAGGAATTGTTTAGTGAAACGAAGGAATTGGTCATTGTTTCATGATAAACTAATTCTATCACTTTAATGAGAACGAAATAAAATCTATTTTGAGTATTATTTATTTATTTATTTCATTATTTATTTCTTTAAATATTTATTTATTTGCGAAATTAAATAATATGTTAGGGAATAATTAGCCCGCAGTTTGATAAATAACTAAGAACGAAACATTCTAAATTATTTTAAAAATAAATCATTTCGTTCAGAATTTCATAGTGAAGATAATCTTGTCAGACAAAATTTTTGTTTTGTTTTTTTAACATAGGAAATAAAATGAATCTAATTTGAATCCAAATCAGGATAAATACTTTTCCAGGAAAAAAAAAATTTTTAAATAGAAAAAAAAATTACAATTTAAATTAGTGTTTCCTTTAAAAAAAAATTAAAGAGAGAGAGAAACGCTTCTTACTTTTGCTATTATCTCTAAACTGGTACTTGCTGATCGAAACTATCACTGTGATAAAATCTAGAACCGTAACTGATATAAATACAAAACGAAACAAGCATTTTTGGAAAATCCCTGCTTCCTCCTCTTGTCTGTTGGATTTCCCGCGTCTCAAATTTTCTTCCAAGAAGGGAAATAAACTCGCTCCAATCAAACGGTGTAACAACTATCTTTTGTTTACGCTAACTCTGGGAATTCACTTTCTTTTATTTTTGTCTGCATTGAAATTCAACAAACTCCATTGTTACATTCTTCTTTTTAAGAACTGATTTTACATTGAACTTGAAATAGGAGTGGAAAAAAAGATACTTTCCTGAGTTATCGTAAGAGTGGGGCATTTGCCCAGGGCCTCATGTTTAGGGTTGTAGGGGTGTAAAAAAATATTTTTTGGTCATAAAATTTTTTATCGTTTTTTTTTCAAACAATTATTTTTTGTGTTAAAATTTAAAAAAAACTGTAGCCTACTTCAACCTTCTTAGATAAAAGCAATGAAAGCAGATATTCAACATTTCGATTCACAAAAATCAAAGAATAAATTTAAAAAGTATAATTTAAATAACTTTACATAATTATTGAAACAATTCTTTTCATTTATAAAGGGCAATTGAAATAGTTTTTGATAAAAATTAAACGATACAATTTAAAATAATGATATTGATAATAGAAATAAAAATATTTAAGTCACCTGTTTTTCGGGGGGGGGGCGGATAATGCAACCAATTTGGAAAACTTTGAGAAAATCTGGCGGGATTCTGAGTGGCTCATTAATCTACGAGTCCATCAAAGGGATAATATTAAAAGGGCCAAGCAAAATATTTCGCCTAGAATTTTGTGAAGCCCAGCGACGGATCTGCTGCTGCCTCCCATAACAATTTAGTTATACATAAACTACGCCTTTTTCTTTTCTTTTTTTCTTACCCATTAGTAAAATGGGTGTTGTTTTGGGTTTGATGGCGTGCACACCTTATTTGGACGTCATGACACTTTTCAACTGTGAGGAGTAATAGTAAACAGCGCGCATACGTCGTCATTGCATGCGTTGCTATCGTGCAGCATACAGAAAAAAAATGTTAACAAATTAAGAAAGTCATAAACTTATGAAAATTGTCGCGTAGTCAAAGTGTTTATTCATAAATAAAGGAAATGAGTATTGAATACATTTTATTTTATAACCAACGTTGGATTGCCGACCTAATTTTTGGCTTTATGACTACCAATGTTCAACTCCGTAGCCTTGTAATTTTGAGCCCAATTCAGAAAACAATGGAACTCCTGGATCAAGTATCGCGAGAAATTTTACTTTGGGAAGGATTTGTTGATGGTGCTAACCCGCATATGCGTTACATGGAGGGGAAAACAACGAAAATATCCCTCGGTTAGCCTGATGGCAAGGGAACTTTAACCCATAAACCGTTTACCACTGAATTTTACGTTACCACGTTATTTTACGTCAACACTGTGGTCGGTGAAAGCCCGTTGCTCTCGGTACACTCGTTAAATGACCTTCAAAACTCCAAATTCCATCACTACTACGGAGAAACTATTCCCCAAACTCTCGTGCTATAACTACATTAATACTATCAAACTCATTTTAATCTTAAAAACCTGTCACAGTAGTAGCAGGAACTATTGAACAACTATCACGAAAACTCAGCCCGACTAAAAGCTTGAGGTTGTCTGTTATGGACACTGTAGTAAAACTATTTCTAATAGGGAATGTTGTAAAAATGGTATGACTTACTCAATTAAAACCAATGTAACCACTCCCATTTGAAGTGACTAATCTTCGTACCCACAGTACGAGCCAGCACATGAATATGGTGTAAGGAGGGGTTTAAAGTGTAAGCCAACCTTCAGCAAGATTGCAAAATCTATTTTGTGTTATATAGATGTATTGCCGACAGTATCGCGGTAATGCAAATTATTACAGTCTTCCATTATTTGCATATTAGCAGTTTTGTTTTGAAACTTCAGCATATAAGCACAGGCGAACTTGGGATTTGAAAAGACCTGAATGAAATGAATAGGAAATATTACAGATTTTTCTTACTTAATTAAATTGACATTAGGACTAAAGTGTCACAAAAATATTATTAAAAACATTTTTATTTAATATTCGGCAACATAAATATTACTCTATAATTATGAACTAAACTGTAAAACCACCTTTAAAAAATCAGTTTAAAAGACGAACTTCACATTAAAAATCTATTTCTAATGTTGAATTTGGAGAAAAAGTATTATTAAGTGGAATTTGGATTTAATTTTATAAAATAGTTAGACAAATCAAAATTAAATTTAAACTGCGAGACACATCATTTCCATTACAAACTGTTGGAATTTTCATTCTTAAATAACGGTAAAATGGCCGGCAGTCGTCTGTCCTTCCAATAAATCGTAATGTTTAGAGTAATGAATGTTTTTTTCCTTTGCGGTTTTGAAACTGTTTACAACTAGTATGGTTAAAAAACCATTAATACTAAAGCTACATTTTGTTTTAACCATCTACAACTACCATGGTTTCAAAACCATAAAAAAATTTTACTGTACATTGGATCTATACTTTTCGTTAAGTTAGGGTTGTGGTTGACTTGTGTTTCATCAAATGAACTGCGGAATGTGGTTTAATTATAGTTTATCTAGTTGTTTCACTCATCGTAATTGATAGGAAGTACTAGAATTTTTTGTGCATTAAGCAACTTTATGGTGGTGCAATCTATGCGTTAATGAGGGTATCACCAATAGCCAATTAATAGCCAAGGGTCACTAACTAGGAAGTGCAAGATACTGGAAACTCTTCATGTGTTGAAGGGAATGAAGAAAGCATTGTGAGGTCAACGCTGGTGCTTGAACCCCTGTTCGGTCGGTAATGAGATTGATAGATTAGCCCTATCGGCTATACTGTGTATCTGCAAGAAACTAAGTTCATTAGGTGGGCTCAGTTGGTGTGATAAATTTCTTGTTGTTTTATCGTATTCTTGTGACAGCAGTTAATAAACAGTTTTTATAAAAGTTTGAATTATGAATGCCATATTATTTATGGTTATTTGACTGTTTTCTTATAATAGGGCAAAATAACAATTAAATAGACAATGTAAACTGGGAAACATCTTTCATGAGAACAAAGACTCGGTACGGCTAGGACTTAGAAAGGGCACATTTTACTATCGTCATGAAAAATAAATAAATAGAAAAGGTAATCTAAGTTTTGAAAAAGAAAAATTTTAATCTATGAATGCATCCTTTCCATGAATAATTTTCACTAAATTTCTCACCTGACGAAAATAAATCAAATTTAAAAAAAAAAATCTAAAAAGACGAAAAAATATTGGAAAAACAAATTACCCTACAAAATCAAACTAAATTAGTAATATCATAAAACTTTATGCGTTAGACGTAACTCAACTTTTACAGAAAACTCAATATGGGAATGTCTACAGTATAGCATCAGTAGCCCATAAAAATGTATCTAAACTAACCCTACAGAGTCATTTGTTCGTTTAAACAGGATGAAATTAGAAAAAAATACAATTTAAAAGTTTCAGTTAAAATATGTAACAAGCCTGTTCATAAAAATATAATATATGTATCGTAATTATGTAGAAAACTGAATAAAAATAATTTTAATACATTTAAAATGTATATACAGAATTCACTTTTTCATTAAATTAACCTGATTTAAGCAATCAAGGGTGTTGTCAAAACTTATAGAGAAATATTATCTGATAAATTACAGAATTCCTCCCTCTCTCCCTTATATAAATATGCATTGACATGTATTTCTAAAGCCTTCTCTAGATTAGTATTGTACCAGATGACCAATTTGTACTGGATTTATTTATAGCTTGATATCGGCACCCCTATTATGCAATGGCCCGTGGACGGATACTCCTTTTTTTCTTCCCCCTCCTCCCGGTTGACGTAAAAAAGATATAGTAGAAATATAAATAATGCAAAATATCTGATTAGGAACAAAATTTAATGTATTGTTATGGAATAGTCAAATAATTTGTAACAATGAAACAAATATTTTTTTATCAAAGTAACAATGTAGCTCATCCTTTCTTTTTTAAAGCTCATTTTTTTCAATTCCCGGCGTCGAATATTAAACTGCAATCATGTGTGACATATTTCGTTATTTCTGGATTAAAATGTAAGTAATATTTTTTATATTGAAAACTATGTCCTAATTGTAGTACTTATTCGTATTTCTAGAAATAAAAATAAATATTTTTATCATTTTCTGAAAAACTTATAAAGTCATGTACGCATGCTTTGTAAATCAATCCACAGGGAGAAGTTTTAAATCTATCAATAATACTTTATACTTAATATCATGAAAGTAATATGAATGTGCTAAAATTATTTCTTTCGTAAATTGTATGTTATCATTTTAAAAAAAATTAAAAAAATCTGTTTCATTAAAAAAATATCATTCAAAAATTTGCTGTATTAAACGAATGCAGGAAAAGACAGAAGGTCTCTGATAGTATGTCCCTGATGAAAATATGTCCCTGATGAAAGTATGTCCCTGAAAAAAGCCTTTGGCACTAAAGAGTTAAATGCTATATATGAAAAGTGGATTCTTAAAATATATTTGATGACAACCCTTAAATTGGAATATCCAGGCCGTTGGCACAAATGAGCTAAACGCAATGAATGAATAGTAGCTTTTAATATAAAAATTTATAACAACTCTTATGCAGGGAGATTCAAGTAGTTGTGCACTAATGAGTTAAATGCAATGTATGAATAAAGGTTTCTTAAAAAGTCCATAACGACAACTCTTATACTAGGAGATTGAGGCCGCTGGCACTAAAGAGTTAAATGCAATATATGAATAGCGACTTCCTAAATACCTAATAGCAAATCTTATACTAGGAGATTCAGGTCGTTGGCACTAATGAGCAAAATGCAATGCATGAATATAAGCTTCTTAAAATAAAATTATTAACAAATCTTATACTAGAAGATTCAGGCAGTTGTCACTAATGAGCTAATAGCAATATATGAATAGCAGCTTTTAAAATAATACTAATAAAAATTCTTATGCTGAGAGATTCAGGCCACTGGCACAAAAAAGCAAAATGCAATGCATGAATATCAGTTTCTAAAAAAAATAATGATTGCAAATCTTATACTTGGAGATTCAGACCATTGCCAGTAATGAGTTAAATGCAATGTATGAATAGCAGCTTCATAAAATAAACGTAATAACAAATCTTATACAGGAGGATTCAGGTCGTGGGCATAAATGAGTTAAATGCAATATATGAATAGCAGCGTCATAAAATAAACCTAATGACAATTCTTATATTGGGAGATTCAGTGCAGTGATCACTTAAATAGGCCCATAAATAGAAATTTTGTCGTAATTTAATATTTTAGCAACCTACTTACAGCTAAAGAAAAAAAAACGAAAACGCAATAGAAATCTGACAAATCGCAGTTGAAGAAGTTAGATGTATGACGTACCAAAACCCTTTTCCTTGCAACAAGAAACAAAGGAGTGCTAAAAGACAGTTATGAGAAACACTTTCAAGTTTCAACTAGAAACCAAATTTTTTCACATATGCCTAAGATGTATTCCACACGTGTATTTCCACGAGTGCCTTAAAGTTTATAATTTGGGATCAGGGACAAAAACTGCATAATTTTTAAAAGCATCTATATCTAGATATATTTTTGCAAATATATGTAGCAATAAGAAATTTTCTATGAAATAACATGTTTTGAAAAATAACAGATTTATACAGTTGTAATTCTGATGCAGTATCCACAATATTATACTGTTTACAAATTATTCACCAATTCAAACAATAAAAAAGAGGTATATACTTATGTTAGTTATAACTTTGGATTGACAATTCCCGTTCCCCAACCTATGAAACAGCTTTCACGATTTCCTTAAAATGTCTTCGTAAACCTGCTCGCTCCTTATTGCATTCCAGATAAATAATCCCAAGTTGATCTAGATCAGTCACACGCGTTTCTGGTAGCCAAGAATCAACCAGCTTGATTGTCTGAAGTAATTTTCACCCAATGCATAAACAACGGTTACCTGTTACTTTCAGTTGTCGCAATTTGAGGTTTTGTCTTGTAAAGTTAGTTTATAAAAGAAAGAAAGAATGAAAAAAGTTTTGTTCTAAATGCAAGTATCAACTTCAAACCACAGAGAGAGTGTTTTTCCAAATCGAATTTGCTAGCATTATTTTATGTCACGAAAATTATTCGTTTCCCTTCCCCCAAATTAATTAGAGCCTTCTACTACAACTAAGACTGGGATGTTCCGTTAAATTAAATTTAGGTAATAGGGAAGCCAGTATACAAGACTTTAAGTCCAGCCCCAGCTTCTTGGATATGAGAATATTGACTATTTTAACTAATGCACTGTTACTAAGCTTGCTTGGGAATAACGTTCTTCCTTGATGGGAATAGTTTTTCATTGACTTTCCTCCTGAAACAATTTCAGTCACATTATAATTTCAGACAGATGTCAATTTAAAATAATTTATTTCTACCACGCTTAAAACAATTAATTCATCGCAGTGAATTTGGAGATGTAAAACATTGTTTAAAAACATGGGTCTCTCTTCATACACAGTATGATTAAATGCAAAGAAGTTTTCTAAAATGTGTATATTGAAGACAAAAAAAATAATAATAACAATAAGGTATGGTGGCTAAAGTAATCCGCAAAATGGAAATACTTAGACCAGCTGATAAAACTCAATATTTTGCTCTTGTTCTTGGGACAAAAAGAAAAGCTATAATAAACACTCCATGCTGTTAAAAACCCTTATTAACAATTATTTTAAAAACAAAATTCAGTCCACTTCTCTATTTTACCAGCATAAGTGAATCCAGCTATTTTATTTATTTATTATTTAAAAAATAATTAAATAAATAAAAGCTAGCCGTTCCCTAAAATAACGAAAAAATACTATTTTTTCCAGAGAGTTTAAATATTAAGTAAAACTATGATTATAAAATTGTAATAACAATTTACTTTTCTAATTGACGAGATTACAATAACCCAAGCAACAGTTAACAGTGTTTTAGGCTCAGAGTGATAAAAAAAGAGTATAATTGTTTCCTGCTATATACTTTATTGATAAAATTATAATAAACGAACTAATAATAACATTTATCACAATAGTTCAAAAATGGAACAATTGAAAAATTAACTAATTTTAAATTAAACATATTAGTCAGTTAAAATATTTTTCAGTGTTTCCAATAAATTATGTTAATCAAATAACAAAATAAAAATGCTTTTTAACTTTCTGACAATTTTGTGAAATTGAAATTATTCATTAGGCTAGAATTTGGCTTCATTAGGGCTCTGGTTTTAAAGTTACATTCAAATATTATCGATGGTGAAAATTTTAAAATATCACATTTTCACCAAATTACGCGTATACTTTGACATGGTTTCTAAGTCTAATCATTGAAAATTTGTTAGAAAATTCAAAATTAAATTTGATGAAAGAGTGCTGAAGTGTGCTACTTAGAAAAGAGGTTCTGTTAAAAATATTTTAAATAGGCGTTCTCAGAATTAAGTACTTAAAATATCTTTTCAGCACAAAGAAAAGGAAATCAAAAAAGACTAACTCCCCAAATGATATTGATAATTCAAAGGAGGAAAACAAGTCCTGTAAAAATATCCAAAACATCTGGTACACGTCTAAGTTAATTCCGCTTCAACAAAATCCGAGCGTGGGACAAGCTTTTGATGATCAAATCATTAAGGGGAACAAGACCCATGATGTGGAATTTAAAGAAACAAATATTGAAGTGATAAGAACGTCTGCTTCACGCGTCAGCTTACCCAGCCTCAACAAGATCCTAGCTTTGGACGAACATATAAAGATCAAAGTATTAAGGAAAACCAGTCACATGAGGAATTGAAGGAAAGAAATATTGAAACAAGTGAGGAGAACATCTGCCACTCGAATCAGCTTACCACACTTCAACTAGATCCGAACGTGGGACGAGCTTATGAAGATCAAATCACTCAGGAAATTAAGACCTTATGTCGAAGAATTGGAAGGGAAAAAATATTGAAACAAGTAATGAGAACATCTGCTACTCACCTCAGCTCACCCCGCTTGAACTAGATCCGAGTGTGGAACGAGCTTGTGAAGATCAAATGATTAAGGAAAACAAGACCTATGATGAAAATTTTTAAAAAGAAGTAATGAAACGAGCGTTAAGATCATCTACTACGAGCCTCAGCTCAACCCACTTCAACTAGATCCGAGTGTGGGATGACCAAATCATTACGGAAAACAAGACTTTTTATAGAGAATTGAAAGAAAGAAGCAATGAAACAAATGTTAAGATCATCTACTATGAGCCTCAGTTTACCCCGCATTAACTAGATCCGAACGTGGGAAGACTATATAAAAATCAAGCTAGTAAGGAAAACAAAATCCCTGATGAAGAATTGAAAGAAAGTATTACTACAACAAGTAAAGAAAACATCTGCAACACTTCCAATCATGGTGGAGATTTTGAAACAAATGAAAAGTTCATCTTCTACACACCTCAGTTCACCCCGATTAAACAAGATCAGATCGAGGGAAGAGCTCATGAAAATCAATTAATTCAGAGTAACAAGACCCATAATGAAGAGTTGAAGGAAATGAAATTCAAAACATGTGCACAGAACACCCACCACATTTTTCAGCTCCACCTGCCACAAGAACACCAAAGTGAAAGTAGAGCATCCTACCATCAAGAAGTGAGAAATATGAATTTAGAAAATGACTATTCTGTATTGTTTTCGAGTGAATTAATAGTACAGATTTATTTGTTTGACTTAGCCAGAACACCAGAAAGTATAGCAGAATACAATAGAAGAAACTATGTAGAAATTGACCCAGAAGATCCCTTCATTTTGGAAGAATTAAGCTTGAGCCCAGATTTTATGAGCTCCACGGAACCACCACCCATCCCTGTAAAAAAGAGTTACCTCAGGAGAAAATGGAAAAACATTAAAAAAAAAATTCCGACTACCAAGATCCAAAGATTCAAAAGATCCAAATAGAAAATGAAGATGTTAGAAATTTTTGTAATTTGTGTACTCTTTTTTGCTTAACATTCATTTTGATATATTGATATATGTGTGCACAAGCAATCTCAGAACAAGATCGAAACAAAACTTATCAACAAACTAATCAATCCCTTCACACAATAGTTTAAAAACTGAGTATCATACGGTAAGTAAATGAAAATTATCCATCACTTTTCCATATCTGCGAATGTTTCTTGGGGTGCGGATTGAATCAATGAGTGAAATTTAGAAAAGCACCATCAAACATTTTCTGGAACTTAATTTAATTTATATGTTTTTCCGAAAACGTATATCCATTTAAAAACTAATACAATGAAACATTGTATTTTAATAAATGTAATTAAACATTTGTAGGTATTTCAACAAATGTATAGGTATTTTCTTACCTACGCCAAGAAGGTATTTTCTTACCTTTTAACGATTTTGATTAATAAAATTTTGATTAGAATAGTTTCAATGTTTAAAAAAAACACCTCATCATTAAAGTAATATATATCTTTCGATTTTTGCTGTTCTAGATATCACACATTTATCATTCTGTAAATCAATTTGAAATGTTTAAAGACATGGAATTTCTCACAAAGAACGAGGAATCCATCTACCTATTATCTCAGTATTGACCATCTCAGCCAAATTAAAGCTCTCTAACTTGCCTCAACAAGACACGAGATTTCGAAAACCCTAACAGTATCAGCTGATTATGAAAACAATAGAACAGAAAAAGAGAAAAGAAGAAAAGAAAAGAGAAGAAGAAAAATTTAGAAGAGACGACACTGCTCTGTGCATTAATAAAATTTCTGCAAAAATAATAAAAGAAAAGAAACCAATCAAAAAAGTGAATAAAATTTTTACAAATGTCTGCGTGTTATCCACCCTTCGTCTCTAACAAAAAAGCAAAAAAGTGATTTAAGTAACAACAAAAAGATAAATGAGAAGTAAAATTTTTTGCTTAGTGTTTATAATTCTAAAATCAAAAGAAAAAACTGACTTGTTCCGGATATTGTTCTGTGCAGCAATTGAAAATTCCATACAAATAATAAAACTAAAAAAGTAACCAAAAAAATTTATAAAAAAATAAAAATTGTCGGCGTGCTGTCTTCCATTGTCTCTAACAAAAAAAAAAAAAAAAAAAAAAAAAAAAAAAAAAGCAAAAAGAAAATGATAAAAATAAAACCCAAGAAGTTAAAAACTAGAAAATATTTTGCATTTCGCCTATGTATTGTACCTTTGTTTGCCAAGTATTGTACAACAACGACAAAAAAATTATTGCATTATGTAAATGTTATGTTCATGTTTATGAAATTTTTCGGCCAATAAATATATCAAAATTTAAATGTGTCGTGACACATTTCATTTTAATAATCTTTCATTTCTGCAGAGCAAAGTATTGAAGTTGTAATATGGAAACATGATAACAGTTGATGTTTGATTTTCTTTTTATGGCACCAAAATCCTTGACGTTGATAAGCGACTAATCTACGGTACTTGCAGCTCGAGAAGAAGTGTAGAGATTAGGCCTTGCCTAACCATTTGATTTAAACCAGATTTAATTGGATGCCTGCATAGACATGCACAGACATCCCCTATTGCAATCCCTGGGAGAGACATAGGAGAAGGAAGTACGATAGTTTCGGTCTTGATTTTTAAATAGATTAAAAACTTTTAAGTTAGGGAACTGGTACAAAAAACTACATTGAACACAGTTCAAAAAGAAAGCGTCGTGGAAATTTTTAAAAATATTTGTGACAATTAAATACGAAAAATATTAAGAAAGGGGAAAATATCGTAATACATTCCTATACAATTGAGAGGAGGAGGGGGAAGGGTCATGTCATGGAACCGGTTTTCTCTAGCGGGTATTTGTGCGTTGCAATCGCGAATAGTGATTAATTTTATTTGTGTTTTCTAAAAAAATTAGAGAGAAAATGAAATTTCGAAATTATACCGAATCGACAAACATAATTTGCCGAACAGATAAAATCCTTGGTAGCAGGTCACAGTGCCTCCCTTAACCCTCCATCCTATCCCCTCTGCAGAGGATCAAAATTGTGAAATTTTGATCCTCTACAGAGAGATCAAAACTTTGCAAGATCAAAAATTAGAGAGAAAAGGAAATTTCGAAATTATACCGAATCGACAAACATAATTTGCCGTACAGATAAAATCTTTGGTAGGTCACACTGCCTCCCTTAACCCTCCATCCTATCCCCTCTGCAGAGGATCAAAATTGTGATGGCATGTCTTCCGATCATGCTCAGGGATGTTTCCCAGGCCGTCGCCACTAGCCCATTGTGCAGCTCTAGTGCAACGTAAATGAACTACAACAACATAACCTTCAATCCTGACAAGCCTGATTTTTACGGAAACTCGAAACAAAGATTTAAAAAAAATTTAAATGAAGATTATGTTCAAACTACTCGCTCTTGTGCGAATCGAATACAGTCAGAATGGCCCCTTTAAACATTCTACAGATAGTAAAAAGCTATAAGCTCTTTCTTAAATCGATGTATACAGCACATCCTAAGCGTCCTAGTCAGCAAGAAGGTGGATGTCAATTTGACTAATTTATCTATTTATTAAGGTTTCACTGATTTTTACTCGTATTTTATAAATTTATCTCATTGTTTTCATGCTGTGTTTATAAGTTTCATAAAATAGTTTGCAAGCTTAATAAAAGACATTAGAACCCATGTAAATTAACTGAAATTTAAAAAAGGTTTGCCTGAAACTAATTACATTTTATGCTTAAAAACGTTTGTTTTAGTTTAAAAAAGTCATTCATTACTACTATTGTCCAGCAATATTATTTTATTTAGTATAATGTGTTGTAATTATATAATTTTTTTTCCAATTTCCACGTGATTAGTAAGGATAGTTTTAAAAAAAAATATTTTTTATTTATCTTTACATGTTGTTTCTTCTTTGCATATAGTTACGAGGCTTCTCAAATTGCATTCCCAATACAGCTGTTCATGAACAAAAAAAATTAACTAATTGTGGGACTCTTATTTAATTCGTAACCTTTTTAAGAATATAAAAATATTCAAAAGAGATTAAAACTGTTTTCAATTTGAACATGCTATGTAATCTTAAGATTATCATATATATATTTTTGACGAATGAAATTAATACTCTTTGTGTCACACGTTATGTATTCCTAATTTTAGTTTCCCCCCCCCCCAAGTGCAGCTGATTATTTTTTTAAATCTAACTAATCATTCATTTTGTTACAATTAGCCAAATATCAAAATGTGTTTATACAAAATGATGCTAATTCTTAATTTTATTAAAAAAATTATCCTTTTTTAAAAAAATTTTTGTTATAGTTTCTTTTGAATTTTGTAGTCTAGTGAAACAAAATCTATTTTATTATTTGTATATTATAGTTACAATAATTATGCTATTGATGGTACTTATCCATTTTGTGGGGCCATAAAAAAAAAAATTCTTAACATAGCACTATGTTAGACAACTGTATTAGTATATTGAGCACCTCTTAGTATGTTTTAAGCATCCATGGTGCCAATAATGATATGACAACTTTTATGCCCCCTCTCTGAAATTGCTAAGTACCTTATTATTTTTATATTGTAATAATAAAAATACTAAAAATTTAAGTACCAAATATGATTTTAAATGATGTAGTTTTTTAATTCAAATCTTTTAATTCAATTTCCTCAATTCACACCTCTTAATTCTTAATCAAATGCTTTAAATACAATTGTTCTGTATGGGAGCTGTAGAAATTTTTTACCTCTACTTTATCATAAAAATTTTGCTAAAATAGTTAATATTACATAATCCATTTTCGTGTAAAAATAATGTAAATGAACAATATGGAGTATATTGAAAATTAATTTATAGAAAAAATTATAAGTTTTCCTTTTTTATCAAAATTACAATATATTTCCTAAACTTAAATATTTAGTAGATGAGTTATCAGATTCATTGTTGGTTTTAAAATTGCTACTTTTTTTTCCCTCATTTTATATCATACTATTTTTTTTTCAATATTTATTTTAACATAATGTTATTATTAGTGAGTATCTTTGCTTTTTCTTACACATTAGCTTGTATGAATTTTTTTTAAATTTATTTCCTTTAGTAAATTAAATTTTCGGCTTCAGCAATGAAAACAATTCTATGATATTATTTAGTAATGAATAATGCAACAAACATTTATTTTATTTTGGTATTCATTGTTCTTTTTTATTTTTTAGTTACTTTGTGTAAATTACAAGAGTTTCATTATTTTTCTATATAAGCACTCTTTATAATTTAAAAAATGATATATTTGATATAAATTGTGAAAAAAAATCGAATTAAATTATTCTCTTATTTAAAGAAAATTTATTGATTAATTTATTGACTGTATTTATACTTATAAAGAAGTAAGAATAATTATACTCATTATTTTCCAAAGCCTAATACAAAAAGTTTTTATTTTATGAAAATTCTGTCTAGTTGTTTGAAGCATATACTATTACAGGTAAATAGCAGACACTCTTTGGTTTGGCAAATCTTTGATACTTTTTCAGTCATTAAAATGTATACTAATTGTTTTGTACTTTGAAAGAATAATTTTGCTTCTAGATGTGCTTGTTAGTTTCTTTTTAAAGACTACCAAGCTGCTTCATTGCATGCCTTGATTGGGTAAAATTATAAAGGGCCTGATCAAGTTACAAACTGAAAGTAACATGAATTAAAATTTAGTGTTATGCTTAGTATTAGCTTAAGTAATCACAGTTTTATGAATAATAATTATTTATCAACAGTATGTGAAAAAAACAAGAAGAATTAGGTATGTATAAATCTTTTTTTTTAAAACTTGCAGTTGATTTTTTACTGTCTTTTTCATATGGCTGGCTACTTCTAACACTTAAAAAGTAATCCATACATTGCTTCCTCAGTTTTTGTAGGTCTTTTTAGCAATTGTATATATCCACATTGCATGCAATGTCACCGTGACAAAAACTATACTAAACTTACATCACTGATTTCTAATGCACATAACTTAAGTTATTGTATTTTGATTATAGCACTTAATGTTCAATCTAATTTATAAATTTATCCTTAAACTCATAGATAATATGTGTGTAATTACCCAACTACAAACTGCTCCCACAGTAATTTATATTAAGTTATTTCTCTTTGCATAAAACATAGTTTTAAACATTAGGATCTTGATGTTGTATAATGTCTAGGAGAGATTCTTTCGATAGTTATCAATGTCTTTAAGCTAATGCTTATTAAAGTATACTTTCAATATCTCAAAAACCATGTTATGTTTTTAAAAAAAATAACTTTTTTCCTTAGCTTTACATAGTCACCTAATATTAATTTGAATTCCTGTGTTGGAGAGTTTCTTGTCAGAATCTTGTTATTTCGAATACTTTTCGAAGTAAAAAATGAGTTTTTTAAAAACAATAACCGCATATTGCAACTCGGCATTACTGTGTCCTAGAAAAAAATGCTGGCCACATATTAAAACATTTCCTAAAATTATCTGAGAATATGGAAAACAATGATTTGGCAGCTATATATAAGTAATTTATATTACATAATCCTAAGATTAACTTTAACAGATAAAAAGGAAAATTGCATATTTTCAAAAAGATTTTTCTGTGTTTGGTAGCAGTTTTCTGAAACATAGAAAAGAATGATAATAGCTTTATTAATTCTGCTAAGATCCATTTAAAAAGAAATGAATTCTTTTAGTTAACAAAGTCTCATTCTCAAAATAGATTCTTCATAAAGTCAGCAACTCAACTAAATTCAACTTCCCAAAACTGAATTCTGATAGCAAAATATGAAATGTCTGAGAAATGATTGATTTGGTAAGACCAGATGAGACTCTTAAATGATTTTTTTAATGAAAACGAAAAATGCATGTACCGCAAGGGTAATGTGACCGCTTATTTTTTGTAATGTCATTTTTTTTTTCTTTTATTGTTTGACTAAGAAGCTTCCTTTAAATGAATTGCTTTAAGGTTGTATAGAGTCAAAAAATGTCTAGATTTTGGCATGTCCTGCCAGGCATGTTAGTTTACATGATCCATGTTGTGATAGAATCTTTACTTATCCATGCATCTTTTTTAAATGCAATAAAAACAATTTAATGCATTCAATTAATATTGTCCAAATAAAAAAATGACGGTTGCAACATTAAATCTACTTCACTTTTATTTAAGCACAAATCAGAAGGAAGTAAAACAGGGATAACCATTATTGAAATTGTTTTGCATCACTCGTAAGTGGTTTCTCACAAATTAGCATTGATTTTTTTATTGCATTATTATTAACAAAAAAGTGTTATTATTAGATGCATTGAGTAAAATTGGCTAGTGTATGCTCTTTATTAATAACCCCTTTATAAATAATTTATTTAATTTTTTTATGCTCAGAAATAAGGGTAATTTTTTTTTCTTCAAATAACAATAAGTTTGACTCCAGTGACAAAGAAAATAGTTAACTTTCTTTTCCGAATTTGTGTATGTATAATTAAATTTTATAGCATTTTGGTCTTTTAAACATAATTTTTTTTCTTTATTCCGGTACTGTTAATCGATTTGTCAATTTTAATCAAAATTTGCATAATTTGTATTTTACAGTATTTCTGTTAAAAGTTTATGTTTTGAAATGAAATATTCATGACTCTCTCATGTCAGGTAATATATTTTTTGATAAATGAGGATTTTTGCTTATCCGTTATAATATATGGTGATTTTTGCTTATTCAGTATAATGTATGGTAATTTTTACTCATCCAGTTGTGTTCTATGACCCTTTTTAACAGGAACATCTGGTATATACATGAATTGATCGTATGGTGTATAATTGTTGTCTTATTGATCATATAAGTATAATTGTTTTCTTATTAAGTTAAATATTTTATTTTTTTACCATTTCACTTTAAAATTTTTCTTTACACTTTAAGTTAGTTTTCACACAGTGCTTTGTAAATTTCTATGTTGATGTTAGTTTTTCTTTTGCTTAGGTGAAAGTAGGCCATAACTGGGACTAGAACTTTTACTGCTGATATTTACCAGAATTAAATTTCGAAAGTTAAATAAAGAATTAAAGAATCTTTGAAGTGTTCTACTTAATCTCTGTCCATATGTCTTGTTGATTATCTCTACCTCTTTAATTAGGTGAGTAGCGTTCTTAAGCATTATGCGTTAAGAGTTTTGCTGTATTCTTAGAAGGGTTATTCTTGTAGGGTTGACAATATTTCTTCTGCAGATTCCAGTTTTACTGCTGAAATTTACCCGAATTAAATTTCGAAGGGTAAATAAGGAATTAAAGAATCTTTGAGGTGTTCTACTTAATCTCTGTCCATATGTCTTGTTGATCATCTCTACTTCTTAAATTAGGTGAGTAGCGTTCTTTAACCATTATGCGTAAAGAGTTTTGCTGTATTCTTAGAAGAGTTATTCTTGTAGGGTTGACAATATTTCTTCTGCAGATTGCAGTTTCGCTGAAGATAGTTAAGGCTCTTCACAATGTGAAAGTATTTCAGTTGTCTTGTAAATTTTCTAATATTCTTCAAATCAGTGATGGAAAGTTTATTTTTTAATGAGTAAATCTACCAAGAAGAAATAAATTCATTCCAACCAAAATAAAAGAAATTCTTAATCCAAAAAAAAAAAAGAATAAATATTAAAACAATTTTTTTCAACACAATTTATAGCAATTTAGTTTAAATATTAGTATTGATTTCTAAGCAAAGCTTTTTAATACATCATTTTTAAATAAGCGAATAAAAAAATAACATTAATAAAGAAAAAGTAATAAATTTTATAAGAATTTAAAATAACTGTTATTCAATACTTCACAAAAAGGATCTTAGTAAAAACTGTTTTTTAATTATACAAAAAAAAAACTCAAAATGCAGTAGAACTGGGATTTAACAACATCTGTGAATAACGATTTGGATGAAACTTTCCTTTTAGGACCTTAAAAGAACCTCGTAGAATAAGAATGTGGAACAATAGTCATTTTCCTTTTGTGGGGAAAAGAAAATGATATGCAATATGACGATTTTTATCTGAGACAATTCCAATCGCTGAAATAATGGAATCTAGTAGTGATGAAGATTCTGAATCTTCAAATTCATCATCATACTGAGAGACTGAAAGTTTTCTTTCAAAGACATGAAGGAGAAAAACGGATGCCTTGGAATCGTTAATTATCGAAGAAAAAAATTATTGTGTAGTTTCAAAGGAAAAAAAAGTAAACAAGTGTAAATGTCAGATTTTTTTCATTAAAGTATTCTATGGTTTTTTTTTAATTTTTTTTGACTAAATAAATTACTTTTAGATTTCAAGGGAATTTTCGTCGCCCCGAACTAGAGACTTCCTGTTATTTACTAGATTTTTGTTAATCAAGGTTCATAGTTTTAAAATTCTGTATAAAACTAAAATAAATTATATGAAAATAGTTTTTTTTTTTTTTTTTTTAAACAGATATGTAAAAGTTTACTTTCTGGTACTATATTAATTTTGAAATAAATTTCAACTAAATTTGATCTTTTCTTATAATGTTCTCTTATATAAAAATAGTTTCCTTAAAAATGTTTAAAACTTTTAACTATGTGGTACTAAATTAACTTTCAATTAAATTGACATTAAATTTAAACTTTTCTGCAAATATTACTACTAAGCAATTGTATTGGCTACTTTTAGTTTCTTCACTTTTGTCCAGTTTCTTCAGGTTTTTTTTCAAATTTCTTTCAATGTTCAAGGTGAAATGGGTTTCTTCTGTAGAAAATGTCAACCCAGCTTCCATTAAAATATGAAAAATTATTCATTAATAAAAGAATTTTTTAAAAAAATATCTGTTTTGATTCGAAAAAGGGTTTTTCCTTTATCCTTAGATTAGTGTCAACATACATGCTTCCCGATACATTTACGAGGTCAGCATTTTACAACTGAGTGTCTTTTTTGTTTGTTTTTAGAAAATATCTGGAAGTTGTACCAAAACACATAGCTCGATTGTTCATCAAATGTCAGTTACTCTGCTATTTTTTGAATTTTAGTAACTTATAATTTGCATCTACCTCAATTTTCTTTAGTTTTTTTTTTAAAGTTCACAATTTTTGAACTACTTAATATTCATAACTTTATTCTCCTATGATATTACTTTGAACACGCTAATTTCAAAATTAACTTGATTGTTTATAAAAAAAAAAAAAAAAAAAATTATATATATAGTTTTTTCATGGTAAAACTTTTAGCTGCATATAGTATTCATTTCTTAACATACTAACTATTTATTTTTTCCAATTATAAAATTAAAAGAAAATAATAATTCTATAAAAAGGAACAAAATGCATTCTTAATTCTAAAAGAAACAAACTTATGAGGAATTTATTGAAGTAGATGGTAGTGTTGCAATATTCGGTGACTAGGTAGAATTAGTTAATAATAAATGATGAGGTAATCAAAATTAGAAGATGAGGAAATGGAATTTTTTTTTTTTAAAAGCAGAAGTTTAAGAAGAAAAAAAAGAAAAACCAGTTGTGATTGGTTGGTGATATGAAATGGAATGATTCTTGAACTAAAATAAATACTTTTTAAGCTGTTTCAAATTCAGAAGAAAAACTGGTCTAGAAAGCTGTATTTTTTTAATGAAATTTATATTCATAATTAATTAATAATTACTCAGTATTAAATATTTTTAAAATTAGTGTTTTAACACATTTATTGTTTTTTTTTCTTTCTAAAATATCAAAAATACTGTGATTTTTAATTTTGCATTGTTTTTATACGCTTTGAGTTGAGCAGTTTTTAATTTCAAATTTTTTTATTTATTCTGAGATTCAGAGATTTAACTTAAAAGTGCTTAAAATTGTATTTGATCCTTGTTAATGCAATATTGTATTTATTAATGTACCTAAATTTGTCAAAGCTGCATATTTTTTTAGTTGAATTTATGGTTTTACATATAACAACACCCATTGAACATTTTTTTTTTTTTATTTTCTTAATTTATTTGCTTCATATACCTCTTTCTTGTTTTTTTTTTTTTTCTGTGTAGCTACAGAATGTAGTTAAAATTTGGTGCACTATAAATATTTCATAAATTCAGCGAATGAATTTCAGAAAATGGAATTTTATTTTGCCTCCTAAAAGCAGGAAATAATCAAGGAAAATTAGAAAGAAAGAAAAAAATTTAATTTAGAAAACTCCTTCATTATACCTAGAAATTAATCAGTCTCAGAACTGTCAGTAACAGTAATCAGTTATTTAAGTTAAATAAATCTAATATCTATTGCAATTATTTATTGTAAAAATTTCACATTTTGGTGAAACTTCCATGCTTCTATCTATCATTTCATGCTTCCATTTAATGATATTTCTTTGTTCACAAAATCTAAGTTTCTTGTTAAAACATTTTACCTAAAAACCTCTTTGTTTTCTTACAGGTAATATGAGTTGGAAGTTAGCTGATGTTGGTTACTGGTCCTACCAAGGAGTTAATCACAGTATTCAAGGAAATGGTGGACCTGAGTGCACTAATTTTTTGTCTTTATACCGCCGTGTATGGGAAACTTTAATTGCTTGTGCCATTGGATGCTATGGTCTTTATTATGGGCTTAAGAGATGTACTCTGCCTCCTGTCCCAAAAGTTATTCGAGAAGATAGAGGAGGGAAAAGATTACTTTTGGTGCTGATGTGTTTAGTGTTTGGAATCGAAATAGGTTTCAAATTTTCATCAAGAACCATGATATATATTTTAAATCCATGCCATGTCATTACTACTATACAAGTAAGTTTTATAAATTTACTAACACAGGGTGCATAGCGTTTTTAAAAAAGTGCTTAAAGGTGCTTGTTTTTTATTTTCGTTTTTTAAAAGCCCTTAAAGGTGCTTTTTTCGTTTTTTTAAAGTGCTTAACTTTCCCTTTACCATGTTGATTTTTGCAAGGAATTATGCAAAAAGTACTGTTCACATTGTTCTATTCAATATTTTCTCAATTAATTCAACCCGTATCTATTTTGGCGTATTGTCTGTCTGTAGTGTATGAAAACGCCATTCGTTTTACGTGATTCCAAATTTCATGATTTTTTTGACAATTGTCAAAAATAATGCCGTAAGTTTTTTTTTTTTAACATGACGGTTAAATCAAGACCCTGTGGCCGAATCGCAGCGACATTGTCGCAGAACATTATAGTGTTCTTGCAGAAAGATTTTTCTTTTGAAAAATAAAAAAAAGATTACTTTTCTTTAATACAGAAATTTACATGTAATATTTGAATCACTTAGATAATGATCACTTTTAGTAGCGCTCAAATTTACGCCAATAGTATGGTAAATCGATGTCATGTTTCGATTGTATTTTCGGCAGTTATTGATATTGATTATCACGATGATTTTAAATATCTCGAAGTATTTCTAAGAATAGCGAAAATTCGAATCGTACATTTGAGTATTTACTTTTTAAGGCCATCATTATGTCGAATTTTATGCAGCTATTGCTATTGATTTCTCCATAATTTTTAAATCCAATATTATGAATACAACAACCTTCGTCTTCAATCTTTTTTCGACAATTGCTACTGCGAATTTCATGATTTTTTATTATTTTATAGTGATGATTACTCAAAAAAATGCGAAAAAGGAAATAATTTGTGCACCCCTCCCAGCAGCAAAATGCGAGAATATCACCTATAATATAAGAATAAAAAATTATTACGTGTCCAATTTAAAAAGAAATAAAAAATTCTTTTTTGTTAACACAGCGCTTTTGTTATTTTAAATGAGTATCATATATGTTTGTTATAATTTAAAGTATCTTGCAGAAAAATATTAGTGCTAGACAGTTTTGTCGCAGATAGCTCGAAAAAATTCTGCCACAGGGAATCAAGATCAAACTGCAAATTTTCAAAAACTTTTCAACTCTGCCTAATTATGTTTTTTAAATGTGCTTAAAAATATTTTTGAGTGCTTGAAAAGTGCTTAAAAGGTGCTTATTTTTTCTTGAATAATTTGGCTATGCACCCTGTAGCAGTTTTTAAAAATGAAAGTAAAATTAAAATCATTTATAGTAATGAAATACAGAATGAAACATCAGTATCTTTTTCTGCATTAAAGGTAAAATCTTTGTAATACTTCCAAACAATAATTTTTCAAACCTACAGTTATTTAGATCTAAGAGAAACAATTATTTATCTTTGAAATTTCTTTAATTTACAAAATCAATTATTGATAAAGTTTTGAATATGAAAGGAATTTTTTTTTTTAAAACTACTTTTTTTGGATTTCATATTTTTGACAAAAATAGTTCCGATAATCTAACAGATTTTTTAGTAACTATTAGATTGTTTTTTAAAGTTAAAAATAATAAAATATTTTTTTGCTTGAAATTAAGAGTGTCAGAAAAAATAAAGATAAGTGAGACACACGTATCTCATCAGCATCAAAGGATTAAATTCCTTTACTATGTATCAAATGTTGACATGTATATTATTCATAAAATATACAGACAATGAATATTTTAGAATCTTTCTCAATTCAGTATTATTTAAGAAAACTTAATGGTTCTGTAAAAAAAAAAAGTTTCATTTTGGTCATTGAAATTAAGTTGTTTTATTAAATGAAATGTGTGCAAATTCTGTTAGTTTGATCCATATGAAACGTGAGATAAAAATTTTAGAATTTTAATTCATTTTACAATTATGCTCTTAGGCATTTAATTTTTAATAATGTTAATATATTTTTTTTTCAACTTTTGCAAAAACTTTTTTGTTATTTATAGTGACTAGCATAAACACAACACATGAAAGAATTACTACCTCTGACTTTCAAAACCATCTTAAAGATAGATAATGTAGGTTCACTTGCTAATGGACTAAATTGCGATGGGACTAGGCAATGTTTTTATCAAAAATCACAAGTTTAATTCATTTCATGAATCAAATAGTGCTAAATTGCATAAAAAAATATATAGTCAGAGATTGCTACAATAAACCAGAAGGGGACAAAACCAGTTGTTTGAAAAAAATATTACTGTAAAAGACGTGTATTAGGTGACTGGGTCATCGTACATTTTTCATTTAAGTATGAATTGCATTGAAGTTTAGAAATTGCTTTATTTAACTTAAAAATAAAATATCTACAAACGATGAAGAGGTGACATTTTAGATTTCACAAATCTAGGTTACAAATTTAAAGTATGTACGTTAAGCTGTAAAAGCTTTACTTTTGGTCTATAAACTTTTTCATTGCACTATGATTACTTGTGTTAGTATTTGTCTTATAGATTTGGTGACTTTTATACTAATTGTTAAAAAAATCTTCAAGTTTAAATGTATTATTAATGTACAGAGCAAAAGAAAGGACCATCCAGAATAACTTTTGATCTTCATGTTCTAGGGCTCAATCTTTATAGTTTGAGGAGTTGACCTCAAATATGCTAAGTAATAAGTGCAGATGATATTTTAAATTATGAAAGACACAATAACATACCTTTACTAAGTAAATATACATATATTGCTGGCAGATTCGGATTTCTTCTACCAAAATGTAGGGGGTAGCCGCAATCTTGGTCCAAAGTTTATAAGACACCTTAGTCCAAAGAGACTCCTTCATCTTAATTTTACTTTTTTCGTATTTTACCATATCTCAAAAACTTTCAAGCAAATTATAAAGTTTTGCACACAATTATTACATTCTTTTATCCAAAGATAATTCTGTTCAAAAAATAACTTCAGTAACTATTTATTATTATTTTATTTATTGATAGTTTTAAAAATTTTAAATTGTAAGGTGTATAGTATTTTACATAATTTTAAAGAATGTAAATTTATAGGGCAAAATTGATCCTGTATTTCTTGAGAAATTGAAATTTTAAATAATCAGATTTTTCAAGGAAGACATCAAGTCAACCCTGTCTCAATTTGCAATTTCTATGCATTACAATTTGCAATAAAATTTCAGTTAGTGGGGCTGAAAAATATTGTACCAATTTACATATCTGTGATGTTTTTCCTTCATGAAATTGACTAATTTTTGTTTTATAAAATTTTTGATTGTGTTACTTTTCTTGTCTTTGTATTTACCTTGTGAATGAAGTATTTTTCATTAGATGTTCATTAGAAACGATAGACCTGTAAAATGACAGCTTATTTTCAATGCTGGAAAACCTCATTTTTTGTGTTAAAGCTATGTAAATATAATATACTTAGTGTTTAAAATTTCAAAAGACAATATTAAAAATTATGAAGATATTAATTAAATAAAGATATTAATTAAAATATACTTTTAATTACACTTATTTAAAAAAAAAAGTCCCTTGAGCTACAAATCGTAAAATAATTTAAATTCTTAAAAAGTTGCCCACAAGTAAGGTTTAGAACAAATGTTTCTTAAAATAATTTTGAAAAATATATGTTTAAATAAAAATTTTAATTTTTGTAAAAATTTCTCCTTTTGTAAAGAAAAAAAAATTACAGTTTAAATTTTGATCGTTGAATTCATTTAAAATATTATTGGTAAAATCCTAGAATAGCCCAGCGTTTTGTGACTTTTTGAAATCTCATCAGGTTGTCAATTATTACTTGGATCAATTTTGTTTTTTTATTATTAAAAAAACAATTTAAATTATTAAAAATTTATTAAAATATTTTTAATAAAATAAAATTAAAAAAATAACTTACCTTTACTCTGATGGCTCATCTTTCGACACTGGAAGGTATATCCTTATGACCTTGCAAATAAAATCACCGTAGGCATCATCGGCCATCGAATAGTTTTGGGCACTTCCAAAACAATACCTTTTCACACGCAAAACGTCATAAATACTTAATTTACTCATAGAAAACCATGTACCTCTCTTTACATTCCAACAAACATCATTCGCAACCACGTTCAATCCACGCTATCGACATCTCTATTCAAAACCATCCGACGTATCCTTTCACTCAATCAGACTCATTGATTCTCCCCATTTAGGGCATTCATACGTTTTCGAAATTAAATTTTGATTCATACACTATTCAATCATTGCTCTCTTACCTCTTGAAATAAAGTTAAAAGTTCACTCGTCCATTTGCTCACCATTTTCAACCGGTGCCACACAAAAAAGAAATAACGGTAACTCAATAAGAGATCAGAAGTATAAATTGCACCAAAAAAAAAACTTTTCACCTCTTTTCTACTGAAATCCAACTTTTTGTGTACGTATACATATCAATTAACTAATCGGGTTTATGAATTTTGGAGCAGATTTTAAAAAGTTTAGGAGAAAAGTAGTAGGGCAAGAGTAGGTGGTTCTGAACAGCCGATGTGATCGGATGTTCAAAATAGACGCTCTATAAGTTGCAAAATATCTGCCAGAAACCTAAATTTGTGAGATTTCAATAAGTATTTGCTGTTGACCTTATTAGCAACATAAAAATTTTTACGCAAGAGACATTTTAATGAAGTGAATTTAAGTAATTGCATTAATTACGTGTCTGAATAATCATGGTTAACACAAAGTTAATTAGGTTTCAAGCCTCACTATGCATTCATTTTTAAGGTTTTAAAGGCCCGACCTCTTTAATATGTATCGTTGAAATAATATTTGAATTTAAATGTATTGTCAATGTACAAGTGGATCTTATTTAAAAATGTTTACTAGTAAATGTAAATCTTAAAAATTTTTACTTGTATACTGAAAAATACATTATCAAATTCTGTTGATACAATTTTAATTTTTTCAGATATTTCTTCTTGCTGCACCTCCTACATCCAAAACTGTTACTGTCTTGTTCAGGATCCAAAATCATTGCCTCTATGGAGCAGTGTTGGCGATACTTTTTCCTGTTCTAAATACTCGAAAAGTAAGCTAAATGTATTTGCTATCTATTTTATTAGTTTTATGTTCTTTTGCAAGGAGGTCACTAATTGGCGTTCTTGTCAATACAATCCTGTTTAGTAACAAAATTAAATTGTATTCAAAGCAGTTCTTTCAAGCTATATCTGATAGAAACGAATTATTCAAAAGAATCTTCACTTTTTTCAAGCATATTTTTATTTTGATACCAAACTTGTACAAAAGTACACAAATAGTACTTTAACGAAAATAAATGAGAGTTATGTTTTGTTCTTAATTTTCTCTAATTCATCTTGTAATTCTTATTTCATAATTAATATTAAATACAAATTTAAGTCATTTGTTTAAATGCGGTTTTGTTTTGCAGCGACCATTGGAATTAGAGATATATTGGATTCAACATTTTTTAATTCTGATTACACCTTTTTATTTGCTAAGAACTGGAATATCAGGTACTTGTATGGATAAAAAAAAAAATAATTTGTTCTTCTTGGATCTAGTAACACTTACATATTGCATAATTTGTTTTTCTTATCAATTCTCTGTATTTAAATTACATTTAGCAAGTATTCTCTTTTTCTTTTTTTTTAAATAAGAAAAAACTGTAACATGCTATATTTTTCACTATATTTTGATGAATTTTACTACATTGTTTTATAAATTTTAATAAATTCAAAATAAAATTAAAGTTCATTTTTACCATTTGATTTTAATTATATTATAACTACAGAGTAAAGCATGAAAATAGAAGTTTTAAATGATTTTGTTGTTTATACATGTTACTAGTCAATCAAATTATAATTGAGTTGTAATATATTTTCCAACCTGAATTAATTTAACCAAAGCAACTTCTTTACTTTAAATTGTCCCTAAATTGGATGTCTTTCATAGAATGATTTCTTATTAACTATAACTTACCTGCAATAAAAATGTAGGTGAAACTTGCAAAATTCTCAATTTATTTGTCAAAAACTAAGCATTTCATGCATTTGGTGAAAACTTTAGTATTTCTTAATAAATTATATTAATCATCAAATAGTCTTTGCAAAAATTAAGTCAAAAACATTTTTATTCAGATAATTTTTAAATGTATTTGTAAAGTTGTCATCTTTAAAGTCTGAGTTTATTGTTATTGAAAGTCCAGAAGTATTGTCCTGGATAATATATCAGAGAAATAATGAGCAAGAGTGATGCATGTAAATAATAGTTTGATGTTCAAAATAGATCCAAAAATAAAAAGACTAAATTTTCATTAGCTATGTATGTAAAATAATTTACTATTTGATAAACTTATTTTGATTATACCAATTTAGCTTTATATTTATTTAAATACAAATGCTTTATACATATAGTTAGTATATATTGTTAATGAAAAAGAGTTCTACCAAAAGTAATTTTAATTCATTGATGTTTTCCTGATCTGAATTAATTTATTCTTCATTTGATAAATAGCTATCAAATTGGGACTTTGTCTTTACAAATTCGTGAAAGTATTGAGCTTGAATAAAAACAACCATTATTTTTATATTTGCTGTGATTAATTTTTAATCATTACATAACAGTTTTAGCCATTTGACACAATAATTTTAACTATTTTTGAATAGTATAAATATAATTTATTAGAGCTTTGATTGATATGTGTAGAAAAAATTAAATATAGTTTAAATTTAAAAAAATCATTTTTTTAAAAAAATATATTATGACTTTTGCCAACCCTGGTTGCAATTCCATTCCTTGCCGGTTAATGGCACCATCTGCTATTTTAACCCACTGGCGGTTAAGGAAATGGGCGAAAGTGGGAGAAAGTTTCTCCCCTACACACAGTTCCCCTATCTATTAACATTGGAAAACCGGTTTTGCTATGCAGTGAAGACTGCAGGTTAAAATACGACTTTCTACGTGCAGAACCGTCAGTGGGTTAAGCAGTTAATTTTACGAATGACATTGAAAATGTTTGTTTATTGTCTGATTCATTTTATTAGCATTTACATGATAGACTTCCTTATGTTAGACATAATTTTTGTTTAATTATCTAAGTATAGTTGTTGAATTGAGCTGTATTTAGCATCGATTTTATTTAGATGTACTTTTGTGAAGTGGGGGCTTAGGTTGGGTATAGAGTTATGTTAGGTATTATAAGAAAGAAATATACTTCTTTTAGATGCATAAATTTCCACCTCCACTTCACAATTAATTATTAGTTGTTAATTTTTATTAAAATAAAAATTTATTATTTGATTTCATATTGAATGGTGAAAAAGTGTTTAATTCTTTTAATATTGTTTTTTAGATTTACTTCTATAAGCCGCATGTTACATTTTAAGGTTCAATATTTTTAAAAAATGGTAACCAATGCAGCTGACAAAGGTGAAGTGCATCAGAAAATAATAGTAAAATACATTTATGGCTGTGGTATTTTAACCTTTCCCAACTAATGTCTTATTTTGATTTGAAGTAGTTATCTTGTAAAAGAATCCCTTGAAAGTATGAAAATTTTTTAATTAAAAAAATATATATATTTACTAATTTTGCCTTGTTTTTGACTATACAACCCAACACTCACCTGTGGCACTTTTCAGCAAATTTGCAGTTTCCATCATAAAACTTAAATAACAATTGGGTACTTTTCCACTTAGCCAGCACAAGTAAATTCAGCTAATTTACTTATTAGTTTATTTATTTTTTTTAAGAAAAATAGCTATTGCATAAAAAGTTTAAAAAATAATTAAATTAAAAGTAATTAAATTAATAACTTAAGGAAAAATTATTAAATAAAAAATATAAAACGAAAAAACAGCTAAATTCACTTGGGCCCAATGACTTTGCATTGCCGACTTTATCACCATCTTATTTCAACAATTTTAATATTGCAATTTTTTTAATTCATTTCTCTCTCTCTTTTTTAAAAAAAGAAGTGCCGCATTCTACTTGATTTGTTGATTCTGAATTTTTAGAACTCTGGAATTATATGAAAAGTAGAAATAAAATTATTAATAAACTTTTTGTATACAGGAAATTTTTAATTGTGTGTTGGTGTACGTACACATATTTATGCTTTTTAGAAGATGAAATGAAATCTTATATGATGCAGATTACTTGTTCAAAAAATTTCAATTGAACTTCCTTTACCATTTATTTAAAATTATTTTAGTTCAACTAGCAATTTCAAAATCTCAAAATTTTTTTAAAGGTTAACTGAAGAGTAATTTGCAAATTGGTTTTCTTATAAAATGTTTAATTGCATTCACAATTAGTGAAACACTTAACATGGTTTTTCGAAGCTCTTTCGACAAAGAAAATAAAAGTCATAGTTTAAGTACTTTATACATATAGCAAAGCTATAATTTTAAACTGTAAATGTTATCTTGCTGAAAAGATTAATTTGAGCTTTAGAATGGGAAAATATCTAAAACTTTTAAAAGTTACTAAACTTTTTTAAAATTAACCAATTTGGCAACATTTTCCCAACTAAATAAAAATTATCAAAATCATTGCCAAAAGGCAATGATTTTGATAATGCAGCTTTGAGTAAGCTTTTAACTATTAAAAAGTTAGTACTCAAATGCTTTTCATTTTTACTAAACTGTAGCTTTTCTCCATATTGACGTTTTGCACCATTTTCAGAATATGCATTGAGGGTGTTTTCTAAAGATAGGCTAAAGTTGTCCTAACAGCTATAAGTAGCTGATGCAAACTCACAGAAATTATGAAAATAGCATATTATTTGTTAAAAAACATCATTTCTTATGACAGCAGAGCCTTCAGAAAACATCCCTAAATTAAAAATATTAAGTTCTGATTAAAAAAAACATTAAATCAAATTGTAGTTTTAAACAAAATATCAAATTGTCCATCATGTAGAGATGGTCCTTTTAAAAGTTCCATAAGTAATGGCATTTTCTGAAATAACAAAAGAGTGATGTAACTTAAATTGCTAACAGCTATGAGTAACTGATGCAAACTCACAGAAATTATGAAAATAGCATATTATTTGTTAAAAAGCATCATTTCTTATGATGACAGAGCCTTCGGAAAACAAACTTAAATTAAAGATTAAATCAAATTATAGTTTTAAACACAATATCAAATTGTCGTTCAGCATTTAGAGATGGTCATTTTGAAAGTTCCATAAGTAATGGCATTTTCTGAAATAACAGAAGAGTTATGTAACTTAAATTACTGAATATTTTTGTAAAAAAAAAAATTTTACGAATAGAAAAAAAAAAGGAAATAATTCTTTTTATCTTGTCCTAACATAGGATTATTTGGGGGGAGGAGATGGTGAATTTATAAATATGTTTTTATATAAGAAATTATTTTTAAGCTATTTTCTGATAGATTTGGCTTTTTATTTTACATTGTGAGTTATCAGACGAGTACATAATCCTAAATTCATTAATTTGAAATTCATTATTAATAATGTTTTAATTTTTTCTTTGCCCTCATAATAATTCAATACTAGCTTAAAACATAATTTTTTTCTTTCTTATAAAACATTTACAGCATAAATAAAAAAAAATTTCTGTAAGTTAAACTAATTTTAGAAACTGGTCAAAATAAGGTTGTGGTTAAAATAGCAACTCTAACTAGTACTTTTAACAAAATATTTCAAGAACAAACTCACGACATTAAAATTACTTTATATTTTCTTTCGTGTTGCAAGGGAATAAAATCAAATATTGTTTAATTTGCATTATCTAGCTTACTTTTATTACAATTATTTATTTTTATATTAAATTAAATTTCTGATTTCAATAGGCATCACTATGTTTTAATCCATTGTATTGAACAATGTAATTAAAATATTTCTTCTTGTGTTCACTTTGCCTATTATTGACGTACTTATAATCCCTAGGAGTTTACTCTTTGGAACCATTAGCGGATATGAGTTGGGCTGCCTTGACTCTAGGACTTGTGTTTTTATACCATTTTTTACCTCTTCAAATCTTAGGAATGGTAATTATATTTTTTATTATCTTTTAATGGAATTATAGATCATTTAAAAACTCCCCTTATGTAAGGACCTCTCGTAGCCTAACTGTTTGACTAATCAAAATATGTTCTTATACATTGTGATTTGAAATTTTTTACTCCAGATTCACTTGGTTAAATTGATCATAGCGATGAAAAGCCATAAATGACTAAATAACCGAACATGTGTGACAAAAACCTCTTCTGCAATATATTTGCAACAAAAATTTTCAAGATCATTTAAATTGAATTTCGCTACAAGCTTGGATAATCATTGGGGAAGATTTAACAAAGTTGTTCATATATTAGGGAAGCACTTAATACGGAGGTGAAGGAGTGTGCTTAAGTGAGCTTGATAAGACATGACTTAAGTAAGACATTAAATTCTCGTTCAAGATTTCTTAGAAAAATTTAACAAATTATGGATGTAAATTTCTTTTTGGGAAAGAAAATTTTGGAAAGATTTCTTTAAACAGTTACAGAAAACAAGAACATTGAGCACAAAAGGTTCCTAAAGAATATTCACTTCAGAATTTTATGAAATCAATTAAATTATAAATTATGTTTTATGCAAAGTTACATCTTTAATTTTTATTTAATCCTAAATTAGATTC
Source organism: Parasteatoda lunata (assembly GCA_949128135.1). NCBI lineage: Eukaryota > Metazoa > Arthropoda > Arachnida > Araneae > Theridiidae > Parasteatoda > Parasteatoda lunata. The sequence goes on from OX421977.1 coordinate 52,580,136, forward strand.
CTTAAGTCAAAGTTCAAGCAAAAACCAGGAAGGGGGCTGTTGTTACTTTCGTATGTAACATGGTTTCCATGAGTCAGGGAGAACAGGAAAAACCTGGAATCGTTTGGGAATTTTATTTTAAGTCCAAAAATCAGGAAAAGTTGTAGTTTTTTTTTACAGAGACCTGCAGTGTTTCTATATCATACCTGGGAAATAACTAGTCTTAAAATTGTCAGTAACAGTAATCAGTTATTGAGAGTCGAGTCAAATAATAATGGCATCTATTACAATTATTTGTTATAAAAATTTCACATTTAAGTTAAACTGAAATGTTCCCATCCTCATTTAATGATATTTTTTTACATAGAAAATATAATATTTCACATAGCAAATGAAAGAATAAAAGTTTTCTGATGAAAATATGGTCTCAATTTTCATTGAAATTTTCCTGGAAAAGTCAGGGAATTTTTTTCTTCTGAAACTGAGTGGGAACCCTGGTGTAAGCATAGAAGGGCCTTATTTACTTATTTTTGCTGAGAAGAGAGAAAGAACAGTCCAAAATGACCAAAAATGTGCTAACTTAATATTTGAATGTCACCGTAAAATAATTAAAATAGGAAAAATCTTTTTAAAACTATACCATGATATTTTTTTTACATAGAAAATATAATATTTCACATAGCAAATAAAAGAATAAAAGTTTTCTGATGAAAATATGGTCTCAATTTTCATTGAAATTTACCTGGAAAAGTCAGGGAATTTTTTTCTTCTGAAACTGAGTGGGAACCCTGGTGTAAGCATAGAAGGGCCTTATTTACTTATTTTTGCTGAGAAGAGAGAGAGAACAGTCCAAAATGACCAAAAATGTGCTAACTTAATATTTGAATGTCACCGTAAAATAATTAAAATAGGAAAAATCTTTTTAAAACTATACCATCGAGCCAAAAACTGAAACATGCATCTACATAATTCTACCTCGAGCTAGAGCTGATTCAAACACCAATCCCACTTAAGATCTGTGTGACAGATAAAAAAATTTATTTCAATCTGTGATTAAGCTAAGTTTTTCATAGCCAACCTGTATTTTATTTATTACCAATAATAATAAAGATAGAAAAATGTGCATCAACAATTAAAAACATTTTAGTATATAATTTTGTCATAATTATAAAATAAATTCATGTGTATTTTAATTTCATTTCTACTCTGCCTTTATTATTATTATTATTAGGAATGCAATTAAATTCCTCTGATATTTTCCTTACGGGTTGCACTTTTGGCAGTTAAATTGAATTATTTAACCAAATAGGTTTCTTGCAATTTATTTTATCAGCCCCAAATATATGCATACCAAATTTGCCAACTGTTACAAGTTTTCATTGAAGTTTGTAATTTTCCTAAAGTATTTCCGATTTTTAACAAATGTATAATGAAATGTTTATAACATTAAAAAGCTTTCATAGTAATGGACTTCTTGTTTTAATAATTCCAGCTACTATTATATTTGCAAGGATTTCCACTCAATTTCAAAAACAAAAAAAATTCCCTGTCTTTTAGGTATATCAGAAAAATTTATAAGAAAATCCAGACTATATTTTATCTATAGTATGCAATTTTTCATCAGAAAACTCTAATTTTTTTTATTATTTGTAATGTCAATATTAGATTTTGTGAGCAAAAAAATATTGAATGAGAATGGAAACAGGGAAGTTTCACTAAAATGTGAAATTTTTATAATAAATAATTGTAATGGATGTTAGAAATATTTAAATCTAATCCTAATAACTGATTACTGTTAATCCTAAGACTGGTCATTATTTTCCAGGTTTTTGTAAAAAAAAAAAAAAAAAAAAAAAATTGCTACTTTCCCTGACTATTCTGCTTCTTAAAGTCAAAATAAATTTCCTTGACAATTCCAGGATTTTCCTGTTCTCCCTGACCCTTGTATATTCAACGAACCTTATGATAAAAATTTCAGGTTTTTTTTTTTTTTTTTTCTTTTTTTTTTTTGCAAATTAGTGTAAAAATTTTCCTTTTGTATTTTTTAAATATTGTGAACCATGACATTCATGTTTAGTTTCAGCATGTAATTCTCATACAAATTTGTCTTTCCTTTCAGCTAACAGAAGTGAATTTGAACAACATGGTTTGTCCAGCTGTTTCAGATCCATTTTATGGTCCGAATTACCGTATTTATGCTTTATTCCACCAAGCTGCACTTATACTTCTCATTGGAAAAATATATTCCAAAATCAGTTTAGTTTTACTTGAAGCAATGGGAACTTTAGTGTGGACTGGTGATAAACTTATTACTACTGCAACATCCAAAGAAAAACAAATATGTATCACATGCAAAGCTCAGTTGATACATGAAGGATCTCAAAGCACTAGTAAAAGCCATATTAATTAGAAATTAAGCTAGGTTTTAGTTTTTAAAGGGCAAAAGCTCATTAAGTACACTGTTATCTAAAATTGTATCAATATGTTTTTGTTAGATCTTGGTTGATACTCATTATTCTTTGGATAGTTAAATAAACCATATTTTCAGAGCAAATTAAAAATATGCAATTTACGTGCAGACAAAAGTTGAACACTAGAAAAGAACATTTTCTTGCATTAGACTATTTCTTAGAAATAAAGTGGTTTTTAATTATGCACTTTATAAAACTAACTCTGCAATATAAATATTATTTGTTTGTTTTAATAAGGCATATTTGCAAAAAAAGAAACAATGGACTTTTTGTCAGCACATAACATGCATATTTTGAAAGTACGTGAAGATAAGGCTTATTTTTATATTGTTCTACAGTGCTGTTTTCAGAGATCTACAAAAGCATGTTGTTCAAATTTTAAACTTCAGTGTGTTGTCAGGGGATGCCATCTGCCATAGATTGTCTGTTGTAACTATTAGTTAGTTTGCATTTTGGTAGTTCATGATTCAAGATTATAAAATGAAAATGTACTACCTTAAGTTTAAATATATTTGAATCAATGTAGTATTTATTTAGAATTGCTGTTCAATTAATCATTTAATTAGCAAAAATTTGTTTTCAATCAAAAGTATAGCTCTTTATATACACTCAGATTTATCAGTTTAAATCAAAATGTACTTTTAATACTATTTATAGGTTATAGTAGTTTTTCTAACTGTCTCATTACAACATAATCATTCTATTGTGAGAAACTTGCTTTTAAGTTTATTTTGTGTTGTTTTAAATTATTAATAGCGATTTAATCTCTAGAATTTTATGACTTCTTTTGAAAATCTTCACCAATCCCTAGATAACTAAAAACAGTCATCAAATGAAATCCCAGCTTTTACCAGTTTTACAAAATCAGGATGCTGTTGTAGCCCTTCAGCATCTTCAAAAACAGCAAATGTTATCACTAATCTAGATTTCAATAAGAATTTAAAAGTATTTTTCTTAATCAAAGCTAAGGTTTTGTATACGTTAAGAAATTACAAAATTTGAAATGTTTCTAATTTATAGTGTATGACTGGTGTAGTTAACTGCAGAATAATATTGATTTTTCATTGGCTATTACTTTGCAACAGGCTGAAGGCTCTTTACTGAGTGGCATTGATGCAAATCAGGTTAGGTTTCCACCTTAACTCTTCAACTGGACGTTCAAGTTTTTCTTTCTGAAAGAGGAAAGCAGGAATAAATTTATTTTTCATGATTTTTTTCTTCTCTGAAGTTCTAAGATAAAACTTTTGCTCATTTTTTTTATTCTAAACCTTTTTTGTCAGCTTTTCTATTAAAAAAATTGGCAAGTTAAAGGGTTAAAAGAAGCTATTTTATTTTTGGAAATGGTATAGCTACGCAGGGAGGATTACAAGCAACTACAAGTTTAGTCATCTAGGGTTAATTGAAGATATTATTTATTTACAAAATCCATCCATTTATTATTTTAGCTCTAATATTTGACTTTTACTTCATTATTTCTATTAACAAAGTTGGTGCTTTTAAAAAAATTTGACACTTGGAATATATTCTAAACAACTCGCAACAATAAATCTATGGAAAATCTTTTTTATTGACATCAAAAAGATATATCTTTAAGTTGGCATCCCTGTACTTTTTCATATAAATAATTATTTTGTTTATACTATTTCCTTGACAATTTAATCTGTATTATGACAAGGTGATTTATCTAGTCTATAAATGTTTATGATGTATGTTACTTAAATGGATTTATTTTTTGTGAAAGTTTTAATCCTAGAAAATTATATTTACCTTTGTTTATATGAATTTTATTAGTATATATTTCATACTGTTTAGTTTATTATTTTGATTATTTATTGTAAATATTAAAATTTATAAAATTTAATTAATTTAAAATTATTTTTATTAATTATTTTTATCATTGTAATTTATAAAAGTCAATTACAATTATTTTGAATTGAATACTATTTTGATTATTAAAATGTTGTATTAATTATTCAACATTTTGCTAACACAATCTTACAAGACTGGAAAATTCACTCAAAAACCTTGTTCAAACCATTAAATTAAGTATGTGTTAAAAAAAAAAAAAATACAATCAAATATATGAAATCATATTTTACAAGATTTCATTTTGATGAATCACTTATCAAGTATCAGATATAAATTTTCATTTATTATAAAAATTTCATATACTGATAGAGCAATGAGTTGATGAATTTTTAAATATTGTTAATATTAAAAGAAAGGGTATCCTATGTTCATAATTCAAATGGAGTTATAAATTATTTTTAGAATCTCCTTTTACCTCATAATTTTTGTATTTAAAAAGATTTACAATTATATTTCTAATCCTACTTCCTTCATTCTGATTTGATGAATAACACATTGGTAACCATATCTACTCTAAATTACTTAAAAAACTTATTCCTTTGCAGTCATATTTTGGTTACTATCTAACCCTTTATTGGTCTTGTGATTTTGTAGAAAACAGTTTTAAAAGCAGTGCATATAATTTTTTATTCGAAATATTTCTATAAAACTGAGTAAAATTTTGAATTTATAGCTTGAATTAAAAGAAAAATTTAAGAATAGCTAACATTCAGGGTTATTATGGCTAAATGTTGGTTTTCCAGCAAAGAGAAAAAATTTTAAAAACGTGCATTTTAAACATTAAAATAGAATTTTATTGCACTCTTGCATCATTTAAATAATTGATAAATTTCAAAGCATGGGATGCAAAGATCAACATCACAATTTGGTCAGCTATTATTGAGTTTCTTCCCTTCATCCCTTTTAGAACATCAAACTTGGCATTCTCTTCGTGGTTAGTGGGTATCTGCCTAATAAAAAATTCTTTAAATCTATCGGTTCGGATTGTCCAAGCTCGGCCAGTCTGTTTTTAGAATGTCATCTGATATTTAATAATTTTCGACAAGTTTATCTACTAAAGATGAATGGAACATCAAATGAGATTATTTTTCAATAAGGTGCAAGTTCAAAATAGTTTAATCTAGTTCAATGATATTGGTGAACAATTTTTCCTTTTTTTTGTAATCTGTCAATTATAGATTTTTTGACGACTTTGTTGATGACACTGTATGTCTATCATGTCATTTGTATGGACTGTAGATATCAAGGTAACATTTCGTCTTTCCACTTTATGGTAAGAGCTTACCCAGGGTTGCCACAGACTACTAAAATGCACTTATTTGCTACTATTTTCGGCCTTGGGCGACTATGGCGACTTTTTTTTGCCTAAAAAAGCAACTATTTTCAGGAATAGGTGACTATTAGACTTTTTTTACTCTTAGAGAAGTTTTTTTGCAAAAATGAACGCTACTTTTTAGAACGTTAATAAAAGAAAGTAAACTTTTATACAATCATTTATGTCTTAAAACCCAAAAAATATTAAATTTCCATTAGATTTAATAAAGTACTTGTTATATTTTCTCACTGAGGGACAGTTTTGTTATTTTTAATTGTTTTTTCCTTCTATTATCATTCATTTTTTATTGTAATTCGACTTTTATTTAAGTACCTATTTTCTAATATGTATACCTTTTATATTTGTGCAAAATTTTTTGTTTAATTGGAGCATAGTTAGGACTGGGCGATAAATCGATGTATTGCGAAATATTGATTTAATTCATGTATCAGTAGGCCGATGCAGTGACTTTCGTTTGAGGCGATGCATCAGAAACCTGATTTAAGCCGCCGTAATTAAACTACAATCGCGGTTTAACGATTTAATATGCAAGGAGCCTTGACTAGGTTAGCGCTGTTACTGCAATGATGAAGACAATCTTGATTTCGTCTATCTGCAGAGATGTAGATAGCGTTTTGCTACAATGATGATGTTAGTTTCATGATGTTGAATGACGATAACACGAATTGAATCAGAACTCCCGGTTTAGGACGAGGATTAGCGTTGTAATATAGAACGCGATGCATAGTTTCTTTATGTCTATTTTTGTCTTTGGGATTTTGCGTTTTCTGAAGATTATTTTCAATGGGACTTAAGTCCTTTTGTGATCGTTGTGTATTTTATTTCGTCGGAAATAATTGTCAGGTTTCTTGTAAATTATTTTCAGTGAGACTTATGCTACTTATCGATTCTTTCGTTCTGTATTATTTCGTACCACTTTCTTTCTGTCTGAGTTTAACGATTCTTGTTAATTATTTTTAGTAGACCTGTTACTTTGCGATTGCTGCACAATCGCTGTTATCTCAAATTTTCTTTCTGAACTCAATAGATCAATGAAAAGAAAATATAAATAATAAAAAAAAATTCTTCATTGATATTTTTCAATTATTGTCTTTCATTTTAAGCGATACAATTTAATAGAGGTATTTTGTATTTAACTTTGTTATAAAAAAAATTGTTTTTTTAAATTTATTAAATGTAGGTAAGTATAATAATTTGATTATTTTTAAACTAATAAATGTTCAGTCATTTTTAATTATAAAAAAATTAAAACAAAGCTTACCTTTATTTAATTTTTGAGAAAATAAAGACAAAGTTTTAAAAAAAATTGGCTATTAGTAAAAAAACAAATAATTTTTTAAAATAATTTTTTAAAAATTTTCATAATTTAACATTAGTACTTAACCCACTGACGGTTATGCACGTAAAAAGTCGTATTTTAACCTGCAGTCTTCTCTGCATAGCAAAACCGGTTTTCCCATGTTAATGCATAGGGGAACTGTGTGTAGGGGAGAAACATTCTCCCAGTTTCGCCCATTTTCTTAACCGCCAGTGGGTTAAAGTATTTTTTTAATTTTAGTTAAAATTCTTTCAATACTTGTTTGTTTTATAATTTGTTAGATAGTCAGTATCATTTTTAAACAGATAAATCTTTAGTCTATTTTATTTTCAAAAAAGAAAATAATAATAAATAAGTAAAAATATTTTTATATTTATTAAGTACAGAATTTGACCATTAGTTAATACTACTTTTTATTAAATAAAAAAGGGTCTAATGATATTTCAAAAGCATGTTTTTTTTCAACAAATAATTTAAAAAATATTTATTTTTCTAAAGTGAACATTTCTTTGGTTTGTATTCCACTTTCGTTTTTTTGTTGTCTTTTAATGCATGTATGTAAAATATTTTGTTACAGTATTATTATTTTTAAACCAATAAATCTTACATCTTTTTTAATCATAATTAAGAAAAATGAAATAAAGCTTGGGTTTGTTTTACTTCTTTATTATTTGTAATTGAAAAATTAAGCAATGATATTGATGTCATAGTAGAATATGTTTAGAATTTATATTTTCTTTTGTAATTTATTCCTTTTGATTGATTTAAAGATTTCCCATAGGTAATTTTTGAACATATGCTAAATCACTATATCTAACTGACGATGTATCACTATTTAAAATTTCTGATATCACCCAGTCATAAGCATAGTATTTGACAATTAAGCTATAATTTTAGTTATTTGGCTATTATTTTTGATAAATTTTTGTTCCTGTTCAAGCAACTATTTTCAAAGTTTTAGGCAACTATTTTCATGCTTGAGGCTACTAAAAGCAACTATTTTTGTTCATTTTTTACTGTGGCAACCCTGTTTGTTATCTCAATGAAATAAATTTTTTTTTTACCAATTATTGAGGCATTTAATTTAATTGTTCCATAAGTGCCTATTTGAAATTTTAGAAGTACATCTGACTATTCTGGTGAAATATAAAATTTTTCTTATCTGACAATATCCTTGTCTTATGGTTTGATTGGAGCAGATCTTCATCTTTCTTATCAAAAACTGTAACTTTTCCAGTATATATAATTTATGACCATGTATATGCTGAACTTGATTCACATAATAAAAGAGATCTCTTTTTAGGCTTATATTGTCGCCATTCTAAACTACTTTAAAAAAGCATGAGTTTTTCATTAATCGCAATATGTCCATGAGTTACAGCTTTTTTAAACAATTCATTCAGCTGCTCTGGTACTCCCCAAATTCCAGCTTAGGGTTTGGCTGTGTATTAGAATGGAATTTCGTTATCTAAAAATGTACAGAAACTTGTATATTTCGTAAAATCTTTTACAAGACATCTGGAAAAAAGATGATGAATTTTTTTTCTGCTCTAGTTCATTTATGTCTGGGGTTTTTTACAGCATCTTCTAAGATAACTAAGATGCTGAGAAATTTCATAATAGATGTTCAGGCTTTTTTTTTTTAACCAAGAATTGTTGAGAATTTTGGCATTGCGGTTTCTGAAACTATGAGATCAACTATATCGTCATTTAAAAAATACTCAAAATATTGTAAACCAATAAAACTTAAAATCAAAATTTATATTTACCTTTGATGCTCTGAAAAATTTAAAACAGGGTGCACGATCTACTGAAGTAAATTTAGTCCATAGTTGTCCAACATTTGTCCAGTAAACACCCACCATCACTCTTCACAGATTCTCTAACCAAACTTTAATTTTTTATAAAATCAGCTATTTCAAAATCGCTCTCAGATCCATTTATACTAAAATCAGAATTCCATTCACTTTCTGACTTTATAAGGCAATATTAACCCTTTGAAGGTCGGGCAACGCATTAGCAACTGCAACACCAGATAATATAAGAGGTGACATACTTCAGTCTATGTTGCTCAAATAATAGTGGTAACTAAAAAGTGGTGAATGTTTAAAAGCAAATAATTTTATATTTCTAGCAGTTAGTAACATTTTTGATTAATTATTGCCAGACTGGCAGCAGTGCGCCAGAAAAGGTTTTAAAAAATGCATTTAATCAGATGAATTCAAAAAGAGTCTTTATAAGAAACTGAGCTAAGATAACAACAAACAATATCAAATATACATGTTTATGAATACTATTATCTGGTTTAAAATTAGCTAACCCTAAACACATCACAATTAGTCTGGTACTGGTGTGTAGATTAAGAAATAAAAATGATTTCGAGGATCAGAAATAAATTCTTTTAAACTTTTGACCCTTCACTTTTGAACACTCCAGCCTGAAAATATCACATGCACAAAAAAAGGGTGAAACTCAACCCCATCATTTTGATGAAAAGGAAAAGGTTAATAGAAATTGGTGTCTGAGAGCAAAATTACTACCGCAAATGTCCATGTACTGATAAATTAATAAACTTATATTGATTCTATCGAGCTATTTGTTCCATAGAGATATATATGTGCTTCAAGCGTTTTCAAATAATTCTATAAAAATTATCCTTATTTCTTAGGATTTTTTTTTCATTATATTCTGTTATAAAAAAAATTATGAGGTAAAAAAACTTTCATTATAATTTTTAACTGCCTTGAATATGTTTCAAAAGAAAAATGATTTTATAACATTTAAACTAGAAGTTCCACTTTAAGGCATATTGCTCGACAACAGTCAGTCGAAAATATGTTTCTCACTTTATTGCATTATAAATAAAAACGCCTTACACTGATTGTAAACTGCTATTAAGATATTATCATATTGTAAGTGATATTGTTATTATGCCACCTGTGTCACTTTTGCATAAAGTCATTGTCCTCATATTTATGACTATGATTTGTATAAACACTCAACGATATGTATCCAGTTGAAAATAAATGCACTAATATGGAAATTCTGCAAATGCAATAATTAAAAGATTCAAGTATCACATTTTTGGTTCTGCAATGAAGTTTAATTGTGTCATTAACTGGTACAAAACATTTATCCTATGCCAATTTGATTAAAATGCAAAGTATTGAAATTTAGAAAACTTAATAAAAAGTATAGTATTAAATCATTTTCACAAAGTACTAATGTAATGTTAGATGTATTACACTATCTTTAAAGTCATTTTTTTCTTATAGTGATTATAGTAATATATTTCTATTGTTAATGTGTGTATAACATTACTACCTTTTTCACAATTAAGAAGATATAAAATAGAATTTTAGTACACAATGTTTCTAATATAGAATTAAGGTTAAAAAAAAAATACATTAGCTTTTAATTATTCAGAAACAATAGATGAAATTATACTGTAAAATTCATTGTTACTCTCAAGCTATAATGTGATTGTTATTTTTTATTTTAAATTGAAAATAAAATAATTTTTTTTGTATTATGTGTTTATTATATCACAGTATTATGTTACCTTTCCTTATGAAACTATTTTTACAATTTCTTGAAAAAAAACTTTACATTAAAGGTGGTTTAAAATTGCCTTTTAAATTTCGTACAGTTTATTTACAATTTATGTGAAATAACTTTTTGCTGAACTATTTCTGATCAAACAGGCAGCATATTTTCTGGTATGTAAGTGAACTTTTTGAATCCCAAAATTACAGTAAAAATTAAGATGTTGACTTATAACAATACATTTGCACATATTTTTTTTTTTTTCTGGAACAAATGTCACCATTAATATTGATAAATGAAACCACAGGTACAGGTAATACAATGAGTAAAATAATACAGTTTTTACATAACCAAATCTTTTTACATCATACTATTAGACTTTATCCTAGGACTGTGTCTATTCCAGTTTAAGTGTAATAAAACATGTGTTCTTTAAATTTTTGTTATTAAAAATTTCATTTGCATATGATTATTTTTGATAAGCTTTATAATTTGTGAAAGTTTAATTTTTCTACAAACGTAAATTTACAGATTGTCTTATACAGGATGTTGCACAGAGATCGCCCTTAGTTTGTATTTTATTTTATAACCGTCGTTGAACAGCTGACCCAATTTTGGGTTTACGGCTACTAATGTTCAACTCCTTAGCCTTTTAATTTTGAACCCAAACCAGAAGACTATAGAACTCCTGATCAAGTACAAGGTCGTCCTGGAGAAACTTTTTATATGAATAATCCTCATTTGCGTTAATTGGAGAGGAAAACCTTCTATGGTTAGCCTGTAGGCAAGGGGGCTCTAACCCATGATCCGTCTGCCAAATAGGATATTTTACGTCTGCACTGTGGTAGGAGCGAGCCATCGCTAGGATTCGAACCTAGTTCGCATCATTGTCAGGCTAACGCTCCATCCCCCCGAGTTATTAGTAAAATTCATATCAGAAATGAAAAGAAAAAAGTATGCATATGCCTCAAATTAATATTTAAGTGTTGAAAAACTTTATCGAAATCTGACAAACTACAGAGGAAGACCGATGTAGTCAACATCGAAACAGGAAGTTTGTTGTTTGGAATGGGAATGGGAAAGGTCAATAAGATGCTGTATGCTCTACAATATAAAGTACTTCAATTTACAAATTAATCAGGTGAAGTTTATAAAATTATATACCTATGCCTATTTATATACCTATTTTTAACATGAGAACCTATACCTATTTTTACCAGGTTACCTTTTTATTTCTTGGCCATTAATTAAGTCTATGCATGATTGCATCTTTAGTTATTGTTCAGAGAGAAACTACTTTATAGTAATTTAAAAAGAAAACAAGGCCATTATTTAACAAAACTCATTTTATTTCCCATAAGTACAATATAGAAAAAAGCACTATATGTTAAAATACAGAGTTACTAAAATTTAATACAAGAAAAAAAATCACTGAATAAATTATTTACTTCATTATTAAAAATGAGCAGCAACAGAAACTTTTTAATTAAAAAAGTAATAAAGAAATATGATACTGATTTTTAGTTTTTATCAGTTTTTTACCACAGTTTTAAAAAATGTTTTGTAAAAATCAATATTTACCATAAACAGTAAAAATATTTATTCTGTACAAATAATGGAATGACTCTTATGGCTAATTCATAAAACTTTATAATTTTATATTACATAATATAAAATAATTTCTATAACAATATATACAAGATATTTCTTCTTATTACCACTCTTAATACACAATTAATTTGTTAAAACTTTCATATTAATTGTAATTTTCATTTTTTAAATTTAAAAATTATAGTAAATGAATTTTTTTTAATCTTTTAAAGATTAAAATAAACTAATTTTTAGCTAGTACATTACAGTAAATACTTTTACTATTATTTGTTTTAATTGTATCGTATTTCTAGCTGACAAAAATCCAAAGATGCCACATAAATGAGTTCTTCAAAAAATATCAAAGTGAAATTTGATTTTTTTGTTTTTGTTATTTTGATTGTTTTTAATTATTAAGTTAATTTTTAACTAATATTCCTTTGGATTGCATGTAAATGATCCAATTTTTGTTACATTTTTATACTCACTTTACACACTGTCAAATATATATATTTTTTTGCGATGCATACAGAATAATTGTATGCTGCAATTATTATAATTATTTTAACAATTAATATACACTTATGAAATTAATATTTAATTATATTTAGATTAAAGTAATTGTTGCTTTATATATTTATATAACATTTTCATATTGACTGTAACTATCTTTACAGATACACTTCATTATGAATTACTTTAAATTAACTTAATTGAAATTCAAAATGTACTGCATGCCAAAAATGATTAAAAAAGATAAACCCTAAATAATTTTTGATTACTATTATTATTGGATTTTAATGTGCGGAAAAATAATCTTAGTATCGCGAAGGACATATCTTAAACATACTAATTTAATTAGTGTAAATGATGTTTATAGTTATGAAATTAGATGCAAAAAAATTGTTTTGAACATAATTATCAAACGTATTTGATCACAAATAATTCCATGCAAAAAATGAGATTATAAAATTTAACAATTATAAATAAAAATTGCATCTTAAGATACTCAAATTTTTGGCATTAAAAGATGTAGTTTATGAAAGCCCATAAATAGTTCAAATGGTTTTGATTCTTACCTCTTTATTTTTATATTTATCTTATTTGTTTAATATTTTAAAAAATAAATATTGAAAAAAAATTACGTAGCTAAATAACCACAATTGAATATGTAGTAATAGGTATTTTTTTATTTAAGAAAACAGATATTTATGTAATTTAATCTCTGAAAATATAATATTGTTATAAAACTGAAATGCTGCTCATTAAACAGTTAATTAATCAGTTTACAAAAGAATTCTATATTGATATAAACCTTTCACGTCATTATCTGTGCAAAATCAATTAGTATTCCAATATTTCAACTATTGATTTGGGGCTTATTATTTCTACTAATGCCTGATTGAAGCTTTTTAAAGAATGTTCCTATCTAATCCTTTATAAAATGGTCAAAATTAAGGTCGTTTTTAATTTTTTTAATTCGCTCAATAAAGTATAATTTGTATTTTTCTTAAAAATAATATCAGTAAAGTGAAAAAGAAATAAAAGCTATTTTTATTGACAGATGAATACGTTACTTTAGCAACAAAAAATAAAAAATGAGATATTTTACATACTGTAAAAAAATTAAAATCCTTCTTTTGTCTTAAACAGTTCCTAAATGCATAAAAACAGAAAATTGTAATTAAACATAGTAAGATATTAAATATTTTAATACACATCTGTGCACTCAAGATAGCATGAAATTATATTGTACTGCATAATTTTATATTGTTAATTATATTGTATAATTGTACATCTTAAATTAATAAAAAATTTCGTTAAGATAACCAAATTATTTAATTGGCTATTTTAATCATTAAGAATGCTAGATAAGTAGACTGCATATACATTTGCCAAATGCTTCTTAACTTTTATAAAAATAAGGAAATGAAAAATATATTATTCGATTAAAGAATAAATATAAAAAATATTTTTTTTAAAAAATCATTTTTATAATTGGTCCCAATACAAAACATAAACAATATAATCTATGTAGGCCATTTAGTATTCTTGTGAAAAGCTTTAGCTTGTTACATTAATTGGTGCAAGCTCAGTGCTTACTTAAAAATAAATCAACTAGATCTTGAAATTCAAATAAAAGAATCGATAACTTTCCATGATAATAATTTGATGCGATAACTCCAAAAATAATAACATCGAAGATAGATAAAAACATCACATATATGCTGCAAAAGCGCTTATGATATAAAGCAGTGAACCCACATAAAATATCACTTATTTACACAAATATATTAGTTCATTCAAAAGATTTTCATCCAATTATGAGTACAAAACAAATTTGTTTTTCCATTAAAGCTGCTTTCGCCTAATCTTAAATTGTTTCAAAACTCTACCGACATATCTTCCATAAGTAAAAAGAAATTGTTCCGCAACTACCCATATTAATAAATAATTTTAGAACCCTTATCAAAAAGGAAGTAAAAAATATAAAAATTATAAGTCTCAATTTAATATTTCAGCTAGAAAACGAATCGCTATCGAGAAAATTGAGGTTAACAACTATAACCAGTTTGATTGCACAAGGAAAAATAGAGAGGAATCGATATATGAATAAAAGCTCCTAAAAATTTCAACAGTTAATCATACTGATTTCGATGGTTTTACAATAGCCTTTTTCACAAGTAAATCACCAGAATTCTTTTCCTCTCTTGAATATAAATGTGCAGCTTCAATGTGTTTACATTCTTACTTCGTTTTTGACTACAATTCTAAAAAAATAAATTAATAGCGATGTTTACAGAACACCCTGTTAGCGTTATTTAAACTGCAACTCATGTTGTATTTCTGCATAGTAGCTGATGAGCTGTATATGTAGAACAGCTTGATAAAAAAAAAATGTAAGTAAACAATTCTATAAATAGCATGTAATTTTCGGAATCGTCGAGTTAAAAATTTGCGTCAAATATGGGACCATTTTTATCATAAGCATGTAAATTAAAGCTCAATCACGCCAGTGAATTCATTGTTCATTTATAGTTTGTAAATTGTATAAAATACTTTAGGTAGTTTTCATATATTTTAGAAAATATAAAACTAAAATTCCACTATTCAATTCATAACGCAAACAATTTATACTTTTTTTGAAATGCTGTGTTGTTACTATAGTTAATAAAAAATACTGCAGTTTAGTTCATGAAATGGAAATACTTTTTCAGACATATTTTTCTTCTGGGGTAACAACTTCAAACAGTTTTTGTAGACATTTTGTGATCCGAGCTGTAAAAAAATAGAATAATAAGGTTAAATTAATAATTTTAAAAATATATAACATTTCTACTTCAATAAAAAATTTTTGATTATTAGCATGAAACAAATTCCAGGAATTGCTTTGTTGAAAATGAGTTTTTATTGTAAATCCGGAAATTAAGAATTTTTCTTCTGTAATGAGAATTCTCATAGTCTCCTTTAGTCCAACAGCAAAATAATTTATTCTATCACAATTTAAAGTTTTTAGTTCATATAAATTAAAAATAATTTACTTTTCCTCAATAAACAGTTTAATTGCTGCATTTTAATGACAAAAGTATGTAAAACTTTTGCATAAACAAAATAGAAATTCATTTTAGTTATGTAATTATCAATAATTTAATCAGATCAATTAAAGTTTCACTGCAATGAATAAATAATTACGTATTTCCTTTTTCATTCATTTTAAGGGGATTTTTTAAATTTTTTTCTCGCTTTTTTTACACATTTTCTATACATAATTTTGAGTTTTAAAAAGATCTTAAGAAAAAGTTTTTTGGGGAAATTTACCAAAGCAAATATGAAAAATAAGAGCCTAGTTAAATTTAAAAAAAATAAGGCTTTATAATTTTTGCGTAAAAAAACCTTTAAAAAAAATCCAAGACTATAAGTGATTTCAAGATCCAATAAATTACTGAAAAGGTTAAGTTAAGTGATCTAATATTATTAGCAAGGCAGTCAGCAAACCGAAGTTTGATATTTCATGGTGACGTCACGATCAGTTAAATTATTTGTTGACGTCATTCACAGAAATTTTTAGTTACGCAGGTCTTGCGATAATATTATTTTCTACCTTTTAGGTACTCTGCGATTTGTAGGCAAAATTTTTTAGCATGCTCTGTGTACCTCAAATACTGTACAAAATCTCTTTATTATTAATTGCTGTGGAACAAATAACATTAATAGATCGTCGACAATTCATTGTATGACGGTAAAGATACAACGCATTCATTGTATGGCAGCTAGATAAGTTTTTAATTGCTATACCTAAGTCACTTTGTTTAAGCTCCTAGCATAATGTTAAGTCCCCTAGCACAAGCAACATTTACAGTATTTTTCAGGCAGAACATCTATTTTTACAGCATATAAATGAATATTTTAGCTTTCTATTTTTGCTCAAATATTTTAATTTAAAGTTGAGCTTCATATTTTTAATAAACATTTTAATTTATAAAAAAGAAATAAAGCCAACAGTTTTATTTTATAAATGAAATGTGATTATTTATTAAATATTTTATAGAATGTGACCTCCAAAAGCATTGTATGCTAAGTCTCTTTGAGTAGTAAAAATTTCTTTTTCGTCGTCTTAAGTCACGCAAATTGTATTTCCTAGGTTAAATTATTTTCAGAAACAGTTGATTATTTTTCAGATCTAGGTAATCGTTAATTTTTTTTAAGAGTAATTAAATTAAAAAAAAATTTTTTTTCTTCATAAAATTACAATTATATAATTTATATAAAAAAATGTTCATTGTTTTTGTGGAAAATATTGACTTTTCAGGGGGGGGGTGAAAGAGAAGTAATCTCTGGGGCTAGTGAGCACAGCAAGCAAAAGATGAAGCCTTGCTTTCTAGCTAAATGAATAAACGTATCTTAGAATAAAACAAAGCCAAACTATTTCATTATTTACTATTAAAAAGAGAGTTGGAGTGTTGCATTAGAAATTTTGTAAATGGTATGAAGTTGGAAAATGTCAATACTTCGGTACAAGGCCGGGATAGCCTGGTCGGTAGGGCGCTGGGCTCGTGTCCAAGAGGTCGTGGGTTCGATCCTCGCCGGCCGAAGACTCCCCGTGTAGTAAATGGTGACTGATGCACGTTAAATCTGTCGAGTCTCAAAGTCCTCCATGTTCCCATAACAAATCAACACCTCTTGGGGTACTGATCCAGGAGTTTCCTTGTCTTCTGGATTGGTTCAAAATTACAAGGCTACGGAGTTGAACATTAGTAGTCGTAAACCCATGAAATTGGGTCGGCCGTTCAACGACGGTTATAAAATAAAATAAAATAAAATAAAATAAAATACTTCGGTACATGGCCGGGATAGCCTGGTCGGTAGGGCGCTGGGCCCGTGTCCAAGAGGTCGTGGGTTCGATCCTTGTCGGCCGAAGACTCCTCGTGTAGTAAATGGTGACTGATGCACGTTAAATCTGTCGAGTCTCAAAGTCCTCCATGTTCCCATAACAAATCAACACCTCTTGGGGTACTGATCCAGGAGTTTCCTTGTCTTCTGGATTGGTTCAAAATTACAAGGCTACGGAGTTGTACATTAGTTGTCATAAACCCAATATTGGGTCGGCTGCTCAACGACGGTTATAAAATAAAAATTAAAAAAAAAACACTTCGGTACGCTTTCTGCTTTGCCAATAATAGTAGACCTCTTAAATAAAAATATATACTTACAATTCATAGTATCCTTGTGCAGAGGAGTAGGTTTAGCATTACGCAAAAATAGAAAATAAACGGGCAGACCAGCAAACATCACCAATAACACTATGCCAGTTTCAAAAGGCTCAGCAAGCATGGGCACAAAAACAAGAAAGATACAACATCCGAGGAAAATAATAGGGCAAAATAACGAAACTTTAATAGGACGATGAAGATCTGGTTTAGTAACTCGCATAACCATTAAACCGACTATCACAACGCCAGTCCAAAACCATTGAGCAAAACTGAGGTAGTTGATGAGAACATAAACGTCACTTGTACACAACATCATCAAGGACATCAGGCACTGTAAGAATTTCGAAAATAATTCCAATGCAATATTATATAATTACATATTTAACAACTACATGATTGAAATGTTCTGAATCTTTTATTTGCATAGAAAAACACGATTCTAATGATATAACTTACTTATTTTGAAAAAGAACCTTGCACAAATCTTATGGACAAATTGACTGAAAATTTAATATGCTGTAGTTCAAAACATTCTGATTCTAAATCGATAGTTTCCCAGATACGAATCCTGAAACCATAAATAGCAATTCTACATTCTTTAATTCCGTCACGTCATTAGGAATTTGAAAAAATATATATTTAATAATGAATATTTAAATGAGAATTTAAAATTATATTTAACAATTAAAAAGCTAGTAGCATCCCAGAACATGCAATGCTAAATGAGTAGCTGGCAATACTTCTTCGCATTCATCTGAAGCTAATGCTGAGCGCTTCAAGCATCTTTCACAGCAATGACCGTTGCCCATATCTCTCATTTTTTGAGACTCTGTATCTCGGAAACTATCCTTTTTTGGACCTTGCGTCAATGAGAACTTTTGATCAGAATGTTTTGAACTACAACATATTACGTTTTCAGCCAATTTGACTGAGAATTAATTTCCGTGTGATTTGTGCGGGGTCCATTCTCAATATGCAAGTTCCAGGACATTTCTTCTGAGAAAGATACAGAATAAATATCACATTTCTGCTCGCATTAATTGGAGCTTAATTTTATTTGCTTATTGCGAAGTTAAATGTCTAATGTAACAATACAAGCTTTGTTACAAACATTTTAAAATTATTCTGACCACAGGACGCCAAATGTTCATGATGTTCGTTATTTTTCATATAAACATTCATCTAATTAATTAAAATATTTACAAACTTAATTCTTTCTGATTAAATACCTATTTTAAAAATAATCCTTTTATTAATATCACAAATATTCGATTACCGCTTTTTAAGTTAGATATTACGAAAATTTCATGCTTTTATAAACAAATGTGCTAAAAGCTGTAAATGATATTTTGCTGCTGTTCAAAATGTAATCGAGCTTTAAAGTTATATGAATAATTTTAAAGTATGTAATTTTATATGGCAAAATACAAAATTTGAGCGAAATCGATTGAATAGTTCCTGAGAAATCGAATTTTAAAAGAGTCATATTTAAAAATCGATTTCTCTGAAACTATTCAACTGATTTCGCTCAAATTTCGTATTTTGCCCTGTAGAATTACAAACTTTAAAATGGCGTAAAAAAATTGTATACCGTAAAATTCAAAATTTTTTCGATTTTTATTTTTAAAAAAATTTAATAAATAAAAACTTACATAAATTTAATTTTTGCATGGAATTATCTTTCTATAAACAAATTTATATTTGTGTTCAGGCATTTTTCGATTTGCTTAAAAAGATCTTGAGAAACGGTGAAATACGAAAAAAGTAAAATTAACATTAAGGGATCCACACTTTAAACAACTCTCCTGACCATATTTCCCAGAATGCGACTACTCCTTATATTTTGCGCGTCAGAAATTCAAATCCTTTGGGAAAAAAAGGTATGTTTATTCTGAAAAAGTACTTTTTTTATCTGATTTCATAACTTAAAATATCGTCTGCATTTATTAATTAGCATACTTGAGATCACCCTCACAAACCATTAAGAATGAGTTCTCGAACGCACTGTACAACAATGTTGAAACATAAAAATTTTTCCAAGACATTTTAGCAGGCATAAGAAACGGCTCTTTTCATAAAAATATCAGTATTCAATTTCATTGCTCAACTTCTCTCTTAAGTTTGGGATTGAAGAATAAATCTAATAATTGAGTGTTCCAGATCTAGTCAAATCGTGTAAATTCTTAATCGTGAACTCTTTACGAACAGCAGTGGTTTTAGCAATTCGAAGCAGCTTTACTTCCTCTCTGGTTTTCAAACGTCTGAACCATATTACGTTAATTCAGTAGAAAAATATTATAAGTATTTTATACATACGAAATAACAATGTGTTAAAAACATTTTTTTATAGAAAGTTCATTTTGAACTTACTGTAAGAAGTACAGCAGGAACAGGAGTGCATCTTTTAACACTAATCATTCCCAAAATTTCAGGTAATTGACCTTCTTGAGCAGCCATGGCAAAAAACCTAAAATTAAGAACAATTTTCTTCATACTGAATGGGATACCTGTAAGTGACGTAGTGTGGGTATCTCGATTCTGATTGGTTGTTGAACCGTGGCATTTGTTTGCGTTAGCAACTGTTCTTTCTGTTTTATTTCGAGTAGGCCCATCAGCACGCCAAGTATGAATTCTCTAAAGTGATACATTCTATGCTCTTTCAGAAAGATACTTTCAGAAAGGTTTCAATTCTTTCACTATATATTTCTTACTTAACACAAAGACTGGCACGAAGCCATGTAGAGCATTAACAAACTAATTATGCATCGAAGTTGCCAGGTTCACAAAACAAAAATATATCATGGTTAAAATAAAATGCATAAACAAATAATAAATCTAAGTTGAGTAAAAGACGTAGAAGGAGGAAGAATTATATTTCAAAAAATTCGACGTACGATACGGCACTGTACTTCTTCACGATAATTAACATTTTAACTTCTGTGAAGAAACTTCGCTTTATTTTAACACGCCATATTGCATATAAATGATGAGCTAGCGCTGACGTCATAGGTCACATATGTCGAATAAATTAACATTAAGGGTATCCGTGATCTTCTTGAAGTGCAAGTACCCAATAGATCAAAAAATATATAATTTCTTTTTGGTTAAATAAGTTTTCGTAGAATACTAATATTTTCTTATAGAAAGCGGAATATTTATAAAAATAATATTTACTCCAAAAATATTATTCTTTAGAATGCGGAATATTTATGGGAAAAAGAAACAAAATCGTCGTTGAATTAAAAGTAAAAAGAGTGGGTTGAAAACGTCGAAACGATATTGCTTGTCAGATGAAAGTTGAAATTTTTAAAATTCTTGTTTCTGTAGAGAATCAAACAATCTTTGATGATTTTTAGCACCCCTCATTTGTTTTTCCTTGCTTAAATATTTGTGATCCTATGTGTTTTTAAAATCTTTTTAACAAAGATTCCAAAAATGTAGATTATAGCTAACAATTACGTAACCCCCTGTAAAATCAAGTTATCTTACCCATTCAAATACTTCTTCGAATAGAAATAAAGCTTTGATATTAAAAATAAAAACCATTAAAACTCATATTTTATTCTATAGTAATAAGCTTGAGTCAACCTAATTTTTATGATTTTTTGATGTTTTAATTCAAATTGTTAATCCTAGTTTTTAAAACTGATAAACCGATTATAACTTTAATTATACTGCACAGTAGTTTTCTGCTCAATTTTTAGTAACTAGATATTTTAATCGAAATTCACATTTGGTATTACAGTTGAGTCTAATTAAACAATACTTTGATGGATAATTATGAGTTTATTTTTCTATTTTTAACCATTTTAAAACTCTAATGCTTTGCGCTAATACAGAGTAAGGGGCCGAGCTGACTAACCCTTTGACGCCAAAATGACACTGGTGTCCCTTTTATATATTTTCTCTGACTTAAGAAAAAGATATTTTGTTCGTTGTTTTTTTTTTTTTTTTTTGTTTTTTTTTTTTTGTTTGTTTGTTTGTTTTTTTAAAAAATACAGTCTAATAGTTACTACACAAAATCTGTTAGATTATCGGAATTATATTTGTACCAGAATATAAAATCCAAGTAGTGGTTTGAATAAACATTTTTTTCTTTCATATTCAAAAATTTTTTGGTAATCGATTTTGTAAATTAAAGAAATTTCAATGATAAATAACTTTCTTTTTAATCTAAATAACCGCAAATTTTAATAAGTGCAATGTGTGCAATAAGTGAATTAAATAAGTGCAAATATTAAAAATTATAGTTTGGATGTGAGCCGTGTTTGGAAGATTTTACCTTTAAAGCAGAAAAAGACACCAGTGTTTCATGCTACATTTCATAACCATAAATTATTTAAATACTAAATATAATATTTTTCACTAATTTTGACCTAAATTAATACAAATAATGAAAAAATATAAAAAAATTTGTTTTACAAAAATTTTGCGTCAAAGGGTTAACACATTTCAATCTTGATTACTCTGCATGCATAAACTTATATTGATTGGTTGGTTGGGGGGGAATCAAAAGAAGAAAGCACACCTTGCAACACGTTCACACGTAACACACGTGGAGCAGAGAAAGTAGTTTCATCTCGAGTTATTACAAAACGATGGCAATTTACTGTTGGTCGTCATGGTAATGGATTCTTAAAAGACCATGTATTCAAGACGCACGTTCTGAAAGAAGTAACTTGCGACATTAGGCGTTTGACAACTTCCAACTGTGTTTACAAGAGTGCCTCAGTTTAAATGGGGGTCCTTTCCCTGACTCTATTTTCAAGAACTAAACTTTCGAGCGTAGGTAAATAAGTGGCATATGTTTCAGAGTATTTATAGACAACTTTCTTTTATTCTGTTTCATACCGTTTAAAAGGTATAAAAAAAAAATACACACCGTCCTGATGTAAAAAGATTTCCATTGACTCCACCAAACACAGATAATGCCACGAAGATAGGCATGCACCATGCGATTTTCGCACCAAACATCACAGTTGCAAAAGTCTGGAAAAGATATTTATTCAGCGATTATACAAGATATCATGAAATTGAACCATTTCCATAAAATTTTCAAACACACAATTAAAATAAGATTTTTAAAAAAATAATTAGTGATGCATTAAAATGATTTAAATACACTGTCTATAGTTTTAAACTGTTCGAGATCATTGCTACTTATTAATTTTACTTTCGTCATTACTTTAAATAGCACTTCAAAGCTTTTATAGGTTTTACTCCAACTTATATTCTATTGTTCGATGCTTTTCAAAGACGATTCTTGTGCCGGTTTTCTGTTATTTTGGGTTTTAACAAGTAAAGAAATAATTTTTTTTTTTTTTTTTTACTTAAGAAATTTTTTTATTATGCAATGTTAAACGCATTTTGGAGGGAAAAAAATTTAAATAAATTATAGAAAAAAAAATTTCAGCTTTCAGATTGGCATATTTGTTTTCTTTCTCATTATCTTAATATTTCGATCCATATTATTTTTATGAAATGTTCAAGTTAGCATACTTAGAAATGCGCTATGTTATCACATTTTCTAGCCTAGAAAGCAAATGTGTAAAGATTACTTACATCGTCATATCTATTATATTTTAATTACTCACTTGCATCAGCTTCAGAACGAAAAATAAAATTAATTAAGTTAGAGTCTATTTTATAAGAAATATTTCAATTGATTAAAAAATTAATAAGCTTAAAGTTCGTACTTAGTATTATTTATTTCTTATCTAGATTTCGAACTCTTCGATTTCTGTTCTGTTTGTCTGCTGTAAAAGATAATCTTTTATAGCAGACGATGCCATTTCCGTATCATTGAGCGTTGAAGCAGTAAAGACATTTTCGAATATTTAATTTTATTTATTTGCCGCCCTGGCAGAGAGAGGCTATCTTCCACGGCTTAGGCCGAGATTCGATTTCCCATGCTGAAGAAATGATCGAATCGCACTTTCTCCGATTGTCTTAGTGGTTTGAAATCCAACTTTAATATTTTTAATTCTGGGCACAGTTAAAAAAACACTTTTAAAAATGGACACAGCTTATAATGCCTTCTGAAAAAGTGGACACAGCTTTAAAAGCATATTTAAAAAATAAAACAGCTCAAAATTTGCTTAAAAAATGGACGATACAGTTAAAAAAGCGTGTTTAAAAATGGATACAGCTCAAAATGCGTGTTTAAAAAGAAAAACAGCTCAAAATATGTTTGAAAAATGGTCGGTTCAAAAAGCGTGTTCAAAATGGACACAACTCCAAATGCGTTTAAAAAAAAAAAATTGAAACAGCACCAGCAACACAAAACAGATGGAACTAAAAGAGAGAAATTACATCCATTCGAACCCGGGACCTTCCTGGTATGAGGTGAACTCCTTGACCACCATGCAAACGGTTGGCTACTCGAAAATTAATACAGGAGGACGATTCTTGAGATATGTGAAATAAAAATAAAATTTAAAAATCTAATGAGTTTAAAATATTTAAGCAAATCATATAAGTAACTACATATTTTGAAATTTAGGTTATGATTCGTTCGATATGCTTGTCATCAATGTCTATCATGTGACGCAGAGGAACAGCAAAAATTTTGCAAAAGTCTCTGCAGTATAAGGGCATCGATGCTTTTGCGAACTTGAATGGAAGTGTTGAACTCTGAGATGGTTTTGGTGAGTTATTATTGTTTTAAATTTCGAGCCATATAAATTGTCGAAGACCAGAAGAATAGGGTAGTTTAAGTGATCGATGCAAGCTGCATTTCAGCAGTTTTATTAAGTAATGAACAACAAAATAGACAGGTTAAAAAATGAGAAATTTTATAAATAAATAATGAACCGGAATTGAATCATCAAGCTTTAACTGAACCACGCCAACTGTTGAAAATTTTTATTATATGGCTCAAGAATTGTCCTTTTGCAACGAAAGTTTAATCAGCAACAATGGGTTCGAGTATTGAGAAACTATTCCTCGCAAGAAAGTGGCGATTATTCATAATGCAGCCCAAACAATTTGCAAACTACAAAAAGAGAAATAAAATAAATACCAATATGTAACTTTATTCTCGAATTATTGGAGAACGTACGTACATAATTTAAACCTTTGACTCATATACAACACCGGTGCCCGTTTTACATATATTTCAATTTTTTTTCATCGACATTAAAAAATATATCAATAATTTTGTAAATTAAAGAAATTTTAGAGATGAATAACTGTTTTTCTTATATTTAAATAACTGCAAATAAGTGCTAATTTTAAAAAAAATTATTGTTTGGAAGTGAGTTTTGTTTGGAAGATTTTTTTTCTTTAACGAAGAAAAAGACATTGGTGTTTCGTGTTCTATTTCAGAACCTTAAATTATTAAAATGCTAAATATTGTATTTTTCACTTATTTTGACCTTAAATTAATACAAAATAATAAAGGGTTGAAATGTATATAAAAAGAGATTTTAAATTTTAAAAAAAAAGTAAAAAATACAGAATAATTTATTAAACCGCATAGATCTTCTTACTTAATTATGCTCTAAGCAGAAAATAACAGTCAGATTTCTTTTTTTAGTTCCATTTAACATAGAATAAAGAAGTCAGCGATTTTTTAACCGCACTGTAAAGAAATATTTAAATCCTCATATAAAAAAAAAAAAAATTTCTAAAGAGCACAGTCACTATCATTCCTAGAGAACAGTTAAGGAATGTGACAGTTTCCGCGGTTAGAAATAGGAATTCCTTAAATGATCGACGGAGAATACTTGTTGCTATGATCAAAAGAGAGAACAATTTCATTCTCAGAAAGTTGTCATGGTTACAACATGAACCTAGCAACAAGTGCGTAGGGAAAGAAAAGTTCCAGGCAGAGAAATAACCGGATTAATTTTAACAATGGTAAAAACTAAAAGAAAACCATTGAAATTAAACTAAATTCTTTAAGTTAAAGCTTTATTTAGAGATTCTAATAAAAACAGATTTGATTTCCAATTTTGAATACTTATTTTTGTGACAAATCATTATCTTGCTTACTTTGTAAGGTAAATTTCTTTGTCTTCTACAACTGTTTTAAATAACTGTTTAACAATAAAAAGGAGCATATTTTTTTTCATTTTTTAAAATAGCGTCTTCATATATTTTCGTTTGTTAAAACAATAAGTTTGAACGCAGAATTTTTCAGGCTTTTACTGATACTTAACCATTGTATACATGTATTTAAGATTTTTACAGAATTTTACAAATATTTCATCCTTTGCTGTGATGTTAAGTTTATACATATTTGTCATACAAAGTCTTGTTGGACGAACATAACATTCAATATAATGAAGAAAAAGCTAATTCCCTTTTAAGATTTTTAAAAAAAGTGTTATTACATTTAAACCCAATTTGTAAAAAAAAAATTTTAAGCTTTTTTTTATCTCCAAACCCTATCAACTTAAGTGAACAATATGGTTCAATACTATAAGAAAAGAATGGTAGTACTTTGCTTTGGTAGCTGAGAGCAAATATACGGCTGAAACGGTAAAAAAGACTGATGACTGAGAACAGACACACGACTGAAACGGTAAAAAAGACTGATGGCTGAGAGCAGCCACAGGACTACAAAGCTTTGGAGGCTAAAGTGCAGACATACAAGAGCGGCTAAAAAGCTTTGGTGGCTGAGAGTAAACACACGGACGGATGGAAAAAGGTTAGGGGGGCTAAGAGCAGACATACAGCAAAAGCAATTAAAAAGCTTTGGTGGTTGAGAATAAACACACGGATGAAGGAAAAAGGTTCGGTGACTAAGAGCAGACATACAGCAAAAGCGGTTAAAAAGCTTTGGTGGCTGAGAGAGACACACGGATGGAACATGAAAAAGGTTAGGGGGCTGTGAGCAGACATACAACAAGAACGGTTAAAAAAGCTTTGGTGGCTGAGAGTAAACACACGGATGAAACAGGAAAAAGGTTCGGTGGCTGAGAGCAGACATACAGCAAAAGCGGTTAAAAAGCTTTGTTGGCTGAGAGAGATACACGGATTGAATATGAAAAAGGTTAGGGGGCTGTGAGCAGACATACAACAAGAACGGTTAAAAAGCTTTGGTGGTTGAGAGTAGACACACGGATGGAGCATGAAAAGAGTTTGGTGGCTGAGAGCGGATCGACACAAGACCGCAAGTGTCAAAACGCAATTTATCGTTATTCAAGACTCATCTATGTATGCTCATTTCTTACTATGCCCTCTGAATGTAATCCTAAAATCATATGGGAAAGGCACCACTTTGACGTTTAAAGAAATCGGCGTTATATTTTGTAATTTCTAAGCTAGAAGTTTTTAAAAAAATTATGTGATGATGATTGCTTCAAATTTGAATTTTTGAATGACTTACAACACAGCTAACAATACAAAGTTGCGTCAGATTCGCGTGCTGCACATACAATCTTAAAACTTTGAACGGGATTTTCACGTTTTTTACTCCTGGCATGGATACCTCAGAAGCTAGTCGTAATTTTATTATAAAAAAAAAAGTCGTAATCGAATAAGTAATCAAATTTACTATAATAATGTGACGTAAAAGTATTTTACGATCAACATTTTTGAAATTATTATAAACTTCAACATATGTGTTACATCA
Source organism: Parasteatoda lunata (assembly GCA_949128135.1). Classification (NCBI taxonomy): domain Eukaryota; kingdom Metazoa; phylum Arthropoda; class Arachnida; order Araneae; family Theridiidae; genus Parasteatoda; species Parasteatoda lunata. The sequence goes on from OX421977.1 coordinate 52,607,536, forward strand.
GTGTTTCCCAAAGTGTGGTACGCGTACCCCCAGGGGTACGGGAACAGTTTAGCAGGGGTACGCATTCGTGTGTGAATTATCTTGCAACAAACGAAAATTTCAAAAAACTTTATTAGAAAACAAATCTAGCCATGAAAATTTACGATTACGTATTTTTCTATTTGCTATTTTTTGCAGAGTTAACAGTTAATTAGTGGTGTCAACAGCCAGTTGCGATTTTTAACTTTTGTGCAATCTTTTTATAGTAAAAAATTCATTCTTTTTTTTATTAGTGGTACACATCATTGCGAAAAATTTAGAAAGGGTACACAAAAGTCATAAGTTTGGGAAACACTGTGTTACATAAATATGCTTTGCATCAAGTTTTTGCATAATTGAAAAAAAAATTTTTTTTTTTTTAAACTTGATAAAAAAATACAAAAAATGGATGTAAAAAAAATTCGCACTGCATTGCGTAAAATTTTATTATTTATCATCAAATAAAATAAACTGAAAATCAGCTGAATAGTTTTTGAGGTATTTATTTGCAAACTCAAAAATTCGAGTATCCTAGAAAACATAACTGTATTTTGAAAATTCGTGTGTTCTGCATTTAAATAACTTTAGATCTAATGATCTTCACGTTCTAGGACTTAAGCATAATGGTTCGAAGGGGTGACTTCAGACCAATTAATTAGTGCAGACGCTATTTTAAGATAATATTTACTTATTTGAATTGAACAAGCATGTTTAGTCAGAAAAAGTACGTTTTTGTGTCTGGTACCGTAACTTAAAATATCGTCTGTACTACTTGATTAGCATAATTGAAGTCACCCCTCTAACCACTAAATTTAAGTACTGAAACATGAAGATCAAATATTCTGGATAGTCCGTTTTTCTTTTTCTTTTTTTTTACGCATTGTATTTTAAATTACTTAACTCTGTAATGGTCTTAACTCCCTCCGAATTTCAAGCAGTAAGATAATTCAATGCAGTCATTATTTTAACAAGTGGCTCTACACAATTCAAACCATCAGAAATGTAAAAATTAAGTATTTTACAAAACAATTTGCTTATGAAATTAAGCAAGTACAAAGCAATGTATAAAGATTTGAAGTTAATTCGTGTCTTTTCAAAGAAAGCAATTGAAATACGAGCAAATAGGAAATTAAATCTATTGGTCGGATAAAAACTGTCGATTACTGACAAATGTAATGATTTAGAGTAATAGGATCAAAGCTATTTATATCACAATTTAATCCAAGTCTACTAATAGAAAGATAATAAAAATTACCACGGCAACAGCTGGTGACGCCAAAAGTTCTGTTGGCGAGATTACGGCGAAGTAGGCAATATTCGACAGAACATAAACGCATGTCACTAATGGTAGACCAATCCATATTGCTCTAGGCAAGTTTCTAGAATAATAGAAAGCAATAAGAAATTAAGAATCAGATCAAGTGTAAAATGACAGTAAAAAATATTTATTTCTGTTGAATAATCCTCGTAAGGAATTATAACTTCGAGGAAAGGTCACAATGAAGCTTTCTTCATGAAATAAAAAATATTTTGATAGAAGCATCGTATTAAGCATATCAATTGTGAATCTTATTTTACTGCCCTAAAATCAGACTTTTAAGATAAAATTGATCTAACGTTACAATCAAAATCTTCAAAATTCGTCAAAATTCGTTTTCATTGCTATATTTCAACACTTTAACGTTAAATTTTATTAAAATATATAAATCGTGGATTTAAAGTTCATTTTATTTCTGATTAAATCAAGAAACAAACAATTCGAAAAAGTCCCACCCTTTTAATCGCTTGTTGAATAAAACCAATTAATTTTAAATATAATTAGTGAAATTATGTTAATTCAATATTCCTAAAGTGTGTCTATTTTGTTTTATTAAACGACCTACACCAAGTCTCTCTATTACAGATAATTTGATAAATATTAAAAAGCTTTTGATAAATGTGCTTAAATGGTCGCAATTGAAAAATAAAATATTGTCCATTAATTTTTAAAAATTTTGCAATGAACAAAAAAAAAATCGAAAGAAAAATAACTTCCAAGGACTTATGCTCGCAAAATTTTTGGCAGTTTTTAAATAAATAGCTAAATTATTGAACTCGTTTTACAATAAAAAAGTACGCAGGTCTTTCTTAAATTCGTATGTTTACAAACATTCATGCCACTGAAACAAGACAAAGTACATTTTTACTCCTTAATATGCTGCGAAAGTCATTTGGAACAAACAACTGAATAATTATTGCATATTCAGTTCAAGAAAAATACATAAAACTCTCATTTTTTTCTTACATGATATCTAATAACATGGATTATGGATTAACAATTCAATTATCAATTCCTTGAGGAGGGAAACGCACCATACCATCTGGGATTATTGCGGTTGATAATTTTAATCAATCAAAACAAATAGGGCTACGGGCTTCAATAACTTAATCAAGCGTAAAAATCATTGCCTGAAACGAAATCACGTACAGTTTTTTTTATTCTAGTCAGGTATTTTTTCTTTCTTCATTGGTTATTTGATAGGTAAACATAAACCGTATAATTCACCGTAATTTGAAAGGCAAATTGCGAATAGGATACTCAATCCAACAAGATATGGATATTTCCTAATGCTCTGTCTGAAATGTATTCGGATTTTGTAATGTCTTAATCGGAAAAGTAATCAAGAATAGAGGATTATTTCCTCACAATGTTAACGAAACTTTTAACAGAATAGAGCTACTTAGAAAATGTATGGAAATGACCAAAGTTTATTTTTGCATCAATATTTCATTTGAACACTTTCAAAATAAAAACATGCATTTAATTGAAATCATATTTGTAGAAATGCGTATCAATTCAAAATTCTTTAGTTCGGAAAACTGGAAATTTCGAATGCATAAGGCGAAAAAGGAGATTTTGAGAAGTCTTATTTCAATCAAACTTTAACTGTTTGACAACTTAATAGAATTTTTCTTTAATTTTTAAATGGTTTCTGTAATTGATTTTCACATTAAATTTATGGTTGTTTAGCATGCATATTTAAGGATATTTTCAGTAAGTTAGATACATGTTCAAATGTAATCCATTGTAATTTTTAAAATAATTTGTGCACTAATATTAATCATTGATTAGTTTAAGATTTATTTCTAATGAATTATTTAAAAACATTAAATGTATTATGTATACCACAAAACACAGTAAGAGGATTGTATAACCGAGCAGATCATTTGATGGATTATGTACCCGCACAGCACATTTCATGAATTATGTACCCTCACAACACATTTGATAAAATATGTACCCGTACAGCACATTTGATAAATTATGTACCCACACAGCACATTTGATGAATTATGTACCTACTCAGCATATTTGGTGAATTATCAATCTTATCAGCACATTTAGTGAACTCTGTACCCGCACAGCACATTTGGTGAATTATTTACCCGCACAGTCGAAGAATTATGCAACCGCGTGCAGCACAGTTACATAATGTATCCACTTAGAGGATTTAACAGATTTAAATACTCACACAGCACATTTAAAAACTTAAGTATCCAATCAACACAAAATATTTCATTTTAGTTTAAAAAATAAGTCATTGAAACTTATATTACAACAGGTTTGCTGTTATATCACAACGTGCTCCTTCAGGATTTAAAGCTTAGTTATAGTATAAAGTTAAAATTAGAATCATGATTAGAACCAATCATTATTTGTGTCTACAATTGTATTTATAATCACGAAAAACATCAAATTACAATAACAAGTAATAATATATATAATCTATACATATAATCTAGGCATGAATAAAAAAATTTTATTTCTAATGCAAATTAAATATTGTGATTTTAAAGCATTATTTATTTAACTTGCTAACCTTAACTGGACTAAAAGTAATTTTCGATTAAATTAAATGTCATAGAGGTTAATGACACAAGAGTCGGAAAATTCATAACTCTGACAAACTCAAAATGACTTTACATAATCCAGATAAGAATGTGCTAAAAATAAATTTAAGATATGTTAACATCTTAAATATTTTTAAAAATGCTAGCATTCCAAGCCTCATTTTAAAAAACACTGACATCAAGACTAAATGAAATTAGAACGTAAAACAACAAAATATAAGAACCATTTAATTTTATAATTTAAATTTAAATTTAAAAAAAAAAAACATGAATTTTATTTTTTTTTTCCCCTTGAACTGAATTAAAAGTAAAATTATACCTTACTTGTAAGGATCTTTTAACTCTCCCGTGACAAAGTTCAAGTAATTCCTTAAAAAGAAGAAAAAAAAATTATAAAATTAATAAAATAGTAGATGATAAGTTGAAAGCAAAAATGAAGTAACAGTGTCTGATAAAAATAACGAACAGATTTTAATATTAGTTTATGACAGCGCATAGTTGTAGAAACCATACAAATTACTAGATTAAGAAACTTCTACCTCTAGGCGAAGTTGTTAGAATTCTTAAGCGCACTGTTTAAAATAAAAATTGTCCTATTATCTTGGATTATCCTTTTTAGATTTGACATTTCTCTTGGCAAGGGTTGAATTTTTGTTGAACATAGGGAATATTAAATATATGAAACAGAATAATAACTCCTTATTATAACGCAAATATGGATACGAGAAAACCACTAACGTCAAATCATCTCTCCCTCTTTCAAACTAAATTAACATACAAAAGTTCTAAATCTTGATGAAATTGATTTACGTCTCCCTAAAAAACATTTTGAGGTCAAGTTTTGATAATTATTTCATAATCTTGTCTGAAAAAGTCGTAAATTATTTTCTAACAGAATAGTAACGTTTCATTATAATATATATATATATGGGGCAGGGGATAGAGCATTCGCCTTCCAATAAGGTGAACCGGGTTCGAATCCCAGTGATGGCTGGTCGATACGAATTCTGCATCTGGTTTGCACCGACTACAGTGCTGACGTAAAATATCCTAAGTGGTAGACGAATCATGGGTTAGAGTCTCCTTGAAGTCAGGCTAACTGTGGGAAATTTTCGTAGTTTTCCTCCCCATGTAACGCTGCGGGTTAAGTTTCATCAAAAAAGTTCTCCATGAAGGCAAATTTCTCCCAATACTTGATCCAGGAGTTCTCTTGGATTCCGGATTAGGTTCAAAACTACAAGGCTTCGGAGTTGAATACTAGAAGTCGTAAACCAGAAAAATTGGGTCGGTTGTTTAACGACGGTTATAAAATAAAATTTATACATTGCTAAAAGAAAACCACTTATTACGTAACATCACTCCCTCTTTATAACTTAGATTTCTCTTTTCTTCCCTATTATTATCCTTATTTTAACATCATATCAATTCTACAATAGTAAGATTTCTATGATAATTTAAATTTCTTGCCATAAGATTCTATTTAAACTAAGTTTACATGCTGAAAACCTAAATCTAGATTAAATTGATTTACTTCTTTCACTAAAACAGTTTTTATTTTGAAATTTTGATTATTATTTTTTTTATAACTTTGTTCGAAAAAAGTAATTAGTTCTTTGTTCAATAATTTTTGAAAAAGTAATTTTCTTGGCGAGCCGCATTTAGCTGTAACAAATTTTGCAACAAATTTTGGCTGAATATTTGACTTTACAAAATAGTAACTCTTCCCGATAAAGCATATATGGCTTCAGGAAAGCTCCTTATAAAGTAACATGTCACCCTCTTTATAACTTATATTTTACTTTTTTATCCTTCCTTATATAATTCTTATTCATAATTTCTTATTTATAATTTCTTCTCTTGTAAGATTTCTACGATTGATTTCAATTCCTTGCTATAACATTTTATTTCAACTAAATTAACATATTAAAACCCTAAATCTAGATTAAATTGATTTACTTCTCCCTTGAAAACACATTTTGTGATTATGTTTTGATTATTATTTTAAAATTTTGTTTGAAAAATTCTCTTTTTTGGAGAGTCACATTTGGATGCACATTTTAAAAACATTTTAGCGGTATATTTGGCGGTACATATTAAACAGAGTTGTAAATCCTCATTATAAAGCATACATGGCTACAAGAAACCCACTTATAATTTAACAACTTTTTCTCTTAAAATTTATATTTCACATATTTATCTTTATCTTATCCTTATTTATAATTTCATATCAATTATACACTAGTAAGAATTTTTTGATTGGTTTCAATTTCCTGCTATAACATTTTGTGGAAACTAAATTACCAAGACAAAATACTAATTATAGATTAAAGTGATTTTCTTCCTTAAAACATAGTTTTTATTTAAAGTGATTATTATTTTATAATTTTGTTTGAAAATATCGTGAATTAATTTTTTAAAAAACTCACTTTTTTGGTGAGACACAAATAGCCATATGTTTGAAAAACTTGGTGAAAAATATTTAATGATTTCTAGAGTTTTTATTAAAATTTTTAATTATAACAAAAATATACTTACCATCCAGCATAAGCAAAAAGCCCGTAATAAAAAGCCAAAGAAATGGATTTGGCGGATACGTTGGCATCAAAAGCATTCTCCAAATATTCTGTATGACCTAATAATAAATATAGATAAAATTTAAGAAATATATAAGAACGATAAACAGTAATTTTTTAAATGCTAATGTTCATTAAAGATCCAAAAGGAGAAGTATAGCTTTGCCATTTGATTAAAACCTTTAAAGGTTTTCTAAAGAAAATGAGTGATTTTTTTCTGCATGCCAAATAAACAAAATGAACCTAAGTAGAATTTAATAAGGAGTTGTTTGTTAACACCGCTCTTACTGCATATACTTAGAATTCATATAGAAATGAATTGTATTTTCTCCTAGTTAGATCTCCAATGAATCTTCAATTACAAAATTCAGAGTTTAAAAACTGAACCTCAACTGAAATCATTTTTCAAATTGAAGAAGAACCTGTAATTTCAATTTGAAGTTTGATTAAAATATAAAATTTTAAATCAAACTTGATTTTTAAAACCAATTACACTTTGAATATATTACCTACTTTTTACTGGCGTAATTATCTTAATGATTAAAACAATTTTCAACAATCTTTGAGATTATCCGAAATTTTGACAGCGTCGAGATGTGGGTTCTAATTATTTTATTCTTGGCAATAGTTCAGAAAATATATATGCAGCTTTGAGGTTTAACAACTCACTTTATTCTTCAACGTAACACTACAGCAAACAACCATTATATAATTAGATAGACAAATAACTTAGATATGTAATATTAATTTATTTATAACAAGAGATTTTTTTATGTCTCGAAAATCTATTTTATTCCAACGTTTAGATTAATATCGCTTTTGAGGTAACAATGGAGGAATCTTGCAATCAAAATTTCTCACTATTTGAAATGCTTAAAATTTAGTTGCATGTGAGTGTTGTGTGACAATACAAGTTTCAACTGCCTCCTCATCCCTATAAGTAGAATTGGACGTCATTTTATCGCCATATATAATTGAAGATCAATCAAAATTTCGACTATTTTCAGAATAGTTATTATCTTTGCAAATATAATAGGCGTCTCAAAGTCACGTGGTTCCCTCACTCTCAACACTTACCCCTTTCTGTTATAATACCATGATTATATTCTGTTCGATGACCATTGATATCATAATTATTGATTATTCTGTTACAATCCCATGATACCATGCTATATATATACCATGATTTCTACAAATTTTGCTTTTTTCCAAGCCAGTATATTCCAACTTCTTTTTGAAACTTATGGCCATTTGGGAAAGGAAAATTTGGTTGAAATCGTGGTAACAGAAAGAGGAAAAGTGCAGAGAGTGTGGAAATCACGTAACCTTACGATGCCTGTTCTATTTACAAAGAACATAGTGGGCTGAAATTTCAACTACATTTTTAGGTATAACAGAAATCTAGTATAAAAGCGATGCGCCCTATAGTTTTCATTTTAGTTTGATATAGTTTATTTCTTCCTTTTTTTGACCCACTTAAACGTAGTTTTTGCAACTTTATTTTATTAGTTGAAAATCAGATTTTTTAATCACCTTTTTGGCGCAGCCTCAGTAGACATAAAACCTAGTTATTTAATCTAAGGGCTGTAATCCGCCACTTTTGATTTTAATTCTAACTAGAGTAAAAAGAAATTGAAATTAACTGCGTAGGCAAAGAGAAATGTGAAAACTGATACAATAAGACAGATGAATGAATATTTTATTTTTGCTCTTCGAAGAGGATAAAAATAAAGTGGTGAATTTTATCTTCAGAAATTGGTTGGCTACCCTCCTCTGAGGTTGGCTCCCATTTCCGAATGAATAATTCATATTTCCGGCTCTTCATTTTCTTTTATCCGCCATTTTGATAACAGGCGCGCATCAAGAAAGCGAAGAACTACCTGTTAGATAAATTTCAAGTTCAGTATAAAGGACAAAAGCTGCATCGAATTTAATGGATTAACG